>LR989928.1:25754291-26954291 GCA_905146935.1 Scaeva pyrastri | reverse complement strand
CTGAGCGCGTGGTGGAACAGCCAAGTGTATTGATTACACTTCATTGAATGATGGTATATAAAATCCAGGTTTAAGGGCTTTTTCCTCATGCACTTTATTTGCAGCAATAATGAACACTGAACAGCCATGATGGTAGTAATAAATGCATCGATTTAATAGGCAATTTTCCATTATGCATTTACATTTTGTTGATGTTTGATTTTTCCTCCTCAACACCTTTAATTGCCCAAAGGGGGAGGATATGTAATTTTTAAATGCACATTAGCTACAAAGGGCACCAATTCCAATGAAATTAAATTAATATTGAATAATTTCAATAAAATTGTTTAAATAAATAATAATTGTATGTAAATAAATGTAAATGCCATGCAAGGAGCTTTATATACCATCTGGGGATTAATTATATCTACATAATATTTGATAAATTATACTATACTCTGCACTGTGTACTTAAAAATTGTAAATTAAATTGTTAAATAAAACCTAAATGTATTTTTTAATACCCCATGAATTTGCATCTGAAGTCTAAGTGGGTATGAACAATATTTGTAAGTTCACAATGAATGTATAGACTTCTTAAAAATCTCTCAAAATTCTTATATGAAAACATAAACAATAACTGTTTTATTTTTTATGTTCCCATCACATTACCATAAACCTTTTATGTGGATTCAAAGGAAACCATGTAAGTTCCAGGATGTCTTACAAAAATTAACCCTTAAATCTCGTAAGAAATCGATTTAAGGATTGTATACGCATCTTAGTCTTCTTTGAATACTTAATTTATTCTTGGGATAAAAGGAAGAACAAAAACAAAACTCAATTTATCATCCTTTTATTTTATTTTTATTTTTATTTTTTGAGTCGAAAAAAAAGACATAAAATACCACAAAATGTTCCACGTGGTTCGGGTCCTTTTTTTTTATATTTACTGCCTTATTTTAGAATTTGATCCTGAAGCATTTTTATTAGTAAAAAAAATCTCATAAATATTAAAGGGCATTGTGTCTAAGGTACGAGAAGAGGTGTATAGTGTAGTGTATCCTCATTTTTCTAAGGACGAATTGGATTTATTTATAAGAAAAAATATTAGAGTCGTGACAAACCTTCGAGAAGACAACATAAAGCTCAAGGATGGACAAGAATATCTTCGTTTTCTTTTTTCTATTTGAAATTTCGAATTTGCAATTTTGTTCCTTTATTTATCCTGAAAATTTAAACCTATTGAGAAACTTTGTAATTCGTTTAGATTCATCCATCGATATCAAGACGCTTTTCGTTATTTTTATCACATTTTTTTGTATTCCCATAAAATTTAATTAATCCATAATCTTAAATCATAAAATCCCCAGCACCCACCATAATATCTCATAATAATCCTCCAAATCCAGACCCTGCGTCTGCCATATAGTATAACCGAAAGAGCACGGTAGGGGAACTTTTGCCAGAGGAAGACTTGGCTACAGGAAACGGTGTAGTGGCAGACCGTAGGCGTAGTAGGTGGAGTGCTTATGGTATGCCTAGAGGCTGAAACTCATTACAAGGATATTGCCGGTGTGGGTTGTGTTGGTGTTGTCAGGGTATAGAGTAGAACTGTTGATGGGGAAGGACAATGTTTTGTCAGTTGTTATTTCCTTCGCCCATCATTGCGACGACGACGATGACAACAACGACGACGGAAGAAATGTCAAAGACGTTGTCGTGGTCCTTTGCCGCACGTTTGTCCTGTCCTTGGATATTTGTGTCCTATAATATTTATTAACATCGACGTGTTTCGCTCAAATTGAAAGGAAATTATTATTATAAACCGTTCATTACGGCACTCCAGCTGTTAGAAGTTTCCAAATAAAAAAAAAAAAAATTACATAAAATCTGGAAGAGGGAGAAGCTCCTGCTGCTGCTTCTGTTTCTGTTTCTGTTCCTGTTCCATGATAAAAGGTGAATTTTGTATTCTTGTAAGACACTGAATAAAAATTGATTTGAATTGTTGTGTTTTTTGTTTTCATTTTTTCGTATTTCCCCATCCTGAAGTTTTACCCACACACAAAAGACTCAAGTTTTAATTAAGCACCTCCAATGGATGGGGAATTTAAAGGATTTACTTGAAATATACATACTCCTGTACGCACAAGTCCCTAAGGTATGATTAAATAAATCAGATGATTTTATCCATCAGAAAAGTCCTTAATTGGAATTTTTTTTAAGGCTGAATTATTTATGCGGATTTGTCAGGGACCTTTTTCTTTTTTTTTTTCTGTTGTCGTGTTTAAGTACGATAACGGGTATTGGTTATGGTTTGTAACCAGAGACCTCTCGGTACTATGTATAGAAATCAATTTTGGCAGAAGTTTAAATGTTGATCCGGAATTTTGTACTTTATTTTTTTTTTGAATACTTAATGAACTCAAAATGGATCGATGTGTGGGTTGAAAAATTTCCTCAAGAGACACGACCTAAGCAAAAAGTTTAGACAACATTTTAAATTTCCATTGACTCATTAAAGGAAGTTAAGTTCTTTAGAAGAAGAAAAGCTGAAGACTATATTAGGAATAATGATAAAAGTCTTCGACATTGTCACAACTTCACACTTTTTTGTTATTTTTTGACACCTGTCTCTGCTGGTCTACTTTTTATCAATATTGTATGTATAGATACAAGTATGTATTAAAATACTGTAAATAAAAAAAAATTAAAATTTAGAAAAGTTCAGTAAAAATATTCTCTCAAAGTTAAGCGACACGTTTCAGTACTTTTTTCTACGAGCACACATATATTAATTTTAAAGCCTTAATTTCCTTGAATAGCTTTATTGGTATTCATGGAAGCAGTCTAAGAATTGGGCGAAATTTAGCGGTTGTCCCAGTATATGCTTGAAAACTTGGACTACAAGCGAAATACAATATGTACAGAATTACCAGTTTTTTTCTATCTATTTATTTAAACACAAAATTTATTTTAATTTTGTAACCATAAAATCGTGAAAGTTAATAAAAAAAAGGATTTGAAATATTTAGTTAATCACTATTTCTAATTTCTTTTTTAATTAAATTAATTCTTTGGATTTCAATATTTAAGTTGTTGTGGTGTAGAAAATCCAAAAATAATGAAATGTCAAAAAAAGTGCGTATACGCCCAAGTGTACCATTCTGTTCTTTACATAGAAAAACCATAACTAGGGTATGTTTAGGCGATAAATTTGTTGTCTCACGTTAAAATATTTACATACATACATACATACATATGCATGTGTGGCCAAAAAATAGCACTGCAACCTTGTTTTTAAATACAGCCGTTTAAATTTTTGGTATTACTTCAATGGTCGATAACTCTTTGAAAAAAGATTAAAAAGTACTGCAGTAAAACCGTAGTGCTATTTTTTTGACCGCAACTGTACAAACTGTATTGATTCGGAAAGAAAATTTTGACAAAATAATTGTAATGACTTTGCAAATTGAAATTAAACAAAATAAACTCACCATACAATTATTTAAATGTGCTTTGAATGTCTTACCTGAAAATAGGAAAATAATTAAATTAAAGCGCATTTGATAAATGTAAAATTATTTAGTATTTTGAATATAAAAAAATATGCCTGGTGATTTTTTAGCTGGTTTGGTTTTGGCAACACTGGTTTTGACAGCTGACGTGTGTTTAGTACCTTGTGTCACTGTCAAACAGCTTCAGTTTGGTTTGCAATTTAACTATGGATCGTCTTACAAATGAACAACGCTTGCAAATTATTGAATTTTACTATCAAAATTCGTGCTCGGTTCGAAATGTTCATCGCGCGCTGCTTCCATTTTATGGTCGGCATTCTCGACCTTCTGAGCAGTCTATTCGGAAGATTGTGACCAAATTTCGCACCAAATTTACTTTGTTGGACATTAAACCACCAACACGTTTACGTACTGTGCGTAGTGAAGAAAATATTGCGGCCGTATTAGCTAGTGTGACAGAAGACCCGAAATGTCGATTCGGCGCCGTTCCCAGCAGTTAGGCCTTTGTTACAGCACTACGTGGAAAATTTTGCGGAAGGATTTGGGCGTAAAGCCTTTTAAGATACAGCTGGTGCAAGAACTAAAGCCAGCCGACCTACCACAACGCCGAATTTTTGGTGAATGGGCTCTTGGAAAGCTGGCCGAGGATCCACTTTTTTATCGAAAAATTGTGTTCAGCTCATTTTTGGTTGAATGGGTAAGTAAATAAGCAAAATTGCCGCATTTGGAGTGAAGATCAGCCAGAAGCATTGCAACAGCTACCAATGCATCCCGAAAAAGCCACTGTTTGGTGCGGTTTATGGTCCGGCGGCATTATTGGGCCATATTTCTTCAAAGATGATGCGAATCGCAGCGTTACTGTCAATGGTGAACGCTACCGAGCGATGATAACAAACTTTTTTTTGCCCGAAATGGAAGTTCTTGACTTGCATGATATGTGGTTTCAACAAGACGGTGCCACATGCCATACAGCACGCGAAACAATGGCGCAATTGCGAGCCGAGTTTGGTGAACAGTTAATTTCACGTTTCGGGCCGGTCAATTGGCCGCCTAGATCGTGCGATTTGAACCATTAGACTATTTTTTGTGGGGTATGTCTATAGGGACAAGCCTGCTTCGATTGACGTACTGGAAGCCAACATCCATGCATTCATTCGTGAGATACCGGCCGATATGTGAGAAAGAGTATGCCAAAATTGGACTCAGCGGATGGGCTACCTGGGACGCAGCCGCGGTCAACATTTGCATGAAATTATCTTTAAACATTAAATTGCAAGGTTCAAACTATCGATTCAAATAAATATTTCATTCATTTTTTCGAATTGTTTGTGTTTTTTTTTTTAAGTTCTAAACCTCTTAAAAAATCCCCCAAGTTGAAATTTAAGGCTCAATTGTATCACCGCAACATTAAGCCTCCTAAACATTGAATGATTTAAACTTTGTTTAAATACCATACTTGTGTTATGTTTAATCAAACGTTTGTTTCCTTACACACAATTATTTATTTATTATTTAAACATACATACATACAAGATAAAATACAAACTGGATTATTAGTTTTCCAGGAAATTCTCAGAAAAACAGCATGACCTTTTTCAGAATTAATGATCAATGCACTAGAAACATTCTTTTATTGATGAAATGGATTTTCACTAGTCCAAAAAAAAAATCATATTGTCTGAAATAACGGCCACTTTCAAACTACGAATCTATTTTCAATTGTTTTCTAAATAAAAAAAAACTTATATGAATTGCATTCAAAAGTTGGACTTACTAAAGCCACATTACACATTCAATCGTTTTGTAAATACAAAACATTTCCATTAAAAACTGAAAATCGTTTTATTCCCCTCTCGTAAAGAACAAAAAAAAAACTCAATTCAGCAAAAATCTCCCAACCTAGAAATCGCATCGCATTAACGCATTCACCTTGAATGCCACCCATCGACCGCGAAACCTCCATGTTACGTGATGTGATGTATCTTTGAATGGAAAGATGCCCCATATATCTTCTCAAATGCAGATGTGCCGTTATAGATATTATCTGCACCATGTATTCTATTACACTTTTCTAAATTACCACTTTTTTTTCTATCTTAGAGTGTGCGACTTATTCCTTCTATTCAATGCCAACGACTTTAACTTATGCCTGTGCCTGTGCTTGTGTACTCTAAGTGCCCCCTTTTTTATATTCGAGAATTGAATACGACGACGACGAGGTTAAAGGAATCATATCCTACAGATACACTCGTATCTACAGATATACATATGTACACCCTCTCTCTATGGTGTTGATCCATCAGCAATAAACAAAAGAAAGTAATGAGAGGAGAAGTCGTGTCATTATGTAAACAACTAAATGCAAACGCACTACCATGTCAGAAGCAACAGATATTGTTGATTCACCATCTAGATACGAATACATAGCAATCTAAGGTTTTTACCTGGCAGACGATTCTCTGATTACCAAGTCTATTCAACTCGGCGTAAGTGCACTTCACTTACAACATATAGATTCAGATGGATGCACACAATATGCACTTCAAGTGATTGTCAGCGAGCGGATTGAAAAACGCTGACTAAGTCTGGATAGCTTAGCTTTAAGTAACAATACTGTGAAGTAAATCTGGTGAGAGCTTAAAAAACAATCTTGAAAATAAATCACTGCTCAAATATGTGCATAGTATCTACCTCCTTAAGGTTAAGGACACATCGTACTTCGAGTAGGCGTGATTCAGTTCTTTTTTTGTTTTTTTTGAAAAATTGAACGATGTGACATAAGTCCACACGTGCGTGTGGGGGATAGAAAAAGAAAAGAATTTAGGAAAGTCATGTCTTACAACATTTACATCGGGACGAATTCAGATGCAAGGACTTTGATATATGCTTGCCCAAATATGTTCCAATATTCCAAATATATTCATATAAATTACAAAATCCAATGATGAGAATCAAATGTCAATTTTGACATTTCTTTTATACTAAGTAACAATGTCAAAAAATCTACAGCAACTCGTACGCTTCTGTAATTTTATCTTCATTTCCAGTTTTCCTAAAAATCATCCGCAGAAATATCGAAATTACATTTGTTGTTGTGTTAGCGTTTGTAATTGTCAAATTGATTTGACAGAATTCTTACTTGACGTACTACATCGTAAGGATGGTGAACTTCGGTTGTCATTTCATTTTCAAAATTTTTAATTAGGTACTATTGAAAGCTAAAGTTGCCATTAATTTCTTGGTAGGCACTTCATCTTCTAACCTTTCTACCGAATATGACTATTTTACGAGAGTTTTGGAAGAACTTGTTTAGACTTATTCGACAAATTACGAGGAAGTGGGAGTATGCCCCAACATGTAAAATAGCAAATTTCAGATTCTTCCTTTGATTGCTTCAAAAGACTTAACTCTGTGGAAAATCCAAGGTTCTACGATAACAAGAAGTGCTTTATAATAATTTCTATTACGCTTTTTACGATCTTTCAAGTCCGATATTTCAGAAATTATTTTTGATATAGAGATTTTCAGCAAAGTTCATGAGTTTGACTATCCTAGCAAACATTTTGAATTTTATGTTTCGAAATAAATCGGTTTAGTTTGTTTCTGTCAAAAGAGTTTAGTGCTTAAAAACGTTGTTCTTATACATATTAAACCGTGCTTTAAAAAAAATATGTCGGAAATAGAATAAGTCTGAAAAGTTGTCAAAGGATTCGTCTTTAATGCATTTTTAGTGTTATATATATAGTATATCAAAAAAAAAAATTAGCTTTTGTAGGTGTGTGTAGCTAAATTTATGAAAAAGCAATTGTGTATTTGATCTGCTATTCAGTCTCTATTATATAATTAAAACAACAGCTTTTCACCAAATTCTGTCAAAAACTTGGAATAATTGAGAGCTTTTGAAAGTGCAGACAAGTCAGATCTTAATATTAGTTTATTGGTATAGTTCTCCAATGCTCTAGTCTTTGATATATTTTATTTTAAGAAGTATACACAAATCATTTTAAGTGGCATCTGTTCTTCGACCGTTTTTGACAATGAAACACTAAATACATGGAAATAGCCATTAAGTCATTCGCATGTCAACAATCTACAGTTTTTCAAACTATGTTGATACATCTTAAAATGTTGTGTTTAAATTTGACTTTTAATATCTTCAATGTCTCCTTTTATGTTGACAAATAGTGAGCTACTCAACTTCGTCTAATCTTTATTGGAATGCACATTTATTTATGAACAAGCAATAAATCTATATATATAAAATTCTTCTGTCACAGTGTTTGTCCTCGAACTCCTCACGAACGGCTGGACCGATTTTAATGAAATTTGGTATACATATTCGTTAGGTCTGCGAATAGGTTTTTATCTATTTTTCATACCCGTATGTGGTGTGGTTTGTCCACCACCAACAATTTTTTTTTCGACAATTTTTTTTTTGTTTTTTTTTATGTGTGGCTTTAAAAATTGCATGCGAAACTTAATTTTCACCATTTATCACAGACATTTGATTTAATTTTAACTATTTTTCTTGAATTTTCATTAAAAAGTAAATACTTTAAAGTTTTAAAAATTTAATTAAAAAAATTATTTAGGTCATAGCAACGATAAATTTTGATTGTAGTTCGTACGTTTTATTAAATAAATTTATTCGTAATCAATACGTGTCACGAGCTTCCGTCAGTAACAACTATTGTAAGTATAAATTAATGGTATACATTCAACACAAAAATCATATTATTCTTTATTTAACATAATGTAGTGTCCTGCCGCTCGATCCACGTTTTTCTAAACAGGCAATGCACAGCTATTTAAAGTCAAGACCATGTATTTCGATTTTCTTTCCAAATAACTATTAGACTGAAGTAAACTTTTTAAAGATTGTATATAATAGAATCAGTCATTTTAACGACGGGAGAGTTTTAATATCGTTTGGATAAGTGATATGAATCACACCGGGCCAACTAGAAACTATAATAATAATTGCACGGAAAATAGAAAAACCAACAAAATATTTTTCCATAGCTCGAATTTGTGCCACAAATCGGGCGAGACGAAGTTCGCCGGGCCCGCTAGTAATTTAATAAAATTATTAGTTTGAACTATGAAACGTATGAGTGTTTGACATCTTAATCAGGAAGTATTTTTGGAATAAGCCAAATGCAAAATGTTAGTGAAGTTGAGCTTTAACTTTTTCCAGCTTTGATGTTTGGTTTTTGTTTGAAAATTAAATTTTGAATGCTCCTTTTCAATTCTTTACAAAATCTCTATGGGATATTCATCTTCCTGAAGGATTTTTTTTCCTCCAGACAAATAAAAAGGTATTATACAGAAGTACCCATCCATCTAATGTTTCAACTCAATTGATCCCTAGAAGTATTAAATCCATCCTGATACCTTAAAATTTAGTCCTTTTATTATTTTTTATTAATTTAAAGTTTCATCGGTCTAAATTTTTGCACAGCACTGTTTTGAATGCTGATACATTAGTTAATGGTTGGGTGTTTCCACAAGAAATATTCACTTTTTGACGGATCCCCGCACCATGCCCATTATAGACTTGGCGGGCGGGGGCGGTCGTCCCGCATCCCGACAGGCCTCATCACATGTGTTATGATCTTTACCAGCAATGACTGCGACTTTATTTCGTTGCCTTGTTGCAATGGTGGAAATGGAATCCATTAAAGGTTGATATGCCATGCAGTATGCACTATGCACTGCATGCATATATGATTGCACCTCTGCGTGCACACAATGGAACCCAAACCCAAGGGATATATGCATTAATCTCCTCTATGAACGTGAGTGATATTCCGCAACCATTGTGCCATTGGGGAGTGGCAGGTTTTTGCGAAGCGGTGTGCGGTGAGGAGTGGTGCAGGCATATTCTCAAGGGATGCGCTTAGCATGCCTTTGTGAATATTGCTTCCAAGGGTAATAACGGCCAATGTGTCTTCTATTGTTTGTCGACATCAGAAAGGGTTTCACTGGAAATGTTTCACAGGAAGTTACTGTAATTGACATGTTGTATAGGGGGTTGGGTGGGAAAGGTTAATATGCAAATTGATACCTTCCGGAATACGCTAGTCTACGATGACTATAGTACAATAGGGGGGCTCGGCTGCCATTAGGGATTTTTTAAGGCCACACTGCCATTCGCATAAAGGAAGGACTCTAATTGAAGCAGAATTCAGTTTGCAAGCGGTTTTTCTGATGCATTTCTTCGTCATCATCTAGTCATCGACGTCGTCGTTCGTAGTCCTTGCACCTTGAGAAGTAACTAAACGAACTCGATGGTCAATTAGCCACATTGTGATGGCTTTGGAAAATGGGGAACCCCACTTCAATAAAATGATGCCCTCTGGTGTTCAAAATGAAAGTGATTTTCTGAAGTAGCAACCGCAGAATTCTTTTTTTTTCTGTAGGAGAACAAAAAGGATGCCATGATGGATTGATGGCCGTTAAATTGTGATGGTGGAAGTGAGTAAGGAACGAGAGCGACTGACGACCGACGACGACGATAAGGACACGACGCGTGACGTGGGTTGGATACTTGGTTCAAAAAGCTTTATGTGTTCCATGAAATTGCAGTTTAAATTATGTAAATGGGTATTTATGGGAGCTTAGTCTAGGCAGACACGCGGTGTGGAGCGATGATGTGATGTTGGTGGTGGCAGGCGGCGGTGGTGATGCGTGAAAAAATATTTATAAGGATTTTTTTAGCTTTCTTTCTTTTTTTTGTTTGTTTGTTTTTTTTTTGAAGTCCTTAACGTGTTGAAACTTGGGAGGAAAGGATCTACTTCATAACAAAAAAAGTGTATAAATAAGAAACATTTTAAGGATTTTTAAATATATTGTTAACACGTCATTTGAAGTGGGATTATGATGGAGGATCTTGGCTTTAAGAAGAGTCTTAGACATAATAAAGACATAACATTAAAGAAAATGAGCTTAAAAAAAAAATCAAAAAAAGGTTTTTGACATCAATCTGTTGGATGTGTTTATTTATAGCTTTTTTGTGGTTGAAAGTACAGAGACTTAAATTTGGTATTTATAAGAGTTTAATTTTTAACCAAAATATGTGGGAAGTTTAAACTTTTTATGTGGGACTTTAAAAATTGGAATAAGATACTGTATTAGTATTAATTGAACTTGAACCTTATAGTTTGAGGGTTTTAACATTCCATAAATCACATGTTGCCATTTTTATGTTTTTTGACATTGAACAAGTGCATTATGAAAAATTTATACGTCTAAGTACTTTTGCTAAATTTAGCTGTGACTCCTCACCTTTTGCCAGACATCCTGTTAAAAGAAATTGCTTGTGGGATTTCTTGCACAGGGAACAGAGAGGACAGCAAGACTCATAGGGAAGGAACAATAAGAAATGGTCCAGCGGTGTTAAATCGCACAATCTTGGAGGCCACGCCCACCACTGGCCCACGACGTGAGATAATAAGTTCACGAAAAGTTTCCTTCAATAAATTGATTTTTTTTAATTGGTGGCTATATGACATGTAGCGCCATCTTGTTTGAACCAAAGGTCGTCCACATGAACATCCTCTAATTCAGGTACGAAAAAGTCATTAATCATGAGTCTAAGCATTCCCCATTGACTGACATTATAACTCTAACCATAGAGCACACCAAATAATGACTTTATGAGGATGTGAAGGAGGATTCTCAATAATGGCTTATGTATTATGATCACTCCAAAAGGCCAAATACAAAAATTTTGATTATTAACTTACCCATTCAAGCAAAAATGAGCTTCATCACTGAACAAACATTTTCTTTTGAAAATCGGGATCGGTGGCCATCTCGTATTGGGCCCATTCACTGAACTCAAATTACTAATTGTGTCGGGCGATTATATCAACCGAATATTGGACGCAATGCGTCTCGTGAACCGAATCATTATACCATTGCACGATAAGCTAAAATTGTCCATAAATAAATCTTTCATTATAAAATGGCAAACCAAACTGAGCATTCAGTGACAGCAGCTGTCAAAAAGGCTAACTCCGATAAAAGTATTGCCAGATTGAAAATTATAGTCTAAAAAACACTCTACACTCTTTCTAAAAATCAATAGCACCAGGGATGAAAACCATGTAAGCTCTTTGAACTAAGTATCTTTTAGTCGCTTTAAAAAAAGCATGATTGACTTAGCTGTCTGGCTATCTAATGAAGTCAAATATCAAACAGCTTAAGGCATTATTGCATCATCAGAAGGTATCTTTATTTTTTTTTTCCTGTCATAGAAAAACCTCTCCCCTTTTCTTGAAATCCACATTTTGTAAAGTAAATAACTCAATCCTTGGTATTTTTATTTGGAAATATAAAAATGAGGTCAAGGATAATTCAAATAAAACTTTGTAACCTTGGGTACTTGGTTACTATTATATTTCTGTGCGATGTATTATTTATCAATAGGTATTGTAAATATTTTCCATGAATCCAAAAAGGTTAGTTTCATAAAAGTCAAAAATAGCAACTGACTTTAATGCGCTTAAACAACTATCCCACAAATTGTTCACTTTTGTTTCAATTTAGGACAACACACAATACAATTATTAAGAACACCCTCAATTCTCATTAATTAATAAACAGAGCAAATAGTTTAACTGTGTTACAATTAAATATTATATTTTCCACTCTGTTCTAATTTATAGATACAACAAACATTTTATTATAGGTGGCAATTCATTTACCATAAGTTTTATTTTGATACGAAAAAAATAATAAAAATAATATTTCCACCAGATGATGTATATTACCATCATCACATCATCCGTCAATTAATAATCAACTTTGAACGAAACGATGAATTGGTACTTGAATTTGAGTGCAGATTAAATAGAATTTAACTCGATAAAATAATATTTATATATCTGTAGCACAGATGAAGAGACTCTACCAACATAATAACGTTCATAGAAACAGTAAAATGAACTCAATTAATATCATCCTCTCTCTCTAGCTGTAACTGTTTGTACTAATCTAATTTTCGTGCTAGAAATCATTTAGCTAGCGCAGTTGCAGACATCACTGATGGCTGGAAGGAACAAGGGTAATAATGATTATTATTTTAAAATGGGGTTAGTTAAATTAAGAACATATAAAATGCATGACTGAATTGCATGAACTTTATGCAGCTGTAGTTCAAACTTCAAAGATTCATCGTTTTGAAACACGGATTATTTATTATGGACTGAAGGACATTTACAATATTTGATAGAAGTTTTTTGTTTTGCAAATTGGTACAAACATTTAAAAACAAATTTTATTAGAATACAAGAGGACCCGGCGAACTTTGTGCGGCTCCAATTGAATTCTAACAGCACGCCTGAGAGCTAGATTGGTCGATATATGCATCACCAAACGATCAACATTTTCATTACTACTCTCAGAACTTACAAAAAAAAAAAGGAAAATAGTAAAATTATTTGAATTGTATTGAGTTGAAGTTCGTCTTTTTTGTGGAATTTTAAGACCAGTAAATCTCAGTCAGTGACAAATTAGTGATACAAGATTTTCGTAATTGTATAATGGTGACAGAATGATAGTCAACTTTATGACTTTTCGTTAAAATTGGACAGACGATTGAAATAAAAAAATATGACAACCAACTGACAATCAAAAATATTTTTTTTCAGGTAAAACAAATTGTATGGGAAAATTAAATTTCTTTTTTTATTTTTTTTTTTCCTCGAATTTTGTCCATTTTTTTACATTTTTAGCCTTCCATGACTACGACAAACTTTTCAAAACCGAAACCAGCCAAATCAGCCGGAGTTTTAGCGAGACAAATAAACAGAAATTTATTTTTATATTATGTAGACGATGTATAAAATTTATTTGTGCCTAATTTGAATGACATGCATGTGAAAGACATACTTAAAAAAATTTTAATTTTTTTTTAACTCGAATAGCTCTGATCTAGGGCTGGCTCTGAAATGAGAAAATGTCTCGCGCGAGTATCGTTATCATCTCGTGAAGAAAAACAATTTAAATGTGTGTTCTTCCAGAAACGAACCGTGAACTTCTTTGAAGCTTCGTCATGCCTCGAGTTTTTCAAATTTCAACTCGTAGGTATCTGAAGCAAAAAACGAAACAAGATTGATTTGTCAGATCAAAAGTTCTGATTTGTAAAATAAAATGATTATAACGAAATCTTATCATTCATAAATTTTCAAGTTTTGAATGAAATTTGATCTTTTCAGGTCTTTTACACAGCTCAAGGATAGCTCGGATGATATTAGTCTTGAGTGCTTGAATCGTTTCCGGATTGTTGGCATAACATCGGCCCTCCACAGTTCCACATATTTATAAAAGTTCAGAAGCGCCAATTCGCACCTCTCATTGACATAACTCTGATAACACAATTTTCGGGTTACTAACTTTCAAGATCCAATTTACTCTGCAATAGAAAGCGAATGACCATCAGCGTCGTTATCGCTTCGAATCTTTGGCCTTAAATTTGGCAGCTTAAATTAACAGGGCAACGATTTTAAGCGAAAATTGAACGAAACGTTGCTCTCACCCTTATTTCCAAATAAAAAAATTATTCAATGTTAATAGCACTTAATAATCCGCAACGAAGTGTCACTCTCTGTGGATGAATTTGAAGTCAATATCGTTGCCCATTCTCGAAATATTCAAGTCAAAAAAAAATTTAACAACTTTTGGTATAATTTTTTGTACTTTTTTATTTTTTGTAAAAAAACTGTCAATTGATTTTTTTTTCAAAATTTTACCAGATCTAAAAGACGTCATTTCACATTTTAGAAAATTGTTTTGAACATAATATCATTTTTCCTTAATTGTATATTTTAGTGCGAATTGATTTTTTTAGTTTTGTAATTAAAAAAAAATAACAATTTGTTGAACTTTTTCCAAATTTATACCAAATCTGTATAATACCACAATGTACACAATAAAATTTATTTGAAGTCAATAGCATTATTTGTTCCTGAGATATTTTCGATGGTATCTCTACAAAGAACAGATTTAAATTCTGGGAATCTTAAAAGGACACGATTTGTCTAAAATTTCAATTTGACATTTGACTATTACAATAACTCCTTATAGGAAGTTAAAACTTCACTATTTATGGGTGACACAAAATTAACTTTCGAAGTTAATATTTCCATAAATTTTTCAAAAACAATACACTGTCAAGTTTTCTGGCAGAAAACACCTGTACGCTGTCAGTGTAAAAATAAACCGTCATACCTACGAGCTACTTTATAATTTAATTTTTAGTAAAAACTTTTGGAAATTTTGTGTTCTTGACATTTTGATTGTCTATCTATATCATAAGCCCCCATGAATGAAAAACAAATTCACTTCTTTTTGAACCCATAAATAAATATAACGCTGAATTGTTACGGACGGTCTCCATCGTATTTAAAAAAAAAATAATAACCCTGCTCTTATACTCACTCCCCCCAATGCATTCTGTGTGTGCTTATCACACTTGTTTGTTTACACACATGTCTCCAAGTATTCATAAATAAAAATAAACTACAATGTTTAAACTTCCATTTTTAGCTTGGAATTTCAATACGGGTTTTTTTTATAGCAACCCAAAGTCTGAATCAAACATCAATAAACCCACCTACATGCATTCGATAAAAGTTTTGGTTTCCCAGTTTCAATGTCGACTATGTCAATGTAAACACCGTCATCAGATGCCTCCAATTCCGTCCCCATCTGAGCTACGAGACCATCACTTCCGCCAAAACAAATATAATAAGAAAAAAAAAAAAAACAACTTTCAATGTTTATTGTATATTCTCACATCCGCACCCACATGTTATGGTGTTGGTTGATGGTTTGATGGCTGTTGGCCCCGTATGTCAGTCGGTCGAGTGAGCTGGTTTGGTTCACCTGCCATCACTTGGGTAACAACATTTGACTTAAATTCCAGCCCAAGGTTAGCAGAGTGTCCTACCAAAAACAGTCTCTAACCGACACTTCAACAATTCAACATACCATAAGAGTGTAAAGGACAAATAACACAAAATCCTCAACCGCATCACTCTAGAACCAACCTCCCGACCCTCATCTGTATGTAAAAGTGTGTATGTGTTTAAAGGTAAACATCATAAAGCCCCCCTCGATCAGGTGGAAGCCGTTGAACTTCAGAGCTTATTTGAATCAATTGTTTTTGTTGCTATTGTGAATGACTTTTACGACTTTTTTTTATAATATTTTGTTTGGATTATTTCGCTGAGTGTGTTTTTATTTTTTTTTTTAACTGGAATTCCTGTGTGGCTGCTTTTATCTTCCATCATCAACAACAACAAAAAAAAGATATAAAATGCACACAGCTTCGTTTTGGTTTTATGATCGAAATAAATCAACCGAAAGGTCTCGCAAAAAAAGGTCAAGTTTTTTTGTTGGACTGGACCATTTTTTTTTTTTTTTTTTAAATAGAAGTCTAGATCATAACTGGCCTAATGCCATAGTGTGCTATTTTGTTTTCCAGACCTTCTTAACTCACATGAGAGGACAGATTTGGAATTCATGTGAAACTAGTGAATGGCTAATTTGAAGGAAGCCCTTTTTCAATGTTTTCCTATTTCAAATGAGGTTTAGTCCATTTTGATGGAGATTTATTGGGAAAGTTTTGAAATTTAGCTAATACCTATGTACATATATAAAATTTTGCTGGCCCAAAATAGTGTCCCCCTCTCAAAATGGATATGGCAACTTGTCACATCTCAAAGTATGGTTAAGTCGTTTAACTCGCACTCGTTACTCCCGTATATATGGGGAATGAAGAATGCGATCATAATTTATGTTGTCGGCAATTTTCAATTAAATTTCGAAATGGACATGGCCAAGTCAACAATCCGGAGGCTATTTTTGTTCATGCATGAAAAATGGGCAGCACATCAGAGATTCAAAGATGCGGAAGACTGATTTTTTGCGAAATTTTGCGTCACACGACATAAAACATGTCATGATTTGGATTGGGATTGGGATTGAGGTTTTGACTGTGAGGTTGCAGATGTTTATATTTGGAATATACATAAGGCAAGCTTAGGTTAGATATGTTTTTTTTTTGTTTATATAAAAATATAAATAAATTTAGGTTTGCAAGTTGATGAAATGGATTTTATTACAACACAAAATAAGGGGTTTTATGAAAACTACTCTCGTATTGTGAATGTCATGGTTGAAAGGGTTACGAATGGAATGAAGGTTATAAAAAAAATATAATATTCGATTTTGAGATGAATCACATGGATGGGTTGGAAAATTATAAATTTCAATCTTTTCCATACAAAATTGGTTATTTTTTAAAGACCAGATAAGTTGACCTGGCATTTTGCCGATGTTAAATATTTTCTTAAATAAAAAATTCATAGTAAAATAATAAAATACACAAAATGTATTGTAGGTAAAATTTACAAGCTTAGATTAATTTTGAGTCAATAAAGTGTGTTTTTTATTAACTTGTAATTTTCAATCTGACAATACTTTTTTTTGAGTTAGTGTTTTTCTCAGTTGTATAGACTTACATTCTGAACAAGGTTTGAAAATCGTGTTCATCGTGCAATGCGTTAAAAATTCGGTCCACTTAATCGGCCAGCAGAGTCGGTTATTCGAGCAACCATGGATCGGTTTCATTCCACGTTTACTCTAATGTCTAGTCGATAATGCGCATTCTCAGATGCGCACCGAAACCGAGTCTCGAGGAAGCCCTGAATACGTCCATCCGCCATCGCACGCAACAATTCGAGCTGTGCCCATTCACTTTATGGAAGATTTTGAGGAAGAATCTTGGTTTGTTTGCTTACAAAATCCAACTCGTACAAGAAATGAAGCCGAACGATCATAAAATGCATCGCACGTTCGGTGAATGGGCCTAAAATAAGATGGCCACCGATCCCGATTTACACAGGAAAATTTTGTTCAGCTTGGCGTGGCCTTGAAGATCGAACGATTTAACACCACTGGACTCTTTTTTGTGACTCCTTTTGGCGTTTCAAAAGACTGTGATCATTTTCTTAATTTTAGACAATTTAATTGTTAATCTTTTAAGATTCCGTATTCCCGTAAAACACTTTGAAAGTTTTTTTGTAATTTCTGCTACTTCACAAGTGTTTATTCAATTATTTTACTTTATCCGAACAAAAATTTATCAGCACAAACAACTTTGCGAATATGAACCTAACTTAATTTGAGAAACTTGAATTTTTTTTTTTTGAATCCCAGGAATACGATTCCTTTTCGGTAATTTAATCCATCTAACTCCGATGCAAATCATCAATTCTCATCCTCAGATGCAGACAACAAGCTTGAAATTTGAATATCAATTATTTAAGAGGCAACTGGAAAACACATTTTCCGGAAATGTTAATCCTGTACCCTATACGAATATTTTGGATCTTTTATTAACAGGAATCCTCTTTTACTCAACATGCAAGTTCAATATTTTCTACTTTTCATTTGCATCTGATGTCTGCTTGATGGAAACTCCAACAGATGCTGTTACATTGATTGAAAAAAGAAATATACAATTTCCTCCGAATTGATATTCAATATGAGATAAAAATTGTTTGTTTTTTTTTTAATTTATTTATTTGGAATAAATTGTTTTTATCAATTTATTATCATTAAAAAATAAATCAATGCATGATGGTTTACATTTCTCAATGATTCCCGAACAAGTGTGTTGCCAAAAGGAATTAAGGGGACGTGAATTTTTGGCCAAATCTAGATGACTTACAGAAAAGTTTAAATTATTTACCTCTTTTTCTTTGGAAAAAAAACAATACCTCTGAAATTCTCAGTTAAATTGACAGAGATTTTTAAGTACTCAATAAAATAAGATTATCAATCATTCATTCAAAAAAATGTATTCCTGGATAACTTTCTCGATCAAAAAGAGTATATAGTACAAACGAACAAAAACCTTACAAATTAATTCGAATTTAATATTAAATTAACCATTTTTAACCTTTCTAAAGATTTTTAAAGAAGCTAAAATTAAATGAACACTGCACATGTGTCAAACATAAAACAAAAAACTAACATACATAAATCACATTTCATTCAAATTTAAAAAATGAACTACTTCAAAAGTTTTTAGTTAACTCAAATATTTTTGCTGCTCAGATACAATTCATAGAAGTATATCAAAGTCATAACCATAAGGCGCATAAAAAAAGTAAAAAAAAATAAATCATCATCAATTCTTGGTGACAGAAAATCGTAATTTAACTTGAAGCTTCACAAAAACTTTTGACGGATTGCTTTTTTCGAAATTCTTTTCAAACAGTGAAAAGGTTGCATTGCAACAAAAATGATGAATGTGTGGAGAAAAAAATGTTGCACACGACAATAGAGTGAATGTATAGTGAATGAATGTTTGTATTTCACAAAATGTCACTATGAGAAATCTGAATGCAAATTATATGAACTTAAAAAAAAGGAGTGGATTTATGTAAAAATAAATATTTCGATGACAAGTAATAGTGAAAAATATGTTTGTTTCATTTTAATTTTAAATTAATTCAAAGAGACACATCCCTAAAGCTGAAACCGACACAATGTCATCGGATTCGGATTCCAACTTAGATTTTGGTACCGATGATTTTTAAGGAGATCCAGTTTGGAAACCAGAAGAAAACTCCATATAATTGAGGTGGGAATTGGGAATATTTAGGATGTTATTAGAGGTACATATTCCGTTAGAGACAGAGTATGAAGATATATGTACATACATTCGGATGTTGATGAAGTCTCAGGAAGTCTTCATGAGTGGAATGAGTGTGGGGATAGACACAAAGTCTTCGAATTTGTCGGTAAAAAACGTGTTCAGATCGAAATTTTGAATCAATTTTCACCTAGTGATACCTACTTCCATATTCTGGACCAAGCTCTGATCAAATTTGTTTTGAACTGAGGTCAAGTCGGATGAACCAATGGATTCCAACTGATGCAGCAGAAATAGAAAAATTCTTCGAATTTCGATGACTTGACGACCCCCTGATCGCATGGAAGTTTATCGGGAATCAAAAGGAATTTACAACATGGCACCGCGTTGCCTAGAAAAATTATGTCAAAAAATCATTTTTATGTCTTCCCTTCGATGCTAAATAAGGATCCAAAGCAATCGACTTTGGAAGAAAAGAAATTGATTAATCACTTTTAAACCCACATCGCAATACTTTTCAAGTTCTGCTCTATGGATGAATTTACATGGGCATTTAGAGTGAACACTTGAAAATCCACTAAAGGTGGAAGAGAAATCGGACTTGCCAAAAAATGTATGTAAAGAATTTGGTCAAGGACTTCTGAATACTTTTACACCAGCTCAGCTACTAATTGCTCAGTCCTTATTGCAACAAAAGACCCATGTCATGGAGGTAACCTAAGAGCTAATAAGCAAAATCTTCCGAAAGAAATTCTCCGGGCAGTATTGAAAAGATGGAAAGTTTTATCCAAAAAAGATAATGCCGGAGTCGTTGTTTTGAACTAGAAAGACACTAAGGATGTATGAATTCTTTCTACTAAACATGCTCTAATTTTGTTGTTACCGGATTCAAGAAGAGGCTCTGCACCTGCAAGCATCCAAGAAGATAGTGCCCAACCTCAGACGAGTCTTTGAGACCTTTAAAGCATATCGTATGAAGTTATATTCCTTTAATGTGTACTTAAATTTCAATACTGACAGAAGAAATCATGATTCTTAGGTTATCTATTACTAATATAAAGCTGAAGAGTTTGTTTGTTTGTTTGAACGCGCTAATCTCAGAAACCACTGGTTCGAATTAAAACATTATTTTTGCATTGGATAGTTTATTTATCGAGGAAGACTTTAAGCTAATTAAATTATTAATAAATTAAATAATTAAGCTAAAATTACGCTACTATCAATAGGAGCGAAGAATCAGTGGAAAATGTTGCCAAAGAAAGAAAATTATTTATCTTAAGGGCTTCCGTTCCATTGTCAAAATCGGGTTGCAGAGAAAATCCGTATGTTCTTCAGCCATAATAAAATAAAACCTAAATATCCTTTACGAAGTACTTTAAAATATATATTTTTTAAAACTTTATCTTAATTGCTATAATAATAAATTGAAGCGGACGAAGTCGCGGGGAACAGCTAGTTTGAAATAAAAAAAAAAATAGTAGATAACTAAGCTATTTGGATTGAACTTTGAAGAACTTTGTAAGCTTACATTTACTGAATTAAAATAAATTGATTCGAAAGAAAAAGATCAAGTAGATCCGTTTTCAACTCAGATTCAGTCTTCTATAAAAATATAGTTATCAATTATGTTATATAATTTTTATGACTCTAAGTAGATATTAAAGTATTTTTTATATCTAGATATTGATCCTCGGAGCACAGACTTAAGTTTGTAGTACGACTATTTGTTTGTTAAAATTTTTAATTTTGTTGAAAAGCGATAAAAAAAATAGTAACGCATAGAAAATTTCAATTGATTCTCTGTTACTTGTTACCTCTGTTTATTCCTTAAAAACAAATTAAAGAACTGATAATTATAACTGTTTTGGTTACTTTATAATAAATTTATTGTGTAGCTATGTGAATTACACTCGTTATAAGCGTACTCCTTGAATTTTGTCTTGTTGGAAAGGTTTTCAATATTTAATATTTAAACGATTCGAAAATTAGAGCCCACCTAATGTGTTAGAAATTCGAAAGATAATACTGGTCGACAAAATTCACAATTTTGTTTGTGCCGTTAAATCAAACAATACTTTTCTAAATGATATTTTTGCCCTGAATTCGAATCTCACTTTATATTTTTTTCATCACGTCAGGTTTTTAAAATATACTTCTTTAAAAATGTAAAAGGAATCCATAATACAATATTTTTAAGTCTAAGTTAAAACACAACACAGTTCCTAACAATAAATTGTATAATGATTTTACAAAGTACAAATCTTGGTCTTCGATTTACAATTTAAATCTTTTGAGTGTCTTATTTAGTTTTTGAAAATATCATTAGTTTTGATTGGCTTATGAGTGTTTATTTGATTCTATATGAAGTTTTGAAAAACCTCAAATCTTATGGTTTCCTGGGTTTGAAAAACACGTTTAAAAGTTATTTTTTGACGATGATCTTAGCTATCAGCTCAAACTTAAAAAATTACCCGTTTTCGAAATAATTTTAAACCATTTTTGCCTTTTTCCGTTATGAACAGTTTTAGCATATGGTTAAACGTTTCTTGAGAGTCAATGTGTGACAGGTGAAGACCTCCAATTAATAAGAATTTTTCTAAAAGTAAATGAGATAATGAAAATATTTAAACTGAATATTGAAAATGGGATTATAGATTTTCAGAAATCATCAAAAATTTAAGAAATGTACTTCACGAATTCACAAAGCCTCAAAAAGCCTAATTTATCGTGTTTTTCAAATTTAAAAAGGTGATATCTTGAAAACCATGTAGATCGCCAGTTTGAACGCATTTGAACCATGAGATGAAGCCAAAACGATTTTTATTAGATCAACTATTTTAAGATATGTTGAATTCTATAAATTACCCAAACGTGGCCATTTGGCTATCTTTGTTTAGTCTGAAGTGGAAGCTTGATTGTTAGGTTAATTCGGTTTTAGAATTAATTGGAATTTATAAGCAAAATCGCCTCTTTACATCGATGTGAGTTTGCATAAGCTTTCTAAACCAAATATAAATGTTAATCATTTTCAATCACAAAAACTGAATTGTATGTACATACATATGTATGTATATTAATTCAACCATGTGGGAGGACTTTAGTCAAATACAGTCGTATAAAAGATATTCGTATATTCAGGATATTTATACATGTATGTATGTACAAAAAACATAATATAATACTTAAAGAAACACAGAAAAAAGAAATTCAACTTACATTTAAGACGTTAGGCAACAATGTCCAACGAACTTGATCTCACAGTTGGACGGTTTTCTCAGACAAAAACATTTAATTAATTATTTTCATAGAAAGATTTTTCGTTATCCATCAAACATTTTATTAATAAACTAAAACAAAATTCAATTTGTAATTTAATTTTGACAATTTATTCAGAGAGTTCTAATGAACAGAACGAAAGATTTTTCGTCCGAATATGAATCCATGATAACCGTTTTCCAAAACCACTCTCCATTAGCGAAAAATGTTTCGACTTAACTGTGAAAAGCTTTCCATTCTCAAAATTCCCTTAAGAAATTCATTCTCTCAATTCAAGGAATGTCCATTTCATTTCAGGCATTTAAAGGGTATTGATAAATAAAATGGAGTTGTTTTTTCTTTTGTTTGTAAATGTAGTCCTATTCATCCACATCCACCTGAGGTAGACCCGTGATTTAAATACTTATAAATCTCTCCTTTGTGGCTTTTTTAACGACTGACGCTACAATGACGAGACTTACATACGTGACAATCGAATCCTTGGTTACATTGTGTGTTTCTTTGAATATTTCTGCTGACTCATATGTTAATCTATTTTGTGTTTAGATATTGAAATATAAAATCACAACTACTTTCAGGACGCAGTCACGTTCGTATCGCGTTTGCATGCGTGAATAGTTTTTCATTTTGATTTCTAACCTTGCCATAGCACGTCCTGGTTCTTGTCATTCGTTTTATCTTTACACGCTCTCGATTTTTCAAAATCCGAATAAAAGATACTCTTGTAATTTGTATCAGAAAAAGATACCTATACACTTTTTTTGGGAAATTTCCCTTATTTTCCCCCAGACGGGTAACATATCTCGTCTTATATGACCCTTGGGTTTTGATAAGGACACTCGGATCTAGATACAACATCTACTCGTATGTTTTGTACAATAGACACATAAATACATTCCTACATTCTATAGCTCATTGAATCTAATATGTTTGTCCTTAGCACAAGAGATAGGAATATTTAACGTCGTACATAGAATCATGTCAGAGAATACAAAAAACCAGGGCATTACACATTTACACTCTACATGTCTATAAGCAGACAAAAAGAAAACATATAAACAGGACATCCTTAAATGTTTCCGGTTTGTCATGAATTTCCGTTTAAAGGAGTTGGCAAAAGAAAAATGTGTTTATTATTCAGGACACATACTAACGACATAGAAGAACGACAACGACGAAAAGAGGACTCTGCCAAACGCGTTCACGACCTCTTTTTGTCTCGCTTGAAGAATTGGTATTGCTATCCCAACAAGCTCTATCGCCCAGGAACACTGCCATAGCCGTTTATGGAACACGAAGAGTATAGACTCGTACAAGGATACGAAGGAATTTGTTCACTTTTTTGTTGTTGTTTGGAACACCATAACACCAGCCCAGCCAGATCCCAGCTCAAAATTCTGCCATTCAATTGAAATCCATCAACATGCAAAAAAAAAGGAATCGAGTTTCGAGTTGGTTGGGCGTGCTAAGTGTGGATCGCTAGCAAGGAAGGTTTCAGTTCTGGAAAGGACTCATTTCCAATTTTTCTTTTTTTGTTTGTTTCCTTTGTCAACTTTTCAATGATCCAAAAACCTACATCTGCAGCAAGTGTTGTTAGGGTGGGATAGATGGAAGAAAACCAAAATGTCAACACTTTATTGAAAGAGAAAAAAATACCCCAATTTATTTGGCGCCAAAAAGGGAGTCAAGGAAGTAGAAGTACTTGGAAATTCTAAGGCTTAAGCTGACTCTCGAATGGAAATGGAAATTTCATTTCTACGTGAAAAAGGTAATCTGCGAAGAAAATTCAATTTTATGACAACTTTATGGTGGTGTTCGTCGTCGTCGTCATCGTCGTCGTCTTCGTCTTCTCTAAAGTCAATGGGTGCAGGCGGGGGAAGGATATTGAATTGAGTACCTATTCCTTGCTAAGCATTATTTTGCGGTTCGTCGTTTGTAGGTAGTTAAAGGTATTAGGTATACTCGTATAGTCACTGATGGGATAACACCTTCATTCCTTTTTTCCCAGGTTTAACAGGTGAGCAAGGAAAAGCAGACAGGTTTTCGCATTTGGAAATGGCAATTAATTTTAACTTTTATGTTTGCCAAAAATACTGCAAAAGGAAAAATGAAAATATTTTGCGGGTAGAAAAGAAAAAAAAGGAAATAAGCTAAATGGGGTAAACGGGTGGAGAAATTGGAGCATTTAAATTTGTCATGAATAGCAAAGGCATAAAAGTTTAAGTACATATATAAGGGGGAGATTAAAGGAAGAGGAAGGGGTTTGGTGAAGAATTTCTAGGGAAGCACGTGCAATGTAATGTAATTGTACGAAACAATTATAGAAAATGTCAGAATTATAATTTTTTTTGCATTATTCTTTATACTCAGTTTCTGGAAGGGAATCAATTTATTCATTTCAAAATATATCTCAAGGTCACAGTGGATCAATACCCCAAAATATTAATCCTTCCGTTTTTATTTTCGAAGATGAAACATTTAATACGAAACTCATAAAAGACACTCTGCCTGAAAAACAAAAAGGAAATAAATCGCAAATATTGAGTACTACATAAAAATGGCAATATTTTTCGCTTAATGCGTTTTCTTAAACCAATATTTCACGCCCACGCCCTTTTTTATTTATGGTTTAACCATTATGTGTTATGAGCTATAAATTAAGCATCAAAACGAAATAAAAATATGTGTGTATGGGGAAAAACAAATACTATTGTCTTATTTATCGAGATTTTCGTTTATCTTATTTTTCAAAGGTATGTTACAGTTTACAGGCCAAGTGATAAGTCATTTAAGATAGTATTGAGTCCCGGAATATGTACAAAGGAATATAGGCATAAAATCCATACTATTTATATAATGCAATGAAATCACTGTAAACTCAAATAAATGATTAATCAGTACCAGTTATTTATACAAATATTCAAAACGATTATATTTGAATTAACAATGTGAAATTGTTATTACAAGATATTAATTAGACGAATTTTTGAATATAACATTTTATGAACAGCAAAATGTGAAGGGTGTTTTTTTTTTTAGATGTGTGATTTTCAATCTGGTAATTGTTTGTTCGGAGTTGATCTTTTTGACATGTGTCATTTTATTTATGCTCAGTTTGTTTTGCCATTTTAATTATAAGAAATAGACTTACTCCTGAAAAAAGTTTGAAGATCTTTCAGATTTATTACTAAAATTAAGATTCGGTTCCGTTATCGTACGCAATAAATTGGAGCTGTATCCATCCACTTTATGGAAGATTTTAAGGAAGGATCTTAGTTTGCTGGCTTTCAAAACCCAACTCGTACAATAATTGAAGCTGAACGACAATCAAATGCTTGCCACGTTCAGTGAATGGGCTCAAAGCTAGATGGCCAACGATCTGGATTTTCACAATGACTTTCGTGTCTGAATTGAAAGATGTTGATGTGGACGATCTTTGGGACCAACAAGAGAGCGCTACATACGACATAGCCAACGAAAAAATCAATTTATTGAATCTTTTGGTGAGCGCATTATCTCGCTTCGTGGGCCTGTTCTGTGGTCTCGAAGATCGTGCGATTTAACACCGCTTCACTATTTTTTGTGGAGTTATGTGAAGTCACTTGTCTACGCAGATAAGCACGAGACAATTGACACCTTGGAAGAGAATATTCGGAACGTTGATGCTAACATACGGCCCCAATTGCTTCAAAAAGTGGTTAAAATTGGGCCTCTCGACTGGAATTTATTCGAGACAGCCACAGACCTCAGTGGCCATTTGTCTGAAATAGTTTCTAATGGCAAACTATAATCATTTTAATTAAGCTAAATTCTTGGAAATAGCATTGAATTTTTTATATTTTATTTCTTCTTGAAAACCACACGTCCAAAGAAAACACTCTTCGAAAATGACACATCTGACAGCAAATTGAAAACAATAATGTTTCAGATGGAAAGACGAGAATTTGAAGTTCTAGAATTTTCTTTATCCTGTTCAGTATAGGATTTAGACTTATGTAGGTTCATTGCGGCATGGGATTCAAGGAGGAAATTTTGTACGGGTGCCAACATATTTTAGACAACTATGGTTAAAAATCCATTTTAAGACAAAATTTTATTAGATTTTACATTTTGTTTACATAGTTAGAACTTTTGACATTAATTTACAAAAATTCTTCCGGAATTCACATCAAAAACAAACCATCTTAAGAGAATATTTTATGAAAAAAAGAAAATATTAAAGTATCGAAAGTATTTGAAGTTCGTTTGTATAAAAAAATATACCTAATAACCCTTCAAAGGTCAGGTTTTGTTTATTTTCTTTACATATATATTTTTGTAAATTAATTTTAACCAAATGAATGTTTTGGTTCTTAAACTATATACAACAAAATCATATACTCTTTAAACTGTTTTCTTTATTTGTAATTAAAAACATTAATATCCTCAAAACATCTGTGAGCATCAAGATACTTAGAAATATCTTAATTTTTGTTTTCAAAAAATGATTGCAAAATATAAACTGATTTTAAGCACGCAGAGAACTTATAAACATTTTTAAACAATCATAAACCACTGCAAAGCCTTATCATAAAATAAATATTATTTTCTTAATTAATCACCATTTTAAAGCTCAATGAATTTTAAATGGTTTTGCTCATGTTTAAATTTCTTATACCTATAAGTGATTAACGAACCGGAAGATATTCGTATATCTATAAAAGGTATACAAAGATAGACGATTCATAAAAACTTACCAGTAAAAATGTTAATTATAAAATTTATAAAAACTCTCCGTGAAATCTGCGGCGCTAAAAATCTTCCGTAGGTGTTTGGATGAGTTATTAATCTTGTAAGCAACCAGCAGGTTATTGTAAAGTATTATTTATTTATTTGAATTTACAATTCAAAATTTGTGTTTATACGAGTATAACTTTAAGTCTTAGTAAGATACGAGTATGGTGAATCATGACAAACAGTTCAAATCTGAAGAAAGAAAAACCGCACTTGTATATCAGACAAGAAGAAATGCAAATTACAAAATTTAAAAACCGCCCGCCCACTGTTATCATGGATTGACACAACGGGATATGATCATAATCGACCGCTGAGCAGCCGCCGAAGACGCCGCGTTGCCGCTAAACTTTTATACTCTATCTCAACCAACAGAATAAATGAATTTGCTTAGGTTGTGCGTTGTGAGTGGGAAAGCGGAAAGGTAAACATTATGATTCAAGCGAGACTGTTTTATGTTATTTTATCAGTAAACAGTGTTCCCACATCAATTATTTCCGTTGGATGAAAGAAAATCAAAAAAAAGAATATGATTAATAACGATTTGCTGACGATAAAAATAATCTTTATTGCTGTAGATTATTTAAAAATTGATAAATAATTATTAAATACTGTTTGCTACTTTTAATCATTTTATTACGATTAGGGCCTGTAACAAGACGAGAAAGTTTCGTATCAGTCTCGTCTGATAGAACCTAGATAAGACCAGACAATAGTTGTGTTTTATTCACTACTGCATTCAAAAAAAGAAAACATGTTTTACCCATTCGAAACAATTTTGTATCCAATTGAAGTGGGAACACTTTTCATAAACAAAAACAAAAAAACAGGATGTAATTAAAATGAAACAAAATGTTAGAAATAATTTTCCACCGAAAGTAGGACAAGATGCTCATTCAAAATACCCTGAGACCATTTCCGAATATACCTTTGTCCTTAAGGATGCATTGCCACCAAATTCCGGAAATTCATTATTCCAAAACAAACAAACAAATCACCAGACGGTCACAAAACGACTATGCACTGCACACATACAAACTGCCAAATCGCGTTTCACGGACCAGCAAAATCTGCGTTTGAAAAAAACAATTCGGAACTCGACGGATCGAAAAAATGATACAATTTATACGCCACCGATTGAGATGATAAATCTTCGAGTTTTACAATCGATGTTGGTCTGATGTAAGTTTAAGGGCACACGCGAGAGCACACAAAATGTAGGGTATTTATGTTTTGCAGGAAAAGGTACAAAAATAATGACAATCAACAGCGACAGCCGACGAACGACGACTCGACGCGATGTGCTGGAGCTCTCAAATTGAATTAATTGAAAGATACAATTCGAAAATCCATGCAAGCGTCCGCCGACCAATGCTCGCAGTCACAGCACCAGACATTCACTCCCCCATCACCTCTGCTGATGTTGAACTGTATCTGTATCTAAGCCTCTACATAACTATGTATCTATGTAGCTAAAATAATAAAGCATGGCTGCGAGATATGAATTTATTTTGTTCTGTTTAGGTCGATATGCTTAGAAGTATACAGATAAAAAAGATGATGTATCTAGTTTCTATACCACAATGTATCTGTATCTTTATCTGCGGCATGCTGTGTGCTAGATTGTGGATTAGAGTCTGGGGAAACAACAATTATTTAGGTTTAGGGTTAAGATACGCACGAACAATCGCTACTATTGGAAGTAAACAAACTCCGAGCTTTGTGTGGACACAATACTTACTTATACCAATCTACAGAAACAGGTGGATTTTTCCAGAATTTTTGTTTCCAGTCACATTTCAATATTTTCGAAATAGGTAACTAAACAAGAGAAGTACGGTGAAATAAAAGGTGTGTTTTTTTGGGAAAAATATCCGCAGTGAAGTAAGATTTTTCACGTATTGTTAATACAACATCCTCACTGCCGATAAACGTAGAAGTATAGGATCCAACTGTGGATTGGAAAAAGTCTAAAGGGGTCAAATCACACGATCTTTGTGGCCAAATCACGTCGCGAAATAACTATGCCATGAGACCGCTCGTGCAGAATATCGATTGTGTCTTTAACTGTATATGGAAAGAAACGCCATTCTGTTGAAACCATATGTCATCGGTGTTCATATAATTCAATGTAGACGACAAGAAGTTGGTGATAATCGACCTATAGCGATCGCTTTTGATAGTGATGACCTGGCCGGCATCATTTACGAAGAAGTACGCACCGATGATGCGTCCAGCCCAAAATCCACACCAAACAGTAACTTTATTTGGATGTATTGGCTCCTCGTGAATCTCGAATGGAGTGCTGTCGTCACGTAACCATTACTCCAAAAATGGTCCTCATCGTTAAAGATGAATTTTCGACCAAAATTGGAATCAAATTCCTGCTCCAAAACCAAAGTTTTATCAGTTGCCCGTGTTGATCGACGCTGTAACTTGACATGATGATTTGTCGTTAGTGACTGATTAAAAAAGCGATATTTTCACAGAAAGTAAAAGAAACAATATTGCCACCACGAGCTGTCAAAATAAACCCGTCCCTATTGGAAAACCTTAGACATAAAATAGTTTCAATTAAAAATCCATCACTAGCTTTATTGCAGGCCTTTAGAAGTTGTAGCCATTAACTTATAGTAGAGTGCACTGTTTGAATTGATTTTTTAGATAATGCTTCTGTAAAATTTTGTTTAAGACATTGCAAATTTCTGTGAGATGTTCTGCACTCCATGCTTTCCAATTTTGACCAAAAAGAATAATAATCTAAAAGTTTTAAATCTGGCCTTTCCGAGAAGGAATCATTAGTCATCCTCATCATCAGTGTTGTTTTTGCTTTTTTTATTATCACAGTATTTTTGAAAAACCAATCAATCTCCATTTAAAAAGTTTATTAGTTAAATCCTCTGCAAAATTCTAAAATATATGTTTTGGTAATATTTTTTTCTCGAAAAAATTAAGGCCATGAGACTCTGCATCCACCTAGGTGGAGTGGAGACCACTTTGAACATTATAATAATAGAATGTAATTTTTGTGTACAACGTGGTCAGTGTTTAATTGAAATAAAATACATTTTACAGGGATAAAAAGTAGCCTATAGACTATTCCAGACTATGAACTGTCTCTGTGCCAAATCGGTTCAGTCGTTCTTGAGTTATAACTAGTGAAACTAACACGACTTTCTTTTATAATTTTGTAACATAAAATATATTCTTCTCAAACTATTACAATACTGCTTTTTATGATTTCCTGAATTACAAGTTCAAATAATACTAAAACTGGCGAAGAGACAATTGAATTGATTTGGTCTCTTAGAAAATTGAATTAAAATATGTATAATTTCTTATATTCCAAACACTTCTATAGATGCACTTGTAATGATTTAAAAACTAACAATTTGTGCTGCCAATAGAAATGTCTGCCTTGCAAACTTCTTTTAAACGAAACAAAAGAGTTTACAGAAAACCAAGATATTTTTCAGGCCCCTCAAATATTTGGCTCCAAATGAATTCAAATATGTACTGTGTGTAACAAACTCAGATTTAAAATAGACTTTTAAAGTCTAAAACTTGGGAAAAGATATAATGAGACCTCAATCAAGTTCTTATAACTCGTTAAACAGTCTCTCTTCACTGCAAATAGTTTATATATTTATTTTTATAAATTATTTAGATAAATACAAAAATAAAATAAATAGAAATAGAAATCGTATTTTCTACAGCAAATAATGTTGTGTAATAATGTTATTTTTTATAACCAGAAAATTAAATCTTTTTGAAGATATTTTCTTTAGTTCTTAAAATGTTCGTAAGTTAATCACGTTTTTTTTTGGTCCGTTTTAGAAAACTGTAAGACCCACTTCCTTGGCACCTTTATATAAAAGTATTTCCAAGTTCTTTTTAAATCTCGAGTTTGATTTTATCTACGAAATTTGAATTTTCCAAAACATAAATGTCCTTAAGTATAAGAAAAAGTATTAAGACTATAATTAAAAAGTTGTACAGAAGAATTGTGGTCAAAATTTTACTTTTACATAAAAATAAGACCTAATGACTTCCGAGAATTTTTTAAAATAAAAACTGAATTTCGGAAACTTTTTTAAATCACTGTCTGATGAAAAAGATTTCACATTATAAAAATATCCTTGTGCTTTTAGTGAAAAAAAGTATATTTTCACCGAACTCTTAATTTAAATATATTTTGTGTAAAAATTTACTGTAAAATTCTATTAAGTGTTTACTTTTAAATTTACATCTCAAAAAGTATGATAAGGATGATGTTAATACCCCCAAATTTTTCCAGCTGTATTTTTCCAAAAATGCAATAATTTTTCTTTAACTACTTTAAATGATTTAAAAAATTGCATAGAGTAGAAAAAATAACAAAACAAAATGAATATTTTTTGTATTATTAAATATAAAATTTTCCAGTTGTAAGATATATTTAAAATATCATTTCTCTGAGCAAGCTGCGTTAAAATTGTAATTTATGTTAATCTATGAAAATAAAAAATATTAGGTATACATATAATAAAAAAAAAATGTTTTTCTAGTGAAATTCACCTCGCTTCATCCCAATCCCATTTAATCATACCTTAATCACTAGGATTCTATTTGTTGACGAAAATAAATTCCTTAAGTGACGTTTTGATTTGGGATTTGTTTCTAAAGAGGCATAAATTTTAACCCAAATCTTTTATAATGTTTTTCTATTTGATGTTATGACATCTTAAAACGAGATAAAGATATGAGATGATGTTTTGTTGGGTTGAAGCTACAGTATTTTTTTGTTTTTGAAAAAATATTTCTTTCATCAAAACTAATTGTGTCGAATATTATTTTTAGAATTCGATATTTTTTTATTTAAGGTAAGATGAGAAAAGTGTTACATACATACATGGCATACATGGGTGCTACCAAACACGATGTTGTGGCACGTGAAAGACTTTTATGCATTAATTTTTTTCTTTTTTTTTTGAGATGAAGCTTCAAAGTGAAAAATGCAGAAAAATCACGTTTTTGTGTTTATAAATGGTGTCGTAAATTAATAAGTTTTAAAGGCATTGGATGTGGTGTTTGTGTGGGTTTGTTTTTTTATGTTCTTAAGCATACATATAAACAAGGGATTAAGGAGTGTACTGTGGTATTGTTTTTTTCCCAAAACGAACATAATATGGTCTTATTTATAAATAAAGTCTAACAAAGTCATAATTAAGAGATGCCAAGGCTTTTTTTAATTAGGTTTACCAAAAGGATGTCATGTTAGTTTTTTAGATGTTTTGTGATTGTTTCAAAATATCAAAAACAAATAGAAACATGAAACGAAGACAAAGAGTCCTTTTCCAAATGAAATCTTGATTTCCTTTTGTTATTTTTTTGCCTCGACCTCAGGAAAATGACTCTTTGGTTTGGACTTAAAATGAGGCCACAAATTGCGCAAAGTTTTTGTCTAACAACTCATATGCAGGACAAAAAAGGTAAAAAGTCTCTCTTGTGGTTAGATTCCATTCCCCTTCAGTACCTACTTTAGTAACCCCTATTTCTTCTTTTTTAAATGTGTGTGGAATTTTTACCCCTCGGCGTAGAATTATAGCCTAATTTGTGCTTCCCTTATTTACATCCTTAAAAAGTTCCTAAACACTCTCGAGACCTCATTCTTATGTATAGGAGTACGACGACGATAGAGAACTTTATAGTCTTAAGTATTCTAGTGACCTTCTTTGGTAAGTACGAGTATAACTTGTGCAGTGTAATTGCACCAGAACTTTGGTGTCACCTTTCCTGGGACGGTCCTGGTCTCTTATTTCACAGTTGAAGTACAATCATAAAGTTTCATTTAGGTACTTGGTTTTGGCCTTGCAGTTATGTTCATACGATACCAAAATGGGTTTGTGTTCAACCGGGAAGATGGAGCACTTAAGGTGGAGCACTTTGGGAATTCAATAGTCTTTTTCCTAAAAGAGTTTTTCTTATAACTTACCTTGCTTTGAGACCTTTAAAGATGGTTCAAGAGTATACAAAGCTTGGGTTTTGGGTAAACTGCTTCTTAGCCGAAAACCTTCGATGTGGAACAAATTCTTCACAGTTACCTTTGGGAATATAATATTGGCTTTGTGCCCACTTTAACTCCTCTTCCAAAAGTTTTAGTTTTCTTGAAGTAGTTTCAATGGATAATAAATAATGAATGGATGGAAAGTTAAACCTTCTTGCAAACTGGAACTAAGTGAAATTTGTAATTTTCAACTTTCCATTGTGACAAAAGAATTGGCAGTTAAAGAGCAGACTTTTCTGGGATTCAAGCAACTTTAAAACGTTTTGCCTTTTTAAAAAATATTGACTTCAAAGTTAAAGGTCATTTTTGCATTTAATCATACATGACGGTACATTCTTTTCCCTCCAATTAAATCCAAAGTTTTATTACATTTGACATTACTTTTTTTTAAGGCCAATTGTTTCGAAATATCATTTATATTTCTGTCTTAATATCCCCAAGGCATAACAAGAGTATACAGCGTACTAAAAATGTATTCAACTTAAGAAGCATTTTTGAAATATCAAACATCAATTTTATTTAGAATTTTTATGAAATAAATTACTTTGCAACCATGGTTTTTGTTTTAATTTGGCAAATATGCTGCTAGCTGTTTCGTTATAAGATTAAATATTATGACTGGGCTTGAAACCAAATTTGACCTTTGATATAAATATCAAATATTTAGGAACAAATTAACTCACCATCACAACAACAAATTATGTTAGACATGTTATTGAGTTGATGATGAAGAAAAGGTCAAATTAAATTCCGTCTTGTGATATTGACTTAGAGAAGAAAGTAAACTTTGATGGTTATATTAGGAAACAGGATCTGATGTCTGACCTTAAGAGATTTAAGATGCATATTACATGGCGATACAAATACTAATATGTACGTTCATATGTGATTATAATAATGTAGACCCGACGGATAGTAAAAATGTAGTTAAGTGTTTATTTGTTGCGATGACTTGGATTTTGTTTATTTCAACTTTGATATGTTTTTGTGTGAGGTTATGTGAAGTCGCTTGTCTACGCAGATAAGCCCGAGACGATTGACGCCTTGGAAGAAAATATTCGGCACGTTAATGCTGACATACGTCCACAATTTCTGTAAAAAGTGGTAGAAAATTGGGTCTCTCGAATAGAATTTATTCGAGCCAGTCGTGGTAGCCACTTGCCCCAAAAGATAATGGCAGACCTTTGTCTTTATAATAAAGCTAATATTCTTGGCCATAACATTAAATTTTGTGCATTTTATTTCTTTTTAAAAACCATACCTCTAACAAAAACAGTCTTTATATTTATATTTAGATAACAAAGACCACTTATAATAAAATTAGATTTAAAATTTTAAGTATTTATATGTTTTCTTGATAGGTAAAATGTTCTACAACAGTTAATAAAAAAAAAAACAATTGAAACCCTTGCAAAAATGAAAATTTCAAACTGCCCCTTGAAGATCATTACAGCACTTTTAATGTCTCAGCTTAAGTACTGTCAGTCACTATCAACCAAGCATATTTTACTATTCACAGCTCAAGATACAATTTTTTCTGTCAGCTACGATATAATTTAGCTTAAAATGATGTTCACATTCATCCGATACTTTCATTAACTCTGAAAACATAAATAAACAAAAGATAGTGCACTAAGGCGTATACGTACTTTTTTTATTATATTAATGACTAGCTGTTCCCCGCGACTTCGTCCGCCTCAATTTTTTACTATAGCAATTAAGATTAAGTTTTAAAAAATATATATTTTAAAGTACTTCGTAAAGGATATTTAGGTTTTATTTTTGTATGGCTGAAGAACATACGGATTTTATCTGCAACCCGATTTTGACAATGGAACGGAAGCCCTTTAAGATGAATAATTTTCTTTCCTTTTGCAACATTTTCCACTGATTCTTGGCTCCTATTGATAGTAGCGTAATTTTAGCTTAATTATTTAATTAATTAATAATTTAATTAGCTTAAAACCTTTCTCGACAAATTGGCTATCCAACGCAGAAAGAATTTTTCAATTCGATCACGCAGTTCCTGAGATCAGGGCGTTCAACATACAAACTCTTCAGCTTTATACTCGTATATTAGTACCGATTTAAATTAAGTATTCAACAACGTTGTTTGTTTCCAAAAATTAGTTATTTGGGTAGCCCTGAATATCTTAAGGACGTATTAATTTGACTACTTAATGAGAATGTCTAAAGAATTAAATAAAAAATAAAAACAGACTCCCATAAAGTTTCATTCAACTGCAGGCATCACATTAATCACTAAGATAGTGATAGTGATTCTGACTGACAACTTGAAAAAGTTTTGTGTACATGATTTGTTCAGGGTTCACCTTTCCAATAAAAGTTCACAATGCCATCATCTTAACAGCCTTCAACTTTGTCGTCTCGTCATCATCATGGACGTCATGTCAATTGTTTCGCGTTCATCATGCACGAGTGACTCAACAGTTGCCACTTGGAAAAGTCTTTTTTTCATGTTTTTTTTTTTCTGCCTCCTGAGACTAACGCCAGGAATATGTACGAGTGTACGAGTGTATAAATCGAACTTTGAAGACGAACATGTTTTGAAATTCTTTTCCAGGTGAAGGAGTTTTCTTTTCTGAGTCAAGAAGCACCATATATATAAAACGTACTAACGTGGGATGTGCTGGGAGATGGAGTGTTCGTGCGGAGGACGAGTGCTGTTCATCGATTTCTGGAATTCGATTGGAATTTCTTGCGAGTAGAAAAAAAGTTATTTTTTGAAGAGAGCTTGTTTTTTGCCCTTCAGAAGTTCGAGTGTGATATTTTAATACGAACACAACAGAAAAAACGAAAAATCAAAAAATAAATAAATATCTTAACATTTACAAATAAGCAGGTATTATTTTTTCTACCTACACACATTTGACAACTTGTTGAGGATAAATTGATATGCATAATGTTTTCTCTTTGTAATATTGAGTTATAATAAGATTGTAAAATCTGTGACGGAATAAGTAATATTACTCATGTTATAAAAATAACAAAGCATTTCTGTTGAGGCTTAAGCTGTTATTTAAATTAACAAAATATCGACAAATTTATTATATTTTATTTTGATTTTAAGGACCTTAATGATGACCAAATGAGCGAATCATTACACTCTATTGACAATGATTTGGTCATATCCTTTGCCGCGTGTGTTTTGATTTTGTGATGAAATTGATCAGAATTTTTGTTCATGTAAATTTATAATTCTTAATGACGAAAATGTGTTTATGTCTTATTATTTAGAACGGATATGATTGGTTTCAAAAATACATCATAAATGGGTGTTTAAAGTCATCAAACTTCATCTCAAAAATCGGTCAATATTTGGATTTGCTGCTGATAGTTTTGTTTCGACTTATATTAGAGCTGATTACTTGGTTCAATCGAGAAATAGGCAGGCTTGATTATGTCAAATTGGTTTGAGGTTGAGAGTCCAAAAGAAGTTACCTACATTTATACCATTTGTTGGCCTATTTAATACTTCATATATGGTCATGGCTTCGAGAAATGAAACCGAGTCGCATTTTTGTTTTGTTAGAATTTACCGCTATTATGCTCATTTTTAGAGAGAATACATCTCATAGGAACGATCCGATATCATTATCAACAGTATAAACATTTCTAGTTTGATCTAAGCCACTGTTAAAGTCAGGCTGTTGAGCTCTTTAAAAATGACCGGAAATTCCAGTGCTCGTAAAAAGGTAATTTATATAATTTTTTAATAATTTATCTTACCTTAACTGAATATCTCATTTTTTTGTCAAAAAAGAAGTTTCAAGTTTGTAAATTTTAAATAACCAAATGCGTGTAATTCGTGTAACGTTATAAGACCAAATTCCTTAAAAGTTGTTTTTTTACTTTTCATATGAAAGTTTTAGAAATTGAATTTTTTGAATTTTACTGAGCATTTTGTATTTATTTAACAAAACTAAAAAAAAAAATATATATAAAGCGACCATTTTCATTTAAACAATAGTTAAGGATGTGTAACGTTATAAGACATGTTTTGCTAAAGTCAATGAAGATGAAGTTTAAGACTTTCTTGGACTTCAAATATAGCTATTAGTGAACTGTCTTGATTCTTTATTTATATGCCAAATTATTTATCTGCTTCAAATTTGACGAAGAAAAATTAATTGTAAAGGAAATTTTAAAAATATTTTACCTGCTTTTCTAAAAAAACACAACATTTACTGTAAAGGACGATAACTTCTTACAGGGTTCTTTGGTTTAAATGGATTAAGCATCGAAAGCTACCCTAAAATCATGTATCATATGATTTGGGTGTACTAAAACGATTAAATGAGTTTGTTTTACCTGGACCACCACCCACCCTCCCCCCTTAAAATACGATTTTACAAAAATGGGAATTTTGGAAAAGTTTTTGTTGTGTTGCATAGAATAATGTTTGGTGTCGATTCCAATCATAAAATTTCTTAAATCAATTTTTTTTGGACCTTTCGGTTATATTTTGGCTTTTTTATCCCCCCATTTACGTTATAACAAAAAATGAAGTACCTTATGGTAAATAAATTATTTTTTTATATAAATTTGTTTTCTTGTTTATACTTTACTAGAATTTTTCCTTTCAGTCATATTTTCACCAATTTTCACACAAGAATTCGGAAGGTAACGTTATGAGACTTTTTTCTGTAACGTTATAAGACACACATTTGACCACAAATAACACATATAAACATAACTTTTTCTTAAACAAAAAATGGTAAACTGTTAATTGGAATTTTATCTCAATTCCCTAAAAGAAAAAAATTAATTAGCACACCAATTTCGCAGTTTTTTAAATATGTCCAGTAACCTCAACAGCTACTTCCAAAAAATGTAACGTTATCAGCCAATTCGGAGGGGAATATTTAAAAATCTAAAAGAGATAATTAAAAACTTTTTTCTACAAAAATTTGATTTTGAAGAGATCTTTCAGACGTATGTTTAAAAATCAGATTAGCATTACAGTTTTTCTAGTAATAAGGAAAAAACACATACAATGTAACGTTATAAGACGGAAGCCGTGACCATATCGGAGACATTCTTCTAATCATCAATATAACCAATGAGAACATCTTACAAAGCTTGAAAGACTATTGACGTTAGTAAAATGCTTTTAAGATCATTCTGCACTTTTAAGATAGAACAACAGGTTTATATTTACCATATTTTTTCGAAATTTTATACAAGTCTCACGAGGCTAAATCTCGTCTCACCAATAAGATACATTTGCATTATTAGACGTGTGGTTTTCAATCTGGCAATACTTTTTTCAGAGTTGTCTTATTGACAGCTGTCAATTTATATATACTCAGTTTGGTTTGCCATTCCATAATGTATAGAACAACGATAGAAAATCGTACAAATTTATTGTCAAAATATGGTTCACGCGACGAAAGGGCGTCTCACGTTCGGTGAATTGTCCTAAAACTAGATGGCCACCGATCCCGATTCAAAAGAAAATTTTGTATAGCGATAAAGCTCATTTTTGGTTGAATGGGTACGTTAATAACTAAAATTGTCGTATTTAGAATGATAATAATTTTTAATTTAAAATTTTTGAGACGCTGCACCGCGCCGATCCGTTACATCCTCAAAAAGTCAGTGTTTGGTGTTCTCTATGGGCGGGCGGAGGAAATCATTGGTCATATTTCTTCGAAAATGAAGCCGGGCATAATGTCAGCCACTTGAGAACGCTATAGAGCCATGATTAATGACTTTTTCGTGTCTCAATTGGAAAATATAGGTGATTTTAACAATTGGTGCAAAAAGTGGCCTAATATTAAAAATCTATATTTTTGCATTAGGTACCTACCGAAATTGATTTTGAAGTCCTATATCTTTTTTCTATCGTGTATATTTCGAATTTTCAAAGCTTAGGAGGGTTTAGTAGTAGGAACTTGGACCATATCCATTAAAGTTAATAACTATTAATTATTTTTTTTTTTAATTAAAAAAATAAAAGGCTCTAGTAAAAGCTTAACTCCTGTTTTAAACATTTTTTCTACAGACCGGATAAAAACACTCAGTATAGTTTCGAACTCGGTTTTTATCCTTCAATTTTCAATTCGAACTGAATTCTTGATAAGGACGAAGTTTTTACATTGCAATAGATTACTCACCTCTTCATTTTTTTGTTATTAATAAACTTGTATCAACGATTTTATTTAAAATCACTTATCGATTCTTGTTACACTCCGTTTTTCGTTATCTCTAAGGCTAAACAAACTTCTAACCGCTCTAAAAATTAATTTTTGAGCTCTTAATATAAAAGCTACCCGAAAAATACATCAGCTTAACGTTGGAAAATTGTTTCGTTTGTATCCTGTCTTTTCCTAATAACTCATCACCCTAAGCTCAAAAAGCAAACCAAAGTTACCCTGGAATATATTATATACATAGAGATAGAGAGGGTATACCATGGAAAGGTACTCTGAAGTACAAATTAAATTAATGCAAACTTTACCTTGCCATCTGTATCCGGTGCATGATATCTGACCTCGAGTGAGCCACCCAAAACGGCATACCAAAAACGTCCTTGTTCGCCAGCACGGAAAACTACAAAAAAATAAAAAACAACAAGGATTGAATAAAAACATGAAAAATAAACTGTCCTTGATAAAATTCCTCGCAACCATCTACATCCTCTAAAATTACACGAAAATATAATAAAACCGGAAGAGGATGTACCAACCACAAATAATAAATTTTATGTGGGCGAATTGTAAGTTCGAAAGGATCTAAGAAGAAAACTATAAAAAGATGACACATGATGTCTTTGCCCTTTGGGGCAGAAAAAATCAAAAAAATAAAAAAAAAAAAACAAAAAAAGGAAACTCAAAAGTTCTTCATAAAATATTAATAATACTCACGAGTGACTCCTTTTTCCAGGTCCTCATAGAATCCACACATTGCAAGTTGTTGTAGTGCCGATCCCGGGAGGCGACACAGTGGCTCGACCCGTCTCAAGCGGCAGGATATTAACTCCGCATCTCGTAAATTTCTATCACAAGGCCTGCAACGAGACGAGGGAATAATACATCAGGGAAGAAATCGTGAGTATACAATTAGGTTTGGCGGATAAAAGTTTTTCGTATTCGAGTTTCGAGTATGGGTGTACGAGTATACGAGTATATTTTAAGGATCATAATCAAGCATCCATTTCTATATAAAGGATGTCGTTTTTGGAATTAACACATGGTTCCAATTCATGTGGAGAAAACGTACATATAACTGCGATGGTACTGGTACCTGTTTTATGGAATGGGATTGGATGTGTTATTCTTTGGGTAACGAAACGAGGGTTACAAATATTGATTTCTTGCCACATGCATTAGACATATCGTCGTATATACATATGTATGTAGGGGTGTATGTGGGTCTTATTTTGTTAGAGCGTAATTATTATGGAATACTATTCGAGCACGATTTTAGGTAAGTCACGCAATAACTGCGCTTGTGGTGTAAATTGTTTCCTGTCAGTCAAAATGCCAATTTACAATAAGGCGAGAGAATTTAGAAGTATATTACGCGTTGAAGGTTTTATATCGATTTTCTATTTAATTTTTTATGCTATCGATATATTAAATATTTTATTATGTTTGTCACCAGAGAAGTTTAAATTTTTATATTATTTTAAATTTCTTTTAAACTTTTCAAACAAATATATGAAATTGTTTTTGCTGCCAAAACTTGGTAATATTTATGTTATAGAAAATTGCAGCATTTTTGTAGAGTTGTTTTGAATAGTTGACATTGTTCCTAAGCAGTTGCTAAGAATATGACAAATAAACTACGAAACTACTCAGCAGACACTCGAACTTGGCTTGTCAAACTCGCAACTCCGCCTTCAAACATTGTAAAATATCAAACTACTTTCGGTGAAACCAATCTGACGTTTAAATAAACAATTAAGTTGACACTAGCACCGCCCTGCAGACGATTAAAATTAAAACGAACATGATACTCGAACCAAGTTTACATGAACCATGGCACTCGAACCAAGTTTAATCGAACCTTGTTCGAATGTCTATGGTTCGCTTAAGAGCTTTCATATAAAGTTTGGAAAGAAACAGTTATTTAAGAAAAGTTCTCAAAATAGGAAAAAACTGCGGGGAATTTTTAATCATGAAGAATGTCGAAATATAGTTTAAAAACTGTCGAATTTTATTTTGACGAGACAGTGCTAAGGTTCGCAAAAGTCTAGTCAGCTCTAGGTTGAATTTTAGAGATCGTTTAATATTTTTTGATTTCATAAAAACCACATGCATGATTTTCTTTAACACAGTTTATTTTCCGTTTTTTTTTTTTCATTTATTTTTTGAAATGTTTTCAAGCTAATCAATAAATATTGTTAGAAATAAAAATCCACAGACAACAAAGTATTTTATTTTTTCCCTTTTATTAATTTTGGAAAAAAAACTTTAACTGATACACTCCACTAAAATTCACTTAACTAAACATTCAAGAAAGATGAACCAAAATTTCAGAAAGTAGCTACGAGTATCTCGAATAAAATTTGAAATAAATATTTTTCCAGCCCTTACATTTTCATGTATTTTTTTTTCTCTAATTTTCTTTTTGTATAGATATAAGTGTATGTATGTATGTATGTATAAATACAAAAGCAAAAGCAACCTTGCTAAAATATTTTTCCTTTTTTTTGTTTAATAGCTTTCAAATGCGAATGGAGTGGTATTGTAAAAGGGAAGAAGGTATCCAGACTAAAAGTTTTTAAATAAAACGTTTGTTTGTTTTTTTTTTCGGGAGAATAAAACTTTCACAGACATTTGTATTTCTACGAAAAAATAAAAAAATGAAATAAAAGTAAGACCGAATAAAAAAAAAACAAGAACAATTTATAACTGCTGAAACTGATAGTCTCGCAAGTGCATTGAAAATAAAAAATGTATACACAGTAGCAAAAGTTTGAATATCAAAGTTTTTTTGAGTAGTGATATAAATACAATGTTGAATTCTTTCCCAGCAATTTTTCTTCTAAAAAAAAAAATAAATACTTTCATTGACCTAAAATTTTTCCAGGAATAGTTTTATTCTTTTTTTTTTTAATGGGAAAAAACCACTAAAATTGTTTTATTTTATTGTCCAAGGTGCTCAACTTGAAACTTTATGGACAAACCTTAAGTCTCATCCATTATCTAAACTATCAGACTAGATGCATGAATTCATTTGGACTTCAAAGTTCAGTGTTGAACGTAATAGATACACATACATACGTATTTTATTACTTGATTTTTATTTGACCGAAAAGTGACAAATTCATTCTGTCAGTCATTTCATTTATGAACAAGACATCGGAAATTAGTAACAAAGCTAATAGGATATTCAAAAGACTCCTCTTTCAATACTGTTCCTCAGTAAATCGCTTAAGAATATTATGTTGATACAATTTTTAATCAATTTTAAAAGAAAAGTTTGAAGAATCTCGTATTGTTTTCTTGACTAATTTTTTGAAGACTCATGCATTAATATTTGAATATTTTTTATTTCAGAATAAATGTTAATAGATAATTGTCAAAAAAAAGGTTTAAAAAAAGACAAAATCAAAAAATATCGTTTATAAAATGTTCAAAAAGTTAATTTACTGATTTTCAGAAGTTTGTCTATCTTTTAAGATGGAAAGCCTTCTATACAATATAATTTGACAGTTTATGCATTGACAAATGGGCAAAATCCTATAAATATTTTTTTCATATTGTTTTAAGAAATTTCACACTGATACATAACATATATAAAATTTTATCATAGTCTATTTGTAACTAGCGGACCCGTTGAACTCGCCCCAATTTAACATCTAACGATAAACTTCAGAGTGATAGTTCAAATTTAAATTGAATGAAATCAGAATTAGTAGAAAGGGGTATGATAAATCAATGTTTTTAAATTAGTTTTCCGATGCAGAAACAAACAACGAAGACAGGGAAATTTAAGACCACCTCCGCAAACTTTCGACGATTGACCTAATGATTTATTGAATGACATCGCAAAAACCAAGCAAACGAGAAACTTAATCGTTTATAATTGAACCGAGAATAAAAAGAATTCGTGAAAAATGCACTACTTATCCTTTAAATTTGCAATTGATGATCGTCATTTAAATTACATTGTCCATCAATTTCTTCATGGACAATTTCGAGTCGTTTCAAAATTCAGACGAACCATAAAGCAATGATTGAGAAGCATTTGCATGTTCAACGTCTCTGGGTCTGGAGGCGTGAGCGTGATTGGGCCTATTTTTTTTTTTGTTCTAAGATGAGGCTGGAAATGCGGTAACACTCAATAGATCACAACCATTTTTAAGTGGATTTGAATAATTTTAATGCGATTTTCGAGCGAAATTGCATTCATTGTAACAATTGCCAAAGCACCTCCTACGAATACCGCCAAAAACTAAATTGTCAAAAGTATCACGTTCTTGGTGTTGCCTCAATTGAAAAACAAAATTTTTGTTAAAATACCCTTTATATGATACATACATTTTGTGGCGCTACAACTAGTATAGAGCCAGGGCCAAGTGACTTACAACACTCAACCATTCCTGTGTGCGAACAATGGCAGAGATGGAGGGGACCTACAGTTTCTGCCGAATCCGAACAGCTAAATATTTGAGAAAGCACTTTTCATGACAAGAACTACTCTTGGAGGTTTTGTCAATTCCTCGCAAGAAGAAGTACCAGTAAAAACTTTCAGGTGGCACAGGCAGGGATCGAATCCTAGACCTTTGGCATGACAGTCGAACGACAGTCATCCTTCGATGAAAATTAATAATGATGGTGACAAACTGGCAACAGCCAGGTAATCGGTTATTTACTACATTATTTTATCAATGAATAACCAATTACCAGATGACAGCTATCGATATATCGCCCATCACTACTTAATTTAAATGTTACTTTAGTCAAGTTTTAGAAAACAGTAAGGTGCTAATATCAAAATTCCTTTACATGTGACTGTAAATGATTATTTAATCTTATTTCTTTTGCTTTAAAAATTGCTGTTACCATTTTTCATCAAACTCATAATGTAACACTTCTCAAAAGGATATTGTCAAATTACGTAACATCCTGTCATGAATATCATTCCTTTGATTTAAATACAAACACATACGCATACACACATAAATATGTACTTATGTATATTCTGGTGTGAGTTTAATGATAAAAAGCAGAACAAGTAAAATGCGTATTTACGAAAACATCAGATTTAATGTCAAGTTGAAATTGTATTTTTCCCAAAACTGAACCAAAAAAGAAAAAACTTTTGAGACTTAAAATATCAGGATTTCGCAAAAATAGGAATTCTTGTTTCTTTTCGTTTATTTCATCCGAACGGAGCCGGGCGAGAAACTTTTTTCGCTTTTATAAAGGACTTTGATTGACTGCGTGAAAATTGAAGCCATTTTCTCAAAAAATCTCACAGAGTAATGTTGAAAACGTCAGAAAAGGAATTTGCCCGTGTTGTGTTTTTCTTTTTGACTTTTTTTTTTAATGTTTTTAAATGTCTTTATTTTTTTCAACAGAAGCCGTTTTTTGTTGTTTTTATTGTTAAACTTGTGTCCTTGAAGTTGTTTTCTGTTTTCCTTTCTTTTATTACATTTCATTCGTTCGATTAAGTTCGAGTGAAAATAATATTATTCAATCTATGTATGTATGTACGTGTGTGTGTGTGAGTTTGTATAGCTCTGTAACAGTTATAAAAGGTTTCCAATGGAAAACAAAAACAGGAAATGGCTTCAATATTGAAAGCCATTGACGATCAATCAATTTTATGTTTTTATTTTTAAGACTTAAACTTAAGGTAGAGGGTAAGGGTATAAAGGTATAAATGCTTTTCAGCCATTTCTATATGTGGATTATTGAAGCATAGTAAAATGTATAAAGGTTAGTGCTTAAGGACACTTAACTGGCGAGACTGTCTACGACGAAAGCATTAAGAAGGATATACTCGTATTTTAAGGATAAATCTATGGACGAAAAAAAAAACGAAACAGTAAACGAAAAATTATGGTTCCGGACTCATAATAAATTTATATAAAAGGTGACACATTGTTCAGCAGAAGAGGGTCATTTGTTTCAATTGGTTCAATAAAGTAGAAGGTATATGAACCGGCAAGAATAAAGGATAAGGGCTCTTAAAGTATACCATCTATGTTGATGGAAGATTAAACACAAAATTATTATGTTTATTCTTTTTTGGAATAAACAAAAATAAAAATAATAGGCAAAATAATAATAAATAATAATTATTGACATTTAGATAAACATTTATTATTTTAAAAGCAAATTTTTATGGCATTTTGGAAATGGAGCATTTAATATTTATTATCATTAGAGGGTTGGAAATATTTTTGAAATTTGGATTTTAGTGACACACGTGCAGGACTTTTAGAGACAGATGACAGATCGTATTTGTATTTTTAGAATTCTCAGGATTTAAATTCTGATGGATTAAAAATCTGATCGAAGTCTTTGGTAAGAATGTTAAGCCTTTTATTTTGTTCGTGATGTCTGGACTTGGACTCCGAATTTGTTGGCAACATTTGGCAATAAATTCACGCCCTTAAAGATCTTGGAAATTCAGGATTCGATGTTCACTTTTTGAAAATTTCGAATAAGAGGATCAACAAACCGGTAATCTTATTTTTAGGGGACTTTTCGGAAAGTTTAGATGAAAAATCATAAACATTTTTCAAATTGGAGCTCTTCCGGTTATAGGAGGATGTTTACATCTGCAATTTATAGTTTATTTTTCATTTTCAGTTTTTCCCATTTTGAGAACTTTGTTTCCAGGCAACTTTCCTTAACAAATATTTCCGTAACTAAGTTGTGAGAGAAAAAATTCCCATAACATTGGTGATAGGAAATACAATAGTTATTAAATAATAATAGTGCGTATCCGCCTTAGTGCACATTGCACATTCAATGCTAAATGTGGTAAAGGAGACTTTAAGTGAGGGTTAAATTGTTAAAATCTTAAATATCATTTATTTATCATAAATTTTATGTCCAATTACTTCTACTTCTTCTATCTAGTTGCATCATCTTATCTCCGTCTAACAACACTAAATTAAAAACGAAAGCTTTTGTCAACTAGTAGACAGTCCTAACTCTGAATTTTGCTTCTAAATTTTGCTGCTTTTACATTAATATTATTTCAGGTTGATTTTTGAATCATAAATACAGTGGTGATAAAAAGAGCCAAGTAGGTGTTTGATTCAAGAGTACAGCAGAAGCTAGAAGTGGAAGCTAATTAAAATTTTAAATTATAGATAAACTATACTTCCTTGAAAAAGAAGATGACACTCTCATTATTAATTACCATAACCATTACTTTAAATTAGAAGACTTTTCATTTAAGATTCAATTTCCAATACCAACCAAAGCTCGTAATTCAAGAAGTAAATTGGGTGTCCTTTTAAGTAATAGGTAAATTAAAACCTTCAAAACATAATTCATAATAATAATACATTTTCCATCCAAGCATTAATATAATTAAAGTAAACATTGATAAATTTATCGTACATAACTCTTTAAAATATTTCAAAATGCTGATCAACTTGTTGGCTCCTTGACGTTTAATAATTATGCCTGTCCGTCCATAAAGCAAAAAAAAAACTCGACTTTAATTACAAACTGCAGGAAACTTGATGATGAGAAGCAGAGAACGAAGAAAACATTAATTAAGCTAACCTGATGCTTTACCCCACCCCCGCTCCTCCCACCGGAAAATGAATAAGAAAATAAAAAGAAAGGACATGCGATTCTGTGCCCCTTTGTTATATTAAAATCAGTCCTTCCGTTTGGAGACACAGATGAACTTTCCTCCAATGTACACACTCGTATATTGTGTTTCGTTATACAAATGTATGTATGTATGTATGTATGTAAAAATATCTGTCATCTACTTTTCCAGAAGATTCCCATGAGGACATTCTTAATTTTACAAATCACCCACCAGTTTGCACCCAAACTCTTGTCTCGCTGTTTCCATTAATTTCCGCTGACTGTTTTTCAAATGAAACAAGGACCGGCAAAAAAAAAAATGAAGATAAATGCAAACTTCCATAAAATTGTTTCCACAATTAAAATTCCGCTGTCTTTCTTCAGTTTTATCGTGCAGTGAGTAAATTTTAACAGAAGACCCCTATTCTACCCTCACCCCCCCCCCCCTCATCATTCGTATTTAGCCCACAAAGCCCCGCGCCGTCATGCATTAAATTGTATGAATTATTCATAGCGCAATGACGATGCTCCCGACGAACGACGAGATCCTTTCAACTTATAGCTGCCATCAGCATTAAACCACGTAAATCCTCAAATGAGTATATGCATGTATATTGTATATGTAGTGCAGGGGATATGTGGTGTACATATATGATGATGAAGGCACTTAACAGTATCAGCTTCAGCCATCAGCATATAAGACGCACCTTTATGGTCTGGCTGGGACATGTATTGAACTTTTTCGTTTTTTTCTGCGTTGCTGATGAAATCCTTCTTTAAAGTGGTCCTTGGATAATAGATATGGCGATTGGGAGATAGAGGTACTACATTTATATATATGTATATGTAATTTTACCAAGTAATAATGTTATTGAGTTCGAATTTGACCGTGGGGGAAAATTTCAGTTTTTTCTAAAAATGCCTATCTGATAAAATTCAAATAGGGTGTTTCAAAAGTTCCCTCATTCTCATGGTGGCATAAAAAAGACCAAAAGACCTTTAAGAAAAAGCATTTATTTTCAATTCATGTACACTGAGGGAAAAATCACGTCGTAAAATTTAGTTACCTCATACTAAATTCAAAGTTTTCCCCATTTAAAAAAAAACTATTTAAATCAAAGTAAAAACATTTTGATTTTCAATCAAAACGCGTTTTCAAAGAATTTTATTACGAAGGATCATTGAAACAAATAGTTAACAAATTTGATTTAAATGCGTTTTTATTTAAGTCGTTGATTCTTAATCAAATACGAAATAACAGACATTTTAAAAAATATTAAGACAAGTTTCCTAATTTTATGAGTTGGCTTAACACCGTTCATTTATTTAAGTTCTTTCAACTACAATATCAAAACGAATGAACTTTTGAAACAGTATACCTATTCATTTCAAATTGATTTATTTATTTATGAAGCTATTTTGTCTTAATATTTATGATTCAAATATGTAGAACCATATTCTCTATTTTGTATTGGTATAAAGTATCACATCATAAATTAATATTCATGCAATAAATATATTGCCAAATATAAAAGCTTCACAATTTCAAATAGCCATTTTGTCTAAGATACATTTAAAATCAAAAATTATAAAATTTTGAATAAAATGCTTTTCTACTTTATATGGAAAAGGAATAACCTTAAATCAAAGTTGAAACGTATTAAAATCGACGTCACTGCTTCATCTGTCAAAGAAAATAACTTAAAATGAAAAGAAAAACGCATTTAGTGTTTTGGTCGGTAACTGGTATGTGTGTATTGAATGTTGGAGCGCGTTTGTAATAAAGTGAAAACACACTTAAAATAAACACAAACGTCTTTGGCACCAGAAAAATAACTGTACTGTTGTTATTTTAAGTACGTTTTTCGTCTGGAATTGAATTTGTCGTTCGTCTCCATGATTGCCGGTTGTGTTTCCTTAAAAGTGAATTATTAAAGTTTTTGAGAACGAAAAGAAGTGAAATTTATAAACAAAAACATTGTGAATTTATGTATAATACACTTATTTGTGTATATTTTACAAATATACCAGACCAAACGTTTTACTCAAGTTGAATTGCATCCATAAATGATTTTGAACCTTCTGGAATCACCATTCTGTAAGATATCTTCAGAAATAAAAGGTAAGTAATTGTAGAAACAAATATGTATTTTTATGTAGTAGTCATTTTCAATTTATTTTTGTTATCAATCACACCCAAAAATTGCTGTGGGCTCGCAGTCAGTTTATTAGATAAAAATAGTTCAAATATTTATGTTCCATTTAATTATTCTTCTTTATGAAATTACCATAGACATTTTAAGCTGTTATCTTTTTAATAGAACTAAAATATATGAAACTAACTTTTTTTTTTGATATAAACAATACATTTATATATTTGTATGATTTTTTTCGAAATAAAACACAAACATACGTAAATTGTTCTTTCAGATTGAAATCGATTTCGATTTTTTGTACCCCAATAAAAAGCATCTTTTGCTGTCCAAATGGGAAAATTAAAAAAAAAATATCAAAAACTATTATGAAATCAACATCCACAACGAAAGCTGCAGAAAAAGGTTTTCATTACTAAACACCAATTCAGAAATTGGAAAAGGTAAGCAAAATATATGTAATTTATTTATTAATTGTTGAAAAATATTTCTTTTATTTTAGATTCTGAAGACTTTCTACTAACAATCCTATTGAATTCAGTAATTCCTCCAGTGTCAAGGTTAAAGGACAAACGAGGAAGCAACAAAAGAAAGGTCACCATCAGCGTTGCCCAAGAGAGTTTTATTTTGAGACTTCTCCTTATAACGAACTACGTATGTATAAGGAAAAATTAAAAAACATTGATTTCTTCACAAGTTCGCCTTTACATCTTTATCAAATTAATAACGGCAAGACTTATGTGAAAAACAAATATATTTAAGATTTTTTTGTTTTCCATTAATCTTATGAATAAGAATTTTACTTCTCTACTACTATTTAAGTTTATTTTTGTGAAATAAAATGTTCTTTTACATTAAAATTTTTAATATTAATTGTACTCTGTATGATATAAAATAAATAAATTCAATATTATATGTATTTAAAAATGATAACCATAATCTTTTAATTCATTTTGGATATGCTTAAGCTTCTTTGGTTCTTAAGCTTTATGTTTCACAATGAAGATGGTTCTCTTTAAAATAAAGTATGCAATTCTTTTATAGTAAAATTATATTGCCTTTAAACATAAATGCAATGTATCATGAATCTTACACTCTTAAATTTTGAATTAAAAATGCGTATTTACATTTTAAACATGCGTAATTTTTGATTTAAGGTTAAAATGCATTTGAAATCAATCTGTTTTATGTTTGAAATGAAATTTTAAATACATAAAAACAAAGTCGCTATGTTTTTGATTCTAAAAGACTGTTTCTTGTTTTAAGGTTTCGTATAGTTTGAATCAAAGTTATTGTTACTTTCAATCTAAATTGATAAACATTTGTAATAAACAAACGTTAAACTCAAAACAAAGACGAAGACAATTGAAAATAAGTTAAACGTGAACAGAATATAATTACTGTACTACCTTAAAACAAAGTTGAACTTATTTCATTCTTAAGTTGCTTTTTGTCAAATTGATTTTTAAATTGATCCACTTTGATTTTCAAGAAAACGCGTTTAGTCCTAAATTGTTAACGTTTTACTTTGATTCAAAGTAGTTTTTTTTGATTCTACGTTGTTTTTTGGCTCAGTGTAACTGATCTCTTTTCCCTTAGGTTATTTTTTTCGAAATAAACATATTACAAAATAATTTAAATAACCTCAATGAAAAAACGTTTTTGAATATCAAAGGCATTGTTGAGATGTTATTTTCCAGGCCTTGAATTTGACATTATTGGAATTCTATTGAGATATAGTCAAATTTGACTCAACTGCTACTTTATAAGAAGTCGATGAATTCCATTAATTTTTGATATGTTTGTCAATGTCAATTGTTTTTCAATGCTTCTCCTAGAACTGTTCTGATTATTATTATAATCGGTAATAAACTCAAACATAGCCCAAATACTAAATGTTTCTTTAGATAAAATGTTCCAACACGGAAAATATTGAATGATTAGAAAATTTTTTATGCACAGGCGTGTTTTAATATTTACGTAACACGAGATTCGGGTTGGGTCTACATTGTGTACAAATGCTGGCTGGTTAAAATTCTTTATTTTAAAACGATTTAAAAAAAATTGGAAACGAAAAATGGTGCTCATAATAATTTAAAAAGTTTGAACATGAATCTGGAAGAATAAGATATCATTAAATTTTTCTATTTAAAAAAATCTAAATATTTCAGTTTAGCAATAAGGGTTTTTTTTTATTTTGAAAATCCCGCTATTTGAGAAGTTGATATTTTCAAAAATTGGTAAAATTCAATAAAAAAATATTGATAAGCATTTTGCAGTCACAATTTTCATATTTTAACCTAATGGTCGTAGTGAAGCACTTACGAACGGCTTTACACCATATTTAGCATAAAAGCTTAGGTCTTAAGGCTTTTAGAGCTCATTTAAGTCAAACAGTGTTGTCACGAAATCAAATATAATATTTGTTTTCTTAAATACTATATTTCAATTCCCTTTTTAAAGCTTCTGTTGAACATAAGTTAATTCACTGAAATAAGTTAATCAACTATTAACCTTACCATCACGATAGTGTAACATGACTTAATTTTGTCATGAATATTGTGTTCAAAAAGTGCCCATGCCCAACAATCCTAATTCCTCGATTATCAAAACAAGATAACTTTTAAAGATAGAAAGCTGATAAACGGGAAAGTTTGTTTTAAGCAGAAGACTAAGGTCTTGATACTTTTTTGCTCATGGACTAGTTTTAGTTCATACCGGTATTAGGGATTGGTATTAGTTTTCACCATGTTAATAATTTATGTTTGTCCTTTTTTAAACCTAACGTTTTCTTATTCAAAAGTAAATCAGCATTTGAAGTAAATAAATTTGTATAAGATTTTTTATATTTGGATGGTGAGAAAAAAGACATTGGGGCAAGTTTACGAACAAAGGGTTTCAAAATTAAAAAACAACAATTCCCTGTGGATCCCATCACAAATTTTAGGGGTTAAAGTTAAAATTTGAAAAACTTGTCCCATTTTGCTTGAAGCCACTTTTACTTATAATATTAAAATTTGAAATATTAAATTCTTCTTACCTATTTGTGGTTTTAATATCCCATAGGAAGTTCTTTTCCGATTTGTCAAATTGAAATTTTTGACAAATCTGGACGTTTGAAGGTCCCTGGAATCTCAAAAACGAATAGAGATATTGACTCCAACTATTTTTTTTTTTTGACAGGTTATAACTTCGAAGGATGCAGAAACAACTTTCATAAAAATTTGTCAAGCGGTTTTTTCACCATAGCAGAATACTGATCGTTTTGGTTGGTACCAAACATCTCAAGAACGGATAATGCTATTGACTTAAAATAATATTTATTGTGTACAATGTGATGTAATATATGTATGTAGATTTACTATAAATTTGAGAACAATACAACATACCGTTATTTTTTCAAAATTGAAAAACTAATAAACAATAAAGGAAAAATGATATAACATTTAAAAAAATGTTTACTATGTGATATGACGTTTTCGATATCTGGTAATATTTTAGTAAAAATTCAATTGACAGTATTTTGCAAAAATAAAAAAGTACATAAAATTCCAAACAAACATTAGTAACAAATATTTTTTGTCTCAAATATCTCGAGAGCGAACAAAGATTTGAGCTAATATATTTTTTTCATCTTATACATAATACTCGTACAAGTATTATAGTATAATTTTGACAAATATCGAATTGACAGTTTATTTTACAAAAAATAAGAACCTTAAACTAAAACTGTCAGAAAAATTTCAATTTAGACAGCAAGGATCGGACTTAAATTTTACCTAGAACGGAAATATTAAATTACTAGGTATTAGGAAAGAATAGTAAATAAGGTAATTTTTCTTGAGAGGTACATAGCACAAAGTTTAAACTTAACCGAAAATGAAGGATAGTAATGGGAAACTGTGGCAAATCTAACCACAAAAATCCATGTCCTGCTGTAACTGGTTGCGAATTTAGTGGTGTGATTGCGGGTTAAAACAAAAAAAAATTACTTTGAGGAAAATCAAGCAAAAATGAAACGCCGAATTTTAAAAATGTTCATAACATGTCCTCTTTTATAAATGCAAACTTTATTTCGTTCATTTGAAGCAATTTGAAACCCCAGTCTCAAAAGGCTTTTTTTCAACCCAGAAAAGAGTCCGAGCATATCGAGAATGTTTTGAACATCCTCTGAAGAAAGTGTGGTTCAAGCGCTAAGAATTATTTTTGAAACACACCTGAAAACTTTGCTGTCACTATTTGACATTTGTCAATTTACTTGTCATTTTCTTCTACAGAAACATGAAATAATATTCAAAACTTAAATTGAAATGGAAAAGCTTATTAATTGTAATCAAACAATCTTTCAATTTATTTTTTGAAGAAAGTGAGGATGAAGATTCTAAAACTTTAAATATTGTTAAAAATGTACTATTTCACCTGTCAAATTCTTGTGTTCAGTATTTAACTCGGTCTGTCCAGTTATTTTATTCTGAGCTCATAGAGAGCGCTCTGAACAAGCTCAGAAATACTAATTTGAAGCTCTGAATTTTCAGAGCAAATTTTCAATTTGTTTTTTGTAAAAATAAAAAACGCCTTAAGTCAATTAATGTAATTGAAATATGTACAATTCAAGAAGCATATTTAAGAAAATTCTAAATTAATCCATAATCACGAATATTTACCAACAGTCTATTATCCATGTGATTGCTAAAACTTGAAACAATCCAAAAGGACAACCAAATGATGTTCTATTTGTGAAGTCGGTTGAAATTTCTTTGGATCAGATTTTATCCAATAAAACTTTGTATTTTTTGGTAAAATTTTTTAAAGTACCCGAACTTTAAATGTTGATTTTCGCGAGGGTTAATACCTTTCTGTGGTGGTTTTTATTGGATATTTGTTGGGGATACTTCTATGGGATTGCAAAAAACCGCATATAAATTCATTACTAGTAGATAACCACAATTTCCCTAATCCAGAGCAGGGTCAACCAGACAAAGTGGGTCACGGAATTTGATTACTTTACTTCTTTGACCTTGTTTTTTTTCCAACTAAATAAAAGTTCAGAAGTTTTTTACCAAGGTTAACCGTGAATGATAACTTATCGTTAAGAAACTTCTTTTTTACTTCCCATTTGCATGGAATTCGTTAACTAGTTGACGTTATGGTAACTTGGTAAATTCAAGGATTTTTCCTTCTGAACATTTTTTTGTATTGAATTGTGAACAAAACAAACCTGGTGATGTTATGACGTTATGAGCAAAGTCTTAGCTTTGAACATTTGTCAGTCATAGATACAAGTGATACGACGATATCACACACTATCGTCCTGCACTGAATTTGTAACTCTAATCAGCTTACTCCAAAAACCCAATGTTTATTACCAAGTACCAAGGACTCTGTGGAAAAGGGAACATAGATGGAACCATTATAATCTTCGTTCGTAATTTACTCCAACTAAGTTCTTTACCAACTTAACCATCAAGCAGCATCTAAAAACACTTTTTTAGTTTCCTTCAAAGTGACTCTCTCAGAGTCGAAAGTTTCATTTTGGACGGACATTATTGTCTATGCGGAATCGTCTTCTTTTATGACTCTGATAATACGGGTATGACTTTTTTGGGAAGTTTCCCCCATTAAAACCGAGTCAAGGAAATTATGGTTTGAGGGATGCAAACGTGTCCTTAATACAAATCAAATGGCGTATGTAAGCGAGGATACCATTACCTAGGAATTTACGCACATAACCAGATATGTACTATAGATACATCTAGGACGATATGTAAAGATATACAGAACGTCATGATACTCTAAGCTGAAACAAAATACCCCCGTAAGGAATGTTGTGTTAATTAATTTGCTATGAAGAACTGAATCGGATAAGTTTCTCAATTATTTGCATTGAATTTTATTGACGTCGGACGGGGTACGGGGGCAGACGAACGGCGACACGGTGAACTGGATTCAGGGAAAAGTTGTAATTACGTTTGACATATAAGAATGATAGGTCTCCATTGTCATGATGGTGGTAATATGTGTTTTATCGTAGACCATGTACCTTATATGTCAAATCGAGAATACGTGCTGCTTTTGGCAACTCATCCTTCCTTACTGATTCTAGTGGATAGTGCCAAAATATGTAGGTTAGGGATGTTGCTACAATAATAGTGAGCAATAAAAAATGTTATTTCCTTTTGGTCCTTTGATATAAAATCTAATTATCTTTCATTAGTTTTATGGAAAACATTAAACTTTTCGGCTATTTAAGCAATTATTTTAAGACATTGAAACGTGCGGAATGATACACTTAATAAATCTGTTGTTCGATAAAATAATTTTATATTGTTCGGCACGTGCTTATGAAAGAGGAATTTCGTGCTAAAGATTTTTGTTAAGGATTTAAAATTGAAGAAGAAAATTGACAAAACTTTGGGAGAAATTATTTTACAAAGAAAAATGTAATCTCCGTGATCAACTCAACTTTGGGAACTTTAAATTTTTTTTCACTTTAAAAGAACTAAATACATTCATGGAAGATGTTTAATGGTTTAGGGATTTTTATTTAGATCTGAGGGTAGCTTTCATGTGAAGACTCCGAAAAACAAATAACTTTACCCAAGATGAACATTAAATCCCTTAACATGGCCTTGATAATATTGGAGTAATGTTCTTTGTGAGGGACAAGCTATAATCTGTCGAAGCTATTTAAATTTAGAAACCTTTCCATAGCCGCTAAGCTGTTGCTGCACAGGACTATAATCTTTCCAGTACTCACATATGGATTCGAGACCTGGTTATCTACTAAAAGGCACTTCGACCTCTTAGGCGCATTGGAGAGGATAATCTAAAGAAAGAACTGTTGGCTCAGTATCAAAGAAAGAACGATTCCGGAGATGTTATACAATCATGAACTGTATGCAATCTACCTCTAAACAGATATCGTGAACAAAACTAAGCTTAGAGGGAAGACTCCAGTGGGCTGATCATCTAGCTTACGAGAACGAAGACGAACCTCCTCGGAAAGTTCTTTGTAGTGCATTTTATGGTAGGAGACAGTGTGGTAGGCCATGCTTACGCGGAAGAGATGGCGTAGACCAGGACGCCCGAATCCTTTTGGTGAGTAACTCGATGTCGATGGCTCACGATCGGGATACATGGAGAGACTTGTTAAATGAGGCCAGGACCGGATCCATGTTGAAGAGCCGATAATGATGAATACTGAATGCAAAATTCAACATGAACGGGAGAGATTGTTATATTACGGTCTGCGCTGATAGAAATACACCTTCAGCATTTAAACTTAAATAATGTCCTTATAAACACAAGAAGAGAAATTAAATCAACACTTATATTCTAAATTCTTTAATTAATCTCCAGGTTAGGTTAAGATAGGTGATGGGGGCTGCTGTCAAGACAAAGTCAGCACATAATTTTTGGTCCATTGGATCTTAAGAGCTTCCTCACTCGTTGAACCATTTGGAGTTTAAAATGCGGCGCTTAAGGCAATACATGTCAAAACCACTTCGATCACTAGGATCATTGTAGTAGAAGTCTTCCAGATGAAATCTTCAACCTTGTGATAGGGCAGGACAGAATCATAGAAGTTAAGGAACTGACTCCTCTTCTTCTTCATCCATCCAGCCTTAGCTAATGAGTATAATCTACTAACCTTAATGAGTTGCTTTGGTAGTGAATTTGTGGAGGCAGGGCTCAAGGATTTTATCGCAGCTTGATTGTCTGAGAAGATTCGTCTATCAGTAGTGGATATGACTTTTTCTTTGAGCCAAGAGAGGACTTCTTTAATGGTTAGAAGTCCTGCCTTAAACACGCTAAAGTGATTGGGTAAACGAAAAGACAAATATAAATTTAGTCTGTCTGTCTAAAAGCCCATCATCGGACTTAGATCCATCTGTGTAATTAATCCGCAACTATTTCATTAAATCAAGGTTAAGTCTCGTCGCAATCTCGCCTTGGATGCTTCTTAGATAGTATCGTCTAATTTTCGTCTGAGTCTCGTCTCGCCTCGCTTTTGCTGTCGATTTCACTTAATATTGTATGTCACTTTTGTCACACTTGTTGTCACTTGTCATTAAAAACGTCCAAGCACTTACAAAAATACTCACTGAAATCGTTAGACTTTAACTTACGTGTCAATGCCTATATCTGGGTATCCATCTTCAAAACCCTTCTCTGATTTGACGGTTCCGAAAATATGTTGAAAATTAAGGGTTTATGATAAAATAATAATCCAGCATTTTCAAAGTATCTATAAAACTGTTGTATTGTTATAAATTTCCACAAATCATTCTGCTTAAAGACCTTTAATCATCAAGAACAGCTTATCTTTTATGAGTAGTTAAGCACGGTTACATTTAACAAAACAAAAAAAAAAGATTTCCTACGTCCAAGCTGATGTTACCCTTATAATTTATTACAATCAAAAAAAATCATAAATCGCATCTCACTCTCACTAACACACAAAAAGGTTACATCTTTAAAAACAGACAAAATCGAAAGGGGGACGAGGACGAAACAACGAAACACGAAGGCAGACGAACCTATTGGCAAAATGTACATGAAAATGACAAGGGCTCGTTGTCTGTTACTAATGACGGCAACTTTATCTTTCCAATAAATACATCCACTTACATTCGCATGATGGTCGTTTTATGGGAGTGACACTCCACACTCTTTTTTTTTTGAAAAGTCCCAACGTCCATTCATGACGGTTATAATTCCAACTAAGGTTTTGGCAATAAATTGCAAAAGCACAATGTTTGAACTTGACAAGCAATTCAAATGATAATATTCTGTCCTACCTTCTGTTTCAAAAATAAAATAAAAAATAAAAATAAAAATAAAAATAAAAATAAAAATCCAGACATTCACCAAAAACCCTTTCGGCTTAAGTATCTAAATATTTACATTTTATACTCGTATATAAAGGGAGTTTAATGTCATTATACAAGACCACCATGTTTAAGTCGAAAACAAATACATAACATAAGTCCTTTCAGTTTTCGTCTTTTATTTGAGTACATAACCCTCCGCCACCACCTGTGACATAAAATCCAAAGGATCCATCTAACAGAGTCGGACTTTAATGGTTTTTTTTTTCAAATTGCAGAGACATTTCCGGTAAATAGTTAAAAATATTTTTTTCAACAGGAAAGCATTCACTTGATAATCAAACTTTATTATTTGAGGACAGCATTATAGGAAAAGAATATATCTTCTATTTGAAAAACGTACATACATACATAAAACACAACCCAGCTAAAATATCTTCAAGTCAGTTTTTAAATTGTTCTTCTTTCAAAACTATCTATCTTCCATTGAGCACCATAAAACGCATTCCCAGTTTTTGTATGAAGACATTTTGTCTTCTTTACTTGCCAAGTGACTTAAGTTCATTTTAGTAAGATAAATACTGTACATAACTTTCTGTCATAATTTTGAATTGTTTTAAAAACTTTCTACTTAAAAATACACAGCTTTTTACATCTTATTTTCAGAACGGTAGAACTTTTGATGGCTGACAGTTTTTGAACATATAGTACATACGTGAACTTGGATCTATTTTTTGATGATGGGATTTCATCGATTTTGAAAAATTTTTGCCATGTGAGTAGTCACGCCTTTTTTAAATTAAATCATTTTAAAAGAATCAGAAGTGCGAAATTTCAAGGATCGACGATGTCTCTTTATGATTTTAATAATCTGTCAATCAGTCAGTCGGATCCGATTTAAGCATTTTGTCTTGTATCTCAGGAACCATTTGTGCTATTAAAATGAAAAAAAAAAATTAAAAAAAAAGTTCTCAATTTGTTCTGCAGTTAAATAAGAGGGTTCGAAAACCGTCTTAGTTTGTTCATAAAAAATATTGATGATCTCAAGAAAACACAAAATGTTCGTTATTTTTAGTAATATTAATTTTATCACTCTCAGTGTCAGTAATGTTCCAAAAATTCTTGTATTTTTTTAAAGACCCACAGTTTTGTTTGGAATACAAATTTCTAGTTGGACAAGCACTTTTTCTTTAAAAGAACCATTTCTCAATTCTTCACAAGTAATAAGTATCAATGCTCAAAAAAGCAATAGTAATTGGCAGTAACGGAATACATTTGAGGGCAATCAGCAGCACTAGAACAGAATCCATAGAAAACCACTGGAGTGCTGTGAAAAATGCTCTCATATCAGGTGCTGAGAGAATAGTCGGTCGTGTGCAAGGAAGCCGTAACACCTGGCTTTCGGAAGAAACTTGGGCTAAGATCGACGAAAGAAAACACCTTAAAGCTCGTTTGGCAGCTGCGCACGGAGAAGAAAGAAACGAGCTAGAATCCACATACCGCATGAAGATGAAAGAGGTCCAGCGTAGTGTAAGACGTGATAAACGTAATCACACCAACGTTCTGGCTCTAGAAGCAGAAGAAGCTGCAAACAGGTGCGACAGCAGAACTCTCTACAGAATAACCAAAGAACTCGCTGGTGTGCAGAGCTCAAAACAACACCCGGTTAAAGATAGAGATGGAACCCTGCTGATATCGGATGAGGACCAACTCAGAAGGTGGAGGGAGCATTTTGCCTCTGTCTTAAATCATGTTTTTGACAGCAACATGCAAATGACATCTTCCGAGTTGCCCGATACAACCAATTCCCGATTACGCACCGCACCCCCCAGTAAGGAAGAGATATGCCATCAAAGCACTTAAGACCAACAAAGCGGTAGGACTTGACGGCATTCCCGCAGAATCGCTGCAAGCAGCACCAACAACATCAAGCGATCTGCTGCAACCGCTCATAGAGAAAGCGTGGGTCTCCGAATGCTTTCCCGAAGAGTGGAAAAAGGGAATGATTGTCAAGCTCCCAAAAAAAGGAGACTTGATGAAGTGTGAAAACTGGAGGGGTATCTGCGTTTTGCCTGCAGTCGCCAAAATAGTAGCAAAGATTGTTTTAGATCGCATTAAAGAACACCTCGAAGCATCGCTCGACGCTGAACAAGCAGGCTTCCGCACTGGGTCCTCCTGTATTGATCACATTAACACCTTGAGGATCATCATCGAACAGTGCGTCGAATATCGATCACCACTTCACCTGCTGTTCATTGATTTCGAGAAGGCTTTCGACAGCGTCAACAGGGAGTTTAACTGGCTTGCTTTACGGAGGAGGGGTATACCGGAGAAACTCATTGCTATTATTAAAGCGACTTATGATGGGTCCAAATGTCACGTCTTACACGGAGGTAGGTTGTCCGAAGAATTTGAAGTCCAAAGCGGGGTCAGACAGGGCTGCATACTGTCACCAATCCTGTTTTTATTGGTGATAAGTGATGTACTGCGGATGGCTTTGACAGGAAGCGGAGGATTAAGATGGACTCTGACAACTTACCTTAAACATCTCGACTACGCTGACGATGTTTGCTTGCTTTCCCATAAGATCATGGATCTTCATCAAATGGCAACAAGGGTGGAGAGAGAAGCAGCAATCGTGGGGCTAAAAATCAATACGGGAAAAACAAAGATGTTCAGCCTCGGGAGCTCGCAATCATCCGCTCTGATGAACATTGGTCAACAAGCAGTAGAGAAAGTAGATAGCTTCCAATACCTTGGAAGTATCGTCTCTCCTGAAGGAGGAACCGAATTAGACATCGCCAGCCGCATCGGAAAAGCAAAGGCTGCGTTCGGGATGTTGTCCAATGTTTGGAGGAACAAATCTCTCAGTTTGAACACAAAGCTACGACTGTTCAACTCTAACGTCGAATCAGTTCTGCTATATGGCTGCAGCACCTGGAAAATAACAACCACAATAACCAGGAAACTGCAAACCTTCGTTAATAGGTGTCTTCGAAACATCTTACGGGTTTTCTGGCCTAATCGTATCTCCAACTATGACTTACATAGACGAACAGGTCAGGAACCCATAGATACCATTATACGAAGGCGCAAGTTGCAGTGGATTGGACACACGCTTCGAAAAGGTAATGACTGCATTGCAGGTCAAGCAGTGCAGTGGAACCCACTCACACAAGAAGGAAGAAGAGTAGGTAGACCGAGAAGCACGTGGAGAAGAACAGTTGAGGAGGAATCTGCGAGACTGGGAAAGAGCTGGAGGGAGCTTAAATACATCGCTGGAAACCGTACACGATGGCGCGTAGGAGTAGTTGAGGCCCTATGTCCCGCTAGGGAACACCAACGGACTTCGTAGGTCTGAGGACCTAAGTAAGTAAGTAAGTAAGTAGTAACGGAATAAAATTCTCTGTAATATTATCAAGCTACACGGGCAATTTCAAATAAACATCATTATGTTTAAATAATTCCATTTCTGACCTATTTATCAAATGTCAAACTATCTATCTCATGAAAAAAAAAACATTTCTGATTTAATTTAACCCCATAGACGTCGTAATCATTACTCTTCGTCTTGAGAATTTTATTTTTCCTAAAAAAAAAAACAACACAAATTACCTTCAACCTACATTTGAACTTAAAAGATTTTCAACCGGGCGCCAATTAACTTCTATAGTTGGGGTCTACAAATTCCCAGCCAATACAACACACAAATTATCCTTCTCAGAATTATTACTCGTATACTTTCCCCCAATACAGTACCTAGTACCTACATATAAAGATATTTCGTTTCGCTAAATGTTGACATTACCTTTTGTCAATGGCCGTAATCCATTCCATCGCCATCTTTGTGTTTGTGCTTATATATGCGGTTTGTTTGCCAACTTTTGGCAATAAACGAAATAAAGGTCAGTCTGAGGGGCGGCAAACGATGAAAACAAGCACGATGACGAAGTTGAGGTATGTATATGGATATCCTTTCCCGTTGTGTTGAAAATGTATTCCTCGCACGAACAACAACAAAAACAAAGAAAAAAAATTGAAAGTAAACTCGGCGTTCCTTCGTATAGCACAAATTTAGTGGTGAGCCGTCATCAAGGACCAAAGAAGCCTCCAATTAAGGCGGTTTATGTATATTGTTTGTTCAAAATGTTAAACAAATAACAAAAAAAAAACACACACACACTCAATTGAGACAGGAGCTGGCCAAGTGCGATGAGAGCAGTCATTCGAGCTTGCCACTTTTCATTGTCCGCACCTTTTGAATTGTTTCCCTCACCCAAACAATATTGATATTCACTTGAGATAGAATCCTGACGCCTTTCGATATTCTAAGGACTCTCATTCCTTTCCATTCCTTTAATCTACTTTATCTATGTAGTATACTGCGTGTTGCTTTTGTTGTTGATTCCGTTATCGGTAACAGACAAACTTGTGTCCTGGATTCTGGGTTAAAACATGTTGGCAGGACTTTGTGATGACTACTTTTTCACTCTGGAATGGAGTGGACTACTTAAGGATGTGCCACTTTGTCTCTCGAAGGATGTCCTTTACCTAGAATAGAACAAAACAAAAATAATCGTTATTTTTAATTACAAAACCAGATGACCTGTAAATGTGAGAAGCCAAAGTGAATCCAGTCAGTCAACACACACACACACAGGCACAAATGACACACAGGATAACATGCCAAGAGAAAGAGCTTAAAGGTGTATTGTATATGTATGTATATTGTATAGTCTATTGGATATACGAGTTGGTATGTTAGTTTAGTCAAATTGGGAATATCGTTTTTGTTATCCTTCGGCCTTGACTCTCGCTGGCGATTAAATCAGTGAGATTTGAGACAAGTTTTGTTGTGAATGCTTTTAGCGACATATAACAGTACCTACCTTATACGTACTTATCTAGGTACCTACTTAAATGAAGTAGCTGCCATGAGCAGCGAGTACATGTTTTTGCTTTTGTCTATGTTATCCCGACAAGACTTGCACGTTTTCTCTAGAAAGCCAACATCACTTAATTAACTTTTATAAGTGTACATGTACATGTGTGTGTGTTTGGGACGGTACCGTGTTGTGTTAGTTGATGTATGTAGTTCAATTTTTAAGCACCTTTTTTTTGTGAAGATGGAGACGAAGAGACTCAGAGAAATTATATTTGCTTGAGTACTTTAGTTGAAGTGTTGTATAGAATTAATTATTGCTTTAATTAAAACGTCCTTTTTTTTCTGTGTGCACACATAAAATTGAAGAAAAAATAAATGTTTTTGTAAGGAAAAAGCAAGGGGATGTGACTTTTATTTGAAACGCAAATGTTTCAAATTCATGTAGAATAAATTTAAGGATTAGGTGAAAGGATGTTCTCAAAAAGAAGAGAGAGAGAGTTGAACCTTTTGAAAAAAAAAACGTCGCATACACCTCGTGTTGTATTGTAAATAAGTCCTTGAAAGCTTTTAATCTTTGTGGATGGCCTTGAATTGGTAAATGGGTTGATTTTTGATGGAGTGTCTAACAATTTGTACACTAGGGGTAAAACCCTTGGTATATCTGAAATTCCCCCTTTTGAAATTATAAATTTGAAAGAACTATCACAAAGGATCCAAGGCAGTGCGAAGGAATTTTTTCTGTCTGAAATGAAACGGAAAATAGATGTTGCCAATTGCTACTTCTCTTTTTAAAACAACATCATTTTTGTCTTCCTTTTTGAATAAGCATGATAGTGTAAGTCATGACACATACAAACTGTCTAAGGGGGGGCTAAGTCTAATAACTCTAATTCGGTTAGATAATTCCGAGTGATGGACCACTGTGATCCAATTCGAAACAACTTCTAAATGTGGAAAACCACAGATCAGAATACTACAGTGATTCTTATTTTTTTCAGGAGCACTTTCGACAAAATTAATTAAAATTTTAGGAAGTAAGTAAGTTAAAAAAAATATAATACAATAATTCCCATATAACTCTCCGAAAAACAGACATTTAATAATTGATAGTCCAAAATGAACGATTTTTCCCTAACATCAAAAATGAAAACTAAACTTGTTCTATTTCTACATCCACAAAAAAAAATATTCAAAAAGAATAATAATCTTAAAAAAGCCCAGAGCTTATTTTGCTGCATTTAATATTGTATGAAAAATGTATGGTCACTAAATTAGAAGTTTTGAACAAATTGAATTTAAAAACAGTTATTTACCTCAAAATTACTTAATATCCATACAAATAAATCAACGCTTTTGAAAGGTTCGTATGTCTAGATTATTTCGCTCCATAAGTTGCTCAGTTTTATAATGGCAGGTTTTCAAAATGATATTTTAAGTTTGTTTTCTGATGACAACTTTTCAAAAACAAAAATAAATAGTTTAATATGCCACTAAATTTTTCAATCATGAACTCTTCTGGAAAATTAGACCCTACCAAAGTTTTATAACAATGTTATAAATGGCTCAAGGACGCATTATTAAACATGTCCTACGAGGACGAGCTGAAAAAGTCACAAAAATCTTTTAGCCTGGTATAAACTTTTTGTATAGTAAAGCGTCAAAAATTATATCCTCAAAACAATACAGTTTCCACTGTCAATGTGAGAAAAATTCAAAGCTGTACACTTGGGCGTATACGTGTTTTTTTTTTAACTCTACAGATTTATTATCTTAATATTTCGTTTTAACCTTCTTCTCTCGCTTCATATTAGTATTTTTGAAATCAAAATTCTTAAACCAAAATTTCATTAATTCATTTCATTTAAGATTTAAATTCCCCAAAAATCTACCCAAAAAGTGAAAATTTATTACTCCCTCAGATAATGTAGGAACTTTTTTTATTGAATTCAAGGAATTTTCGAAAGTCGGTTCATTAGCTTCAGAATTTACCCTAAAAATAGAATCAAACAAATTGAACACCTCCCTCTAATAAACAAAATAATCGATTTTTAAAGAATTTTTGTTAACATTTATAAATTAAAGGATTTTATTTTTCATCCCATAGACACAAAAGGCAATGTGGTATTTTAAACCTATTTTTGGGTCCTGTTTTTTTTTTGTTTCGTCCTTCAGCCAATTCTCTCACTTAATAAAGTAGATACATATAGTGGCTTTTACAATCCATCACAGGCGTCCCTTACATTTTTATATTAGACATGTCTATTTTCAAAATACCGCCAAATATTTTGACCTTTAACCTTTTTATAGGCTATTTTTATTGGAAATTATTCGCTATTTCTTTAAATAGAATTACAAAGGTTATCTAAAAGGTTTCAGTCTGTGAAATAGCAACTGACGTTTAAAAACCTTTAATACTATTGATTTTTTTTTGTTTTAATCGATTAATTTTTCAATTAAAATTTGGAAGTTTTGTATCCAAAAGAAAGTGTTTAAAGTGATGGTGAGAACAAGAAAATAAACCATAATTTAATTTCACTTTAGATAGGTTGTTTTTTAATTCAAATAGACTTTTGTATTTTAAATTACACACAATTTAAATGCTTTTTAAATAAGGAATGCTTTTAAATAAAAGTGGCCATTATATGGTTGGTTTTATAGGTTGTGTCTATTGTAAGTTTATGATGAAAACACACATCAAAATCCGTTCGGTAGTTTTAAGGACCTAAGCATACATAGGGACAGACAGACAATGAAAACTTATTTTTGTGTATACTATGTAGTGATAAAAGCTTTATAAATTCAAAGGCTCAAATAAAGACTCAGCCTATTTTCCGCATATCTTAAATCACATTACAAATTTTCAAACATTATCCAAATAATCTGAAATAAGAACGTGAAGAATGTTTTTCCAATATCGTAAAGCCCCGTTTTAAATCGCTTGATTGATCTAACATTTTTTTTTTTCATACCATTTTCCATTCCATAAATAAAAAAAGAAAGGTTTACATTTTGAATAAGAAACGTCAATAAATCAGTATATCGACTTCAACTAACTTCGCATGTAAATTTGCCTTAAAATTGGTTAGAAGGGTTATTTTTTAAGGAATGTTTTAAATTTATCCTGTATCCTTATACCCACGCACTCTTATGTTCGACAACTAAAATATATTGCCGATTTTATCGATTGGCAAAAAGGAACTGAATTTGATTATCCTATCTTTTATATTCTTTTTTTTACATTTTACATATGTATGAGGAAATGGGAAAGTTGAGTAAGCCATGTTTTATCATTGAGTTTTTTTTAATAGAAACTCAATGGTTTCATTAATTTGAAGGTATCAACTTTAAATTGAGTCATTTAGTCTTCTGTGTCTCAAAAAGTAAGATGAATGTTTCAATTTAAGAATTAAATGGATCTATTTAAGGTAAATTCTTAAGAGTCATTTCAAAGTTTTCACAAGGCAATAAATCCAAGTTTATAGGTACGTTAAACTTTAGACATTTTTGGTTTAATGATGGATGTGATGTTAGTGATGCGTTACCCTTTAGGAAATTGAAAGAAATTAATGTTTATTATTAACAAATTGTACATTCTAAAAATCAATGCAAGAAATAAAAAAAATATTTATATTTATATGACATGATTTTTGTTTCTAAAAAAATGGGTTTGTAATGAGAGGTTAAATAATTCAATTTAACGTTTTAAAAATTAAACTAACGAATATACATACATAGTTGAGTTCCTAATCTGATATTTACTTTTGAAGGTGTTTTCTTTTGACATTTGACAAGTGAAAATAAATCTATACTAATATATAAAGCTGAAGAGTTTGTTAGTTTGAACGCGCTAATCTCAGAAACCACTGGTTCGAATTGAAAAATTCGAATTAAATAATAAAATAATTAAATTATTAATAAATTAAATAATTAAGCTAAAATTATGCTACTATCAATAGGAGCGAAGAATCAGTGGAAAATGTTGCAAAAGGAAAGAAAATTATTCATCTTAAAGGGCTTCCGTTCCATTGTCAAAATCGGGTAGCAGAGAAAATCCGTATGTTCTTCAGCCATAATAAAATAAAACCTAAATATCCTTTACGAAGTACTTTAAAATATATATTTTTTAAAACTTAATCTTAATTGCTATAATAATATAATTGAGGCGGACGAAGTCACGGGGAACAGCTAGTATTTACTAAAAATCGAATGATAATTTAGAATAAAGCACTTTTTAATTGTCCGAAGCTACATCTCGACAGGGTATCGTGAAACTGAAGTTTAGGTCTTGAAAAGACTCAGGTCTTAGATGACATATTCACTTCAGGAGCTAAGCTGATGAGCATAATTCTAGTTCTTGGGGATCGGAAAGTTCAAGAATGGGAAATCCTTTAAATTGTTTTGTATCTTACGGGTTTTATGGCCGGAATTGGAAGTTAATGATGTGGACGAACGCACGTTTTTTTTTTAAATAAGGCGGTGCATGACGGCGCTATAAGTTTCAATAAGCAATAAAAGAATCGCAACTTTGCAAGAAAGTCTTCTGATCAAGGCCTTTAGATTTAACACCTTTACACATTTTTTTTAAAGTAACGTAAAAAATAAGGTCCGAAGTCTATTTAAGACCTTAGAGATTTTATTCGTCGAGTTATCGAGGACATTCAGGAAATGTGCTAAAATAAAATTTAGATGCAACCGTAGCCGTGTCAACACTTTATTTGTTCCCTAAGCTTTATCTTTTAAAAAGAAGATTTAGTGAGCTTGGTTTGAGTGAAATCATTTTTTAAAAAGGAAAACTGATCAAGGAATTAGTAGACTAGACACTGCAACTGTGCTGATTCAAGATAAAGGAAAAAATTCCTCAAACAAAATGTCCAGTAGATTAACCGTCTATACTCTAAAGCTAGCCATACCCTACTTCTTTAGGAATTGGAGTGATTCTTAATGATGAAATGTATGTATGGTATAACTAAGCTTGAAAAACGTATTTTTAATTGGTTATCCCAGTTTTCCCTACATACCACTTGGACAAAATACTACTGGCGTAAAAGGCTACCTTCCGTGAGAGATCATTTAAATCATTTAAAAGAAGTCACCTATTTTAAATGGTTAGCTACATCGGAAATGCTCTCAAGTTTAAACACATCACATTGGTATTGGTCGTTTGGGTAAAAGGACGTAGATAGCAGCCTGCAATGTTACTCGTATTTCGAACAACTTTGAGCAAAAATTAGAAAAAAAAATTGCTTTGATTCTAGAATTCTACTTATGTTATTCAAGTCAGCATCTTCCAAACACCCAAATCTTTAAGCCTGACTTAAGAACTGAAATACGTCTATATTCAATATATGTATTCATATCTTGACGGTGGTTTGAGGAGTTAGTCGTCGGTGATATTCATTTCTAGAATTTCAAGAATCAATAGGAAAAGGAACACTTTCAATTAGCTATTTAACCGGACGACTTTTCATTAAAGTAATGATTAAATAATCAACCCCATGAAACATTTCTTGGAAACATTGAATCTTTTCGTATCCTCTTACTTGTCTCATCTTCCACTTAATAAGATCATTAGTATGAGCAATTTTGTAGTTCCACTTCCTATCAAATTTCAGCTTAAAACGTTGATTAGAGATGTAATAGCCGAATATACTATTTATTACAGACGTAATACTTCCACATTTAAGAACAAATTTAACATATCCTTTGATTAGATAAGAAGAAAAACAAAAATTTAGTGTGTGTGAATACAGAAAACCCAATGACACAATCCTTTACGTCAATTGTTTTAATATAGCAACATCAGCACCGAATTCTCCTGTCCTTTATCCTTTCAAATCCTCACATGAATAATGAAGTTATATTAATAATTTAATTTACTAACATTGTTTGGATTATATTAACGTCATCATAATCACGTAATGCCTTAACTATATACAAAGCAATTCAAGCCCTGTGCAAACGACATAACGTAGGTCCACGTTTCAATTAAAAATTCCAGAAATGCAAATACATACAAAGTTCCTCCCATTACTGTACCTCCTTGTGTACAGTATTTTGATAATTTTTCCAAATACGTACGTTTGTTTGTCTAAATTTTATTTCATAACCTTTCTAACGAATTCCCTCGAAGAACAAATAAAAATTGTATGCCATTGCTTCTCTACCCAGGGAATGCCTACAACAGGTAACTTATATTTGCTTAAATACATTGTACACACACATACACATATTTATATTTTTTAATACGCTAACTCCACAGGGATATACTGATGCTCTTAGCCAGAGGAGAATTTAATTTAAATTCCTTGCATATACAATTTATACTTTTGGCCAAAAGAAAGTTTCATTGATTTATGGATAAATAGAATTTTTCTCTTTTTAAATAATAAATCTTCCAATTTTTACAAAGTAAACTTTGAAGTTTAAATGCACATAAAAAAAATGAACAATGAACAAAAAAAAAAAACACCACCTGTTTTATTGTATACGAAGAAGTGATTTATGCGGTTAATTTTCTTAATCTTCTAAAAATAACCAACAATGCGTATTTTATCGTTTGACCGAAAATTTAATTTATTCGAAAGTTAAGAATTTATTCTGGCTAGACAGAAACTATTAAATGGATTTTGTTTTTTTCTTGACGATTTAACATACCTTTAAAAAAGATTGTTGTTTAACTTTACTTTTATCGGCAGAACCGAGATGATTGAGAGCTTTTATAGGATTTCCTTTGTTCTTTGAGAAAGAACTTTATAAACAATTAAACCTTATTCAGAATTTGAATGAGAGACGCAATATAAATCTAATCCAACACTCAAACAAGCAAAACACAAATAAAATTCAATTCAGTGTTTGAAAGAATAAAACAAAATTAAATGGCGCCCAACAAAGGTCCCTTACAAAACATAAACAAGAATCCTTATTGAATAATACATACATACATACATACATACATATATATTTAAGGGCATCCAAGGAAAACAAAAACAAATACGATGACATAAAAGACCTTCCATGAATGACAAGCAGACCAGGACCAAAGCAGAGCTGAACTATACCCGGAAAAAAGGTAACTCGAGTTCCTATAATAATTATACCACAGAGAAGAGCTCCAAGAGTACCTTCAACCTAACAAATTTCTTTTTCCAATGACCCGTCCCGTCCAGAGACTCACACCTCTCTCTGTGAGGATCTGCGACGCAGCTTATATGTTTGTATGTAGGTACCGAGGAACCTACCTACACGCTTGCTTTGGGGACGAATGAATAACACAATTTATGCGATTTGGAGGTGGGTCCTGGGGTGGGCCAATTGCTCAAAAGGATACCGAACTGGCAGCATCTGTCTTGTTTGCCGGAAGACTTGCACGTAGGTTGTAATGTTACATCATGCTGGAAATAGTAGAGAGGTGTTCCCTTTAAAAGACTGCGCCGAGTTCGTGTTCATGTCCTGTCCATGTCCCTTATATCTATGCCAGTGTTCCTCTTTGGTTAAGTTGATGCTGTCGTTCGGTTTGGTGAATATTTTACTCGCATAATAATGCGGCTTATGTGTTGATTCGTATCCTTGAAGTCACACTGTTCGGCTTTATTTTCTGTAGCCAGCTAATTTACATTTGTTCTGCCTTTGGATAGAAGCTTGCGGTTGGAGTTGGAGCCCAAAGATGATGTCTGCATATATGGCATGCAAAACCAAATGAGTTATGTTGGCCATTTTTAAACACACACACAAGGTAATCAAGGCTATTTGTTAAGTAGAACATGGTTAACTTTATCATTTGTCTCTTTGAATATGCAAATTTATTTCGAAAAGGACATTTTCTGTCATTTATTTGCAAAGAACTGAGTTTTTGTTTTCAGTTTTTTTGGTAAACCTTTTTGATAAAAATATCTATTCTTCAAAAATAAAGTTATAAAAAGGTTCATTTTATAAATAACGATATCTAAGTTGAGGGACTTTTGTTTTGATTTTTTTGTTTTCCTTATTGAATTTTTTTCTTGTTGGTTTGGGGGTTTTTGCCTTTTATTTGAATCATAGCCAAAGGGAAAACCGAAAAACCATCACCTGGATTAAGGAAGATTAATGAAAATTGAATGGAAATTTATGGAGGAAATATATTTTGTTAGGTCGAAATAACTACTTAACTTGGGGTCTAATAAGGGTTTAATTGAAATTTCTTTTGATTTTATTTCTTGGTTATACATATATTTTGATAACCAAAGCACGTTGATATATTTTGGTTTTACGTAGATCTATGTATGTATGTGTGTATTTGAGGTGGTTAAAAATAATTTGGCTTGATATTTTGGGTATAAAAGAAAAGAATTAATTAAGAAATAAAATCCTTCCGAAGCTAATTCATAAAGCTTTTGGTTTGTGGATCCTAAAATAAATTCGTTATCTACAAATTATTTGAGCCTTTTTGAAATTATGGTTGGATGATAAATAAATATGAGGGTATGGTGAATAATATTTTGGAAGCTATGTATGTAGGTATGCATACTTTAATATGATTTTGATTAAGGATAATTTTGTCTCTTATAATAATTCAGCGTATTTTAAATACAGAGTTAATTAAGTTAACTAAAGCACATAAGAACCGCTCGATATTTGTATATGTTTTAAAATCTTGGGAAAAGTTTCTAATAACTCCGAAGTTCAAGTTGATGATCGTATTGTTGAAAACTGAATGAAAAGTGTCTGTTAAAAGGCTGGGAAGATCGAAAATTGTATCAGGTTATTCTATATAGGAAGAAACTTAAGAATCATATGAACCATACCCTCATCAAAAAGGATTTCCAATAACTCGAACTGTGATTAAGTTTTTCAAAGTGATAATTAAAAACAAAACCTTCAAATTCCAAATGAATATGTTTTAGAAATACATAAATAAATATTAGGAAAATGGAGTGCTGGAGACTCGAAGTAGAGACGGGTCATCTGTTGGATAAATATGCATAGAGGAACGGAATTTTGGATTTTGTATCAAGTAATCCCACTAGCAAATATGATTGGCAAAAATTGACAACAAATCAGAGTTGTGTTGTTTTGAACAAAGGCTTAAATTAGCAAGTCATACCCAAGGGTAACCGGACTTTCCCAATTTTACTAATGTACCCAGAAAATTTTTAGTTTTGAATGCTGCTATCAAACGTTTTAGATTTGAAATTAATTGAATCAAATTGAATGTACAATAATTTTAAACATTACGAATTGTCAACATTTTGTTTGGAATAGCAACACTGGTCAACAAAATTTAAATTTCTTGATCGTACCACACGGACTTTTTGATATTTTTAACTTTAATTGGTGATTGTAAGAAAAAATAAAAAATAAAAAAAAATTGGTAGACAAGGATTTTATTCTATTGAGTATTATAAAATATTAAGAATAGACACAGATAGTCTAAGAGCCCGCATCAAATTTTGGGTTGTGAAAATTAATCAAAAATGAAGGGTATGAGTGGAAAGCTGTTGCAAATGTGAATACAAAAATCCATGTCTTGCAGTTCCTAGTCGCTGCTTTTGTGGCGAAATAGCTGTTCAAAAAACCCAAAAAATCAATCTTCACCACACTATTGGTATCGACTTCCTGATCACAAAAAGGTGAGTCCAAAACAAATTCACCGCGGCCATACCTCTGCAAGCCAATTTTACCTACAACTACTGTAGAAAATAAAATTTGATTTTTTTTTTCAATTTTTAGTTTTTCTTAAAAAAAATTCAAATTTTACCCTCAATGTTTTTAAAAATAGAAAAAATTCAAATTTATCAATTAAATTCAAATATGTATAAGTTCAAATAAATCTTATATTTCAAATTTTTATTCCAGAAAAGAACAATTTTAGAATAAGTAGTAGATGTAGCATTTGGAAACAGATTTAAGGTCAGTACGTATAGTTTTTTAAAAACTAGACTACGAATACAATTGCATTGAAGAAAACATGTGAGACTGATATTGAGACAAGACAGACCATTTCTTCTCTCAACGAAGCAATATTAGCAAAAGTCTCTTTGGGTCTGGTTTTCCTTTTTAAAATAAGCGAATTATCATACTGCCTAAAAAGTGCTCGAGAATGATCCGAAATTTTGGCTAAACTTTCGCCAGTCTCGTTGGTTACATCAGTTTCTCGGATCTTGTAGTTTCAGTCAGACGTTCAGAAATACATACGTCAATATTTGGTATGAATTGCTTAGAAAACACCAGAAAAAAAACACTAAGTCGAGAAGATACAGAGCCAAATAAAAAGTCTGTTCTGTTGTGGTATTGTGGTCAGCCTTCAACGTTATCCAACGTTAGGCCAACAACTGAGAAATTTCATAAACATTTATGAATTTCTAAAATCAAAATATTTCTGCTCAATATTAAGTTTTGGTCGGAATATAAAAGTAGGAATTTGTTAAAACTTTCAATTCAATTAATCGGAACGTTATTCTCGTAATTTTATTGGAAAAATAGTTGGTATTCCGGCTATGCGATCCAGTTGCACCACCTCGCTAGACGTCCGGAGCCGTAGTACTACGAAGGACTTTCGAAGCAGGTTTCTCTTCGTTTTTTTTTTTTTTGAACTAGAAGACCAGCCCACAGCAGTCTACCGAACTCCATTCCTCTAGAACACACCTATGTAAGAAGTCAGAGTACATTTTACTAAGCAGAAGCTTAAAATTTTGACAGTCTATTGAAGAAAATATTTTGAGATACCGCCCACGTATGGCTTCTTCAATATTGTTACCGGCTATTAATATTCAACTTTTTAAATATTCGCATCAATTTATGCAGACAAAATGATATACAAAAAACATTTCATTCTATTTATTTTCTTAAAGTCTTGCAGAATAAATTAAATTTCCATCGTTGATTAAAATTCATTATCATTTATCAGTATTCAAAAACCTCTCATTGAAATATTCATATTTAAACAAAATTGTATTTTAAATTTTTGCTGACAATGACGTTAGCCTGGTGTCCTTCCGATGACAAGAATGTGGAGTTTTTTTTTCACTGAACTGAACATCCCTCTGGCATGATTGGAATTTTCTACGCGTCATATACTTAAAACGCTCATTCACCGTTGAAAAATTCATTGTTGCCAATATGTTAAATACCACCTTGTTCCAGCAGCTAAATATTTTCATACACTATATTTGTAGCTGGTATATGTAGATAATAATTTATTCAAAAGCTTTTCGATCTCAATTTATTTAATTGCTAGAAGACTCAGGTGTGAGAATGATATCTACAAAAAGATAGAAATAGCTGAAACACGGTATTCTGGCCTACTACATTTTGTATCTGTAATCTGTAGGTCTATTTTCATTCAGGAGTTAATTCACTTCGAAGTGTGAACAAAAACAGTACCTACTTCTTCTCCGTCGTCGTGGCGGCGTTCTACCCTGAACCCTACCCAGTACCCACCAACCCACCCACCAGCGATAATCCGGATCTATTTAGCTCCTAGAAGAAGAGGGTTGATTATACGCTCTCGAACATAAAAATCATTTTTAATAGCTTCATTGCTCATTTGTGTTTACTTTTATTACCGCCGCCGCCAGCCGCCTGTTTTCTAGCCGGGCCTGAATGAATGAAAGCATATCTGGCTAATATCGTTTTGAGGTTTTTGCTTTGTATCTATTTGTTTAGCAAAAATGCTTGTGTACAAAGTCTTATTCTTAAATGCGTTTGAGATAATAAATTTTGTGCGCCTTAGATTGAAGAATCAATACTTCACTCAGTCGATAGGGTAGTAATTTAACGGTATTGCGCGATGGAAATCGCGGTGCAAAAAACAAACAATGAATAATTAATTGGAATTAAATGTAAACGTCTTTGTTTTGTTGTTACCTACTCGTATAATGTTGATGAAATCGAAGACTAATTTATGTGCTATAAATAAGTTGTGTTTAGTAAAATTGTCGGTGTAAAATTGAATTTGAAATTGTACATAAATAGAAACAGAAATGTTTGGAGGAAAAAGGAAAAGTACGTATACGCCGTGGGGTCTGTTCTATTCTGTGCTATAGGGCAGGGCAATTAGAAAAGTCGATTAAAGTTGTTCAATTTATTTTTGTTTAGTTGCTTTTAATGTCCTGGCCTCGAGGTGGAACAAGTTTTTATCGACTGCGAAGGTTTTCAAAATGCCAAGCAATCAAGAAGCGGAGCATGAATGTGAAGAAGTGCAGTCCTCAAAATACTTTGGGTCGTTTAAGTAGCAGCTGACAAAGACTACAAGCTGCTTAAAGCCCACAAAGTCTGCTAAAGTCCGACCAGGCTGTTTTAAGCCAGTTATGACCTATGAGTATAAGTCTTCAGGATCATATGTTCAGCTGGTTCTCATTCCAAATTTTAGCGCTACGTGAAAGTCTCGATAGAAAGATTTAAATAAGAATTGTTGGCTCTGTATTGACAATACCAAAGACACTTAATCATGAATTGTAGGAAATCGTCATTGAAGAATATATATTGACAAGAATTAAGGTTCATTAGGAAAGATGAACCTGCTCAGAAAGTTCTTTGTAGCATATTTTGTAATAGGTGACAACTTATCCAGGACGTACGAAAACTTGAGTGAGGTATTCCAATATTTATTATTTACCTGAATAACAAAAAATTTAAAAGCTTCAAGGAGAACAAATATTTCGAAATATATTGGAACTTAAAAATAAAATGAGTTTGACAAATTTTTGATATTTGATGAAGCTTGAAAAGTTTGCGTAACTTTTTTCGAAAATATCACATCTTGGACTCAAATTCAAATCACTTAAAATACAATTAGTAAAATCAATGTATAAAAATTTGTTCACTAAATAACTACAGTCACTTTAAAAATGTTGAATTTTTTTTTAAATAAAAACATTTAAAACCAAAACTTTTTAGCCAGTCATTTTATTTTTTTGGAATTTTGTCTCGGCCTCGTCAGGTTTCTCCAATTTTTTTTTTCTTGTAAAGTTTTAAACCTTTTCAATTTGAGTTAAAGAATTCTTTCTAAAATTTTCTATAAAAGATTAATTTTTCTGTCTCGAAATGCAATATTTTTGTTTTTATTTTATTTTGTCATTGACTTTTGATAAAGTCTCGTCTGGGGTAAGTCAGGCCAGACATTGGGACTCTATTATAAGTTCACGTTTTTTTATTCACTCATCTTTAAATTCAATTTTTATTTTTATAACATACATACATACATACAAACATATTTATAACAAACAATTTTCAATTCTTCAAAAGTGTCCTTCCAAACAAAGAAAAGAAGCAACACAAAAATAAAAAAAAAAGTTTCCAAAAAAGGATCGTTGAATTTAAAAAGTGTTTTCTTTAATCAGAAAATAAAATTCAATTATATTAAATTAAAAATAAAATATTCTATTTCTGTATGTGTATGTATTTATCCTTTTTGTATTTATATGGAAAAAATTAAATAAAAATGTCGGAGGGAAAAAGCTTGAAGTCCTTTTTTGTGTATATTTAATTTTTTTTTTTCCATGGATAAGCTACATTTAGTTTAAGAAATAAGAAAAAGTTTTGTAATAAAAATAAATCTAACTATTTTTAATAGTTTTGTTTACTTTTTAAACAAAAGAAAGTTTCTGTGGAATTTGACTGGTATGAGGTTTTTTTTATCCTTATAGTTTATACGGCTCTGAATGGTAATGGAAATCGAAATTAGCTTTCTTTCCAATGGGAATTTAAGTTGGAACTGTTTTCATTTCTTTCTAACCGAGAACTTTAAATGGCTTGTGTATATTAAAAGAATATAATCAGCTAATAGAAAAAGAAATTGCTAAAAAAAAAGTAATTTTTAAAATAAAAGATAGTCATTCTTTTCGTGGTTACAAAATGGTAACGCTGACATTTGACATCTGTCAAACTCATCTGTCTTTTGAAGTGTCATAATCTTTATGTACATAAATTGGCTAAAGAATATTTGGTGGTAAGATTATCTCAATAAGTATTTGACCTATTACGGTAAATTTGATATGAAAAGCCAAATCTGTGAAGATGTACAGAATATACTTTTGGCACTAATTAACACACTGCGGGTCATTTCGGTTTTTGCACTGGCAAATACTGTATAATTTTAAAAAAATATATAAAACAATGTTTTCTCTTTCCATCAAATTGTTCTTGAAATTAAAAAAGTTAGTAGTAGAGAGTGGAAACGTTACTGATGTCTTAAGGCCTGTGACTATGAACAATCACCGTAAAATATCATGTTTTGTCGTAATTCTTCGAAGATGTAAATGAGCAGACGTTTATAGTCAATTTGGAGCGATATATTGAAGATCATGACTTGGTAAGTGTGTGGTTCCAACCAACCGAAATATGTGAACAAGTATCGAATACTGCTAATTTTCCAGGTCGGCCATTTGAATGATTTAAATTTTTAAGTCTAAACTTTACTATGAAATAAAATTTTTAGACAAAAATGTTAGTTATATTTCGAAAAATTATAAAACATTATATTCTTCACAAAACCTATTCTGTCAAATGGCATCTATTTTTTATTATACAGGTTGTCTGATGGCAGATTAATGTTTTTAAATACGACTATTTTAAAAAGCAATAAACGGTGCGGGGGGAGTGGGGTAATTAGAATCAGTGGATCGTGCGGATTTCTCAGTCTCGATGTCGCACTGGTCAAGTGAGGATCTAAAGTTCCATCCATTCAAAATTCAAATCGTTCAAGTACTCAAAAAAAGTGATTTTGTTTCACGCAAACATTTTTGTTAGACGGTGTAGGACCGTTTTCGTATCCCATTTTTGTTGTGAATCCCATTTTTTGGAGAGACGAGGATTATTTTCATTTGAACGGGATAGATAACCCTCGACTGAAACACCACACGCAATTGAAATCAAGTTTACTGTAGCGTGTGGCGCGTAACACCATGCTCTGTTTTGAAAAGTGCATACAACTCGACGGAAGACAATTGGATGACATAATGTTCAAAAAATGAAATCCGCATTATTAGTCTGTCGTTTAATATTTCATATTTTGAAAATATAAATCTGCCGCCAGACACCCTGTATACATACATACATATATGCTGAACTAAACTTTAAACGGCAAACTACGGTCAGTTAACTTGGACTAAGTTCTTAGGCTTAAACGAAATTGTAAAACTGAAAAAAATTCTTGAACTGAATGTGCAGTTAAGATTTTCACAGGGAAACTGCTGGTAGGTCTTTTTGAAAGATTTTTGTAAGATCAAACATTGATAGGAAGTCATGGGTAAATAATTTGCATTCTTCAATTATTGCCCTAAAGCTAAAATTGACTGATTTAAATAAAGACTAAGCTACAAATTTAAAGTCATACCGGATTCTAAAGTTAAGACCTAGGTTAGAAACTGTTGCAATTCATAATGAATTTTCAGCTCTGTTTAATTAAAAACGGGTTTAAGAATATTCTACTACAATCTTCATTTTCTATTTTGAATCTGCCAAAAAATAAACTGACAGCTAAATTAAAACGGAAGATAAAAATTATGTTCGCATGATTTCTCCTTATGTGGAAACTTCTAGATACAACGGGCTAATTCCGAAACTTAAAATCTTCATCAATATTAAAATCAAATGACATTTCAAGATTTCTTAAATTTATTTTTTAAAACTACTTGAAATAAAAATTTCGATTCTTTTGTCTGACTCCAGGTTATCGTTTAAAAATTGGTTTAACTTTATTTTGAATAACATAAACTGCAGTTTAGTTATGCAAAGACAAAATCAGAAGTTATCACAGAACTATGAATATTCCCCTATATTTTTTTCCACAGCTACTATGCTACTAGTAACTTTTTTTTTTTAATTTTTCTAGTTATTTTCCTGTCATTTCGTGGGAAAATATTTAAGTATACTCGTTTATGAAACCATATAAATGAAGTTAATTTATTTCAACTGTCAAAGTAACAAAAAGGCAAATCCAACAATTTGCATTAATTTCACTTTATTTCTCGGAATCATAGACAATATTCACAGAACTCGATTTTAAAATAGAAAATCCTTTTTTTCATCAAAGTTTTTATTTAATCCTTTGCTCTGTATAAATACGTTCAGTATATACGCGTATAGTGTGCATTTATACATACATACATAGCTATGATGGGGATATTAAACTTATTTTGAAAAAAATGTCTGATAAAACAGTGTTATAAATGATGTCATAAATTTTGCACTTCACACGTTTACTAAAAATTACATTAAATTAAAATAATGAATTTTAATCCTAATTAGTTTCATGGCATGTTATTCATACACAAAAACGTGATTTTTATTTTTTATTGAAATAACTTTTTCTATACTACACTTTGTGCCATTTGCCAGATTTTATTTAAATATTGTTTAACAATGAAAAATATTGCAAATGGCAGAAAGTGTATAGAAAAGAATTAAGTATTTAAGAGTAGAAATATCGAATATTATATTAAAATTAATTGCTTTCAAAATATGTGTATTTTTTATTTTTATTTAATTTTTTTTTTCGAAATCAAGTCGATGTGGTTATACATATTTATGTATAAGATAATATCTTTGGAAAACTTTCAACAGGTTAGTTTTAACTATTAAATTATATTTTCAATTTTTATGCGATATCTTAGTGCTCTAAAAATAATTTTATTTTTTCGATTTGTTAAAATTAATAACGAATTTCATCTTTTTCTTAAAGAAAAACTGAAAAAGAACTGACAATTTTTGTTAGGGCTTTAGATTAATCAACACGACCAGAAAAATCAAAATTTCATTTCAAAATCTGCAATCTGCATTGATTATATATAAAATCAATACCACTTTTCGTTGTAATTTTATAACTCAAAGAACGGGCTCACCTATCCAAACGAAATGTTTAGGCATTTTGTTTGAATTGAAAAGGTTCCAAAACTACTGAAACTACACTCTCTCCGGTTTAAATAGGCTTTATTATATTAAAAAAAAATAGGGATCCTTACTAAAACAAAATTTTTATAAGAGAAAAATTATTCATTTCTGAAAAAGTCGGGAAATTATTTAAATCGCAAAATGCTTCTGTAAAAACAGTAAATCACATGATTTAATGGTTTTGAATGACGTAAAGGTGGAAAATTCATTGTAAAGTTCTGAAAAATTCGGATAATTTTAAAATTCATTATTATGCTTGGATCCATTTTGGGTGCTCTCTCACATTAAAATTTGAAATATCTAGATTTTATTACTATGTACTTTGGACGAGACGAAGTTCGCCAAGTCAGCTAGTATTTTATGGATTTTCCTTAAATTTTCTTATAACATATAGTTTTCAAATTAATTAATGAGTTTATTTTAGGTAAACAGCAAGTACCTTGTATTAGATTAATTATTTTTTCTTTTCCCTTTTTGTATTCTATACGAAAATTAGATAAATTTAATTAAAGAAAATATGTATTTTTTTTTATGATTAAAATTTATGTGTGATAATAGAAAAAATTTAAAAAAAATATTTTTTTCTTCAACACATTTAAGTCATAAATGTTAAATTTTGAAAACTGTATGAGTTAATATTTCGAAATTTAAATTGTATTTCTTTACTGCTTAATGTTTATATTCAAATTTCAAATTTATTCCAAATTATTTGAGAATAAGAAAATACTTAAGCAGTTGTAATTTTTCGACAAAAGAGTAATTAAATTTTAAGATTCATATAATAAAACTTTTCATGAAAACTGAAACGCTTTAAATGTCGTTTTTAAAAGCGTATGTTTTTATTTATTTCGAATCTTTTTTCGTTTTCTTTTAAATTTAAAAAAGATTAATACAAAATTATAAAGATTCAAGCTTCAAAAATATAACACAGTCACTCAAAATTAAGTGCATTTAATATATCATAGAATTTTCAAGTTTTTAAATGAGGTTAGAAATATTATTTTTGGAAATTCATTGGCTATCATTTGAATTGATAAACAAAAGAGAACAAAAGATTTTTTTCATTTCCAATTTCCGTCGATTGTAGCAGGCAATTAGTAGCCTCGATTATAAGGTACTAGTAAATATGATTAAAATTTAAAACTAATATTTGTATTATATTCGAGTATTTTAAAATTAGCTGCCGATGCGTTATTTTTTTAAAACACCCGGTTACATATTTTATTTAAATTTTTCCATATTTGGTCCAAAATTATTTTTCTTCTATCTTTGGTTTGAACTTTGATTCCAAGTTATGTTTTTAGTTTAATTTTACTAAGATAAAGCTTTAAAAAAATTATTGATGACAGTTTGAAAAAAAAGACTGTGCACAGTTTTATATATTTCATATTTTTCAACAACCATTTAAGGTATAATATGTAACGAATTCTAAACACATCTTAAAAATTTAATTCAATTTGCTGTCATGTCATTTTTGTATAACAGTAACCATAAAACACAATTAAACTACGAAACTTTTCTATATCAACGATTGAAAAAGTTTTATTAAAACCTTTATTTTCAACAAAAATCTAAACTTTAAAAATTTTCATAATTTTTCTATAATTACATTTCAATTCGATATCCATTGAATTCAGTTAACCACGAATAAACGAATATTTTAAAGTCTTAAATTATAATGGGCTGATAAAAGTCAATAAAAATGATTTTTCACAAAAAACCAAAATGTTTATTTTCGAAATAGTCACAACAACTACAAAAATTTTAAATAAACAATTGACTATTATTTATCATGATTTCCCAAATCACAATCAAAAACCGCAGGAAAAAAAAACCTCACTAACTTTCGACTAGTTAATTTCGTTCGATTGAAATTCCTAAATAAAGCGAATGTTTTGAAATCAATATTTCATTTCGAATAACAAAATAAACACAATTAAACATCCTGACACACGACAGTAATATTCATAAATCTTCCATCATCATCATCAACTCAACTCACCTCTCCTCATATATTCGTATATGAACCAAAATGCAGAGTGCAATGGAAACCGCAAAAAGCCAACCAAATCAATTCAGCCCACTGCACGGTCCGGAAGTCAATATTTATCCATTTTTCATTTGAATTTTTACACACGATTTATCAGCGATGCAAAACCGAAACCGCAAAATCCATTTACGCTTCACCGAAAACAGTAATCCTCACGTAGTGTAGGTTTATCTGATGTTTTTTTTTTTTTTTTTATTGGATTTTTATTTTATTAGTATTTTTTTATATATATAAATTATCAACCAGGCCAATTAATGCAACAATTTAAGGCTCTTTTAATTCACTAAATTATTGCACCATATAGATACACAAGATACTCGTATATACTCACGAAAAGATAAATTTAAAAGAACTATCAAAGATACTGTATCTTTTGCATTTTCTCTTAAAGACTTGCCATTTTGCCGGGCCTACTCAGTTTCACACTATTTTTATCTTTTTTTTCTGCTTTCAAAGAACCAACAAAAAAAAAAAACGCGAAATCCAAGTGAGTAAACAAAACCCTTGCAGTTTTCAATATTCAAACGAACTCAACAGTAACGAAACAAGTTCCAACCCACACGTACCCACCACAACCCATAAAAAGATACATCGAGAGTATATCTTTTTAATGGAAAAAATATAAAAATATTCAAAGACACTTTGAGATAGCTTCAAAGAATGAATATTAAATTTTTTCAAGATTAAGGTACACACTCCGACTCCACTCAAAAGGAAAACATTTTCAAATCACTGTTTGGCGCCACCTTTCCTTTGTACCTACGAGTATAAGTATATCTCGTTGCTCCTCTCGTATCTTTGTATCTGAATATCTCAATCTCGTTTTTAAATTGTATCCAAATTAATGGCACGTCACTGAAAGGACCTTCTTTTATCGTCAACGCGATGGCAATGGTTGGTTGTGGTGTGACAGTGACATTAAATGAAACACCTGGAATTCACCGGGAAGTTCTTCACTCCACAGATACACTGTATCTTTTAACTTCAGATACACGTAAAGTCGTACACACGTCTTAATCACATTGAGCCAAAACTAAGACTGCGACAAAGAAATCGGTTTCGATGCCCGCCACCGCCGCTACAGCTTCAAATTGAAGTCACCGTCGTCGTCGTTGTCGCCGTTAACACCGAATCTGGTTTCTTAAACAGCAGCCGCCCACAGTCGTAGGACAAATTGCCGGAGTGAATCAAAGTATCTTTTTATTGTGTTTTTGTATCTCGTAGACAAAAATCGTTGCGAGACACAAAAATGGAAAACCAATAAGAGAAGAAAAACCGACGACACCAAAAAAAAAAACCTAAGAAAAAATCATTGAATATTCAAAGTTTTTCTTTAGTGTTGTTGTTGTTGCCATAGAGATCCCGGCGAACAAGCGAAAATCTACACCACCTCGAGATAGTTTATACTTAGGTATGTGGCCAAAACCGCACCGATCGACAGCTGCTGAACAACTGAAGACTTCCAGCCAGGTAAATGTACCTTTTGACCACCGAGAACGAGAAAGCGTAAACTTGGTTCTTTGGGTCTTCTCGTGCTCAGTGCAATAATCCTGGAAAAGTGAAAAAAGCTTTTTGTGTTTAGAAAATAGCAACAGGGTTATGAAAGTGCGGACATGCGCCCGAGTGCGGAGTCGAAAAAGTTACTGCAGTTAATTTTCTCCTGTTTAAATATTTATTTGAACTTCCAGTTTCCAGGATATGAATTTATAACACCGGGACTCTGGGACGCGGACGTGTACGAATCGAGTTTACGGGCCAGGACTGAGTGCTGTCGTCGTCGATGGGTATAGCTCATCCGCACTGTTGTGACTTGTGAGCAACAGGAAAAGATAACAATTTCTTGAGCAACAGTGTGGTTTTCCCAAAACAAACGAGAGTATCTTTGTTTACGAATTATTTTTAGGCATTTTTCCAGGTGTGTGTGGTTTGGTAGGAATAGAATATAGAATATTTGATTGATGCAATCTTCCTTTAATCTTCTTAGAGCTCAATAAAAAATATAAAGAAAGGCCAAGATAGTCGTAAATTATTCTCGAATATACAAAAAGTTGCAAATATCTCGAAGAAATAGCATTAGAGAGCTATTTTAGTAGAGATAACATTTGAAGGTTATGTGATTTCTAAAAATATGTATATACGAACAATCAGACAAATACAATAAATCAGGGTTTTATTTAACGGAAAGTCAGGTGATGTTTACTTCGAGGATTTTTTATCGGAAATTGAATGAGATATCTTTTCTGATTTTTAAAGAAGGGCGGCGCGGTGCCTTATAAAACAGTAACTTTCTTATTTAAATTGAAAGAAACCCTGCATTAAATATGGTAGTTCTCAAGTCGAAGCATTTATAATGGTCAGCCAATTAATAGTTCTAGTTTTTGGCCTAGAAAAACAAACGCAATATGATGAAAAACCAGAAAAGTAACGAAATTTCGAGTATTTGTGACTTAAACATTTTCAATACAATTACTTATGTGCTACAATCTTAAAACCTTTATATCTATTTCTTATGATATGATCTTACAGAATTGATTATATTATAGACTTGAATAAAATTAAAAAGTTAATGGGGACAAACTAGCGTAGTTTACCAAAATACATGTGTAGCTAAAAAACGATGTATTTTTCACGTCAAATTTCTGTTACATTTAGTGCTTGAGACAGAAAACGCATATTGACTATATTTAAAGGTTACTTATTCAAAAAAAAAGTATGGTAGATTTAGTTTTTTCTAATTTTCTCAAAACGTTTCTAAGTTTTTGACAACTAGTCAACAGGGCTTTGTGGGCAATCAAATCAAATTTTTCCGACTGGTTTCGATGGTAGAACACTTCGAAATTAAAATTAACTTTTAAAATTCTAAAATGACATTGTATTGAGGTTTCGGGGGTATATTAATTCATGCAATAGTATATTTTGGAAATCTATAAACCCTATGTTCAATATCTTTAAAATATTAAATATTTTCAGTAGGTACCTCATTTGACATTAAGTTTTTTAAATGCATTTGAAATTAAAATATTATTTTAAATACATTTTTTTTTTAATTTTAGATGGTAGCCTTAATTGAGGTTTGGCCTCAAAATAAGCATCAAAAATCAAATCTATAACAATTTTCAAAATCATGAAAAATAAGATTACATTATAATTGTTGATCAAGTCATTATTATAGGGGATCAAATGAAGATAAGGGCCTTTATTTTACAGAGTAGTTATAAAGATACTAGTTACTATGTTGTGTTTTACCTCAGCCTTAAAAAACAGTATCAAGTTTTCTTACATTTTTATAGGAGTATTTTTTTGAAAACTTAACATAATGGAAAAATTATAAAATCAGATTCAAATTCAATGCATCAAAATTCTTGGAAACATTTTCGAGATATGCGAAATAGCAAACATATTAATGAGAGGTTATGCCATGATACATAACCTACGATAAATTTGGATACATTTTCAATCAATTACTTCAATTTTCTCTGGAATTAAAAAAAAAAACATAAGGAAGTTAATATACAAATTTGAAAGTACATAGATTCGTCGAGCTATAAACATAACAGTTGTTATTAATTAGAACTCATTTAAACTGGTAACACACGTTACTAAATTTTGAAGTCCTTTTTAAAAACAATAATTTAACTTAAACATTTTCTGAAAACTTATGTTTAATACAAAAAGATAAAACAAAATATAAAAATTAAAGAAGAAAAATGTTTAAAAACCATAAGTTCAAGCAAAAAAAAGGGGAATTTTAAAAAATGGTTTTATTTGTTACTATAGCGGCTCGTCCCGGCTTCACACGGGATAGATAGATAATATACGTAGTAGTTTTCCAGTTGAATCAAAGGTCTGTTTATTTATAATTCCCCGCACCGCTGCTTTGCCCGGCTGGCTAGTCACTTCACGCTGCGCGCCGCCCCGCGCCTTTTTTATGTATTTTTGAAATAGTAGGTAAGTACTTACCTAATAGGTATCTTTTGGATGAATTAATAGTCTAAAGGTAACCGATTGAACAATTCAAAAGTTATCTAGAGCAAACTTTTATAAGGATTAAACCATTTACTTCGAAATCCCGTCGCCAAAATGACATTACTTTGGAGCAAACATCTAAATCATTAAAACGATTGTTATGGGTAAACTATAAAAGGTAGACATATGCTCTCGCGGGCTTTTTTAAAGATAATGTTAAGATGAACAATTCATCCATAGAGCATTTTTGTATAACTTTAACTATATGCTCAGCGCACGCCACGGAAGGCCTCAGAAACGATACTTTTCCCCCGTTTTTGAAACATTTTCGGTTACTGCTCCACAACTATAGGACCTAGCGTGATATTATAAAAAAAAAGCTGCAATATTCAGAAGTAACATAGGCTAGTTACTTCTGAATAATTCAGCTTTTTAATGGTGAAAAAAATATTGCAATCGGTCCAGTAGTTTTTGAGTTTATTCATTACAAACATATAAAAATACAAATCTTTCCTCTTTATAATATTAGTGTAGAAGAAGAGGCTGGTTGTGATCTTAACTTCCCATAAGTGGTTCAGTTTTTATTGAATTTTGACGTCATCGCCATACAACCCAAACCACTGTTCATTGTATCTTTGTGCCCTTACATTTCACCCTTGTAACAGGAGTTACCATTTGCTACATGACCCTTATTCGGCCAATGATTGCCTATGGTTGCCCGGTATGGTTCAACGTTGCCCCATCTCAAATGGAAAAGATTCGGGTGTTTGAGAGGCAGAGCCTTAGAAGCTGCCTTGGGTTGCACAGAACACCAGGTTCTATACAATGGAGTCAACATTAACAGAATAGATAACTTCCTTGCTTCCTTGTAAAGCTGATTCGGGGTCACAAGGCAAGAGCGATGTCCTCGAGTAACAGTTTAATTTTTGGGCCTATTATCCAAAAAATCAGTAGGTACTACGATAATGTGCGTTTAAGTGGATTTATTTCGCCCGATGCTTTCCTCTATAGATAGTCGAGGGCTGATTCAGGATAGAGAGGCAGTAGATAGGCGGCTTCTTTATGATCGAGACGTCCTCGCACAGGACGGAGCTGAGCACCTTCTGTTCAGTAGGAGTGTGTCAATTGTCCAATCGGGACCGGAGAGATAGGGTAAAGCAGGAGTCCAATTCTGTCGGTAGCAAACTCAATTTGATAATTAAAAAGTTGACCGAGTCTTTTTTCGATTTATAACATTTTTGCATGATTTGGATTTCAAATAGCGGAAGAAATGTTTCAAATATGTAAATAAACTTGTACAGGATTTTTCAACAAAGAATTTAGAGGTCTTAGAAGGACGAAATGTAACTTTAACAGAACGAGCATTTTCATAGTGGTTTTGAATTATTTTAAAGTGATTTTCGAGCGAAATTGAATTCATTGTAACAATTACCAAAGCACCTATACTATACGAATACCGCCAAAAACTAAATGTCAAAACTATCACGTTCTTGGTGTTGCCCCAATTGAAAAACAAAGTATGTACTTGTTAAAATATCCTTTATTTTCTGTTGAGCTCGGAAATGGAACGCCACCCCTAGTGTCAGCTGGTCCTTACATTTGTTTATATTATAATCATTGTAAATGTCAAAATCAATATTGTTTAGTCATGTTTCATATTTGTTTATTTCTCTTACCACAATTGTCAATTTTAAAGTAACACAAATAATAATAATTTGAAAATAAAACACTTGCAATTATAAAGTCAAACAAGGTGGTTGTTTCTTTTAATATTTATACAAATCTCTCTGCGAAACATTTGGTCCTATCGAGCCGAATAATACACATATATACGCATATTCAGATACGCATTTATATGCTACCAATCTATTGTGATACATTCTGTGATAATTAATTAAAATCAAACATAAGACTGTGATATATTTCAAATATTGTGATACAAATTAAAATAAAAACTGTGATAAGGATTTCTGTGTCTACGTCCAGCGTTGTCAATTACACTGTCCAGTGGAGTACCCATTCATTGCATTGTCCAGAGGATCATCCAGCCAGTGTCCTGTCCAGTGGAGTTCCTAATCAGTGTCTTGTCCAGTCAGCATCCCAGCCTACAATTAATCTATTAATTCATGTGAGTAAAGAATACAATTACATACAAAGTGCAATATACATACTACAAGACAAAATTAATTTTTTTGAGAATTGACTACCGAATGTGATATTGGATCGCCGCCGTTTGTTGATAACTGTTGTCCGTTATAACTGTAATTCATCGTTCATCCTGCTTATCAAAGTGAGTGCTATAATTTTCATTTATTATACATATATTGAGTGTTATATAAATACATACATATTGTTACAATGAGTGAATCAGCATCAATGAAATTATTTAAGAAAACTTGTGCTCAAGTCAAAAAGAGTTTCACGAGTTATAAGAATTTGGGTGCTGAAAGAAAATCCAAAAGTTATTTGCATGTTCGATTGAGTGTTTTAGATGAAAATTATAGAAAAATTAGTGAGCTTTTCGATGACATTCAGAAATCAGAAGAAAACGAAGATGTAGCTGATAAATGTGAAGAATTGTATGACGTCATTGTCGAAATTTGTCTTTGTTATAAATCAGACATTCTTAATGATTTAGAAGAATTGGTGAAGTTAGATGGTGGTCAATCTGGTGAAGCCACTAGAAAAGTAGAAAGGAATGAATCTCATTTCAATAGTACAATGAAAACATCACATGTACATGAGATTAAGCTTCCACGTATAACTCCTCCAACCTTTTATGGAGATTATAATACTTGGCGTCCTTTCCATGACCTTTTCGTGTCATTGATTCACAACAATTCTTCTATATCTAATATTGAAAAATTAACATATTTAAAGTCATGTTTAAAGGGTAATGCTGCATCATTATTAGATTACCTAGAAGTTAATAACGATAATTATAATGAGGCTTGGGAAATTTTGACAACGCGCTACGATCATAAAAGAATTTTAGTCAACTCACAGTTAAAATCATTTTTTGAGCAGCCAATAATTAAGGTTGAAACTTCAGATTCCATCAAGAGTTTGCTAGATAAATCGAAAGAAGTACTTCATGCTTTAAAAAACCTAGGTGTGCCAGTTGAGAGTTGGGATGTTTTCGTGATTTTCACATTGTTACAAAAACTGCCTATAAAAACACAACAGTTATGGGAAGAAAAGTTGGGATTAACAAAGGAGTTACCTTCTTTTCATGAATTTTCAGTTTTTTTGGAAACTCGTTTTCGTTCTTTAGAAGTTGTTTGCCAATCAGGTTATAAGTCACAAGATTCAACAAGTAAAGAACAATCTAAATTCAAATCAAAGGTTTTTCATTTAAATTCAGCAAGAAAGGATAAGCGTAGTTGTGCCGTATGTCATCGAGGTCAGCATTCGATTCGTTCTTGTTATTCCTTTTTGGATTTGGATGTTCCTGAAAGAATGAAGCTAGTCAAACAATTCGGAGTTTGTGAAAATTGTTTAGCATACAATCATAAAACATTCAAATGTCCGAGTGAGAAAAGGTGTTATCACTGCAGACAGAAACATCATTCACTTTTGCACGATTCTCAATCTCCTCAACAGTCACACAACAATCAAAATTCGTTCGCTCAAAATGCACAATCCAATAACTCGCAATTTTCTCATTCATATTCAAATAATTCGCAACCACATACTAGAAATACAACATCACAGTCTTTTGTACCAGTTTCAAATCAAAATAACTATCAAGTATCAACACAAATCAATCCAAACGCTCCAGCATTTAATCCAGGTAGTGATCAGGCTTCATCATCGAACACCACTCGCAGTTATCACCTCTCAAATCAAACAAATTCCTTCGTTTTACTTGCCACAGCAGTTGTTCAGATTCAGTCATTGAACGGAGAATTTGTGAATTTAAGAGCGCTGATAGATCCAGGTTCAGAAGCAACATTCATTACGGAAACAGCAGCACAACAACTTAATTTAAGAAAACGTCGTACACTTGTCGAAATTTCTGGATTTGGAAATAATAAAACTGGTTCTTGTCAAAGTTTTGTCAACTTAAAATTAAAATCTATACATACCTCTTTTGAGATAGACGCTAGGGCGTTCGTTTTTAAAACTTTAACTGGTTTACTTCCTAATAAAGAATTTCTTCCACATCAATGGACTCATATTCAGGGTTTAAATTTAGCTGATCCCTCATTTTATAAACCTGCTAACGTTGATTTGCTATTAGGTAGCGATGTATTTAGTGAAATAGTTCTGCCGGAGATAGTTAGGGGAACAGAACCAGTTGCTCCAATTGCCCAAAATACGCAACTTGGATGGATCGTCTTTGGTAAGGTACCTGTCGAAACATTTCGGATCCACTTGCAGCTTGTCGACATCGATTCACAACTTCGCAAATTTTGGGAAATTGAAGAAACGCCGTTTAATGAACCCGAAGCTGCAGAAGACGCTGCTTGTGAGAAACATTTTCAAATGAATACCAGCCGTTTACCAGATGGAAGATTTGAAGTTGCTTTACCATTCAAGGAAGGTGATAGACCCACACTTGGAGACAGTCAGCAAGGAGCTTTCAGAAGATTTCTTCAACTCGAAAGAAGATTAAACAACAATCCTGAGTTACAAAAACAATATTCTGCTTGTGTTTCCGAGTATCTTCAATTAAACCAGATGGAAGAAGTAGATGTCAGCCAAGGAATTCTTAATTCACCATTCCATTATGTTGTGCCTCATCATGCTGTATTCAAAGAGTCCAGTACCACAACGAAGTTGCGAGTAGTTTTCGATGCTGCCTTTAAGACTACTGATGGAACGTCGTTAAACGAACATCTGTTGATTGGACCTAAAACACAACTAAATATTATGGACATCATATTGAAATGGAGGACCTTTAAGATTACCTTGACAGCAGACATTGAAAAAATGTATCGACAAATTCAAATGAAGGAAGAAGACACGTTTTATCAGCTAATTTATTGGAGATGCAACAACCAGAGTCCTTTGAAACTGTATCGTTTGAAAACAGTAACATTTGGTACCGCTTCTGCTCCTTACTTGGCAACACGTACGTTGAATAAGCTCGCTGATGATGAAAGGCAAAATTATCCATTAGCAGCTAACATGATAAGACATGACATGTACGTTGATGATTTAGTAAGCGGAGCAGATTCAATTTACGAAGCTCAACAGAAAATAACAGAAATCAACCAACTTTTATTATCAGCTGGCTTCCATCTTCGCAAATGGGCCAGTAATTCTGAAGAAGCTCTTGTTAATATCGCGCGTGAAGACCGGGCAGTTGATTTCATGTTACCCTTTGAATCATCAGAGCACATCAAGACTCTTGGAATCAAATGGCTTCCTCACAGTGACTCCTTTTCCTTTCAGTGGACCAAATCCGAATCAGTGGAAGTCACTAAACGAGGAATTCTTTCGACTATTGCTAAACTTTTCGACCCACTTGGGTGGGTTTCTCCATGCGTTATTTTGGCAAAAATCGTCATGCAAAAGTTATGGGTGAAGGGTTTAGCATGGGACGCACCTATTCCACCGGAGCTGCAACGAGAATGGTTATCTCTACAAAAACAACTACCTCTACTTCAAGACATCAAGATTCAACGTTGGATAAAAACTGAAAAGGACAATTTAGAAATACAATTGCATGGATTCAGCGATGCTTCAATGAAGGCTTATGGAGCAGTAGTTTATCTACGGGCTTTGGACAAAAATAATAAAATTCACACCCACCTTGTTATGTCAAAAACTAAGGTTGCACCTTTAAATACTGTGTCGCTCCCTAGACTTGAACTGTGTGGTGCTGTGATGTTAGCTCGACTTTTAAACTACGTTCAAAAGGTCTTAGAACTAAATCAAGTCAAAACTTTTGCTTGGACGGACTCTATGATAACACTATGTTGGATTGCTGCACCGCCATCAAAATGGAAAACATTTGTTAGCAACAGAGTAGCAGAAATACAGAGGTTAACTAACGTCAACATTTGGAATCATGTTCCGACAAAACAGAATCCAGCAGATTTGGCATCCAGAGGAGTTTCACCATTGGAACTTAAAGACAACTGTCTTTGGTGGCGAGGACCGGACTATCTTCAATCCAATTGGAAGTTTACGAATCCAAGTTCATCATCATCGTTTGAAACCGAAGAAGAAATGCGTCCAGAAAAAATACATCCTCATTGCATAGTTGAAACTGTAAATCAAGTACAAAAATTATTCGAAAAAATTTCAGATTTTAGACAGCTCATACGAACCATTGCTTACTGCCGGAGGATTGCATTCTTCTATGTTAAAAAACTATCAAAAGACCAGTTAAAGGATCCAATTTCAATCACCGACCTTAGAGATGCAACTCTCAATTGCATCAGAGTAGTACAAAGCCAGCAATTTTCGGAAGTAATCAAGGATTTAACAAAGCATCCAACAGCATCTAAACATTTCGGATCATTACATCCTTTTATTGACAGCCATAAAATATTACGAGTAGGAGGACGTTTACAAAACTCAAATCTACAGTACGATCAAAAACATCCAATCATCTTAAAATCTAATCACGCCTTTACACAGCTTTTAATCAGGGAAGCCCATGAAAACACATTACATGGTGGAATGCAACAAATGGTCGCTTATTTGCGCACAAAATATTGGATTTTCAACCTCAAAACTAATGTAAAGAAATACATTCACCACTGCACCATATGTTTTCGATTTGGAGCCAAGCCCTTGCAACAATTAATGGGAAATCTTCCAGCTCCCCGCGTTAGAATCTCTCGTCCGTTTACGCACACTGGGGTAGACTATGCTGGACCAATAGATGTCAAGGCTTGGAAAGGCCGTGGAGGAAAAACGTTCAAAGGATATTTTGCAATATTTGTATGTTTGGCAACCAAGGCAATACACCTGGAAGCTGTCACCGATATGACAACTCAAACTTTTTTAGCAGCCTTTCGAAGATTTACAGCACGTCGAGGAATCTGCACAGATATCTACAGTGACTGTGGAAAAAACTTCGTGGGAGCAAATTCCGAACTTCAAAAAATGCTGAAGGCCGCGAATTTCGACTGGAAGCAAGTCCAATCAACAACAACCAACATCGGAACAAAATGGAATTTTATTCCTCCCGCTTCTCCGCACTTTGGAGGTCTATGGGAAGCAGGAGTGAAATCCGTTAAATTTCATTTAAAGCGGATCGTTAGGAACGAGACCCTTACATTTGAGGAACTCAGCACACTTCTAACCCAAATAGAAGCATGTTTAAACTCGAGGCCTCTATGTCCTTTATCCGACAACATCGAAGACTTCGGTATTTTAACACCAGCCCACTTCCTGATTGGAACATCAAGTTTTCTTGTACCAGAAGCAGATACAAACATCGAAAAGGTCAAGCATCTAGATAGATGGAGAAAAATGCAAGCAGCGGTAAATTCATTCTGGAAGCAGTGGAGCGGAGAGTATTTATCTAGAATGCAACGTCGACCAAAATGGTTACACCAACAGCCACAACCTCAAGTTGGAGATCTATTACTGCTGAAGGATGAACGCCTGCCACCATCTCAATGGGCTCTTGCACGTATAACATCACTTGTACCAGGTGCTGATAAGCTTACTCGTGTTGTAACTATAAAAACTAAATCAGGCGAATTCAAGAGACCTATAACAAAAATATGCCTTTTACCTTGCAACAAATCTTTTGACGAAAACGAAATCATTTAACGAGGAGAAAATATCTTAACTAATCAATAACAAAACATTCATTAAGAGAAAATCTTCACTCAAACATAATATGCACTCATTAAAAACACTCAAAATCAGATATAGAAACACTCAGTCAAAATCGAAACACTCACTCAAAATTAGATAAACAAACACTCAGTCAAATTCGAATACAAACACTCAGAAAATCAATCGATATGTATCAGTCAATTAGAATATAACAGTCATATACCAATTATCACAGTCATGCAATTCTAATGTTGCCACAGAAAATCAAAATATTCAACATTAGACATAAAATTGCACAATTCAAAAAAAAAAAAAAAAAACGTCACTCACAGAAAATCAGCATTCGACGTATTGAAAGATTGCATTTTAACTATTTAAATCAATCAATCACTCACATTCATTCAGAATTGTATTCATAGTTATCACAATCATTTATAAGTATCACATTCATTACTTCTATCACACTCAAATTAGAAACATAATTATCACACATACACATTCAATCAATATCATACGCATTCAAGCACAACCAAACAAAAATTGTCAACAACCATACTTCAACAGTTAAAATATCTTTAAACGAAAATCAAATTCTACAGTCAAGGTATTTAATCAACGATAGTTCAACGATGGATCATCAAAATCAACAACACAATTACTCATACTCAATATTACAAAAAATTTAAAACAAAAAAAAAAATATTAATTTGGCATAAAATATTTCAAAATGCCCCACTGTCATCATATTCAAAATTTTAATTAAAATATACAGTCCACTCAAATCGAATAATAATAAAAAAAAAATATTTTTTTGCAAAACCAATAAGGGACCTTTAGTTAGAAGCCAATGGAATTTTCCTCAATGGATATTCGAAATACACACGAACACGTATATTCCTTATGGGCAACACACGAACATATGTATTTCTTATGAGAAACACGCAAGCCTGTGCATTTCTTATGGGAAACACACAAACATGTGTATTTCTTATGGACGGGGTCAAATGCATTAAATAACACAAATCTAACTAAAATAACTACACTATTAATATAATAATTAATTAAACTTACCTTAATTCAACAGCACATATGCAAAAAAAACACTTATATAAATACTTTAATTAATTTACACAATTTAAGAAAAATAACACACAAATTCACTACCGAACAATAAATACTACGATTCGAGTTAAAATTGACAATAATAAACTGACGTAAGAAAACAAGATCGAAAAGGACATGTTTACAATGCTGCTTAATTATGAGGTGCAGCTAGATCTGTTCGTTTAAAATTTTATGATCGCATGAAACTTAAGCCTTATTCTATTTTTATTGAATCATACTAAATATTATTTTATTATTTCATGTCAATGGTCATGAGGAGCTTCAGGACGAACTTTGAGAACTTTGTTCACGCCGGGGAGGAATGTTGAGCTCGGAAATGGAACGCCACCCCTAGTGTCAGCTGGTCCTTACATTTGTTTATATTATAATCATTGTAAATGTCAAAATCAATATTGTTTAGTCATGTTTCATATTTGTTTATTTCTCTTACCACAATTGTCAATTTTAAAGTAACACAAATAATAATAATTTGAAAATAAAACACTTGCAATTATAAAGTCAAACAAGGTGGTTGTTTCTTTTAATATTTATACAAATCTCTCTGCGAAACATTTTCAATTCAACTGTTCCTTCAAACAATATTTTCCATGAACTATTTAAATTCCAGTAATTAAACGGAAGTATTATTCCCAGAAAGTTTGATTATTTTATTTTCTTTGTTGTTACAAATTTCTATAGGCACGAAAAAAGGTATGTACACCTTTAATGTAATATTTTTTAAAGTTTTATATTTTTTATGTTGTCTTTTTTGAGCCTTGAATATATCAGGGGTTAAATGAGTACATCAAGAGTATCCTTTGAAAATAAAAGGTATTCATGGCCTCGAGCTTTACCTTGATATACAATATACATATATAATTATTATTGTATGCTTTGGACTTCTTTTATTTTCCTTTTCTTTTAGGAGTGTTTTGACATCTCATTTTTTTTTATCAGTTTTTTGGGTACAATAGAATCATACTTTTTGTTTGCATGTATATAAAGTACATTTAGCTTAAGGGACTTGGGAATTAATTAGATTTTCTTGTATAAATAAGAGAAACAAAAAATTATGTTATTGCTATCTGTGTTTCAGAGAAAAAAATATTTATTTAAAATCTGTTTTTTCCTGGAAAGAGTGTCAGTATTTATACAGTGATTATAATTTCCAAGTTTGCAGTTAAAAAAAAATTCCCCATAGACTGAAAGACAATATTTATATTGTCAATATTTGTGTGTCTTTCAATCTAGCTTGAAGGCAAAACACGTATTGTTCTGTATTTATTGTTTCGAATCACAAAACACAGTCTCTAAGGTTATTTGATAACAAACGTCATCATCATCGGTCCCACAACCGGGATACGGTCATGTCCTCTCCATCTATCCCTATCAGGAGATTTGCCTCTCGAATGCATCTTTGATCTCGGAGTGCATCTTTCTAAGAAAGGACCTAGGTCATGGATTCATATTTAAGTACAAGCGAAATCATCTTTATTTTTAGCTTAGAAGTTTTGGTAAGGTTTCTTCTTCTATTGTTTTGTCTGATTCTTATCTCTAGGCACCTCCTTTTTACTCCCTTCCCTTATGTTCATAGGTATATGTAAATTAAAGAAAAATTTCTCTACCGTTTCCTGGATGCTTCTAAAATTTTGAATATTTGAAATTAAAGCCTACCAATCCTCGTCATACTTCACAGAGCATCCATTAAACAAAGTAGACATAAGGTAATTAAATACGAGTATATATGTACCCCTTTACGATTTAAATAAAGTTCTCCAACACTATTAGTGCAATGCTCATGCTTCTTGTTAACAAACTTCAGTAGTTAACAAAGCGTTATAATAATTATTAACTATGTCTTCCAATTTCCATTATTTAATTAATATTAGAATGAATAATTATTTTCTACTAATTGACATGCTTCATATTCAAAAGAAGATCATCATCCTTATGAATCTTATAATAATTCTAATGTGCACAAAGATAGATTCTCTTCTGAGAATGTGTTTATTGAAATATCAAACACGCAACATTACACAAACACGAACATTGAGTGAGTAAAACTCAAATAACTAAAATATACTAAAATATTAAATTGAATTTAATTACAAAAACAAGAATATAATGAGCGGATTGTTCTTCTTGTCATCTGTCATAAATCTAAAAGTATAAGTCGTTTCTTGTCTAGGTAAATTCATTTTCTGGTTTTAAGTTTAAAACAATACGAGACATTTTGTTTATGCCAAAGTGCATGAAAATTGAACAATGTATAAGATCCTATTACTAATACATTTAATGGGTTCTTTGTGTTTAAATAGTTTAAGTCTTCTATAGCCACTCGTATTTCGTACGTGCCAGGAGGTACTCTAACAACTCGAACCTGTTAAATTTAATCACTAGTCAGAGAATTCTAAGGGCAGTTTTTTACAGTACTGCATTGAACTAGAATTTTGGATAAATTATATACATACTGAGATTTAGGACTCAAGTATTTCGTATGTAGATACCAATGACAAAAAATTAATAAAATGTGGATTGCGAAAAGTCTCGGTCTCGTATCAGTTACGTCCTCTGAAACTAAGACCATTAAATACTGCCTCAAATGCATCTAAGGGTCCTTCAAGGGGCTTCAAGTGAGGTGGGGAAAATCACATTAGGGTAGTATCGACTCGTTGCGAGATGCCATTTCGGGAACCATGGAGCCGTGGTCGATTGAGCATCGTGTGTTTGTTTCAAACACGTTTATTGAAACGGGCCGCTCGGTAATTGAAACACAGAGACGATTTATTAGGAATAGTTAGTAAACAAAACTTCCGTTATTGGTCCTCTGAAAACCCAAAAGAGCTCCATGAACGACCTCTCAACAGTCCCAAGGTCACTGTTTAGTATGGCATTTGTCGACACTTCATTATTGTTGCGTACTTTTTTCGTGAAAATGGTCGGACTGTCACTGTCAACACAGATCTTTACTTACAGATGCTGAGTGATTTTTTTTTTTTGCCGGAACTGAGGTGACGAACGTATCAACTTGAATACTGTATGGGTTCAACAAAATGGGGCGATTTGCCATACATCAAGAACAACAATGGGTTTTTTAAGAGAAACATTCCCTGTACGTCATGATTACCTTGCGAGGAGATGTGGAATTGCCCCCTCGATCACCGGATTGGTCTTTTTAATATTTTTGTTAAATTTTTTTAATGGTTAGTTAAAGAATATATTCATAAATAAAATTTGATTTTTGATGAATAAATGAGTGTGTAACAATTTTTTCAAATCTTCCATACCTTGCTGTCGGACCCTGTATTATAGACAAAAGACTCTTTATCCGACTCGTAAGTATTTCAGTTATTTTTTTTCAGCAAAAAAAATAATGAAGGTATTAGATAATTCCTCGTGAAGTTTGATTTTCGAAAGGCTTTTTTGACAGAACAAGCGTGATTCCTATCAAACTGCTTGTCATTTTTGTTTAGTACCATTTGACAGGAATGGAAAAACTCACACCACAGCGTGTTTAAATTGTTCAGCCGTTTCATGAAAATCAGCGTTTTGTGAGAAACGTTTTCCGTGTGATTCGAGGAAATTAATTTGGCCAATAGTGAAGAGAATTCAGCAGCTACAGTTGAGAGTGTACGAATCGATTCTGGGCTGGTGGAATCATTGTTCAATATTTTCTCAAAATTTAGGAAAATCAGTTACTGGGATAGGTTCTTTCTTAAATTCAATTCTATGGTCTCTTGGAGATATGATATCACCAAGATGGTGCTACGAGTTATAATGGGTGATTTTTTAAGAGGTTTAGAACTTAAAAAAAAAAACACAAAAAATTCGAAAAAATGAATGAAATATTTATTTGAATCGATAGTTTGAACCTTGCAATTTAATGTTTAAAGATAATTTCATGCAAATGTTGACCACGGCTGCGTCTCAGGTAGCCCATCCGCTGAGTCCAATTTTGGCACACTCTTTCACACATATCGGCCGGTATCTCACGAATGAATGCATGGATGTTGGCTTCCAGTGCGTCAATCGAAGCGGGCTTGTCCCTATAGACAGTAGCCTTGACATACCCCCACAAAAAATAGTCTAATGGTGTCAAATCGCACGATCTAGGCGGCCAATTGACCAGCCCCAAACGTGAAATTAACTGTTCACCAAACTCGCCTCGCAATTGCGCCATTGTTTCGCGTGCTGTGTGGCATGTGGCACCGTCTTGTTGAAACCACATATCATGCAAGTCAAGAACTTCCATTTCGGGCAAAAAAAAGTTTGTTATCATTGCTCGGTAGCGTTCACCATTGACAGTAACGCTGCGATTCGCATCATCTTTGAAGAAATATGGCCCAATAATGCCGCCGGCCCATAAACTGCACCAAACAGTGGCTTTTTCGGGATGCATTGGTAGCTGTTGCAATGCTTCTGGCTGATCTTCACTCCAAATGCGGCAATTTTGATTATTTACGTACCCATTCAACCAAAAATGAGCCTCATCGCTGAACACAATTTTTCGATAAAAAAGCGGATCCTCGGCCAGCTTTCCAAGAGCCCATTATCCAAAAATTCGGCGTTGTGGTAGGTCGGCTGGCTTTAGTTCTTGCACCAGCTGTATCTTAAAAGGCTTTACGCCCAAATCCTTCCGCAAAATTTTCCACGTAGTGCTGTAACAAAGGCCTAACTGCTGGGGACGGCGCCGAATCGACATTTCGCGGTCTTCTGTCACACAGCCGCAATATTTTCTTCACTACGCACAGTACGTAAACGTGTTGGTGGTTTAATGTCCAACAAAGTAAATTTGTTGCGAAATTTGGTAACAATCTTCCGAATAGACTGCTCAGAAGGTCGAGAATGCCGACCATAAAATGGAAGCAGTGCGCGATGAACATTTCGAACCAAGCACGAATTTTGATAGTAAAATACAATAATTTGCAAGCGTTGTTCATTTGTAAGACGATCCATGGTTAAATTGCAAACCAAACTGAAGCTGTTTGACAGTGACACAAGGTACTAAACATACGTCAGCTGTCAAAACCAGTGTTGCCAAAACCAAACCAGCTAAAAAATCACCCGTTATATCACGTGGAACAATGGACCGTAAATTGGCAGCGTACATCGGCAATTCAACACCTTTAGACTATTTCTTCTGGGAACATGTGAATTCTCAGGTCTTCAGGAAAAAGCCAGTTATGATTTATTGGAAGAGAAAAATGAATCACTGAATATTTGAAATCGATATTTCTACTTATTTCTGATACTAAATTAAAAAAGTATTCAGAAGCCAATGAAATAAGGAATTTTTCTATGAACGTCAAAATGTCAAGGTTTAAATTCGACAAATCGGAACTATTACAATAACATCCATCTTGAGTTTAATAACGTTAATCAAAAAGATTTGACAAAGAATTGCCATCTGTATTCATTTTTTGTATTAAAGTCGATTAGCTGATGAAAAGAAAGACTAGTGCTGAAATTCTTAAACTATAAGAAAACTATGCCTTCACTTAGAGTCAGTTGAAGTTTAACTGTCCATATTCTTAAAATGTACACATTTCTACATAACAATTTCTATAGACTTTCATGAGTTTGAGTTAAAATTCAGTTTGAATCATTTCTAGAAGTTTTTTTTTCAAAAGTTCTCTAATATGTTTTGATTCGAAACTCCAAAGGATGACCTCGCATTGAAAAACCGACCCTTAAGATTCAAAAACATGAGAGAAACCAAGTCTTGTACTTAAAGGAACTATTTCGACCATTAAGCTGCAGTTTATTAAAAAAGAAAAAAGGATGCAAGCGATTTTTTACGTCGCGTCCACCAACAACGTAAAAATACAAAATGCCGCCGATACCTTATGTTTTTTTTTTTTTATTTTTAAGTTTAGTTCTGCATCTTTTGTACCATCACACGACCAATGGAACATAAAAAAGGAAACGATGCCATTGGAACGTGCCAAGCTGACAAAGAGAAAATTTCACATCCGAAGTATAAAAGATGTGAGTGAGATTTTTTGTGTGAGTTTTTTTTTTCAGACTCGCTGTTAAAGTTTATTTGAGTTAACTTTGTAGGATATAAGTATGTATTTATTTTTTGTCGGGAACGTGCTTTCCACACACTCACTAACAATTTATCTACGTAATGCATTACAACAACAACAAAATGTAAAAAAAAAACTGCAATCTTTGTTCTAAATAATTTCCGGAATTTTATATACAGGTAGTGACTAAAGTGAAATAGTAGGTTGACTCATGCTTTGTTTACTTTTCTTTATTTTTAAGGAAAAAAAAAACAAAAAGATAAAATGTATTGATTCAAAATAATGCATTCGATTTTCTTTGAAAGAAATAAATTGTTTCGACGTCTAACGTAAATGTACATCCTTGAGTTTTGTTTTTGTTTTTGTGTTTACTCATGTCAGGAGTTCAAGGAATTGGATCAAAGTTAAATTACAGCTTTTAGTCTTCGATCTTTGACAAATTTTGTTTTATGTTAGAAAAATTCTCGCGCAGTACAAATTGATTTTAGAAATGTTTTTTTCTATTTCCACGAAAGGATTTAGAATTGTCAGAGTTCAAGTTTGACGAAGAAGCACTCAAGAGAATTTTCACTAATAAATCGTTCTTTTTTAGAGAGATATTGATCGGTCCGATTTGTCAAATTGAAATTTTTGAAAAATCTGGAAGTCTTATGGTCCCTAGAATCTAAATTCGTCATTTGTAGAAAAATGTCTGTGTGTGCGTTCGTACGGTCGAGTTCGAGATACCCTTTTTCGTCCACGGTATCTCAAAAACGAGTAAAGATATCGACTCCAACTAAATTTTGTTCGATAGGTTATACTTCAAAGGATACAGAAAAAATTGTCAAACAGTTTTTTCACAATAGCCATTTTAAAAAAAATGAAAATGCTATTTACCTCAAAATAAGTTTTATTGTGTAGATTGCAATGTGATACACGTTTGCTATAAATTTGGAAAAAGTTTGGCCTACCGTATTTAAAAAAAAAGTAAAAACTGAAAAATTATATCACCTTTGGAACAATTTTTTCCTATGTAAAATGCAGTCCTTGACATCTGGAAAAAATTTCGATAAAATCAATCAACAGTTTTTTTTATAAAAAATAAAAAAAGTACAAAAAATTCTATCCAAAGTTGATAAAAATGTTTTTTGAGTTGAATATCTCGAGAATAGTCAACGATATTGACTTCGAATTTACTTAAGTTTATACAAAATACAATTATTAATTTATAGTTCGATTTTGACAAATATCCAAATGGCAGTTTTTTAACAAAAAATGAAAAACTTACACAAAAACTAACCAAAAATATTAAAATAAGTTTCTTATCTTGAAAAAATTGAAAATCTTCAACATCTTGAATAAAAACCTGTTTTGAAAATTAGGAAGTTTTTTGAAATATTGTTGTCCTCATAAATATAACTTACACTTAACTAAGCTAAACTATTTGGGAAAACAAATCCATGAAAATGCCACTGTTTTAATACAGCCTTATGTAGTATGATCATTTCAAATCTTTACTTGATTTACTTTTTAAAATGTATTGTTATAAAAAATATCAACAATTATACCGTTGTTTTATCCTTTTTCAAATAGTTCACTAAGGCGTATACTCACTTTTTTCACTCAACTTTTAATTGTGGACCTTATTTTATTTTTTTTAGTTTATGATGAGCTCCTGGGTCAATAGGATCTTGTTCGGGTATAGACTTGAGTCCAACTTAAATAGATTAGGCCTAGTTGAAGGTTCTTAGAAATGCCAAATTTTTGTCGACTTCTAGGAATCGTCTGTCTCTGGTCATAATATATAGGAAGTTATTGTTTCATTTTAAGATGGTTCACCCTTTGTTTTAGCTCTCATTGTTTTTAGTTAAAATAAAGATTTGCACTGAACAAAAATATGAGATTTCCAACTATTAGCTTTTTAAATCCTTTTCTTTCGGAGACTTGAAATTTCGAAGTCAATCATCCCTAGACAGCCATTTGAATAGTATTATTTTTCACACTTAATGGCAAGTCCGAACTTTATAATAAAATAAAATTTTTACCAAAATTACATATATCAATGAGTATTTTTTATTTAGCCAAAATAAAATCTAAAAATTAATAACCTCATATATGTATTCTTTAATTTGGTTAAGGTAAATTGTGACTATATTTTTATTGAGTGCCATTAAATCAAGGCTCGCCACATGTCTAATTTATTTCTATTCAAATCAAATGAACGCATTGACACTCGAAACTCGAACTTGAAAGCCATTGTATCCTACTAAATATATACACACCCCAAAGAACACAACTATACGTGCCACCGAAGTCTTGTCTTCTAACCGCACATGATAATTAAGGAAATGTCTAATTGACCTACTCTCTCTTTAACAAACCAAGGATAATCACCTTCACATTTGGAGAATTGCGAATGGAGTTGTTTCTTTTATTTGTCGAATTTCATAGAAACAACATCCCCTCCCCCGTCATCCCAACGCTGCTGCTGCTGGCGAAGAAGGCTATGCTCACTCATTTCTACATCCTTCCGGTCCACATTTTGTACATACCTACGCCACATGCGACTGAAACTTAACAGCTTAATGGTTATAATATAATGTATGTTAGTCACACACAGGACACAGCATCCAAGAGAATGTCACAAAGCTCGAGGACACCATGTCGTCGTCGTCTTCATCGTCATCCTCGTTCGTTGGTATTTCTCCTTTCTTCCCTATATTAAGACAGATGCATACATACATATATAAAGTAATTTCTCTTTTTTTGTTGTTTTTCCTTACCGCTTAGAAATTTTAGCTCACTTAAAATATTTTTACTTCAAGGACGACATTCCGGCGCGACTTCTGTCTCGTATTCATTTCAATAAATAAAACCCAAAATAAAATATTCTCCACCAGTTGCCTTTGCCTTTGCCTTGCGCTGCATAAAGGACGAGGATGAGGAGTTTGTTATCCTTGTACCGTGCACACAGTTGGGTTATAATATACCATAGAAAAAGTGCTCCATCATATTACTAACCCCACCCCCGAAAAGGGCCAAAAAGAAATATTATTATGAAGCCAAAGTTATACCCGGAGACGTGGAATAAAAAAAAAAAAGGATACCCAAACCCACATTACAAAGACAAACCGTGGGGATCCTCATATTTTCCATTAAATAACAATAAGGAATCCACTCCATTTGCGGAAGAGGATGTGACAATGGCAACGGTAACAGCAATGGATGGCACAGTCGGTGTTTTGTTTTGTTTTGTTGTTTTTTCCTCCACCGCCCGCAACAGGACAATCCAATGTGAGTAGTTTAATGAGACGTTTTTGTCCCAATTTTCTGAGCTGCTGGGAATTGCAAACATTGTGCTCACAGGAATAGAAGATTTATTTTTACTTATTCATTATAAAGGTGGAGGTCGGGGTCGGGGTCGTATAACAAATATGATGTATAAAATGTCATAAAATATTAAATTATTTAAAGCTAAGTTATGATTTGATTTTGATGCTGGAGGAAGGGTGAAGGTTTAAAGAAACGTCAACAAAATTAAACAATTTTTCATAGAAACACAACTTAGTTTTTCTTCTGATGGCCAACGATATGTGTTGTGAACTGTGCTTAATTTAACGCAAGTTTTTTTTTTTTTTGAAGTACATATTTTTCTTTGTCGAAAAAGAGAAGATTTTTCAGCAAAAGTGGCAAAGTTTTTATTAAGGCAGTCGATATAAGAGGTTTCATTTTGGTATTATTCTAATTAGCAATAGAAAAAGGGGGGGCTACGTATTAAAGATAATATCTATGGAAATGCCCCTCAATCGATTGAAGACATTAAAAATGGAATTCATGTAGTTATCGAGGACATATACCCACAAATGTGTAAATTGGTCTGCATGGAAAATTTTATGGAAAGGATATTGAACTGCAATAATGAGCCGTAGTGGCCATTGTACGAGTTAACAAGTTTTCGAGAAATAACAAGGTCTAGAAACTTTTTTGTATGTCTTGTTGAAATAAACGTCGTCGTCCACATCGATATTTTTCAATTCCAATCATTAAAAATTTAATAATCAGGGCTCGGTAGAGTAATACCTTTAAGGTAACAGTTGCAGCACCATTTTGAAAAAAATAGATCCAATAACCGCAGCCAACAATAAAACGTTTAGGACAGATAGACTTTTCAACAATCTTATTTGGTCAATTCTGCCTTTTTATGGAGCCTATTACAAGGTGGAAATAAGCCTTATCATAGAAGATGATTTTTCCATAAAATTTCGGATTATTCGGAACTCTGAAGTATCCAATCAGAGAAGAAGAAGAAGTTCGTTGCTGTTGATCGACCGGTTGGAGTTCTTGTCTTAATGTATGTATACGGTGTAATGTCATTTGTGGAATGCCCAATTCCAAATATCGAACAAAAATTGATAAACCTTCTTTTCATTTTCACATCACTAACTTTTCCATACAACTTTTGACTATTTCCGGCCGAGAATTTGCTGCACTAAGACTTAAAAGAAGGTTTTTTTGAACTATGACTGCATGATTTTTAGTATTTTTTGTAGTGAACTTTAACAATTTTAATGGTAGGTTTTACTCGTCAAATGCCAAAAGTGACAGCGGTTCAAATAGAGAGCTATGCTAAGTGAAACCTCTAATTGAAAAACCGGTTGTGTGTCAAGATTTACCAAATCTTTTGAGTGTGCACAGTTTTCCTCATTTCTTGTATTGCAAAAGCTAGAGCACTAAGTTGGAAGAATTTTTTGTTTCATAATATTTTCCTATACAAAAACTTCCTCATAGAGCTGATAGTTTATTGATCTCGTTACAGCTTTAACCACTTCAAGTGTTTCCATCCACAAAGTCCCTGTCGGTCAACTGCTCAAAGTAAATATTTTATACCTAGTCTATAAGCAACGATTCCAGCTTGTAAAAATTACGAAATGTGAGAAGAATTATGTAATTGGATTGAGTAAACATTCCTGCTTCATTTTTACTGCTAATTCAAAGAATTCTGAAATTTCGTTTTCCAAACTACAGATTAATAGTTTTTGTAAAGATTAATATGACTATATTTATTCTATATACACTGACAATCACTAGGATGAGTCCACATATTTTTTAATCGATTTTCGTTCTTTATACCTGCTGGAAATTTCGTACCCATAAAAATTTACTACATTTGAGTAGGTAGATATTTTCTTTAAAAAAAGTAATAAAATTAAGGGGTTAAATAGAAAAAAGTGTTGGAATTTCCCTACATTAATTAAAGAGCTACTTAAAAACAGTATGAAAAAGTGCGTCACTTGGATGAGGCCACATGAAAAATCTTATAAAATATCAAAAAAATTAAAGAAATGTTTACAGTTTTTGGTTTTCAAACATTTATTTATTAAGTTTTTCTCCATTAATAATGAGTATTCCCCCCTTTTTAGGATATGACCTCTATTAGACGGTTGGGAATGGAATCATAAAGTTCTTTTAAATAGTCAAGTGAAATCTCGTCCCAGGCATCACGGATAGCTTCAATTAAGGAGTCCTTGTCTTCAAATTGTCTACCGCCTTCATAAACTTTTCGAGATAGCCATGCCCATACGTTTTCGATTATGTTCAAGTCCGGTGAATAGGGTGGCCATGGCAAAAGCTCTACGTTTTCTGATAAAATCCAGCTTTTGACAACCCTGGAAGTGTGGATGGGGGCATTGTCTTGTTGGAAAATCCAAGGCAGAGGTCCAAAAATATTTTTCATCTTCGGAAATGACCGTTCCAACAAGCATTTGTAGCTGTTTCCGTTCATTGTTGTAGAAAGAAACTCCAACTCGATTTTGCCATAGTAGGTGATAGCTCCCCACACCATAACACCTGATGTACGGCTGTGATGTCTTCCCAAAATTAGTTCCTCTTTTCTTAAATCATGGAAATAAAAGTTGTAACCATTGGGGCCGTCAAGGTTAAACTTTTTTTCATCCGAAAGGCAACGCGTTTCCATTGACTGCTCCAAGAGACATGTTCTGTTGCAAAGTTCATTAGCAGCTCCTTGTGTACTTGCTTTAGAACAGGTTTCTTTTTGAGTTTTCTTCTCTGGATAGTACCATCTTTTCTTATTATCCTTCGGACTGTCGAAATACTGGCTGATACTCCGCTTTTGGACTTTATTTTAGTAGCTGATTGAGTAGAATTTGAAGCAATACGTAAAATTAACCGCTTTTCTAGGGATGTTGTTGCTTGGGCTGTGCGTCCTTTTTGGTTTTTTCCATAATTTTGAGGATCAGCAAGATAGTTGTTTACAACTGTCTTACTTCTGTTCAGCTTCCTTGCTATTTCTCGGCTTGAGAGTCCCATTTCCTTGAAAGCATCGATTTGTCCTCTTTCTGCCACTGTCAACGTCTTTCCGGAACCCATTTGTAATTGAAATTTAATAAAAAGAGTTATTTGTATATTCTTAAATATTGCAACCAAAATTTGCAAAAAAATTGCTGATGTGAACTTCTACAACGAAATATTCGCAATGGCCTCATCCTAGTGACGCACTTTTTTATATCCTTTTTAGGTAGCCCATTCATAATTGTAGGGAAATTCCAACGGTCTTTTCTAATTAACCCTATAATTGTATCACTTTGTTTTAAGAAAATATGTACCTACTCTCATGTAGTAAAATTTTCCCGGTTAAACAAATTCCAACAGGTATCGGACCGAAAATCGGTTGAAAAATATGTGGCCTCATCCTAGTGATTGGCAGTGTATATCAATTGTGAAAAAAGTGGGTGGGCGCCACGCCTTCAGTGTCAAATCTCAAGTCCTCTAAAACTTTGCCAAATTTTATTTATTTTACGAGATTCTTGAAGCGTTTTAGTGCAAAATAGCAAATTTTTTGAGATCGGAAAATGCTGCATAATTCTGACGATCTGACACTTATTTTGGAAGTATTGTGTCTTAACCACTTGTCAATAGGGTTGAAATTTGGTGAGCTTTTTTTAACTTAACTCCCCATAGGGAGTTATTGTAATCAAATTAAAATTTTTGACAAATTTGGATTTTTCAAGGTCTATAGAATCTAGACACATCATTTGTAGAGAGTTGCCTGTGTGTACGTACGTTGGTACATTTGTACGTTCTGTAGCCTGTTAAATTTTTTGTATATACATTTTTTATAAAACAGTTCTTAAAGTTGTGGTCGCACCCAGCCTCTTTCATTTTTAAGTAGCCTGATAAATATTTTGAATTTCAGGTGACTAATCTTATTGGCTCTAAATTCTAAAATTCGCTGAGTATGTGCCTGTAAAAAGTGTGCAGGTAGTGGCGTTACGACTACTGACACCCCTGGTAAAAATATCGTGGCACACACTTAAGGAGAATAAATCCAGTATTAATTTTTAGGTGATTCAATATAAACGTGGATTGATAATTTTATATTTTGTAGGGTTATCCAGAGTTAACAACGTGGTCGTAGAAACTTTTGAAAACCTTTATGCTATTTTGGTCATTTAATATTACTTCCCCAACTTGACACTTTATTTTTAGAAGAAAAAAAATGAATCTTTCATGAGTCTAAAAATATTCACAATAAAATTTTCTTTACTCAACATAAACATAAACTAATGTTTGTTCTTTTTTCAAGAACTTCATCTACTTCCAAGTTGCTTTTCAAAGTGGTTTTTTTCTATTTAAAAAGTTACCTACCTGCCCCATCTTAAAGGTAATGAAAAAATGTTCTCCTCAGGAACTGTTTCATTTCAATTACTTACATATATCCCCTTTCCTTTGGTGTAAGTATTTTTCATTACAAAAATTCTAAAACAACGCACGAGCTTAAGAACTTCATCCTTTATGTTATATTGAAAATGAGGACATCTGTAGAGAGACGTCCTGTCCAAATCCATTGAAATATATTGCAAGAACCCCCTTCTCTCCAACAAACCATCAGTTCCGTGTATTTTTTCCAATTTCACTTTGTTTTTCCTGATCGGTTCTGAGTACCTATGGAGTTAAGCGTTCCGTGCCAGCAGCATTAAGGCTTTGCCTTCTAGGATCTATAGAGTAAGGTAAGGAAGTATGTATGTATGTCATCCCCCCTCATTGTGAACAATTTAAACTGGGACATTCAATGCAATGGAAATATACCGACAACCGACATTCCCAGCCGTCTCTAGCGACTCAATTCCGGAAAATACACCTTGGAATCTCTTGAATACAGCTATACAGCCTCATCGTCGTCGTCGTCCGCGTTGTCCTCGTCCTCATCATTGTCGTTCGTCGTCGTCGTCGTCGTAGCTCGTTTCAAGGCTGAACAAAAACAAAAAAAAATTAGAATGAAGCTCAAGCCCCCAAGGGAGACCATGAATGGGTGGTGTTCCGGTATTTTAATTTGCGTGTCGCTTGTTTTTTCAGTTACATACAATCTAACGAGCTTGAGGTTGAAGTTGGTTTTGGTTAAACTCGCAGATATGAGTATATGCAAGTATGTATATGTATACTATATATGTATGTCATCGCATAGTGGGAAGCTAACAGGATACATTCCCACGAGGATAGATACACAACAGAGCTCAAATTGCATGCCTTTCTCTGGAGTGCCATTGGCATATTGAAAAAGTTTTTTGTGTGTATTTGAGTTCGGTTTTTTTTTCGGTCTACATATATACCCTTTGTAGTTTTCTATTCAAAGTTGTCGAGCGCTTAACAAAGTTTTGTCAGATAGGTAGCTGTATTCAGATTTAAAACAAAAAAAAAAAAACAGGATAACAAAATATACACACAAATTTAGATGGGGGAAAAATAATATTTGTGTGTAACAATTCTTAGTTGTTTTAAAAATTGAATATTTTTCAAAAATGATCCGTAATTGTCTTTAAAGGCAAACATTAAAGGGTTTAAGTGTCACTAAACTAATTACTTTCTGCAATCATATTCGACAAATATAATAATTTTATCAAAAATTTCAAAACCGTGAATTTTTTTTCTAATCAAGATAAGCCGAAACTGAGTTATATACAAAGGAGGTGTGTGCAATAAGATTTATAGCTCCATTATTTCGAAAACAAATAATAGATACTAGATAACATTCCGAACCTCTGATATCCAGATACGGCTGGCGATATCTGCTTCAGTTCCGCCTTCTGTAGAGTCAATACTTTCAAGATATTGGAAACTCTCTTTTTTGCAAGTGGTTCTTGAGAAATGTTTATTAGGAGGATTACTATGAGATTCCGAAACTGAAAATCTTAATATTTACAGCATTGATTTTTAGCTCAAAGATTGCTGCTTCAATCTTCTTTACCCTTTTTATCATTTAATGTAGCTGTATGATCCCTTTAGAGAACAAATACATATGTATATGTAGATGTACATACATCATTTAAGGAGTCTAGATATTTAAGGTAAGTTTTGTAAGAATCCATTTTAATCCTCCGTTTCTCGTCGAGGCTGCCCGGAGCACATCACTGACCTCTAAAAAGAAAGTATGCAGCCTCGACTGACCCTATTTTGGACTTGAAACTCTTCTGACAATCTACCTTCATGTTAGACATTTAATTTGGACCCAGTATAAGTCGTCCTTATAATAGCAATGAGTTTATCAGGGATACTAACTCCTCCGCGCAAAGCAAGCCAGATAAACTATCAAAAGCGTTCTCTAAATCAATGAATAGCAATTTTCGACGAATTGTTCGGTAATTAATCTCAAGGTATTGATGTGAATTAATGATGTCAATCAAATATGGATTGACTGCCTTTAATTGTATTATGGTCAAATCTATGTTTTTGTCTAAATTATTTTCAAGGCGCTGCTCAAAATATCGAAGCAGCAATATGGGTCAATGGCCACAACTTAATATTTAAGTCTTGCATGAAAATTTATTTGGAGTCAAACTACTTTCTCAACCTAACTAATACTATATTTAAAAAACGAAAAATCTTGAACAAAAAATTGTATACCGTTCTAATTTTAGGGTGTTTTATAATTGACTCCTTGTTTTTGTGATACATTTTTGAAACTAAACAAAATTAGTCCTAGACTCTTTTCGATCTTTTTAAAGTCGAAAAATATCTTTTAATATTTTTGTACCTAACACTAGTATCATCCCAAAACTCCTTAAAATATACATATAATTCTTTTCTGGAAGAAGAAATTCGAATATTCTAATATTTCTAGGGATTTCAATTCATGGAAGTTTAAGTTATTTTTTAAAAATGATTTGACAAAAAACCATATGCATGAATCTATAAAAAATTAGCCTTTTCGGTTGGTTAAGATCCTCTCCCACCTTCGTGCGCGGTCTTCCTTTACTACGCCGCCGTCCCTCGGGATTGGATTCATAGAGCATATGGTCATGGCTTCGAGAAATGAAACCGAGTGCCATTTTTTTTTTTTTTAGAATTTACCGCTATTATGCTCATTTTTAGAGAGAATACATCTCATAGGAACGATCGATATCATTATCAACAGTATAAACATTTCTAGTTTGATCTAAGCCACAGTTAAAGTCAGGCTGTTGAGCTCTTTAAAAATTACCGGAAATTCAAGTGCTCGTAAAAAGGTAATTTATATAATTTTTAATAATTTATTTTTTTTTGAATACACTTAAGTTTTCAAGAAAAGATCTTACCTTACCTGAATATCGCATTTTTTTGTCAAAAAAGAAGTTTCAAGTTTGTAAATTTTAAATAACCAAATTCGTGTAATTCGTGTAATTCGTGTAACGTTATAAGACAAAATTCCTTAAAAGTTTTTTTTACTTTTCATATGAAAGTTTTAGAAATTGAATTTTTTGAATTTTATTGAGTATTTTGTATTTATTTAACAAAACTAAAAAAAAAATATATATAAAGCGACCATTTTCATTTAAACAATAGTTAAGGATGTGTAACGTTATGAGACATTTTTTGCTAAAGTCAATGAAGATGAAGTTTAAGACTTTCTTGGACTTCAAATATATTAGTGAACTGTCTTGATTCTTTATTTATATGCCAAATTATTTATCTGCTTCAAATTTGAAGAAGAAAACTTAATTTTAAAGTAAATTTTAAAAATATTTTACCTGCTTTTCTGAAAAAACACAACATTTACTGTAAAGGACTATAACTTCTTACAGGTTTGTCCAATTTCTTTGATTTTGGTTTTAATGGATTAAGCATCGAAAGCTTCCCTAAAATCATGTATCATATGATTTGGGTGTACTAAAACGATTAAATGAGTTTGTTTTACCTGGACCACCACCCACCCTCCCCCCTTAAAATACGATTTTACAAAAATGAGAATTTTGGAGAAGTTTTTGTTGTGTTGCATAGAATGATGTTTGGTGTCGATTCCAATCATAAAATTTCTTAAATCAATTTTTTTGGACCTTTCGGTTATATTTTGACTTTTTTATCCGCCCATTTACGTTATAACAAAAAATGAAGTACCTTATGGTAAATAAATTATTTTTTTATATAAATTTGTTTTCTTGTTTATACTTTACTAGAATTTTTCCTTTCAGTCATATTTTCACCAATTTTCACACAAGAATTCGGAAGGTAACGTTATAAGACTTTTTTCTGTAACGTTATAAGACACACATTTGACCTCAAATAACACATACAAACATAACTTTTTCTTAAACAAAAAATGGTAAACTGTTAATTGGAATTTTATCTCAATTCTCTAAAAGAAAAAAAATTAATTAGCACACCAATTTCGCAGAGTTTTTTAAATATGTCCAGTAACCTCAACAGCTACTTCCAAAAAATGTAACGTTATCAGCCAATTCGGAGGGGAATATTTAAAAATCTAAAAGAGATAATTAAAAACTTTTTTCTACAAAAATTAGATTTTGAAGAGATCTTTCAGACGTATGTTTAAAAATCAGATTAGCATTACAGTTTTTCTAGTAATAAGGAAAAAACACGTACAATGTAACGTTATAAGACGCAAGCCATGACCATATAGACTCTCCGGGCTGGAGCGTTGTTGTTAGTTCGCTCTATATGTCCCAGCCATGGTTCGTCATCAGTAAATCCATCCGTATACCAGGCTTGTTGATGCTTTGCAACTTATATTTTTGTTTTACATATTCGGGAAGTCACCCCGACTACGACACAACCAACCTGGAACCCTGGAAGGAAAAATCCTTAGTATAACTCCAAGATCGTGGAGAGGGATGAACCGCTCCTTATATGCCTGAACTATGAACAGAATATGTCGTAGTAAAGCCCTATAAGATGTTCACTAAGTAGTTCAACCTAACTGCAACTGTAGACGCCATCGTTGATTCCATCTTGAGAATTCCTCCGCTGCCGTCTAATTAAAAGGAGAGGTTCCTTAGTGGAAACACCTCCCGCCCCTCTCTCGTTTGCTACCACCAACAACCTTCTACTGGGGTTGGAACCCAATCTCCAGTTCAAATACTAGGTACCCGATGTGCACCCCGGGTAGGAGTTGGCAGACAGAGGTGGGTAATCAAAACAAAAAAACCACACAAAATTTTTAAGAATTAAATCGCTGATTTTTCTTCAACATTAAAAACACTTTTTGGATTTGAATGAGTTTGGTAAGTTTTTGAAACATATAATGACGTTTCTAAAACAGCTGTATCTTGGATTGAGTTCAAAGAGGATCCTTAAACATAACAATCGTCTTTAATATTACAGATGTTTAGGGATTTTTACTTATAAACTTAGTATATTATGAATTTTTGCTTTGTAGCTGTATTATATAAATTTTGGTTTTCAAGTCTATTTTCAAAAGTACGAAATTTTAGACTTTGCAATTTCTACATTTTGTTTTTGAAGTTTAGGTCGGTAGCTTTGAAGGATGATCATGCGTTTCTGATTCGTCAATCTAACATCATGAATTTATCTTGTTCGCATATAAAAAAGAAAAAATTACTATAATAATATTATAATAATAATAATTCCATTAAAACTACATTTTTAATATTATTATTTTTATTATCAAAGTTCACAACACTTCAGCTCTGAAACAGAAGACAAATAAATCCTTTTTCGCATTATTACCATTTTATATTTTTTCCTTGAAAATAATACTTAAAAAAAAAAGAAATATTTGTTTTTTAATTTATAATTACATATGTATACTGTTTGCTATATCACTTGACGAGGGTAAAACAAAACACAGTCCTGGTCCACTTTTCAGAGAGAAAACAATAAACTGAAACAACAAAAAAGAAATATTTTTAATATTAAAACTAATTATGCAATACATTCCTGCTGCAAATGACAGATGACATGAATGGTAATTAAACGACCAGTATACGAATTTTGAACAATAGAGGAATTTTAAATGACATCATGGGGGGATGGGGTAATTTTTTTATTTAAATTTCTTAAATTATTTTTCCAATTTTAAAGTAAGCAGCATAATTACTTATAAAAATAAACAATATAAAATTTAAACTTAAGCTGCAGTTTGTGTTAACAGAAAAATGCTATACATTCAAATATTACGAATAAAGATAAAGAGAGTTATTTATATTCTATAGAAAAATTATTTTATCTTCGGTCTTTAAATAATAAAATATTTAAAATTAAATTTAAATCATCGGCTGTAAAACTTTATGAAATTTAATCCGTAAAAAGAGGTTGTGTTTCACATTGTTCCTCAAAGTCTTCAAAAAAAAATTCCACTGCAATTTCAAGTATTTCACTACTGCATCACATTTTTTTAAATCGATAAATTCCTTTATGGTAGAAAAGAAAAGAGTAAAATTAACAACAAAAAGTATTTAAATTGCACTTTGGAATATTTTTTTTTTTTTTTTGTTCCTCGTTTCAGGAAGTAAGTGCTTAAAAGAAAAGGAAGTGTGCTAAGTTTGTCGAAAATTGCGATTGTAAAAGGAGGAAGTGAAAATGATGTTTGAAAACTTGATTGCCCTCTTGCATTTCAGGACATACTTAGACCAAGGCACTAATTGCAGAAAATTAGAAGCTGAATAATTGGAAGCATTGTCGTAAAATTAGGGGGGATGTTTGCTTCTGGTGGAAAATACCGTTTTGATGTAATAACTTGTTTGACCTTTGGATTTAATTGATTTTGATTTGAATGTCTACTGCCTTTTTAAAATTAGCTGGTAAGTTTAAATATTCTATTATTTTAGTAAATGGCAAGAAGTCGTTAATACAACCTGACGAGCTACGATTTTTGGTAAAAGCTGCCATGAAAAGTTCTTCGTAAACTAAGCTCCTTTGGACTTGCAATACAATTATAGATCCTTGGCATTAAAATCAAAGCTCCAGGAATGCGACATTCAAACTTTACAATTTTCATTTTAAATTTGAGACATGATTATTTCAAAGAATTTTTTGAAAAATAAAAGAGGTAACTCTACTGACAACTCGAACTCAGAGTTTTCTTTTCTTGTTTAAAGTTTTAAATGTCAAAATATTTTTATCCCAGCAATAACCGGAGAAAGAAATTTTAAAGGGTCAAATGCACCTGAAGCATCAGAGAGTGACACCTTATAACCGAAGCAAGCCTTTGGTGGACACCATCAAAGACCAAGCATCTTGATCACTCCTGATTCTTCAAAGTCCTCGAGAAGCCAACAATTTGTTGTCCATTTTTCTAAAAGCTATACATTTTTATCAAAACCGTTTTGTTGTAGTATATGAAATGAAGGTTAATTAAAAACCCTTATCTACTCTACCACCAATATTATTTCTCTTCCACCTACCTATGTTTATTGCTTAAACCGTAGAAATATTACTTTCTCCATTTAAAACAATAAAGAATTTGATAACATCTTAGAAACTTGATTAACGTCCATTTAAACACAGTATCACAGCTATTCATTTGCAAAAGTAAATCCCACCTAATTCCTTATTTTAACTGAGCTGGCAATAAAACAACGCAACACAAAAAAAAAACCATTAAAGTCCACTAAAAATGTCAAGATATTATTTTATTACAAGTCTTGTATATTTGAATATACATCTGAAGACATTTTACAAATCAGACAAAAACACAACGTTTTTTTTGATGAATTCCAAAATTAACATTCAACAAGATAAAAAACAATATAAGACGACTATAAGAACAAGAGAAGAGATAGCAACTTTTTTACATAATAAAACAGAAGAGAATAGATAGCTTTTGTAAATCCCTGGTCATAAAATCGAAAGGACTCCTCTCTTACTTAAGTCGAATTCCTAAGAGGCTCTTAGTCCGAAACTTAAGTCATTCATTTTCTTGATTAAATATTTATAAAGCAACACAAATTCTTCGAAGGATATACAATAAAAAACTTGAGTGTATAACAAGTATTCTTAAAAGGATAAACATGAACATTTGAACATGATGGCAAAGGAGCCGAAACGGTGGGAAATATTTAATTTTTCAATTCAGAGTTTCGAGTATCTTAAAATCTTTACATGCATAAATAAAATTTATCATTGAAAAATTAGAAGTGAGAATTGAATTTACACTGGGGACAATAAGGTACTTACTTTTGTGTATAATTTGTTCTTCCCTGAATTATTAATTTTTTCATTTAAATTGTGTTTGAGTATTATTCTGCTGATTAATATTTACATAAAAGTGAAAAATGAATTAGATACAAAATTTTGTTTATCTATTAGTATTATAAAGAGGAACAAGGAAGAGTTTCGAACCGTTCATAATTCATTCTGAATTCGATTTGAGAAGAATCCAGGGGTATATTTAGAATAATACAATCTTTTGTGAATGCGATCACCATGCATCATTAATTGAATTAATTTAGAAGATTGCATTCATTCATTGCATCAAATTCAAGCTGTCACATATTTGGCATATTGCAATTATTTTTCTCCAAAGATTACATTAAATTGAGTCATAAAAGATTAAATCTCAACTGTCAATATCAGAACTTCGGTCCATTTATCTTTCAAAGTTAAAGTTTTAATTGTGCTTAGATAGAAAATGTATTAATAAAAACTTCGTGCATTGATTCACTATGAAATTCGGTTGACATAGGAAACTTTTGGGGCATTTTTAACATGGGGCAATATTTTTTATTGTTATCGGTCCGATTTGTCAAATTGAAATTCCTGACGTTTCCAGGTCCCTAGAATCTACACCCGTCGTTTGTATAGAGAGGTCTGTGTGTGTACGTACGTTCGTATGTTCGAGATACAATTTTTCGACTACGGTACCTCAAGAACGAATAGACATATCAACTCCAATTGAATTCGAAAGGCTGTAACTTCAAAAGATGCAGAAAGGACTTTCATAAAAATTGGTCAAGCGGTTTTTTTCACTATAACAGTGTTAAAAAAAAATGTTGGTTGGTCGAAAATATCTTAGGAACGGATAATGCTATTGACTTAAAATTTTATTGTGTAGATTACAATGTTTGGTATAAATTTGGAAAAATAATGTTCAAAAATATTTTCAACAATTTGAAATGAAATTTTTTTTTATTAAATTTACAAAAAAATAGAAAAGTAAAAACGATTCTACCAAAAGTTGGTAAATATTGTTTTTTCGCTTCACTGAGTTTTAGAGTAGGATAGAACAGAGTAGAACAGCGTAGGATAGGATAGAAAAGAACCATAAACGTCACACAACTTAGAACAGTCAAAAATCTGGCATCTGAAATTGTTAACAAAAAACTGTTTTGCTTTGACTCACGTTTTATGAAAATTTATTACCAATTTTTGTAAAATAAACCAATTATTTAGTTTCCAACATTAAAATCAATTAAAACTGTTCCAAATATACATAAATACTAGCTGACCAGACAAACGTTGTTTTGTCATATAAATTGTTTCTAGAGAATATTTTTCTAGAAATAGTAACTAATTTATTGTGAGTAATATATCGTCAGTCATAGAATCTTTGTGATTATCACACAATATCTGTGCTCGAGTTGGAAAGCATGTAGTTAACACTATAGCGAATAGTAGACGAATTTGTTTTGCTGTACAGTTTAACTCTGCTTCAGCAAGCATACATTCCCACTGGTTGTCGTCTTCCAGCAAGCCGAGTGCAAGGCACGCATCTTTATACGTCGAATACTGTTGTCCATTCACGTTGCGTAAATGTTGAAATGACAATGGGCCGGCGACATTAACTAACAACAGACGAAGATAAAAGCACTCAGTTTGCCTTGGATTGACTGTAAATACTCGCCCCAAAGCGTTGGATTTAAATAGACCGGGACATGCATCAACCGGTATGCATTTCTTGCGGGGCGCCCATTTTTTTGTTGTAGCCCTTGTGAAATATTGTGGTACTTCTGAATACAGTAACGTCCGTGCAAAGGCACCAAAAGCATCTGTACGATTACACAACTCAAAAAATGCGGTGAGTGTAGTTTTTGGTGGATTTATAGCCCGATCAATAGCTGTTTCGTTTGTAAAATACACACGCTGACAGTTTTCAGGATGGACGGCTAAATGAGTAACTGCTGGATCCCGTTCATGAATTGAGAAACCAAAGATCCGCCAAAAGTGATATTTCATCGTTCTCATTCACCGAAAGAACATTCATATCGTTATTTTCAACTCGAAATACAGCCAGATCGCTACTTTTATTCACATACTGACGGAAGCTCGTGACACGTATTGATTACGAATAAATTTATTTAATAAAACGAACGAACTACAATCAAAATTTATCTTTGCTATGACTTAAATAATTTTTTTAATTAAATTTATAAAACTTTAAAGTATTTACTTTTTAATGCAAGTTCAAGAAAAATAGTTAATATTAAATCAAATGTCTGTGATAAATGGTGAAAATTAAGTTTCGCATGCAATTTTTAAAGAACACATAAAAAAAAAAAAAAATTGTCGAAAAAAAAATGTTGGTGGTGGACAAACCACACCACATACGGGTATGAAAAATAGATAAAAACCTATTCGCAGACCTAACGAATATGTATACCAAATTTCATTAAAAGTCTAGCCGTTTTGGAGGAGTTCGAGGACAAAAACTGTGACAGAAGAATTTTATATATATAGAAGATTTTATTTACTTTTTTCTCACACAAAATAAATATAAAACACAACAGACGAAATGAAAACCAATCACAAATTACAGACAGATGATTTTGACACTTTTCACAATTCTGTTCTACCTAAAAAGCAAATGTAGAAAATGCTGTTCTAAAGTGTTCCAAACTGTTCTAGATTGCCTCATTGAACAGCAAATTTCAAAAATATCCTAAAACTTTAAATTTTGACAGATACATACATACATAAACAAAATACACACAAACTCTTTTCAATAAATTGATTGAGTGTTTTTAAAGTCAATTAAGAAAATGGAAATTTTTAATAATTTCTTAAATATTCTCTCATATTTACAACCTCTTAACGAAAAATTCTCAAATTTCATCTTCGCACAAACTTCCGAAAATTTACTAATTCCTTAAGATAGAAACGTACATTATCTGTACGAGAGTCTTTATAATTTTTGCATCATTACTCTCTCAACAACTTGTGTTTGGGAATTTTGCCAAATTATCCACCGGATATTTAGGTGGTTGTCAAGACACAAAATACTGATAAATGAGTTTCATTCTATCATCTAACCGAAATGGCTTGTAAATGTACATAATTTTTGTTGTAGATATGTATAGGAGTGTGGTTTCATTCATGACCAAAAATGAGGATCCATTAGTGCCATAAATACCCACACCGGATGTTACTTTTCTCAAGTGACCTACATAGCATCAGTCGTTTGGAAAAAATTATGAAAAAAAGAAAAAATGAATTTACTGAATCTAGATAAGAGGAAGGTATTTTATCTTGAAAATGTGAACAAATTTTAATATTTTTGGTATCTAAATCACTTTTAGTTTTACAGACACAGAGGAGTTATATATCATTAAAGAGAAAAAGTTTTAAAGGATGTTTTTTTTTTTTTTTTTTTGGGCTCATAAGTAATTCATGGAATAAAAATATGAACTTGAATATACAAAATTTACTCTTAAATGCTTAACCAATTTTTATCGTAAAGTATAATAAGCATCTTTTAAGTTTATCCATTTTTGTACTTTTCAAGAAGAAGATTGGTTTTAAATACCTTTTTCGATTCTCAAGCCAAATAAGCTGGGTTCTAAATAATAAATTCAGTCTCTTTTATAAGAACAAAAATTACCTTTCGTGCTATTAAATTATTAGCACAGGTATTTTTAAAGGAAATTAAGTGAGTCTACCTTTTCACACAAACACCTTCTTCTAAAGTCATGGATTGATTCTTATTTAGGCTTAGGTCTACTTGTTTGTAGAAAAACTTATGGTGAAACCTAAGCTTCCAATTTCGAAATAATCTTATTCTAAAATGAAAATTCCCAGCTGCTGCTAGTAGTCAAGAATGTTCTAAGAAGAGGGTGTGTTGAATTTTTGGATATTCCATAAATCCTTATCCCTAATCAAAGTTTAAAGGAACCAATAAATGGTCTTTCAATAGGGGCTCCCAATAACTGGCAATACCCACCATGTCTAATTGTTATTTACTCAGTCTTTTACTCAATCAGAATTCAGAATTGGTCCTTTTCAGGAAACAACTTGGTGAATTTTGCGTCCTGACTTGGGACTTTATGATAATTTAAAATTTTACTAGGACTAGGAATTAAAGGTAAACGAACATAATGTAAAAACATGAATTCATTAAGTGGGCTTTGGATCAGTTTCAAATTAGTCAGAATTTTCATCGAAAAAGGGAGAAGATTCTCAAAAAAAAGAATTGGACCAGGAAAATGTATAAGTCAAAGAGCAAGAATCCGCATTCTAAAATCTTCTGTCGTGAATCTTATAGACATCCGAAAAGATGTCATGAACGAAAGGTAGAACTTTGAAAAGAACTATACAACAAAGTTAACCTGCAAAACAATAATGGGTAAGCGAAGCCATCAGTTGGTATACTGATGGGTCGAGAACGTTCGAGGTTACTGGTGCATGAATCTTTGGGCCAAAAACGGCAAGAACCAAAATTTCAATACCAATGGGACAGTCCACAAGTATTTTCTAGGCAGAAGTAAAAGCCATTGCTAAATGCGCGGAACGTAATCTCGAAAGAAGCTATCGTAATCAAAACATAGCCGTCATGTCAGATAGTCAAGCTGCATTTATTCAAAGCGCTTGCATCATACACTCTTAGTTTAAAAATAGTATGGAATTGCATTGACACAATTATTGAATAAACTCGGTAGGGTTAACTCTGTCACACTCCATTGGGTACCTGGGCATAAATGTACATAGGTGACCAGGGAAATTAAGAGGGAGACTCCTTGGCGAAAACAGGTTGCTCAACTCAAATCAAAAAAAAAAAAATATCAAGCTTAAAAATCTGGAAGGAACTCCCAAAAATGAGGCAGGCATACATTTTACTTGAAAATTATAACCAAAAACATTTCATAGACTGCATGAAATTAAGTAGGAACAACCTAAGAATAGTGACAAGCTTATACTCACTGATCACTGTTAACTAAATAGGCATTTAAATATCCTTAGTCTAACAAACAATGCCTACTGCAAGTATTGTTACAATTATGAAGGAACACCTGGCCACATTTTAGGGCAGTTTGAAGTACTCACTCACAACACTTGGGAAACTACCAAGTAGAAGAAATATACCTTCCCTCTCTGACGGTACCCCAAATACTCAATTTCCTAAAAGAAATTAAATTAGAGTAAGAATTGTAACTGACAACCTCGCTCAATTCTAAAAGGGGCACAATAGATGTTTTAGGTCGCAGTGCACAAACCCCAACTTTCTTTCATTATTTTATTCAAGATTTAAAGACAGTTATTTTAAAAAAATTAAAAAAAAAATTATAGAAATTTTCTTGTCAATGACACATTCTGTCAAATACTTGGCCCAAACTTTTGAATAAATTGAAATATCTTTTTTCTACTAGTTCCTTACTTTTAATTGAAATTTTTCTTGACGGTGACTTGAGAAACATAAAAACTTACACGTTAATGGACAATTTTAACGTTTTCAAAACCTTAGGCAACATTTTCTACCGTTAAAATTCTTATTTTTTGAACCTTTTTATTATAACAGTCTACTAAGTCAAAGAAAAACAATTTTCAGTAAGTGCTGAGCTGTTAGCTTGATTACTTCTTTGAAAGATTTATATGTGGTGCACTCTGGCGTATACGTAATTTTGTTTTTAATTATTTTTCAACGAAAATTAGAACTGCCAAAATTTAATATCTGCAGGAGTTTTTATATGGTCATCTTGTAATAAATAATTTAATTACTTGATATTATAATATATATTCTTTCAACTGGCTTCAGGACTAATAAGGCCGGCCTAAAGACGAGACTCTTGCTAGACTGTCAGTCGTCTTGTTTCGGTCTCGTTTCTCGTGAATAGTTTAATTTTAAGTGTTTTCTCGTCTTATCTCTCATTTTCATTTGTATCTATGCATTTATAAATATTAACGTGAAACTCCAAATTCAAATTCATAGATAACGTTCAATAAAATTTGTTAGTTGGATGGATGTTAAAACTCTACTTTCAGTTTAAACTTCAATTCAAGAATTTATTCTATTTTTAATAAATAATTATGCTTTAAACTATTCGAACAAAAATTTAGGCTTTATGTTTTTCTGTGATATCCGAAAAGACCTTGAGACTAGCAAGGTCCTCGATAAATTTGAATCCAATCTCGTCTTGGGTGCTTTTCGAAAGTATCGTCACCTATATTATTTTAAGGTTGAACACGTTAAGTCTAAGCCAAAATTCATGGTATTACTGACACCATTGATATCTTCCTTAAATCTGATATGCACATCATTCCGAAATTGGACAAAAAAGTCCCATGAGATAATAAGTCAACGCCCAATAGTCTTACAAAATTTTCCTCCGAAAACGTTTTATCTCCGAATTAAATTTTCGCACATTTATCTTCCTTGCTTCTTCCCATATCAAGTGGCAACCGGAAGGTATTAAAAAAGAAATGTTTTCGTCATGATTTACGAATTGCGTACCTAAATCAAATTATATCGTTAATAATTCCCCCTCATACATTATTCAATCACTACAAATCGATGAATACATGTTACCTTATCTGCCATTGAAATGCTACGAGGACGACGAACGACGACATCCTGTCGTCTTCCCACGTTCCTCAGATCTTTTTTTTTTTATTTATTTATTTTTTTTTTTTTTTCTTGCATGACCCACATACCATCATATCAAGCTCTGAATCTTTCACCCTAATCAATCTTATTCCAACTTATCCATGAACGTCTGACTGTATTTATTTGAGGATTTTTTCTGACATAATTTAGCTGGAACCTTTCCTATCCCTATCCACCTGATTGCTCAGTCGAATGGGTTTTACGGCTCATTTAACTGAAAAGCGATTTACAAGGCTGAGGCTGACTGATTCCAACTGTGGGAGCTGTGTTGTTAGTAAGAACTTAAGAACAGAGATTTTGTGGCTCAAAGACTCGAGGGTTTGTTATTATCCTTACTTAAGGATTTTGAGATGTTATATACCTACCTAGTTTTGATGTAAGTGAGACAACAACAATTGGCCGCCTCGCCTTGGAAGAAGAGGACACTAAAAGAAACAAACAAAATCATAGAAAAGCCTTCCAATTCAGGTAACTTGCAAATGGAAACGAAATGGTGCTGTGCTGGTGGTTACACGGTCAGTTGTCATCATAAGGAATTCTTCAAAAGAAATTCATTTCAAAAAATATATACAAATACATACATAAATAAATCATTGTGTATCTTCTATATTGGCCTTGATTTCAAAATGTATACCAGAAATTGTTCAAAAACAAAAAGCGTACAAATAACTGGGCTCTCAAATAGTATAACGTCCTTGGCTATCTCGGTGGTGATGCTTTGAAGACACGGTTTGATGAAAATGATTTATTTTCGGAATTAGAGATTTATAAATTCAGTATAAGAACTGATGAATAACAAATTCCAACAACAAAGATGGCATGGTTTTGAGATTTATAATTTTAACTTTGCTTTGACAAAAAAAAAGGAAACGGAAATGAATTCAGAGATTTATGGATTTTTCCACATTTTTTGACGAAGAGCGGATGGGTTTTGAGTAAAAGTTAATTTATTGGTTTGTTGAACATGTAATTATTCATAAAATACAATGCAATTATACTTTGAACATTTTTATGAGGAATTTGTTTTTGGTTTGGTGAAAAATTTGTGCGAAATTGGAAAGGAGAATAATTATTAGGAAAAAAAATTATTTCAAGGATTTAAAAAAAATTGAGATTTTAATGACATCAGAATGATTGGAAGGAATTGAGGATTTTTGTTTCGGGAATTATAAAAAAGAGGTGGTAGTAGATGAAAGAACCGACATTAGTGAGAGTATAATAAAAATTAATTTGAAAGAAATGACTTTTATTACTTCGTGGTTCCGGAACGGAGTTCTTCAAAAAGGAAATAATTTGAAGAACTTCATATTCATTTACAACGAAGAAATATTGTCAGTTCATCTTTCTTCAATTGGAAAGGAGATTTGATTCCTGAATGATACAAAATAATCATTGGTGTGCCGCAGGGCTACGTTCTATCTTCGAAGCTCCTTTTTAAAATTCAATTCATCAATTTATTTTTCACTAAAATTCATACTAGTTGATGGAACAACCTTCGGATTTCCGTATTTCGAGGCATCCAGCAAGGGTGAATTGAATACTGAACTGTTGTGCCATCTCCAAATTAGATGTTGATAGTACTTCTTTTATCGCCAAAAGTTCCGCCTGGAGTACGATACACTGGTCAGAAGGGATAAAGAAAAAGCCTAATTTAAGGTGTTATGAAAATACCCCTCCACTGATTCCATCACTTATTTTTTATCCATATCGGTATAAAAATGGAAAGGGTCTGGATTATAACTGGTGATTTTTTAGCTGGTTTGGTTTTGGCAACACTGGTTTTGACAGCTGACGTGTGTTTAGTACCTTGTGTCACTGTCAAACAGCTTCAGTTTGGTTTGCAACTTAACCATGGATCGTCTTACAAATGAACAACGCTTGCAAATTATTGAATTTTACTATCAAAATTCGTGCTCGGTTCGAAATGTTCATTGCGCGCTGCTTCCATTTTATGGTCGGCATTCTCGACCTTCTGAGCAGTCTATTCGGAAGATTGTGACCAAATTTCGCACCAAATTTACTTTGTTGGACATTAAACCACCAACACGTTTACGTACTGTGCGTAGTGAAGAAAATATTGCGGCCGTATCAGCTAGTGTGACAGAAGACCGCGAAATGTCGATTCGGCGCCGTTCCCAGCAGTTAGGCCTTTGTTACAGCACTACGTGGAAAATTTTGCGGAAGGATTTGGGCGTAAAGCCTTTTAAGATACAGCTGGTGCAAGAACTAAAGCCAGCCGACCTACCACAACGCCGAATTTTTGGTGAATGGGCTCTTGGAAAGCTGGCCGAGGATCCGCTTTTTTATCGAAAAATTGTGTTCAGCGATGAGGCTCATTTTTGGTTGAATGGGTACGTAAATAAGCAAAATTGCCGCATTTGGAGTGAAGATCAGCCAGAAGCATTGCAACAGCTACCAATGCATCCCGAAAAAGCCACTGTTTGGTGCGGTTTATGGGCCGGCGGCATTATTGGGCCAAAGATGATGCGAATCGCAGCGTTACTGTCAATGGTGAACGCTACCGAGCGATGATAACAAACTTTTTTTTGCCCGAAATGGAAGTTCTTGACTTGCATGATATGTGGTTTCAACAAGACGGTGCCACATGCCACACAGCACGCGAAACAATGGCGCAATTGCGAGGCGAGTTTGGTGAGCAGTTAATTTCACGTTTCGGGCCGGTCAATTGGCCGCCTAGATCGTGCGATTTGACACCATTAGACTATTTTTGTGGGGGTATGTATGTCAAGGCTAATGTCTATAGGGACAAGCCCGCTTCAATTAAATATTTCATTCATTTTTTCGAATTTTTTGTGTTTTTTTTTTTTTTTAAAGTTCTAAACCTCTTAAAAAATCACCCATTATAAATATCTGGAAGTTTTTGGCGAAATGTAGTTGTATGGTGATGTAGTCAGTATGTTTTGGAATTTGTTCTTAAAAGTTAAAAATTTGGGAATGACAGCGTCGACAGAGAGTATATCTGGCTCGCTTTGCGGAAGAGAGGTCTGCCTCCAAAAGTCTTACACGGAGGTAGAATGCTGTCAGAAGAATTTTAAGTCAAAATTGGGGTCAAAAAGGGCTGCATACTGTCAGGAATTCTGTTTTTATTGGTGATAAGTGATGTACTGCGGATAGCTTTGACAGAAAGTGGAGGAATAATATGGACTTTGACAACTTACCTTAAACATCTTGACTACACTGACGATGTATGCTAGAATCAAATGGCAACAAATGTGGAGAGAGAAGCAGCAATCGAAGGGCTGAAAATCAATACGGAGAAAACAAAGATGTTCAGCCCCGGGATCTCGCAGTCATCCGCACCGATGAACATTCCTCAACAACCAGTAAAAAAAGTTGAGAGCTTTCAATACCTTGGAAGTATCGTTTCTACTCAAGGAGGAACCGAACTAGGCATCGTCAGCAGTATCTGAAAAGCAAGGACTGCGTCCGGGATGTTGTCCAAAGTTCGAACAAATCTTTCAACTTGAACATAAAGCTACGACTGTTTAACTCTAGCTTCTAATCAGTTCTGCTATATGGACGCTGTACCTAATAAATAACAACAACAAGAACCAGGAAACTGCAAACCTTCGTTAATAAGTGCCTTCGAAACATCTTACGGGCTTTCTGGACTAATCGTATCCCTAACAGGTCATGAACCCATGGATACCATTATACGAAGGCGCAAGTGGCAATGGATTAGACACACGCTTTGAAAAGGTAATGACTGCATTTCTGGCCAAACCCACTCACATAAGAAGGAAGAAGATTTGGTAGACCGAGAAGCACGTGGAGAAGAAAGAGCTGGAGGGAGCTAAAATACATCGCTGGAAACTGCATACTGAAATGAAAAAATTTTAGACGGTGAATGGAAAATAATCCTGCAACAAACATGATGCCAATTGAAACTATTGAAATTAAATTTCAAAAACATCTATTATTCAAAAAACTGCGTAAAACCGTTATAATATATTTTCCTTTACAAAAAAAATAGGTCTTTGTTTTTTAATGACAGTTTTTGGAAACAATTTTAAAACCACTAATGGAGAAGATCAACTTCTAATTGCTTTCCAATCATTAAACTTCTTTGGTTTTCTTTTTCTGTACACAAACTGAAAATAAGGAATGTCTAGGCCTAGACCTTCCAACTTAAGTACGCATACCAAACTCATTTTCCGAAACCATTTTTGTCCGGAAACATTGGAAAATGGTAATTGAATTCGTGCACCACAGAGCTACGTTTCGAGTACATCCCTTTTCTAACTCTCTAGAAAACATTTATTTTAGGTCTTCTTCCTTGCATCCAAGAATGTCTGTCTATCTCCTTCCCTGCCATGTTCTTCCAATTTTAACAGGCACTCAAATATACACAAGTACCTAACCTACCTACCTATCTATATCGTAAGGGATTCAAACCAAAACCACCTTCTTTGATATCACTGTCCCTATGGCTCTTAGATAGTTAAGAGGATGAGGGCTTGAGACACCTTTTTTCGGGTCGTTTAGAGGTATTTTATCTCTCTTCTACAATCGCATTGATGTGAATGTGAATTCTCCGGATATACCAATGCGAAAAGTCTCCTGAAAATATCTTGGAAATAATTGAGTCCTACATTTGGGACAACACCTTCCTGGCCGGAAATTGGTTGAGACTTCTTCAGCTCCCAACTATACTTACATCCAGCCATTAAGTCTATATGTACGTACGTATGTAGTGTATTGGATAATTTAATTCATCAGTTCATCTATTTTCATCCTGCGGCTGACCGTTTCTCAGGAAATCTATTATCGATGCGTATCAGTGAATGTTAACAGATAATATTATGGTCCTGGTTGTGGCTAGGAGTGAAAATATATATTATATACATATTATATCTAATAATAATTGTGGTTAAATTTGGGGACATGGAAGTGGTAATGCGGTTAAAGAGATTCTCCTTTCTTTGGGGACATTTTAAATCCTTACAAAAATGGAACTCTTCTCGGTGACCTAGATTGGTGTGTCATGGTCAGGTTTAAATGGTCAAAATATTAGAATTAATCCGATCGTCATCTCTGTCGAAATGTTGATGAAAAAGAAACTGGATATGGTGAGGTGACGAACTAAGTAATAAATATCCCAAGGACTGTTAAAAGGACTTTCGTCCGAGCATTTTATGTCATCAAATTATTTTCATTCTACCCAATTTGAAATTAATGTTTTTTTTTGTTTATGAGCTGCATCATGAACACCCCGATGATGATGACGATGAGAGCTATAAATGATTGACTGGAAAAAATTATGACCGCAATTTTATGGTCTAGGTACCGATATCGATGTGGCTCTTAAAATGACAAAAAAAAAAAATGAGGTTGGTATATATTTATTGGCTTAATGAAAAAAAAAGAAAAAAACTTCTTTAATAAATTTCACGATGGGGGGTAATTGAGTGAGAGTATAAAGCAATTACAAGACATAGACTTCCTCGCCCCTGCTGGGGTGTGTTATGAAGCTCATAAAAGAAGACGAAGATAACGATTGGCAAACATTGACATCATCTAAATTAAATTATAGCCATAAGAAATTAAATATATTGTACATACATACATATATACTAACGACGACGGTACCTACACATTAAAACTGAACCTTACAAGTGTGTATGTATTGGTTAATGAGATAAGAGAGATGGATGATGGTGGACCTTGGAGTCCTATTAAAAATACTTTCGATAGATGCATTAAGTCATTTATATATGTATGTACATATGTACGTATGTATGTATATATTTACATATTGATACTAATTTACGAAAGGTTTTTCTTACGGAATATAGAAAGTGGGTTTTACTAGCGTCATTTCTAAAATGAAGCAGCAGAAAAGTCAATGTTGGTTGCTGTCATTTTAGCATCTTTCCTTTAGACAGAAATGATGACTTTTTTTTACTTTTGTGACGTCAAAAAAAGCACAAAGAATTTGTTTTTTGACAAGTTGATATATTTTGAAAGATAAGCCTGTTTGCAATGCATGTTTAACGATATCAATGACAGTTGCTGCACCAAATCCTATTCATAAAAATATTCCATGACGAATTTCATCTCACCTTATTTTTCAGAGACGCTGACAGCTTCTGTTTTTCACTTCATTAAAGTCCATAAAAGCTCAAATTTTTCTACCATTGTTTCCTTATTGCCGACAACTTCAAAACTCAAATGTGGCAACTGCTCAAATAGGGAGCCATTCAAAATAAAGCCTCTTATTAGAAAACCGATTATGATGATTGTGGAAATTTGTAATTCATCTCTTGGAAATTGATTGTCATTCCATCTCCGATCTAGCAACCAATTAAAAATTTCAATCTCATTTCGAAATTTTCAGGAATCAGTATTTGCACAGGATTTTTGTGGTATAGAATATAGATGAATTCATTCTAAATGCTAATGCATCAAGTACTTGAGAAATTTTATTTCTGGAAACTTTGAATTGAGAAGATAAACGACTGATTCTAATTGGTGGTTCAGTTTTAACAGCTCCCAGTATTCTTTTATTAACCGAAATTCTTCTTAATCGTGCAATTACTTCAATAACTTTTGCAATTGAAAGTCTGAAATATTTATTTACAGATACTGCTATTCTAGGAAATAGCTAATCGTTGAGAATAAATTTCATGATACTTCTGTCGATTCGATTTTTCAGCTTGTTTATTTAGAGATTTTTAAAATAGACCTTCATTCCACAAGCGAAACTTTTTCTGAGGAATATAAAGGAAAAAACTTGTTTAACTGCTTTCTAGCTTAATACGTTCGTAGAAAAATTATAAAAGAATTGTTAGTTCTTCGAAAATTATTCTTAAGAAATTTAGGGAAAAAATTATAACTTCATTTTTTACCTAGTTTCGTTTTTTTCTTCATCATCATCGGCTCGTCAATCGCCATCGCTACTGGCCTCATTTAACAAGTCTCTCCGTTTATACCGACCGCGAGCCGGCGCCATTTAGTTGAGCACCCCAAAGCTTCTGGCGTCCTGGTCTACGCCATCGCTTACGCGTTAGTATGGCTCACCACGCTGTCTCCTACCATAAAATGTTTTACAATGTTGCTACTATTGACCCAAGGTATTCGAAGAATAAAGAATTGCACACCTTCAATTTCAGGCTCTTCTATGACCAGGTGTTCTACTTGCAGTCGACGCCACCATTTACTTTGTTTTTCCTTCACTAATGTACAGCCCTGGATTTTGTGCCACCTCCTGTCCAATCTGGGTAAAAAAATCGTGTTCAGCTTGTTCGCCGTTCTCCCGATGGTGTCGATGTCGTCTGCGTATGCTAGTATCTGGCTGGACCTGTTGACGATGGTCCCTCTTGTTGGTGTGCCAGAGTCACGGATTGTCTTCTCCAACAACGACAGGTTGAAGAGAAGGGAGGCCAGACGGTCTCCTTGTCAGAGCCCATTGTAAATGTTGATTCGTCTGGATAGCAATCCGGCTCTTGTTTTTCATAGTATTATAAAATCTAAGGTTTCATTAGACATCTTGTCATCGGTTTTTATTTTCATTATTTTGAAGTTCACAAGAAAGAAATTATTAAAGGTTTTGTTAAATCAAATAGACAGTGAAATTAAATCAGAATAGAAAATGGATATCTCAAGACTAAGACAAGATACCAATTTTATCTGAACTAAGCTTGAAAGTCGACATTGAAGTCTCTTTCTTACTTTGTAAGCTCATTGATTAAAAATGTACCACTTGAACTTTGATGAACATTTGTATTGTGTTTGTTTTTTTAACTTCGAATCTGTAACTTGTCATTTATCTCGAGTAAGAATTAGGTCATTACGTCACTGAATGACATTTCTAAAACGTAAAACCTCACAATATGGATACCTAATACCAATTGACATTTCTTGCAATTAAATTTATTATTTATTTCTTTTTTATTTCTCACGCAATCAAGAATACTTCTAGTAATCTTCTTGAAAACCTATCTATATTAAAATTTGTACAAAGTATCCTTTTAAGAACAATTAAGCAGTTTTCAAGCACATAAGAGTGACATTGAAATATATACATATAAAGATACTTGAACTGAATAAATTATGAGTACCTCCCCTCTCATGTCACCGATTTTTCTTCAATTCCATGAAATATTCATGTGTTGACTGTCGACGAATTTGAGATTTATGAATTAATAATTTTCTCACTTACTTAAAAATAACCTTGAACTTTATAAGGATGCATGTATTTGTATATGAAGTAGTAGTGGATTGGGTATAACATCGTTTGGGGTTTGTTTACATACGTATTTTTTTATTTTTTAATATTTATCATTTACTACACATACATTTGAAATGTCAGTTACATGTTTTGTCATTGAGGCTTTTGTACAAAAGAGAGCTTGTTTGAAGATTTTCAAGTGAAGATTTTGAAGCTACTTACTTTTGAAGTGGTGGCGAAATACATGAAATTTAAATAGAATATTAAATGATATCTGAGATGAATACGATCTTGAAAATCAAAGAAGAACATCCTGGCATATGACTTATACTATATTGAATTTATTTGCAAGAAGTAAAGGCTTACGTGAGTTCTAGACCGAAATTCAAATCAAATACTTTGGCATGACAACTTTTTTTGTTTACCAACACAAAAGCTATATTTTTTAATTTTTAACGATTCCTTGCATTTAGGGTTGGCCCACGAGATTATAAAAGTTTCCGAATCATTCGAGATTTTTAGAAACATAGATTTTACGAGAAAGAGTAGGAGGCCGAGAAAATATTCATTATCCGAAATCAAGACCAAAACCGATCCCGAAACAAGACTGTCAATTTCAATTTTGAATCGGCTACAGATTGACATTATTACATTGGTTTTTATCTTATTTTTATGGAGTGCCACAGGGCTCTGTTTTCGGTCCACTACTGTTGATTTATTATATATAAAGATAATGTTATGGAGAACCTCTTACCTTCTGGTCTGCTACTTCCAGATGATCTGAAGCTAAGGATTATGTATTTAATTAGTCAGTGATATTTAATAGCAGTTAACTATTTGATGGAATTGAATTGACTAAATATCCCGGGGTTGTGTTTTAATACAAACTTGTATTCGATAAAATTACAGCTTTTTAACCTGATTCAAGTTTTAAAAAATTTGAATTCGAAAGCAACATTTTTGTATGAGTTTTTCAGAATTTTGAAAAACTTATTTTCTAAAATAACAAAATATTAACACATTCTGTACTTGGCTGTAAATTTATGAACTAAGAAATTCTTCAAAGTTAAAATATACCTAGAAAAACTTTAAATTCCCAAGGATGTTTTTGAATCTCAGTTTCCGTCGCACATAAACACACTTTAACCAATATTTATCATCTTGACATTTAAAACATTTATCATCTTCACTTCATATAATTTCAGATTAATAATAAAATATGAACGAGGCCATTGTGTTTGTGTTTTTATGAGAGCACAAAACCAGGATATTCCTTTTGGAATAGTCTTTGATGAATAGTACAATGAGTCATCTCCTCTTATACATGTATAGAGTATAGACTGAGAAACTAGAGCAAAAATAATCTCCCGGTTGTTCGCCAAATAAACTTTCCGTCAATTACACCCATCAACATAGAAGGAAGCTTGTTCCGTCTCCTTAAATCAGCTTCCAAATGCTTTCCCATAAAGTAACTCGGTTCTTGAACAATCCAGTTGCCTCAGAAAAAAATAAGAAAATCATAAGACATCCTGTCACTTTGAATCCCCAGCGATTGGTGGCGGTGCCGGCGAAGACGAACGTTGACGGCGACTTACAATACAACAAGGACGAAAACGAGTACGAGGACGATCGCTGCTGCCGCCTCGTCGCCACCGTAAAATACGATTCTTACTTTGCTATTAAAAAGCACTTTAAGTGTACCTACGCTTCATCTTCATCTGAGAAGACGCAGTCATCGTCAGTGCAGGGTACCGGTTGATTTACTCACAATTTTAAGACTTAGTGCGCTTATGCTTTAATAAAATTCCATCAAGGATGTTGTCCTTATGGTCGTCGTATAGAGGTATACCACAATGGCAGGAGTTTTCATTAGGAAAGTATAGTTATTTATTTAAGTGGTATAATGTATAAGTGTGTTTGGATTTTTTTTTTAATAGTTCAATTAAAGTATTCACTGGGCATACGTGTTCTCTTTGAAAAAAGCTCAAGTTTTATGGGGGGGCGTAGGTGGGGTGTAAGTAACTCAAATCCCAACCGTGTTGTCGGAGCATTCAGTGAGCTGATCATTCGACAGTTTTAATATGGATCTCATATTCCATAGGACTTTCTGCAATGAATATAAAGAAAATCGTGTTAATTACACTATTAATAACTCAAGAACGGCTGAACCGATTTGGCTGAAATTTGGCACAGAAAAATACCACTATAGTATAGTCGGAAATAGTCTATAGGATACTTTTTATTAGAGTGAAATTTATGGTTCCCGTGAGATAGTTTTCTTTTAATTTTTCCAATCAAGTCAGAATTTCTGAACGGATCTAGATGAAATTTGGCATAGAGATAATTGTAAGGGATTTTAAATTTAATTTACAAAAATTATCATGCAAAAATTAAAAAAGAAGCAAAGCATGCTAGCAAAATAAAAAGCGGATGCAAAAAATAAAATAGGTAACACATGCAAAATAAAAGAATGTTCCGTATCGTTTAACTGCTTTATTCAGACTGACTATTCTAAATTTTAACAAATGCACAAAACATGAGAAAAGCTGTTACATATTATTATATACATACATCGATTAAATAAAGTTGAACAGTAAGATGTTTTTATATAAGTGGTTCGATTATCATGTTATCATGTTAAGAGAAAGAGCGGAATTTGAACACAAAATAGTTTAAAACTGTTATACGATGTAATTGCATGAGATCATGAAAACACAAATGGGTTGCCATATGATTTTATTTATCATACGCGATGTACGAGATGAAGTCTCCTACATAATTTTATTAATTAAACACTAGGACATGAACTTCGGTTGTCCTGCCTATCGATATATTTTTTTAATACTCGTAAAATTAAACCGGGTACATCTTGAAACAATATTTTTCTGCACTAAATTGGGGCTAGACGAAGTTTTCCAGGCTCTCTAATTTTTCATATAACTTGAAATTTAAATTTTTGAATTTTGTTAACAAATCTCTGTAGAAAAAATTATACTTTGCATATTACATAGAATTAAAAGTTTATCCTTACAGCCAAATTAATTTTCTGTTTTGATTATTTCTCGAATGAATTTATTGTTAATTTATTTGTTGGCATCTAATTTGAATGGCATTTAATCCTAAGTCCAAATTACTTAAATGTTATATTTTGTCGATAACATGCTTTCTTGTCGGTCTATAACTACGATATTATGACAAGTACATTATTACAAAATCACTTCTCAACTATAACCCAAAATCCAATAGTCCTGAAATCATGAAATGCAATTAATTCACCCTAAACAGATTTCCCACTTCCTTCCGCTATTGTAGTTAGCTGGGTCAAGTGTAACATACCATATACATACCTATCCCTTAATCCTTGTCCAAAATCACGGAACTGTAACATCATAATTTACCTATCAACCTTAGAATGTATAATGTATGTATGTATGTGTCTACAGAAAGTCCATTACATTGGCTTTAACATCAAAATAGTGGTTTGCATTGTGTTTAGTAAATAAGGACATACACAATCGAGAATCTACACATAATAAATCAATAAATCGAGTGACATCTCAGTGCTATCAATGTGATATTAATGAATAAATGTAATTTTGTCCGATGACATTGTGAGTAGAATGTTCAAAACCCACAAAACCCGAAACCAACCATGTAACGAACCTTAAAGGATTTAAATTCAAATGAACAAATAATATCTTATGTGTATGTAAATAAATTTAATTCTAATGGAACTGTTTTGTAGAATTTTAATTAATCATGTTTGTCAGATAGGAAAATCACTTCAAGAAATAGTTTTTTTTTTATATTTTCTTAAGCAGGCATTAGGACCATCAAGTATAATGAACTTGACTTAATTAATTTATAGATTAAAAGTTTATATAATTACTTAAGAGGAAATTATCAAAGTTAGGAAAACAACATCATTCCACTATCGAAAAATGATAAGTTGGAGTAATTTTTGTTAATTACTAACGACAGTGATTCCTAAGTAAGCTTATTCTGTGATATTGTTAACGTTTTTAAAATTTACGACATTAACTCAAAATTTGGCTATTTAGTTTTAATTTTTGTATATTAGGAATCTTTTCAGTTTTTTTTTTTTTGAATTTTTGTGTTGGTAACAGAACATTACAATGCTTAAATGAATGATGAGGGCGTTAAACAGATTCATAGAAATAATTAAACATCACACAAATTGGAAGATATTTTAATTTTAGGTGAATAAAATTTACGTACCATGGAAGGGAATATAGAGCTTGCCATGAGATGAGAACCTAAGAAACTTTGGTTTGTTTTACCACAGCCACGTTGAATTCGAAAAATTTTAGTCTGTTATAGTGGATTTCGGGATTGTAATTTTTTCTCATGAATAGTCAAATTTGAAGTCTTAAATCTTGGTCTGTAAATGTCACTTCTGAATCAATCTCAGTGTGGTTTCAAAACAGAAAAGTCCACCATCGAACAAATTTTCACATTACGGCAGATCTTGGAAAAAATCCTGGAACGCGGAATCGATACCACCTCTTTATCGATTTCAAGGTCACGTATGAAAGCATCTTTAGAGAAGATGCCAAACACGTCCGTTTGTGCGGAATGACGATGGAGGCACATTCGTTGCTCTATCAAAGTCGGACAAAATTTAACCGATGTCAAAAAAGGTCTTAGACAAGACGATGCACTGTCATGGATATCAGCACCAGAGGAACAACCTTCCAGAGGTCCATCCAATTATTGAAGGACATTGACAAAATTGGAAGTCATCACAAAAGAACACCGAATAACGACAAACGTCTTGGACAAAATGTCACCATAGACAGGTATAACTTGGGGCACCGGTATTAATTCAGATATCGATACCAACGCTAAAATCAAATTGAACTGGTCGAAATTCAAGGACTTCAATGGCTGGGTCATGTAGAGCGAATGGACAACAACGCTACTGCCCGCAATCTTCTTCACATCCAATCCCTTTTGAGGGACGGCACAGTGGAGGAAGACCGCTACTCAACCAACTCGGCGTACAAAACTGGAGATAGCTAACGATGGACCGGGCCGACTGGAAATGCATGTTGGTTAAGACGACTTTGCGGAATTTATAAAGGGCAATATTAAAAATTCACACATATTCTTTATAATATTTATTGATTAATTAAATGAGTATTTCTATCAATAATTGTCTTAAATGTACAAATATTTTTTCCAACTATTAAATTATTTTGTTAAAGAAGGGTAGCAGTAGGAGATTGTACTAATTTTTTTTTTTAATGGAGAAAACTCGATTACAAACTTCAAAACCATGTTTTTTTCTAAAAACTTTGAAAAAAAAAGAATATTTGAAAAAAATTGCACACTATATTAAATTAATATTTTAATTTTTTGAAAACATTTTATTTGTTCGTTTAATTCGGGACTTAATTTCTAGAATGAAGACATTTTTACGAATGTATAGTTAAAGTCTGTCAAAAATAGTCATTGGGAGAATTTCATTCTCCCTATATTAAATAAATTTTCATTTGAGGTTAAATTATCATATCAATACATATTTCGATAATGGGTGTTTGTCCATTAAATTATTCAAATATATATTCCGTTTTCGTTTCTGTTTCAGTTAATTCGTTAATAAACTCTTTTTTTTTTGTAGGCATTCATTGCGTGACATTTAATCAATGAAAAGGAGTATTTTATTGACTTATGCACATATCAGTGGGTTCGGCTGTCAAGGTTTCAATACATACCATTGTCAAAATATATGTAGCATAAACATATTATTGAGCCTTTTAAGCAAATTAAACAAATGAACAAAATTCTTAAAGCGGTAAAATTGTTCCAAACACTCTTCCAACATACAAATTAAGCGTTAATGTTCGTCAATTGATTTTAACCTACATATGTATGTATATTTTGAGTATGTAAATCGATTGAAATGTGATCATTCAAAGTTGAGTAATTAATCAATTGCATTGATAAAATAACTTCTTGAATGTGTGAAATCGATTATGCAAATCATTAACTTACCCATCAAATTAAATAACATACATTATTTCATGCGTAACACTACATATTAATTAATTATAATTATTAGGTATAGTAGATTAGTATCAAACTTTTTGCCGATGTTATCAGCACACGAATGCACAAAGCTGTGATTAAAATCAATTTTCTTAACATTCAATTATTTAAGTGCTAATTGTACATGTGTGTATGTAATGAAATTAGAACGGAAATGAGCTACGGTATTTCGAATTTCAATCATATCTTTTGTACACATATGTGTGGTGTATTTATTTTCTATGTGACTTGTGACGTGTAAGGAATTTCACACGATGTTCGATGTTACCAGTTTTAAGTGTCACAATGTGACAGTTGGAAGTTTTAGTGTCTTAACAGTGATAGGGTGACATCACAGCAATCTGTATGTTTCTTGTGCAATAATATCTTATAATTTTGACACAAAATTCAATAAGATGTCTATTTTTTACATTTAAATTAAAAAGTTCGCTCCTATTTTAAACGCATGAAAAATAATTAAATTTGTGAAAGTACTGGTTGGAGGTGGGGCTTCTTAAACTTTAACACCTGGCAACCCTGATTTATTCTTTCATATTTACAGACCTTTTGAAGTATTCATCAAGTAAATTTATGGCATAAAGTATACGTCATCCACTGCTCTGACAGTTAAAACTGGATGAGTCTCGTTCAAAACCAGTAGAAGGTTCCATTTTTTAAGAGAAATCAATACCAATAACATTGGTAAAGTGTGTCAGCCAAATGCCCACCACCACCGTTACAGTTCAAACACAATATCCTTTTTATGAAATTTTAAATGAACAATTCAAACATTTGCGTCTTTATATGTCGTCGATAACCTTATGAATTCTATCTTTAAGGTTTTGAAATGATTGTCGAGCATGGTGACCATGGTTTGATTGCTTACATCGCGAAATTGCCCTAATAGATCGAATTTTTCACTAATCCCACTATTAACGACAGTGAATATGCTTTACAACTACCCAAAAATACTTTTGCAATTTTTTTACAATTTATAAAATTAATCTGAACAATTTCAACACGTTTTTGGAGCATGTATCGTACCATTTTTAGTAATGGCGTTGATTGATAAATTCAGACCCATTTCAGTATAGCCTTTCTTGTCTAAAGCCTTTGAAAAGCTGATATTACAAAAGCAAATCAATGCTTACCCTGAAACAATCTGGTTTCCTTCAAAAACACAGCTGTATAACAGCGCTTTTGAAAGTCACTGACGACATTAGACAATCATTTGAAAATGATGAGGTTTCATTCCTATTTTCACTCGATTTCTCAAAAAGTCTTTTGACACAGTTAACTATGTGAAATTATGAACAAAAACTTCAAGAAGAAGATTCATTTTCTCTCACTTAACTAAAAGAAGGCAGGCAGTATAAGTCGGAGATAACTTGTTAAATTTTCTGCAGAAGGTAACTGGTGTCCCTCAGGGCTCTATTCTTGGACCTCTTTTATTTTCATTATTTATGTAAATGAACTTCCTGGTTTAATTTCCAACTGTTCCCTTAATATGTACGGTGACAATGTTCAGCTTTACTAATTTACTTAAGTTATCTTTTTGGACTTATTGAGCATGGTGCTGCATGTGTCAATAATGACTTGGCGAGAGTCGTAAATTGGTCTGAATCAAATGGACTTATATCAAATCCTAAGAAATCTAAATGTCTTGTGATAGCTAGAAAATCTCTTGATCTTAATTATTTTTCACTGATTGTCTTGAGCAATGTTCCAATCGATTTAGTTGAAACGGCCAAAAATCTCGGAGTGACATTCAACCGCTTTCTGACATGGGATAGTCATATTAATGGACTCGTTGGCAAGGTACTCGTATAAGTTGTACTTCGCACCTTATGGTAACCCAGTCCTATGCTCCTGTTAAAACGTATGCATTTTACATGTAAGTAGAATGTAGAAACCTGACGGTGAAGTCGTTACACATTTTGGAATAATCACTTTCTATGTTGAGCGTTTGTAATTCAATTAGTTTAAAAACCCTAATCATAACAAAATTTAAGCAAAATAAACCTTCAATTCAATAAATTACTCAAAATAAAATACACTTGTTCCAAATGCAAGATAAAACACGCAACTACTCAATAAAATCCTTACATGAGCTCGTTGCATTTCGAGGACCGCAATCAATAAAAATGTTCGCAGTTCATCCTTAACCTCAAATAAAATTTGCATGGCTGACTGATGAACGCTTAACCCTACACCAACCCCATTAACATACTCGTACAATATTCTGCATTCATTTACACATAAGAATACGAAATGATGTTGAAAAATAGAATTTTTATTCCTAGGAACGAGTACGAGTATACTCCGGAACCTACTTCCCTGCAGTTCATAAGGATAAAGTAAATATTTTCAAAAGATTTCCTTTGCCTCGGGGATTACTTCTGCTGCACAAATAAAATTCTTTCACATACACACACACTTGAATACATACCAAGTAGGTACCTATACCAATAGATTTCCTGCTGATGCACTTGAATTTCTCAATTTACTTGATATTCCAAAGAATTCCCCAGGGCAAACTGATCTGCTAAAAATATGCAAAGAATCTATGGTTTATTTACAATAATTTCAAAAAAGGGAAGATTTTCAGACAGTTTTGATGAATAGAAGATATGCTTTAACCTGCTGCATAACAAAAGCAAGGATGGTTCTCTTTGAAGAAATAAATAACAAGACAGAACCAGGAGGAGCTCCAGGAGCCGGATTCGGAGTTGGAGTCGTTATTGTGTGTCAATTCAAAGATGTGACATCGTTGCAAATTTATCTTGTTTGGTTTTATGGTTTTGTTAAATTCTGGAATTACTTTTTGAATAATAATTAAAAGAAGATTTCGACTTTTTGCGAAATATTTTCAAGAAAATTCTGCCAGTGACATGCCATGCGGTTTTTTTTTGTCTCCCTTTTTGCTTCTCCTCGCAAATATGTACCAACTTGAAAACTATGAAGATATTTCGCCTACGCATTCCAGTACACCAAAGTGAGCTGCTTCAAGTATGTACACTGTACATGCCTATATATAGATAACTATCTGCCTCTAAAATGACTTAAAAAGTTCCAAAACTGGTATACCTTTGGCATCCTTCGAAACACTCACGATGATGAAGTGTTCCTTCGTTTAAGGTTAATTAGTTATATTTAGTTCAACAACTCAAATACAGAAGTTTCGTTTTGGTAGGAAGAACTTCCTGGCAGACAATTCCATCATCGCATGTCGAATGGGAGATACGAGTAGGATGATGGAAAAGGTAATAATCAAGGAAAGCTCAAGTGCAGGAAAATGCAAACAAGTCATTATCAAACTAGAAAAGGAACGTAAAGGCAATGAATTTTCAACATTTACAAAACACACACACACGCACGCACAGAAACACACACAACACATCCATATACAAGATACATGCATAAATCTAAAAGTTATTCAATTAAACTTAAAATAATTATACCGTCCTACATGGAGATTGTAGATTGTTGCCATCATCGCATCGGTTCGTTGAAGTATCGGAAAGGATGTTTGAGAGCGATTGATCGATTTTATATTTATGAAATGAAGTTTTGAACTTTAATAGGCTGCTTATACTTTATTGGTTTTATGGATAGAAGATACAAACTTGCTCAGTTAGTTGTACTACTGAGTAATATTCATAATTGGATTCCAAGTATATTAATCTACATTCTTTTTAATAGTTTAATATTCAAGTTTAGTAATTTAAAAAAAAAATATATCAAAAAAGAGGCTGGAAATCCTCCCACACTAAAAAATCTATATTGGTGACTTGGAAAATTTCCCATTTATTTCAAATTCAAAGATGTGTGCCTACGTGTTTTTTAAATACACCAAACTTCTAACTACAAAAAACTATTTCATCAGTTCTAACTGAAATTTTAATTTTGTTTTAATTGTCAATTTGATATTTGTTTTAATTTTTCTAGTTTTCAAAAAAATTGAATACAAAATAATATAAATTTCAAATCAATGACGTGAAACAGATTTTTTCTAAAAGATGTTTAAACATCTTAAAACCAGAGAATGACTACTTTAACTTATGTATATGTAATAATTTTCTAAAAACAAATGACATCTGTCATTTTCCAAGAAAAAAATATTGTCAATTTGTAAAATACTTTCGGACAGCAAAATTTTTGGAATAATCACAGCTTATTTGATACAGCCCCTAGTTTAAAATTAAAGTTGCAATATCTTCCAAGTTTGTAGGGTTATTCATTATATTATATTAGATTAAAAGGTCAATTTATTCATACTATAATTGTACTATGCCTTTCCAATATGATAAGCTACTAAACTACATTTAAATTTAGTACAAAACACATTTTATCCTTGAAGATAAACTGCTTTTATTTTGAAAATAAAAGCTGTATCAAATAAGCTGTGAGCCACTGTATGTATATTTAAGGACTCGCCTTTGTTTAAAAAAGTTCGATTATAAATCTCGAGCAAATTCATGGGCGATAGGAAATTGTATTCCAGGTATTGGTTTAAAAATGCTAAATGATCAAAGCCTCTAATTTTTGTTGATACACTGCCAATCACTAGGATGAGGCAACAACTATCTTGCTGATCCTCAAAACTATGGAAAAAACCAAAAAGGACGCACAGCCCAAGCAACAACATCCCGAGAAAAGCGGTTAATTTTACGTATTGCTTCAAATTCTACTCATCAATCAGCTACTAAAATAAGGTCCAAAAGCGGAGTATCAGCCAGTATTTCGACAGTCCGAAGGATAATAAGAAAAGATGGTACTATCCAGAGAAGAAAACTCAAAAAGAAACCTGTTCTAAAGCAAGTACACAAGGAGCTGCGAATGAACTTTGCAACAGAACATGTCTCTTGGAGCAGTCAATGGAAACGCGTTGTCTTTTCGGATGAAAAAAAGTTTAACCTTGACGGCCCCGATGGTTACAACTTTTATTTCCATGATTTAAGAAAAGAGGAACTAATTTTGGGAAGACATCATAGCTGTACATCAGGTGTTATGGTGTGGGGAGCTATCACCTACTATGGCAAAATCGAGTTGGAGTTTCTTTCTACAACAATGAACGGAAACAGCTACAAATGCTTGTTGGAACGGTCATTTCCGAAGATAAAAAATATTTTTGGACCTCTGCCTTGGATTTTCCAACAAGACAATGCCCCATCCTCACTTCCAGGGTTGTCAAAAGCTGGATTTTATCAGAAAACGTAGAGCTTTTGCCATGGCCACCCTATTCACCGGACTTGAACATAATCGAAAACGTATGGACATGGCTATCTCGAAAAGTTTATGAACTCGGTAGACAATTTGAAGAAGAGGACTCCTTAATTGAAGCTATTCGTGATGCCTGGGACGAGATTTCACTTGACTATTTAAAAAAACTTTATGATTCCATTCCAAACCGTCTAATAGAGGTCACATCGAAAAATGGGGGGCATACCCATTATTAATTGAGAAAAACTTAATAAATAAATGTTTGAAAACTAAAAACTGTAAACATTTCTTTCATTTTTTTGATATTTTATAAGATTTTTCATGTGGCCTCATCCAAGTGACGCACTTTTTCATACTGTTTTTAAGTAGCTCTTTTTAATGTAGGGAAATTCCAACAGTCTTTTTCTATTTAACCCCTTAATTTTATTACTTTTTTTTAAGAAAATATCTACCTACTCAAATGTAGTAAATTTGTATGGGTACGAAATTTCCCGCAGGTATAAAGAACGAAAATCAATTAAAAAATATGTGGCTTCATCCTAGTGATTGGCAGTGTATATTGCTCATTAACTTCATAATAAGTGTTCCTACTAGACACTGCCTTAGTAGTTAGACAGGCTCCTGCAAACGATTTAAGCAGAGTTTTTCATAGAGGAGAGGACTCAGTTTCTTACCTTTTATGGTCCTCACAAAGACTATGAACCCACCTAGAGGACTTCTACTATATAATGATCCTTGTGATCTAAGAAGCTCCGAAGTTTATTGTCTCAAGCGCTTCATTGTTTTAACGAGTAGGGAAGGTCTTTAGATCGATAACCAACTATATATGTAAGTCTAATTGTGTTAGGTTTTCCCGGCCAGCAGATACCTTAACCTAACATAACTTATATGTATGTACATATAGGTTAATTCGGTTCTTAATTTAAAAAAAAGAAAACATTCAAGACCAATCTTGTAAACCTTGAAATTCTGCAAAAAGTTTTATCCTGGAGGAGGAACCAAAGACAAAAATCTAAAATTTGCTTTGAAGCAGGGTTAATATAACCGTCCTACTTGTCGAACTTGGTGTCAATTAAAAAAATCACTTAAAATTCTTGAAAAATTTAGGAATTTACCAGAGTTTTTAGAATTGTGCTGCTAAATAAAAAAAAAACTTAAAAATTAGTATTCAGGGGCTTGGCATCCATCCTCCTTTTTACAATCGTTACCGTTTATTTAAAACAATTCTATTTATCTTTAAACTCTATTAATAAACAGTTTTCGAAATACATGTTATGTATGTAATGCAAAATTTTGACATAAATTAATTATACAAAATCTTTATCTCATTGAATTGAAATGGTTTAGCTTGACAAGTTTCTTTAAATAATATGCAGTTGAAAATTTGATCTTTCAAATGCTCATATCTCGGTAAATATAAGCTCGGAAAAGGATAAAACTCACGAATTTTGACATCGCATAGTTCTCGAACTGGACCACTAAATGGCTAAAATTTCAGAACTGCGAAATTCCCCCCTCCCCCCTTTCGTTACTAGTTATTCGGCCCGTGGGGGTAAAATAGTTGGTTGAATTCTCTACTGTATGGAAAGTCTTGATATTGTTGGATAAGTTTGAGGATTTTTGAATGCACGTTAGCCCACCACTATTTTTTATTACAGTAGTTTATTTTTATACTAATAAGTTGAGTGCCATGTTCAAGTTTATATCTCCGCAACTACGCATCGTAAAGAGGTAGAGGTCTTGAAAGATATAACGTACTGCCTGTTACTAATTATTATTCAGTTGGTCATTAAATTTGTACAGATTTATTTTTAATTGCCTGCATTAAATGTCGACTACCAAATAAAGCCTTTGTAAAGGTTGTTTAACAAATTTGTATTTCCTCCATGCGTTCGTCGCCATATAGGAGCAAAATTGCCTCCATTTTAAAAACCTTTACTCAATGCACTCTTGTCATGCTTGTGTTAAAATTGTTATTTTGCTTCCTTTGGTAATCCCAATAAACTTAACAAACTATGCACATATTTGTCCAATATAATACATGTGTATAGGTATTTTTATCCCACATCCTGGTCCTTCAACCACACCTTAAAATATGAACCATTTATTGGAAAATTGCGTCGAGAGCACCATAACCATAAACTATGGGCTTAGGTTTGGTTTGGTATAGCTCGTTGATGTAACAAGAGTCGTTACAGGAGTTCGAGTATAGAAACTTTTGAGGTTCAGTTTCAGCATGTAATTCTGTTTTTTTGTGTTACATTGAAAATAAAAGTCCATAGAATTTGCAAGTGGATATGTTAACAATTTGTAACGATATTGATATACACCTAAACCTATATTTTACCTGAATCCTTTGTAGATTGTAGCTGATGCAAGTTTTAGATACTGTCATGCAACAACAACTCTGTGTAACATGAAAATAGATTTTGTATGTCGTGTTTTTATATTCTATTTTTTTTTTTTTTTTGTTATGGTGTGGTGTTTGAATTTGAGTTTTTGATATAAATTCTTTGCATATAAGCACTTTATTCAAATATCAGCAATATAAATTGATACTCGAAGCAGATCCTTTTATTGACACTGTGTAGATTGTTTTCCAGGCTTATGCTATAGTTTATATCGAATTGGTTCAAAGTGAATTTCGAAGGATGATGACTTTAACGATATTGTTGCTCCTTTTTTATCAAGGAGTATATTGTATGGGTGTATACTATGTTGAGTGTGGTTGTGAGAAAACTGTTTTAGTTTTGTTTACAAAGTACAAGGAAGTTTAACCTCGAAATAGATTATAGAATCGAATGAAGTAGGATGTGAAGTGATTTTTTGAAATTTTTTTCAAAATCAATTGGCATTTGATTCAAACCGTAGTCAACTCTTTGTATTCTGTCAAAGGTGCAATTAATTTTATGCTCGCCTGCTTCAAATGAGAAGCTATATCACTGCACAAAATGAATCATATTTGACATTTATGAATAAATTTAAAAATCATACACGAGCGATTCGAGTATATGGTCATCACAAGTTATACAAACCAAATTTTGTTCCTCAAAACCACCACAACCCATCTCATTGGTCAATTTCAGAATTATTTATACACCATGGTCACTACAACTGAATGAATGAGTAAAATTTGTTGATGACATTTCTGTCACATACTTGGTTATATTGAAATTTAAAGATTTAAAGAATCTTCTAATGATAGACACTGCATACGTTTTTTTGATTCACTTATCGTTATCAGTTTTAAGTTGTACCTTTTTTTATAAAAATTCCTGAATAACTTATGGAGTCTATATAAAACGGAAAATGTCTCAAATATGTCATAATTGACTGTCAAATTGTCAAAGCGAAATCCATCAACCTCAATGTCACTGTCCTGTATCATCCAAGAATAGCAATCAATATAGAGGAGTTTTAGGGAACTGTTAGGATGTCCTTCGTCTAAAAATAGTATAGTCCTTCCTTTCGTTTCGGGTTGTAATCTCGATATATGTATGTAAGTCATGCGAATCTTGAGTGCGGTTCTAAGGTGCAATTCACTGGCAATTAAATTAGTGTTAAAGTTGAATTTGATTGTATCATGTAATGAAATAAAAGTGGAATGACACCACCTTTGGAAAATATAATTTTAATTCAAACATTTTTAGCTCGAACTTAGCAAGAAGTGTGTGCAGTGCGTCATATAACAGTAGGAACAGCAGTTATTTCCGGAATGGAAACAGAATTATAAATTATTTTTTTCATATTCAAATTACGAGTACCTTACCTATGAAATGTATATTTCTGGAGAAAAAATATATTTGAACTAAATTTTACTATTAAAATTGAAATTATGACTTCTCGAGTGAAAAAAGGAACATTTAGAGAATGCCAGGAAGTTAACACCTGGCTTTTTAACATTTGGAATTTTTTCTATTAAATTCGTCTGAAAACCATTCAAATAAATTAGACTGACACAAAATAAAATAAATGATTTAAATCAACTTTTTACTATTTTCCATAGAAATCATACGGGCACAGTTGTGCTCAGCAAAGATCTTAAGTATTACACACTTTTAACATTAAAAACACACACTTTAACTTCAGAATAAATATAATTAAATTTCAGCTGATTAGTACTTGTGATTCTTGAGATAAAGCACTACAAAAACCCTAAAAACCTAAATGTGATTCAACGACCAAAGTGTTTTTTTTTTTAAATATTTTTATTCAAGTAAACATTTTTCGAAAAAATCCTAAATTATGACAGAAAAATGCTAGATATAATGTTTATCAGTGTTAGAGAGTATTCAAAAACTTGAGAAATTTTTAGCCCATCAATGTATTCTACAACTTTCTGATGTCATAATTATTTATAGATTTTAATATTGCAGTGAACATTTTTTGACAAATGATAAAAAAACAGACAAACATTTTACTTGTATTCCCGAAAACTTAATTTAAAATCTAATTTGATTAAAAAAAAAAATTAAGAATGGAAAAACAAAATTCAGTCTTTCTTCACTATAAAGTTTTTACAACGAAAAGTATGTATAAATAAAATAACAAAAAACATAAAATTAAGAATAAAGAATTTTTAAAATTATTTCGCATTTCGGTGAACAATTTTTTTTATTAATTTTTAGGGCTGAATTCGAAGCTCAAATTTAAAAAAATAAGCTTTTTCGACATTTTTTATTATTATATTTATTCATTTTATTTTAAAAACTTTATTTGTTTAAAATCGTATTGGCATATTTTGTTTCATTGCTTCTTTAAGCAACAACAAATGAGAATTTTTCTGACAGGAAATAAGATACTGAAAACATTTTAACAAAAATAGTTTTCATAAATTTATAAAGCCTAGCAAACACCAATATAATTGTTCTGTTTTTTAATTTTTCAAGTTTAAGTTTTCAAATATCTAATGTCATAGAGTGATTTTAAGGTCGAATTCGAAATTTTTGAAGAGTATTCATAATTTGATTTCTTGTTACAAAATCTTGAAGGTAGACCAGTTTAATTTCTCCACTACACTCCAACAAAAAGTTCCATTGAAAGTCTAAAACATGTTCCCATTTTTTGAATCAGTCTAACATACATACAAATAATGTAAAACATTAAATTTATCCTTCAAATTAAAGTCTTTCAAAGCTTTTAAAGTCTACCATCATAACAATAATTCTTGTCGTCGTCGTCATCCTTAAATTGAATTTTTTCTCTACAGATTCGGATTACCTTTCCAACGATATGTTTCGAAGGCGCGACGAAGAATGAAATTCCACTTTAAGGATTTAACGCCTTCTGCAAAGAAGGATTGTTTTTCTACCCCTTTTTTTTCGGGAGCCTTCTAAATTGGTGTGATTCTTTTGAGTGTTAGATACTATATATTTAAGTTGGTAGGTTTAGGGTGTGCCCTTGTCTCTTCTCATTTTTCAAAGGTAAATTTGAATAACGGAAAAATGAAATTGAGTCCTTCATATCCCATCCACACGAAAACGCTTGGCTTAACTTCTTGACAACTCGGGTACAGTTTGATTACTGTTTTGTTGGATTTAAATTATTGAAATTTACAAAAAGTACCAACTTGGTTTTTGGTTGGTGAGACAATCTCACTTTTTTTTGTGAAAAATTTACTTCAGCAAGAACCTATAGAAGGAATATAGAAACATTTTGAATTGAAAAGGGTTTTTTGTTTATTTCGAACAAACCAGATTGAATATGTGCACGGAATAATAAATTAATATATTCTTCTGAAGATGTGAATGTAAATGTAAAAAATTTTACAAGAAAAGGAAGAAACACAAAGGATTTGTATCAATCTTGAAGATAGATTCAATGAACTGGGTGACGATGAAATCGTGCGAAGTTTTATGTTCACAAAGTCATAAGACTACATATATAAAGAGCTTGTTCGAAATACTTTACAATGGCAGAGATTCATAGAAGTGTGAAGGTATTTTGAAAAACAAGCTTCCACTTAAAAATAGGTCCACATCCAGATTCCGAAATAAAAATTCTCGGAAATAATTTATTCGTTCATAAAGTTACCTTACAACACAACATATATAAAGATGAAGTATTGCGTTTTGATTATTTGCTGTGTCGTCGTTTGTAATATTATTCAGGAGTGCAAAAAAGTGGAGTATTATTATAAGAGTTGCCAGGTAAATATTTCTTAAAGGTTGACTTGACATAATACATATGCAGAGAAGTGCAAAAATATTAGGTAATGTTTAACTTAATCGGGTTTTTCAACAGGGACGCTACAAAAGTAGAGCGACAGGGACAGCAAAAGACGTCTTATTTCTTGCCACTCTTTTCACACTTTCTCTTCTGTAAGGTTTGCCGTTTCATGATGGAAAGATATACGAGCCAACAACGAGTCGAAATTATTATAATTTACTCCCGAAATTTGGAGTCAGTGGCCTCAACGTTAAGAGCGCTGCGTCCAATTTATGGTCGTCATAATAGTCCTAGCAGATCAACAATTGAGCGTCTAGTGGGAAAATTTTGAATCCACAGGCACAGTACAAAATTTTCCCGTGCCAGTGAGACAAAGAAGTGCCCGTAGTGTCGATAATATTGCTGCCGCTGAAGCTTCAGTTGCAGAAAGCCCAATTGTGTATTTCACACGTCGCGTCGTTCTCAAGCGTTGGGCATCTCTGTGACGAATTTTACGAAAAGATCTGGCCTTACATCCTAACAAGATTAAATTGAGAACTGAAGCCGCTTCACCACCAGAAGCGAGTATGTTCGTGAATTGGCCTGAGTAACAACTTGAAAATGATTCGGATTTTCATCGAAAAATCATCTTCAGCTATAAGGCTCATTTCTGGCTGAAAGGCTTTGTCAATAAAAAAATATGCGGTATTGGTCATGCAGCAATCCAGACGTACTCCATGAGTCAGTATTGAATCCCAAAAAAATCACGGTTTGGTGTGGCCGTACTTCTTCCGTGATGATCAAGACCGGCACGTTACATGTGAATGGGGATCGCTACCGTTCAATGATAACCGAATATTTTTGGCCCCAATCCGATGATATGGACTTGGATGATGTGTTTCCAACAGGACGGCGCACAGTGGAAAATGGTAGAACAATTGCATATCATAAATGAGTTTTACTAAAGTCTTAAATGCAACAAAATTTTTATTTCATTTGAAAGATAAAATGTCAATCTTTACTAAAATGCAACAATTTTAAATATTGCATGTAAGGAGAATTTTTTATAAGCCCCACTGTTTTCATGTTTCTTCAACACATATTTTTAAACTGTCAGTTCACCGCTTTTGAAATTAATTTTCCATAAGATTTTGTAGTTGAAGTTATAAAGTATTATACATTTCTGGAAAGGTCTTTTTCTGGAGATTTTAATTAATATATATTTTTTTAATTTAACTTTTCGGTACACGATAAATTGAGTAAACTATGAAATAAGAGAAAAAAAAACATTTTTAAACTTCAAGGAAGCTTTTCGACTTTAGCCACGCTTGCCCACGCTTTACATTTAATTGTAATTTGTAGCCTAGCTTTTCATGAAAAAATATTGGTAAAAATTATCTGCGGAAACGTGCGGATTCAGAAGTTATCACGAAAATAGTAATAAGAGTACCGACACAGAAAAGCCACATTAGGTATTAATTTTTGTTTTCCAATACAATATACGGGTTTTCAAGAAAAAAAAACACAGTTTTAAACGATTTTTTGTTCTAAAAACGAATTCATCGTTTTAAAAAAGCTACCACATCAAGTTTTTGAAATATAATACAAAATATAAAAATAATGTTGAAAACGGGTATTTTCAAAATTTTTGGCTAATAGCTATAATTAGATTTCGGATTCTAAATCATCACCAAAAACTAACTTTAAAACATGTTTCTCAAAACCTTCAAACCATGAGATTCAAATTTTTTTAAACTTTATAAAAACTCAAAAGAAGAATTACATACATGCTATTCGAAACAAATGTGATTTTTCGCAAACTAAGTGAGATACTTAAAAGATTTAAAGTGTATAACCAAAGATAAAACATTTTACTTATTATGTTGTGATTTAATTTTGCTTTAAAAACCACCGTATATTATTTTACATTTTATTTCACATTTTTGAAGAGATATATATATATTTAGAAGAGGTATATATATTTCAAAAACCTGAGTTGATGGAAAGCAATACAACGAGAGATTTGATTTCAGGTGAACAAATCAGTTGGAAATGTATTGTTTGATCCATGCAACTGAAATTGTTTTTAAAATTTTCTTGACGAGATCTGATTATAGATAATAATTATTATGAACGTTATTTGTGCCAGGTAAAACTATACGGTAACATTATTGAATATGCATTTATTAAGATTATATTTTAATAATTTCTTCTTTTTTATTATAATTTTGAATTTATTTTTTCATTCATACATTCTTCTATATGTACCTCTACTATATTGTTGAATGTTAATTATTTTTTTAAGCATTTTGGTAATTGAATAATGCAAGTATGCATACAAAATCTGAATTGCTTTATTTATAATTTACGTTTTTATTTTATTTTAAATTAATTTTTTTTCCTTTTCTAAATATTTTAAAGTTATTTCCCTCAAGTTTGATTAAATAATTTGAAGTAAGTTGATCAAATAAATTCAAGTTTCGACGATTTTCAAAATCTTTCCTTTATTTAACTATGTATAAATCTTCATAATCTAATAAAACACATGTCAATAGAAACGTCATATACTGCTTTATATTTGTGCAAAATTTCAAAACTCTATCTTTAATAACAAAAAAGTTATCGATTTATGATCTGAAAAAGTGTATTATTTTCCACTGTGCGGCGCACAGTGGGGCCACCTGTATGGGAGAGCGGAAAAAACTCCATAAAATCTAAACCATTGAACCGATTTTGTTGAAATTTTCAGGAATGATTTTCAGCTTCAAGAGAAATTTTCCCTATCAATTATCGCACACTGACACGCCTACTTATTGCTCTTTTTAATAAAAACTAAATCTTTAAACCGATTTCAATAAAATTTTGACGGCTGATAGTCAAGGAAAACAAATTACACTATTAATTTCCGCCCACTGCCACGCCCAGTTTGTTCTCTTGTTAATATAAACCTTTTTTAAAATTTTTTGATCGACGTGGTGTTAAGGACTATACACATGAGAGCAACCAACGAATAAAAAACAAATAGGATTTAAAACTTACATACATATATAAGCCTAAATTCTTCACAAAAACTTAACAAAAAGGTAGAAATCTAGTTTATTTAATGTTAATATATTAAAATTTGGGTTGTAATTGCTGAAATAAGAGAAATTTGGGAGGATTTGGTCGTAACATACCATCCACACTTCAACGAATGAATTGTTAGCACGCGACTAACCTAAAAATCATTCTAAAAGCATTTTCTTAGACTAAGTAAACGACATTCGCTACAATAAAAAAGCACATGTAAACGCAATGTCAAAATGGACGAATGTTCGTCATTAATCGGTCGTTGGTCGTTCTCAGTTCTCATATGAATATTTCTTTAGTTCGATAAAATTATAAGTTTTAAAAATTTTTATGAAGTTTTCAAGTATGTGGAGGAGTATAAGCAACAACTGATGAACATTTTGCAATCTACTTATAAAAACCGCTTAAACAATCAAAGTTACTTCTTTTCGAAATATAAATGCAGGGAAAAACCTGCAAAAAATGGAACAACTCGTTTTCATTTTATTTTTGCGATTATTGCCTGCATATGCATATTAATTTAATCTATAATATTACACACAATTTAAGTACATACATATTAATTATTTCTTTAAAATTAAGTTTTAATTTACTTTTAAATTAATTTAGTTCAATTTAAATTAATTTTAGTAATTCAATTTAACTAAATCGTTATTCCATATATGAAAAAATAAATCAATAAATTATAAATTAATTCTTAATCATAACAAAGAAAAATAGTAAACTCACTTCAATTACCTTAATTGCGCATAAGAATGTGGAGAGCAAACTTCATACTTATTTTAAAAAAGGTAAAAAATGATTTTATAGCCTCTTGAAAAGTCGCTCTCGAACTCTTATTTTTAAGGCTTTGTTCGGCGGTTGTCTACAGTTGTCAATGAAATTTATAGACATGTTAGACAATAGTATAAGCTTTCATAAAATGACAATTTTAGACCGGAGCTCAGCGGAGCTTTTTTTGTAGGCTTAGCAAAACTTGCATTATCTAGTTACTTTTCTTCACTCACTTTATAATTTTTTTCAAGGTCATATTTTAAAAAATGTGTCTATTTTTTTATTCTTCTTTGTTATTTGAACTACAAACCTGTAAAGTTTCATAATTGTATGTTTACAAATAAGGCCACAGCAAGCCAAAATGTGCATAAGTAAAAATAGACGATTTTTTGATAATATAAATTTGTCGAACTTTCAAGGTCGCTCAGAGCCATAAACAAATATGAAATGAAAAAACTGAATTAGAACTGTTTTCCTTGACTTTTTATTAAAACAATAGCATATCAAAAACCGCAAAAAACGAATTACAAAATTTGTAATTTTTTCCCTGTTTGCCCCACTGTGCGGCGGCGCCACAAGCCACACAGCGAATGTGACAATCAATTTATTGGAAAACAAGTTTTGAAAACGTGACATCTCACGAAATGGTCCAGTCACTTGGCCGTCTCGATCGTTTGATTTGACGCCGTTAGACTATTTCCTGGGCTACGTCACGTCTATGGTCTATGCCAACAAGCCAGCGACGATTGATGAACTTCGTACGAATATCGAACGTGAAATTGCAGCAGTATTGGCCGATTTATGCTTTAAAACCGTCGAAAATGGGGTTCAAACACTGGACTTCTGCAAGCGTGCCCGTGGTGGACATGCAAAAGAAATCGAGTTTCATACATAATGGTAGAATTTCATTGATATCCAAAACCGTTTTTGTTTTATTTAAAAAAAAAACTTTTGTAGCGCTCTTTTTGAGAAACTTATTTTTAGTGTACACATGGGAAAGTTGTACCCAAGAATATCGTCGGCTGTGAGGAGATTGAATGAAAAATTGCGATTTCAAAAATAAATTGTTCAAATCTTAAATTTCAGTATCGAAATATTGTACTAGATGTGGTACATTTGTCCTCTTTACAAATAGATTAGATATGCAATGATTTATCGTCATACACTACTGGACGGATTTCGATAATTCTTTCACCTTTAGAATGCTAAATTATCACTGAGTAACAAAGGCTATATTTTTTTACTAGGAAATGTTTAAAACAATTGTCCACCCGTGTGAAGCCGGGACGGGTCACTAGTATACAATACAATCAATAAGTTTCGATATTTGACGTACGGCAGTTCTAATTCCAAAGTATCATAATTTGAATATCATAAAATCGGTTAACTCTACTATAACGATTATTGTTTTAATTTCTTACAGTTTAACAAGTGTCAAATTTTGTATGTCAAACCTCAAATGTCAAATTGTGGAACGATAATAATAACCTTAGGAGGATATAAGGATTTCCGAAATTTGATAACTATTGACGGGTTTGATCATATTACATATAATCCTACGAATTGTGTTTTTTCATATGATTTGTATGTGTAGATACCAAACTTACAAGTTCGGTTCAATCAAATTTGACAATCATCTTGTATCAATGAAATTGATTTCTATATGTTTTTTTTTTGAAAGCTTTATGCCAAAAATAAAGTACACAATCGTGTGTATTTTATTTTACATGAATTTGAATTTCCTGCATGGTGTGCTTAACACCGTTATGTTTGTTATCCAATATTTGTACTTCCTTTCTTCACACACAAAGAAATAAACCCAACTACCACCTCATTCTTGTATTTTATTAGTTTAATGCTGAAATTTCAAATGAACCTTATTTTGCCCTTTATACCTACTCGTGTTTCCTTTCAATATAAGAAACCAACTTAATCCTTTAATCGTATACAGTCATACTCGTTTATCTGTGTGTGTATCTTTCTTTTCGTAAATTAAACAAAAATCCTAAAAAATTCAATTTCAGTTCAATAAAGCCTCGAAGGAAAAAAAAAAGCAACACAGAAATGATGGTTAAGCACATTCTTTAAAGTTGTTCCCATCATCGAATCCTTTGTCACTTTATTTCGAAGAAATTGAATTTCGTTGACAAAAAGAAGTTTTCAAATGTGTACACTGTACAGTAGGTACAGTGTATAGTGAGCATTGTACAAACACCACCTAATGTATGTAACTTAATAAAAAGGATTCGACGACGCACGATAAAAGAAAGTAAGCTAACCTAAAAAGAAATAAGCTTCACATACCACTTATTTGCCCAATCTCTTCCTTTTTTTCTGTTAAGGGATGAAGACGAAGAGGGTAAATGTATTTCTTTTATATCATTTATCAACTTTAACAAATCATGCCCTGCACAGAACAAGGGTTATCCTTTACAAAAGTCTTCCTGGAACTTCCTGAACACCAAAACCAAAAAAAAAAAAAAAAGGAAATGAAGCCAACTACAAAAAAAAAGCCCGATCAGCAACAAGAAATGGTTGTCATCATATAATAAACAAATAAAAATGAAAGTTGGCCTAGACATAGCTTGGAATCCTTAAATCTTTACGGCCAATCGTTATACATGGTGATGTCTATAAGTATGTCCATATGTAGTGTAAACAATAGCAAAAAAATCTGTAAAAAAAAGGATACACAAAATTATCTTCTTTTCTTTTAGTTTCTTGGAGAAAGTTTCACTCCACAACAGGAGCGTTTAATTGTATAAATAATTTATGGCTTATATCTCCAGTATAAGGATGACTTTTGGTTTCAGCATCATCCATTGATGTGAACCAATTCCAACAAAAAAAACGACGACGACGTTGAGGTTCCATAGGTTTGAGAATATATGTATATTTTGATAGAGAAAGCTTTTGGTCCTTTATAAAAAGTTACAAGGCCAAGTATAAAGTTCAGCTGGCTTTAGGTTAAGTGAGTCTTGATAATGGCACCTATAAGCATCATGTAAGGGTCTTTCTTACATCTTATACCAGCCCTTAAACAACAAACAAAGTTAATTGTTTCATTTATGTATTGAATCCTATTTATTTTCTTCTTCTTTTTTGTCATCACGTGACCCAGATCAAAGGTCAAAGAAAATTATAAATTAGCTCGAGAATTATGTACTACATAGGTATTATTCTTCATCTAAAGGAGTTTCAACTTTATAAGGATCCAAGTGGGTGTTGAAAGTTGTAATACCTTTAAGTTTCCGTTTGTTCGTCAATAGATGGCTTTAGCAGTAAGAATTAGTTGTTTTTGACATTGTCAAAATATCATGAACTTAACTTACATATACGTTTGACATACAGAGTTTTGACACATTATTGATTTTAATTCATGGATGTGAGAATTTTTTTTTATTAGTTCAGTATTGAATGAACTTCAAATTGGTTCCTTTTGAATTGAAGCAAAGGAATGTGGAGCGTCTTTTTTCCCTTTTAGGTGATGAAAAACGGATTCATCCGTCATCATCATCCCAGAGAAAAGAATGGCATGATGGGAACTGGCTATGTGCGAGTATTTGGTGGGAACAGGTCGATGTTAATTGGTATGAACACTTGAAACCCATTGAAACAATCCTTAGGAAATGGTATCGACTTTCGGAAAGAAATTGCATCGAATGATACAATTAAGCCAAGAACTCCGCCAAATTCTCTTTCTGTTGACCCCTCATTTGATAAATTTGTTCAGTGTCGTTCTCGGAAAAGGGAGGCTTGTTCATGTACTCAAAAAGTTAAACCTCTTAAGTCGACATAAGTGGTACAAAATGTATATTCAAATATAGGAGATATCAGTATCCAATAATTTACAAAAAATTGCTTAGTTTTTAAGACGCATTATTTATTCTGTTATGAAGGAAGTTCTGTTTCAATGTTTCTTCACGCATTTTTAGACATGTTACGTTTACTTGGATGAATTATTTCTTCAGTACAAGGCAATCGCTGCCATAAAAAATCATTGAGTTTGCAAAGTGGACACGAGGAATTAAATGTTAATACTTTATCTCAGAATCTTTAAACGCATGTGTACACTAATTTTATAATTAGACTCAAGAATAAGAAAAAAACAAAAATAAATCTTAATAAAATGACACATTTATTGACATTTTGACACAAGAGTTGGCCCAGGGTCCTTAGTGAAATAAATTGTTTTTCTCAGCCATAAAACCGCATAACAAATGAAGATTATGATTATAGTCTAAAACGTGGAATTGCAATAAAAGGCACACAATTTTTTTTAAGGAGATCTGAAGAACAGGTCCGGATATATGTATGGTATATACATATATTTTTAACTTCCCATAGGGAGTTATTGTAATCGGTCCGATTTGTCAAATTGAAATTTTTGACAAATCTGGACGTTTCAAAGTTCCTAGAATCTAGATCCGTCATTTGTAGAGAGATGTCTGTGTGTGCGTGTATTCGTACGTTAGAGATACCCTTTTTTGTCCACGGTATCTCAAGAACGTGTAAAGATATCGACTCCAATTAAATTTTGTTCGACAGGTTATAACTTCAAAAGATGAAGAAAGGACTTTCACAAAAATTGGTCAAGCGGTTTTTTCACTATAGCAGTTTTTAAAAAAAAGTGAAAATTTTGGTTGGAAGCAAATATCTCAAAAATAGATACCTAGTGCCATTGACTTCAAATAAATTTTATTGTATATATTGTAATATGATACAGATTTGATATAAATTTTGAAAATTTTCAATTTACCGTTATTTTTTTAAAATTGAAAAACTAAAAAAAATTATACAATGAAGGAAAAATGATATTATCTTCAAAACAACTATTTTCTATTATGTGAAACAATGTTTTTATACATCTGGTTTGAAAAAAATTCAATTGACAGTTTTTTTACAAAAAATAAAAAAGTACAAAAAATTGTACCAAAAGTTGGTAAAAAGTGTTTTTTGACTTGAATATCTCGAGAATGAGCACCGATATTGACTTCAAACTCATTTATGTTTATACAAAATACAAATATTAATATATGCTACAATTTTGACAAATATCGAATGGACAGTTGTTTTACAAAAAATAAAAAACTTAACCAAAAACTTACCAAAAAATGTCAAATGTAGTTTCTTGTCTTTAATAATGTCCAGAGTGGTCAATCATTTCAACTTCAAATTTATTTTATTTTTTGCATAGTAGAATTTTGAACATTGGTACTTTTTTGACAAATATCGAATTGACAGTTTTTTTTTTTTAAATAAAAAACCAAAGCTGAAATTTAACATAAATGATAACATATTGACGAAAATCAAATTGACATTTTTGTACAATAAATATAAAACGGGAAGTTATCAGTTTGGGTCGCACCCAGCCTCTTTTTTAAATCGTTATCAGATATCAGAACGTTGCCTAACTATTCGGAATTGGTGTAAGTGAGATTAAAACTTCTTGATCACGCTATAGACTCTCGGGTTGGCAATGAGCTAAAATCCAATAAAATAATCCAATTGCAAAAAGATAAATCAAGATTTTGCAGATTTTTGTCTAAGTATAAAGGGTGGTTAAATTTTAAGGGTCGATGTTGAATGTGAACCTAACACCTTCATTTGACATTTCTCAATTTCAGACTAATTCAATTTGAACTATGGGAAAATACACAATCGAGCAAAGCGTTAAAGTTATTCAGGCTCATTATGAAACTGGGCGTTCAAATCAAAATGCATATCGTGCAATTTTCGACAAAAATCACCTCAGTGCATTCGTCAATAAGTTGAATTGCCGCAATGAAGTGTGTTGGCTGAATGCACTCTAGAGCAGCTCAAAATCGTTCCTAGTTTCCATTACAAAATCCTAGACATAAACTCGAAAGAAAAATGTCAGTGTTTGGTGTGATGGATATTGGGCTTTTTTGATTTGAATCTCTATATATATATATGATATTCTCCTATACTGCGAAAAATATCACGTTTTTCACACAATTATTTTACTTAATAAAAAAACTACTTACCTAAGTTGATAAATTCTTTCATGAACAAAAAAAATATTTTTATCATTCTTATCTTTTCAAATAGCTTTTTATATCATTATTTTCTTATTGGAATTTTTTTCACAAAAACCAACACTAGCTCTCTGAGTTGTATAAAGTTCAAGAACTCCAAACTTATTACCAATTAGTATCATTTTTTTGGTCCAAAAATTTGCAATCTGAATATTTTTCTTAGACACTACAGAGTCACTTACATATACATATACACTCAATTTTAAGCAAACACTTTTTTATTGGTTTTTGAAGTCGTTTCATTCATAAAGAATTTCTGAAGTGATTCATACGAATTCGAATTGCAAAATATTGAAAGCTTTTTGGATTGATTGGATTGAAATAACCACTCAAAAATTCAAAACAGTATCATCACTACTTAAGATAGATGCTCGCAATTTTCTGTAAATCTAATTTAAAAAAGCAATTACAATATTAAAAACATCATTTGTAAATTTGAAAGGACGATGAACATTGTCCAAATAGAACCAACTTTAACTTTTATACTATTATTTTGTCATAATATACAGATTTTTTTTTTTTTTTCGTTGTATTAATGTTTGTCTTGATCCTAGACAAATTGGCATCATAAACATGAAAAAATAATATTGGTGCTAATCACCAGATACTTTATCATAGCGATAAATATTTATATACCTCCACATGTATGTAGATACTAACTTACATAACTTTTGTGTAAGATAACGGCATGTATAAAATAAGGGCAATATAGTGTAGGTGTAGGTATACTCGTATTTGAATAGAATACTCGTTGGAACCAAGGTCATGTTTAATTTCCACTTTGTTAAGCAATAAACGCACAAATCTTATGAAATAATGATATAAATTCTTCAGTAGAATAATAATGTAAGAAAATGTAGAATAAATAAAAGACAGAGGACAGAGTAGGGTTCGAAATCTTTGTTTTTTATGACACAACGAATTAATGGTTGTCCCGGTAGACTTAAAGGAGTCCATTAAATAAAAATGGTTCAACATTGAGCACAAAAAAATTGTATCAAAAACAACAGTCTATTGAAGAACTTTTTTTACTTTTAGTGTCAATTATAGTATTGTTAAAGTTCCCTGGCTACATTTTAATGTTATTTACTTTCGTCTAAACAAAGCTGTTTAATGTTGAATTTCTTACAAGAATTATATTACAGTCTAGGTTGGTTTAATATGGGTTTAACTTCTAAACCTATAATGACGAAACAATTTTGTAAGTAGGGACTAGTTTTGAAGCATTCCAAATTGAATCACTATGCAAAACTGAGTCGCTTCCCGATGTCTGTATTTCCCTATGTATGATTAAATCTTTAATTCTACACCAGGGATTTTGATGCGTTTTTTTAATAGATAGAGTAATTCAAGAGGCCGGTTTATATTATTTATAACTAAATAATTTTTTTTTTTTTCATTCTTTCAAATGTCTTCCTAGACTGCTCTCGCAGTTTTTGAAATGTGACCGTAGTCCAGGGAAAGTTTAAAAAGTGAGAAAATATAGACAAATCACAAGAAAGACGTAAAAAATACAACCTAATTTTCCCATTCAATTTGTTCTGTCAAATTTAGCTGTCAAATTTATATATTTCAGTCGTCTGTCCAAAGTTAACAAGATGTCATAAAGTTGCCTATCTTTCTGTCACCATTGTAGAGTTATCCAAATATTTTTTTTTTCAAGCTAACGGTATGTTGATTATATTCAAAATTCATACCAAATCTTTATGAGTGCATGATGTAATGAAAAAAATTTAATTTAAGTCAATAACATTATTTTTTTCTGAGTTTGTGACTGCATGTAATTTATCTGTAAATATGGTAAAAACAAATTGTACCTTATTTTTTTCGAAAGTCCTTTTTAAGTCGTTTGGAGGTATAATCTCTTATATATAATTTAGTTAAAGTCGTATAAGCAAAAAAACCATACACAAAATGTCGGTTAGTTAACAGAATTTTTGAGGAAGAACATTTTACTAGATTATTTTCAGTATTTTTTTAATTCAAGAATAGTACTGTAAATAGAAATAATTTATGTATAGAACCAATTATTCTTAAAGCTCATTATTTCATTGTATGCGCCTCTTAAAACAACCTAGACTCCAAGGTTAACGTCTTATCCGATAAATGCATTGACAGAATTGTGCCTGACAATGTCAATTTGTGTCAAAAGCTTATCTTGTTTATTTGAAAACTTGACAAAGTTTTGGAAAGGAGTATGCGTTTTAAACATTCAAGTATGTACATACTTATAAACTAAATTAAAGCATCTAAAAAGATTTGAGCAACATCTAACTGATTAGCCAAATAGCAAAGTCTTTGTGAAACGCATTTGAACTTGAAGTTCCAGAAAACTTTGAAAAATAAACATAAGAATTTATGTACATACACATGTATTATGTACTCAATAAAAACAAAAAGTGAAGAGATAAACGATTTTAATAAAACACACAAACTTTCTTATTCCATAAAGACACTCAAGACAATTGTAGGCAAATTAGCACTTTTACAAGTCTACAATCCTAAAAAACTGCTCTTGTCACATTCTATGTATTATTTTTGTTTTTAACTACTTTTTAAATTAACACAAAAAAAAACAAACAAATAAACAAAAAAAAAAACGAAACTTAAGACAAATAAAAATTTAAGAAAAAAAAAAAGTAATTTGGCTTTCGACTATAATCCAATTTTTATCTTGTTTTGCAGTTTCATCTCCTTTCGCATAAGATTCTTTTCAAAATGTAAAGTTTTTATGTTGAGTATTTTTCGTTTTTCGTTTTTTGTTATTTTCCTTATACCCATTCTGGGAAAATTCAACAAAATACATAGAACTTTCTTTCAAGGAAAGTAGATGCCAGAAAAAAGTTAATAGAATTCAAAAATGTAAATGCTCCCTTACGACGACGACAAACTCACTCGAAAAGTTTTTTACTTCTCCTCCCGAGGGCATCTTCTTGTTTACAAAACATAAAAAAAACATCCATGTTCGTTCGTTTATATACTTTCTCTGGCTATACAATAAAACTATTTTGATGTCAAACAATTTTGTCTTTGATTATTTTCAATCAATCGGAATTCGAAAGTTGGCTTATTTAAGACTTCTGGAGGAATAATCAATATAGTGCTCCATGGCGTATACGTACTTTTTTGTGTGTGTTAAATTTAGTTTTTTATGCAAATACTTCAAAGGTTTTACGAGTCAACAAGTTTATAGATCTACACTGTAAAGGATTATATCTTTTGTCCATATTGTCCTTGTTTTGGTCTTCATATCCTAACAACATAGTTTACATCGATTGCTCAAACAAAGTCCATAGGGAAGTGATTTACACAAGTGCATATAGTGAAGTAGTATTGGTAAATCTGAGGATGTGATTTAACTTATTACTCTCTGGAAAATATCAACAAATTGAATTTGATTCTAAAATTTAAATACTCGAATGGATGTATTTTAAGGCTCATTTAAAGCAGAAAGAATAAATTAGAAGATCTTCCAAGTCTGTTATATAAATCTATCCTCACACAATATTTTTTGTTGATTTAAGGAACGATTAAACGACTTTTATGAGCTTAATAATGTTCAAATTAAGGTAAAGTTAATCAACATTAAACACACATGTACATACATTATGTGTAACATGTGTCTGTGTGGTATTTAAATTGTGAGTTGGTTCTATACTTTAAGACACGTTAATACAAAATGAATTAATGAATCTAAGAAACGTCTTAGTTTATGTTCAATTTATTCTCATACAAACAACATGTTCTTTTTTCCTTCAAAATTTATATGGATATTTTAATGGATTTTATAATGGATAAAGGAGTTTTTTTTTTTTTTTGTAAATTAAAGTAATAATTTATTCGAAACATAAACAAAAAGGATCTTTATTCTTGTTGTATTTAGTATTTTTTGAAATTAAATGCTCAGGGAAGGTATTCAAATTCATGTGTATTTTACTATAAATCAATATTAATATTCGTTCATAATTTATAACTTATACGAAGTAGACCCTTTTTATTTGGATAAAGCTCTAGAGATTTAAAAAAAAATAAAAGTCAGCTAACTTTATGTATTTATTATCATCAGGTTATTTGCCTAATGGGGGTTTATTCTATATACCTACCCTACATATATACTTAAGTTAATCCTTTTATAAATAAATAAATTTAAATAAAAAACATTCTGATTTAAAGATGAGGATAAAATATTTATTCCTAGGTTGGGATAATTTATTAAAAAATATTTTTATCTCTTAGGGTTCTAAATGGGTTTTTATAATTTTGTATTATGTTTCTCTTTACAATATACTTACTTTAAATCTTAAAGCTTTATGAATTCTGTTAAAAAATAGGAAACAACTGACCGAGAAAAGGAAAAGAATAATTAAAACTTTGAAAAATAGTTTTTTATTATTTTAAACTGCTAAATAAAGATTGAATAAAATTAGTTTTGATTAAAAATGAAAGAATTGCAAGTGTCTTCCTCAATTTCATTTTAATTTTAAATTAAAAATGACAAGCAGCATAAGAACCAAGTTTCTCGAAATAATTTTCATTTTTACGGAAAAGTGTCGAAATTTGATGATTTTCATTAGAGCCTTTAAAAGTTTCCCAGTAAAATAACATCGATTTTATTGAAAACTGGCAACGGCACCTTTTATACAACGTGGAAACTACAAGAATGCCATTTCTTTTTCTTTCCTCAAAAACGTCATTAGACCGTTGTACAATCTTATTTTTTTATACTTAATAATTCAAACTGTACAACTCGATTTTAAAGTCAAAAGTTCAGCATTTTGAGGTTTCCCAAGTAGGAAATTCGATTCAGAAAATGTACCAATGACTCCATTTCATAAACATTGACAAGTGCGACATGTGACAATCTATAAATGACTTTTCAACTGTCTTGATTCTGTCCCATAAAAAATTGACAATTTTGTAGAATTGTGGAGGAGTTAGCTTAAATTGTCAACGATCATAACAAATTTAAATTATCACAAATTCCCAGCAATTTTGAAGTGACAATTTTCTATGGAACAGATTAAAATGTAAAATTAACAATTTTGTCAGTATATAACTGACAATTGTGACAGCCAATTGAGTCTCGGTCGTGAAATGACATTTTTGATACAAAATTTCTAAGATTATGTTTTCAAGTGAAAGTGGTGAAGAATTTGAAGAATTTAACGAAATTTGAGTGATTTTCAATACATAATTAAAAATTTCACGTCTGCAAAAATACAACCGAATCAGATCGCATCGATTTTGACATAATTGTTAATTCAAAAAAGCTGAATATTTTAAAAAGTTTAAATATCTGAGATACCAATTATATGTCCACCTCTCAGTCTCAGGTTTGGTATCATTGAACAGCTCTAACTGCAACTCTTTAAAGATCTTGTATAGTAAGGGTGGTTTTCATTTCAATGACAGTTAGAACCGACTTGTCAAAAAAATTAAATGCTAAGAACAAATGACAACTAGTACAATCCAAAGCCTATACAAGTGGCACTTTAACAAGATTTTTTTCTGATTGAAATACATATTTTCGGAACAATTTTCTGGGTAGAGTGGACCAAAAATATGTCGAATGATTTGTTCTGATTTCTGTCAAAGATCAATATGTTGATATGTACGAAAAATGAAAATTCATCATTTGAAAAACAAATATTTCTTTTTTAAGGACAATAAAACCCAAACTGAATAACACTGTCAAATCCAATTCTTTTCGGTTGGTTTTTTCTAGTAGCTAAATGTGACATCTTCGGTGCGTTCTTTTTCTCGGAACGTTCCTGTACTCAAAATGTGTAATTCTGTATTTATATGTCAGATTAAAATCACATCCTAAAAATTTTGAACTTATCTCGTTGATTTGAATTAAGAGTGATAATCTTAAGTAAGTACTTATTCATACTACACTAAATTACAAATGATTCTCTTAGAAGGTTAGGTTTTTTTTTATTTGAAATTATAATTTTTCGTTTTATAAGCAGCTTCATACGAACTCATGAGTTTTTAATTTGAATTTTCAAAACTGTGTTCTTATTTTTATTTCTTTTTTCGTTTCTTTTATACAAAAATAAAAACATATTTAACTCAATGATTTTTTTTTTTCTTTTGTAGTTCAGAGTAGATCCTGAACTGTCAAACAAAAAATTGTGTTTCTTTTTTCATTTTTCACATGTTCTGAGCTTGTTCAGAGTGCGCTCTATGAGCTCACAATAAAATAACTGAGCAGACTGAGTTGAATTTTGTTCAGAGCTTGTTCAGAGGATATTCTGGGCATGCTCGATATGCTCGGACACTGTTCAGAGCTCTTTTCCGAATCAAAAAAGAAGAACGCCTAATAGTTAACATTTTAAATTAAAAGAACGCATAACTTGCATTACGCACATGACAACAAAGCGAATAAAATATCAAAATTTCTGACAGTTGAGAATGAGAAATCCCAGTTCGAAATTCATGCAGAAGCGTAATAAACATAATCTCCGTTTCTATACTCAATAATAAATCTTTTCAACTTTTGGCCAAGTCAATAGAATTCCAACCCAAACATTGCTAACTGACAAAAAATGAATTAAGACAATAGCAGTAGTTTTGAAATTAATCTTAAGGGTGTCATTAAACATTTATCTATTCTTTTCTTCAATAAACTTTTATGCTTTGTATTCATGGCTTCCAAAACTAGAACTATACATTTCCGATAATTCTCTTATTCATTCCGAATCCTACAATCCAATAAAATGTTAAATCGATTTGCTTGGCCAGTACATACCAATATTCGTCTTTCATATAATATCCCCTGGGTGATATTAGCAATCATGTTGTTCCTGGCCACAAACCTTCGTACATTTGTACATTTATTTGGACAAAACAATAATGACTTTTGAACTTCTTCTGACCAACTTGTTGGACTCTTTTGTGTTGGTCGTGCTATTTGGAATTTCCATAGAGGCCTCTCCGTTGCAATGTCCAAAATAGTACAACAAAAATATTATTCCTCAATGTGGTCTTTCTTCGTTGAGCATCAGAAAATGGGAATCCTCTCAACATACCATCATCATCATTCCATTTTGTCCTATTGTCCAGTTGAATTAAGATGAACTCCAATCTTCAGTAACAATGGCTGCATTATGGCCAAAAGATTTGGTATTCATTGAATTTGATTTTTTCCCTATCCCGGATCGGAACTCCTCTATAGGTTTGTGGTTGGAATTGAAGTGAGTTATTGGATTTTCTGAAATGAATATTAATTGAAACGAATCGATTTTTATGAAAATTGTTCGAAGTTGTTTATCTTGTGACTTATAACTAAAATTTTAAAACCTAATGGCCAAAGTGTCTAAAAATATCGATAAACCTATCCCAAGAGAGCCTTTTGCTGGCTAAATCCTTTTGGTGGCACATTCTTCGGTTTATATTCTCCACAATACTAATTGATACTGCAGGCAGTGTTGGAAATGCTTTTGAAAATGTTTTTCGTTAATTAAAGTCTCAAAATGGCCCCCGGTGATGAAAACTCAATTATCAATGCAAATTATAAAAGGTGAACGTGTATATTGGGAATGGGTATAGTTTGTGACGTTGTGCCTCCTGGCCGAAGGACATGTTTTATTTAGAATAAATGTTTTCACTTCATGTTTAGGTTTCGTTTTATGTGTGGATACTGGATGCTGAAGGGATTCTATAAGCCCTTTTAGCCTGGTAGCACTAGTATAAAAGTAAAGGTTGGCAGTAATTGAACTATGGATTTATTCGTCTAGGACCTTTTTTATTGGATACATTTAAGGCTAAAAACAGAAAAGCTGTACACTATTCTGGGAAGATGTGTTCATCCAGGATTGAATGTTGTTTTTTTATATTGGAAGCAATAAAATAAAGTTTATTTTCAATTTTTGCAGTTTAGAGACTGACGTGACAAGAACAGCAAGGTTGCTCAATTTTCATTTGGAAAATGGTAGTACTCGTACATGTGAAGGGATTTGTATTTTTTATATATTCGTTGCTTTTTATTTTTTATTTATGAAAGAAGGCATTTATTTTGTTTTTATGGTATATTTTTAAAACATCGTTTCCAGATTTTTTTTTCCAACAAGACACAGCAATGAAAAAGGGTTCTTCAATTTTACTAGTTTTGTATAAAACATTTTTGCATCGGTTTCTAAATTTGAATAAACTGTTAAAAAACTCATTCTAAAAACATATTTTTGTTTTCAAATGTTCAGACAATTTTTCAAACTCTTTTGAATTCTATGTTTAGGTATTATCCAAAACACCCAACCGTTTCTTCATAGAACTGTCATATTTTAAAGGTCTAGACATCTGGAATCCATTCCTGTTTGGTGACACCTTTCTTCCTTGTGAGGAATGATTGACAAATCCTTTTAGAATAAATTCCTGGCTTCGCTTTTCTGGGTAATGCACATCCGAAATTTTTAAGATTTTACACTCCGGTGTATATACTCGATATCATCCAATTAGAATACATGACAATCCTGGACCTACACATACTGTTCACAGTTAGCTGTTTTGGCGTAGGCAACGTCGTCGTCGTTCTCAGGGATATATGGATCCAGGATGCTTCTGAATCTGTTATGAATTTTTAGTGTCGTACCAAATTCGATAATTTTGTTCTTTGATTTGGTCATGTTTCAAAAAATTAATTAAAGAAAATTATCTAGAATCAGTTTAAACTGCTGCAGAGCATATTCGGCAATCGCACGTCTTTATCTTAAAACATTCCACGACAGTGGTGATGTTTTTGTCAGACTTTGAAGTTTTCTGACGTACGAGAAACTTGCCCAGGATGCATCTTCATAGGTGGAGCTAGTAGATGGCATTAAATTTCTCTGCAATTTTGAACCATAATAAATTCTAACCAAAATGTTTACTATCCTGATAAATATCATAGCTTCAAAAACTTAGGTAGTTTTCCTTTAAGTTTCCAAGAAATTCCAACAAGATTGTAAAATTTTAAATTTAAGTATTGACTTCTTTAAAATACCATTTTTATACGCAATTTTTTAATTTTTCTTATGTTTGCCTGACATAAATCTTTAAAAATTGGTTACGTGGCTAAATACTTATCTAATATGTATAAATTACGTGTCACATTGTTTGATCGTGATGGACTCCTAAACTACTAGAAATTTTAATCAAATTTGTACACCGTGTGCAGTTTGATCCAACTTGAAAGATATGATAGCATACTTCTCAATTTATGATCGCAATATTATTTTATTGCAAATTATTTGTCTTTTATTTGACAGTCACAATTATCTGTTTGCTCCAAACTATTCTAACAGATGGCGACATCTGTTGACTGGATTGAGTAAGTATTAAATAGATGGCGCTATGTCAAACGTCCAAACTTTAAAACTTTTTCATTTTTTGGTATTAATTATTATCAAATTGTTATATTTGAAATATGTATAATATGAAACTTGGCACAGAGATAGATGATAGTCTTAATTTTTACTCCGGTAAAGTGTATTTTTTAGGATTAAACATGGACCACGTTTTACATAAAAATTGAAGCAATCTGTGGTTAGTGTTTTACATTCAGCACAACCAAACAGATGTTTTCAACAACTTCTGTTGTCCTGCCCATCGATTCACCTGTTAATAAACTTACGAAATTCCCCCGGCCATGTAGAAAAAAAAAATTGTATGAGAAATCAAATAAGCAACAACAATATTTTTCCATAGCTTGAGTTTCTGCATTGAATTGGGACAAGACAAAGTTTGCCGGGTCCTCTAGTTATACTGTGTATCACGAAAATATTTTCACTTTACAGTATTTAATTTGTTTTAATCAACTTTTCATTCTATCAATATTCCAGTTTCTGACAAAAAAAAGCATATCAAAAAACTTTTAACTTCATAAGATAAAAATATGAATCTTATTAAGACCTTTCGACTTCTTCACTTAAGTTCGATTAGATTTGACCAGAAGGTACGATTAACAATTTGTTTTTACATAATTTTCAATTTAATTATTTTACAGATTCAAAGTTGTCTCCCGACCAATCTTTCCTTAACAATTTCTCCACCAAAGTCCTTATCAACTGACCCACCAGCTAGAATCAAGACCATTCAAGTCTTTCGATGGGATCCACAAAAGCCAGATAAAAAACCTTGCATGGAAACTTTTAAGTTCGACTTGAATTGGTTAATTCGACAATCTCCCATGGTTTTGACAGCTCTGATTGTGATAAAAGAGAAACTAGATGGATCACTGGCATTTCGAAGGTCTTGTCGTGAAGGTATTTGTGGTTCATGTGGCATGAACATCAACGGAATTAACACACTGGCTTGTACTTGGTAGGAATAATTTCAATTATTTGCTCACAAATTTATGAACCAATTTAAAAAATCTTGCAGCAGAGTGGATGATAATCTATCGAAGATTATCAAAATCTATCCTTTGCCTCATATGTACGTTCTGAAAGATTTAGTTCCAGATATGACACATTTCTACAACCAATATCGAATGATTAGACCATGGTTATCTCGGAAGTAAGTATAACTACTATTATTTACTTAACTTAACGAAAGATTTAACTTCAAGCTGGCTTCAGAGTTGAAAAGGAACTTAATTTACAACTTCGGTTTCAATCCTTTTCACAGCCTTTAGGCCACTTATTAAAAGAGGTTAAGATCTTTTTAGTTGAAATAGCAGCTTATAAGCTCCATTCAACTATATATGAATTTAATTTTATGCATTTAATTAAAAATCAATCAAAAATTCGTTCCGAAATTCGGCCCTTACTGCACGAATTTAAAAACTTTATTTATAAATTATTGTATCAATTCTCTAACATCAAAGAAGAACACTAGAAAATGTTAACACTGTCAAAAGAATGCTGTTAGCTATGTCATTGTTAAGAATTGTATAAGCTGAAAATAATAATAAAATTTCCAAACAACATAACATACAAAATAAATTTGCAGTTTCAACTGTTTTTGACAGATTTATAATTTTGGAATCGGTAAACGATTAATGAGCAATAAATAATTTTGTAGAGAAAGAGTGTGTTTTTTGAGGATTAAGTTGATCAAAGACAAGTAAATAAATGTGTAAATAAAAATCTTGAACCAATCCAAAATCCTCATTCTTTCATTAAAACTATTAAACAACTTTAAACAAAACTACAAACCATGCACATACAGCCTAATGCTATAAAATGCGCAGATGCCATAATTACCCATCGCCATTTTTGTTTCAACCCGAAACGCCATTCGAATTTTTATCCACACTCATTTGACATTTCAATATCTCAAAAATTTGACAGAACATTTTGGCAATCAAACAACGCAAGCAAAAGAAATCTGCTGTTGGCGCAGTCGAGTCAATAAATTAAGAGTAAAATTCGAATTTGTCTTTCATAACTAAGAAAAAAAATAAATTGCAAGCGCAGTGTCGTTTCAATTTAAATCAAATTTCCTAAACAACACTAATCTAAATTTCCTAAACAACAAGTGAACGATGGCTCTGGTGAACGAGGCAAAATACGTACTCAGCCGTTTTGGTGCTTTCGGGCGGCAGGTAAGAAATCCAAGAAAAGGTGTTTATCGCTCATTTTTGCCAAAGATTGATTACATAATTTTTTTCCTTTATTGATTCTAATTTTTCTTGCGTGCTTGTGTTTATATAAAAAATTGTTGAATGATTTTGTCACGATCTTGTGACCTACCGACGACGTTGACAAAGTAATTTTCATAAAAATGTTCGTTAGTAGGGAAGACAAGGAATGCATAGCGGCGGGTAGTTTTTATTATGTAAAACCCGAAATGCTGCATTTCACAACAATATGAAATCGAAATTTTCCACTGGCTGGTAGGTTGGTTAGAGAATTTTCCATCCTGTCTGCCAGAATGTTTGGGTTTTTTTCTTTCCACGTAGTTAATAACAATGTTGGCCCAAACTTTGGGCTGGGATTTGATAATTTGGATGAAAAGATGAGACTGTCGTCAGCGGCGTGGCGGCGGCGGGATGGTTATCATAGGAGTCAGTACTTAGAGACGCATTTTCTTGGTTTTTATATTGACTTAAGTTAAGACTGCAGGTAGTCAAAAAATTCTAATTCTTTCTTGATGTTATTCTAAAGTGATGATGATGCTTTCCGAAAGAACATCATCATAGCCTTCCTATATCTTGTTTGTAACTTTATAAAGTGGTGTAAAAAATACAGATTCAGTTAATAGATCCGAATGAAAAAAAAAAAAATATGTGTGTATCGGAAAGTAGACGCATGACTGTAACAAAACCTCTTAAGCAGATAGGATAAATGAAAAATTTCACTTACTTTCTTTACAAAAACAAAAGGAAAACGATTGTAGCTACCTATTCAAAATGTGACGGTCTTTACATTCAATAAAACTAATAATTTATAAAACAGTTAACATTTTCGCCTTTTCAGGTGCCTTTTTAAAATTGAATTTCTGGTTGTTTTAGAATGTTCAAGTTCGTATGCTAAGAACTACACAGTTCTAGACTCTAAGGCCCAGGTTTTAAGTAGAAACTGAGTTAATTTTTACTTAAAATCGATCTCGAGTTAACTCATAAAGTAGCTCTTAAGAAAGAATTATATTTTGATTTAAAATTCATTTTATTTTTGGCATTATTGCAAAGCTATCTTCATAGATATAAGAAAATAAAATCAAAAAGTCGCAGTAATTAATAATAAAAGCAATGAGGTAAGGTCAAAACATTTGATTGATGTTTCAACATCTTCCAAACAGTTTTCAATTCATTGAATCAAAAGTTAACTCAACCAAAGTAATGATGAATTAACTTATGACCTCAAACAGGACCAAAAATGTGTCTCCAAAACTTAATTCAAGGTTAACTCTGACCATAGGACAAGCTCATACTGAAAAAATAGTCCTCAAATTTGAAGCTACCAAAAACTCTGCCTTTATAATAAATTTTTCCCATCCTTCGCAATTTTCAACAGAATATATTAACTGTTAGTACCGTCGATTTCTACGTTGTTCTAAGTCTTCCAATTCGCCGTCAACTGTGAAGATTATATTCAAAGGCCTGTTTCGCAATGCTATCATTTGGTTTTCTCAGTGTTATTTTTAATTTCGACTTCTTTTAATTCTTGCTGTCTTTATGAAAACCTCTAATCTATATACAAAACAAAATTTTCATTAGAAACTGAACTAACATTTTAACATTACACATCCACAGATTCGTGCAGTTTCGACCACAACAACATCTCTATCTGCTCCTGAACCCGAAAAGAAAAAGGAACCACAAATCAAAACTTTCCAAATCTACAGGTTTTGCCCAGATGCACCCGACAAAAAACCATTTATGCAAACCTTCGAAATCGATTTGAGGGAATGTGGTCCAATGGTGTTGGATGCATTGATTAAAATCAAAAACGAAGTCGATCCAACTTTGACTTTCCGCAGGTCGTGTCGTGAGGGTATTTGTGGATCATGTTCGATGAATATCGGTGGAGTTAACACATTGGCTTGTATTAGGTTAGATAAAGAACAATTTACTTTAATTCTTAAAGTGCAAGAGAATTCGATCAATAATTAATTGCTTTTGATGTTTGTTCTTATAGTGAGATCGACACAAATCTCTCGAAGCCATTGAAGGTGTATCCATTGCCTCATATGTATGTGTTGAGGGATTTAGTTCCAGATTTGAATAACTTCTATAGGCAGTACAATTCCATTCAACCTTGGTTGCAACGCAAGTGAGTTCTACTTCTACTCCCATCCCACCGACATCATTCTTCTTTGAATCCTTTCTTACGCATTCCTTTTTCATTTCCATGTTTCTTTTCATTTCCCCTTCACTTTATCCTCCAATTTTCCTCCTTAAAGAATTGTTTCTTATTCGAGAAGCATTTAATTTAATTTTTTCTTTCAGAAACGAAGCCACCGAATCAAAGGGTAAGGCACAATACTTGCAATCACTTGACGATCGTCAAAAGTTGGATGGTCTCTACGAATGCATCTTGTGCGCGTGCTGCTCGACCGCCTGTCCATCATACTGGTGGAACGGTGAGAAATACCTCGGACCTGCTGTTCTCATGCAGGCTTACCGCTGGATCATCGATTCTCGTGACGAAAACACCACCGAACGTCTCAACCAACTGAGGGATCCCTTCAGTGTGTACAGGTGTCACACAATCATGAATTGTACACGCACCTGCCCCAAGGGCCTGAATCCTGGACGCGCTATTGCTGAAATCAAGAAATTGCTGTCTGGTCTTGCTAAGAAACCAGAACCCACAATGGAAACAGCTGCTTTGCACAAGTAGAGGGAATAACACACAAGAGAAAAAAAACATCCTTTCCTATTATTATGTTCATTTAAATGCATGAGTGTCTAAGACTTCTGTGCTGTACTTAGTTTAAACACCTCAAAAATCTCTTCACTTTTCAATAGCAGTTGTAATTTATTTTGTTTTCTAAACTAGCCGAACTGTGGCGGATGTTAATACTGATAATATTCAATAAATTTGTTGTAAACAAAAGAAAAATAATAATATTTAATTAACTTCATATATACTTTGTTCAGACGATGAATTCTTATTCCTCTAGAAGATCTTATAGTGTGGCTTTTGTTTTAGACTTAAGCAGAGCATATAACCAGGCGCGAGATCACTCATTTCATGTACACACGAATAGTCATATGTTATTATTTTTATTTTTACGTTCTTTTTTATGAAACAACTCGATTTTAGAATATTACACCAAAGATGGAAGGAATGTATCGTAACGTCTGAGGGTAAATATATAAAACATATTTTGTATTTTCTTGTTTTCAAAAACAGTTTATACAAATTTAAAATCAACTTTCAATCTTTTTTTTAATTTCTAAGTTCTTCAAATACTTTAAATTTCATGTTTAGAAACTTTGAGAGATCTTGAGCGTAAATAACTATTTGAGTATTAGATAATCTCAAAATGGAATTCGAAATATTTGAGAAATTGAGATTATGTACTGTCAGACATATATTTTCCTTTAATCGACTATTCCTCGAGTCAAATACAGAACCATCAAAAACATGAAATTCTGATGTAAGCACTAATTTATAGAGTTTTTTGGTTTTTAGAAGCCTTTTTATAATTTTTGATGAAAGGCATTCTATAAAAAAATTAACAGACTTTTGCAGTGAGCTGTTAAATGTATAAGTTTTATAATTGTAATAGATTATTTATAGAAGTCTACACTTTTTAAACATAAAAATAACCGTTACGTGGGTGAGGGAAACGAGCTTTGCATTAAATTTAAACTTTTTTCGTATCGTTTTGGACATTACGACATCTTCTTTAAGCCTTTTCTGTAGTAAAATCTAGATATTTTTCCATTAAATTAAATAATCTTTAATGTCATTAAGGTTCTATCGATTTTGGGTAAACCTTGTAAACCTTCATAAATTAAAGATAACAGAGATTACAGAATATCAATTTTGATTTAGCTGCGTTCCTAATCCTAAGTATTCTTCAGCAAATGAAAGCCATCATCTGGTACTATCATCTACTCATTCCTGCATGCGCAAGTAGACTAGCACAGCAGTTATGCACATCAAAAACGAGAGAGGGCGTCTGATAAAGTTAAAATATTGTTCTTCAAATGACATTTCTTCTTATTTCAAGATTTATTTTTATATTTGCAGTAGACTCACTTTCTAAGTACGCAACTCCTGTCCTCTGATAAAAATGTATCCCAAGTAAAAAATATAAAAACTTAAATAATTGGGAATCCTATGTTCTATTCTTAGTTGACATATTCATTTATTAGACAATAATGTACAGATTTTCTTATATTTAATTTTAAAATATTTGTTTTAGTACCCAATGGACCATTTATAATACAAATTTGTATTCTCCCTTGGACATAAAAGTGTTAGTACTGTTTTATTTAAAAATCATATCATCGACCTCAGCAATACTAAGTATGTAGCCCTTCAAATTGGCAGCACTCTTTATTATCGTTTCGTTAAGAAGTTCATCGTACTTTCGGATTTCACGCAACACAAACACAAGTTCACCCCATGGACAATCTCCATGACGTCATTTCTATAATCTCTCACTCACTCACACAACATTCTTCCTTCACCGATGCACAAACAAACACATACCTCGCACACACACCTATAAATACGAAATAGATATACAATTAAAATTTCGAATACAATTGTGTGTTAGAAGAGATCTACCCGATAGCACTCATGCTTTTCGTTGATTATTTTGATTTTCAAATAAACCGAAACCGATAACCAAAATATTTTCGTTCAATAAATTCATTCGCATTAATGAACTTGATGTAAAAGTGTCAACGCGTAGAATGCTCTTCGTCTTCGCTGGTTAAAGGAAAAAATTAAAAGAAAAGAAAATTTATAATTTGTTTCGGATGTTAAAAATATGAAAAACTGTGTAAAAAAGAAGTGAAATTGTTAAAGATATATTTAAAAATATCTTCTCAACTGAAGTGTGTGAAAAAATCAACAAAATCAATCCAATTTCATCCGTTTAAGGTAAATATTCTGTGAGTTTGTAACTTGAATTCCTCAACGCCGCCGCCGCTGCTGCAGTCGCCGTGTTGTCGACGTTCGTCTGAGCTGAGCCTTCCTTGATCTGCGGGTTCCCCCACTTTGCCCATTGCCCATGCCTTGGAATCTTAATTTTCGTAATTACTGCTGTGTCGATCTGGTGATTAATTAAACCAAGCTAAGAATTCTTCCCTGATTCTACGAATATAGGGCACTCCTCTGCCGCTGCTGTGTAACTCAGTGAAAGATAAAAGTCTCAAATATATGATTCGCTGTTGAACAACTCATCGTTTTAGTGTCGTTTGTTGGTTGTGCGAATCTGTGTTACCGCGCGCTAAGCATACGTGAATTTATGTTAAAAATAGTATTTGTTGAAACATTTTTTTTTGTTTGCCTTCAGCACGTCTCTGTAAAGCATAATTAATATAAATAAATCTATTTTTGTAATTATAATTGTGGCAAAAAGCTTGTAAAAGTGTTTGACGGGGGTCAATCACAAGCGAGGAGAGCGGTCGGTGTGGACTAGAACTGCTCTAGGAAGATTGGCAACGCCAAGGAGAGAATAGTGCGCAACAATAGATTAAGACTTGTTGGATGACATAGTAGAAACTATCTGGGCGGTCGGTGGTGGTAGTGCGGCTGCTGCAGATAAGTTATAATTGCATGCGGTGATATGATGATAGTTGAGGCTCGGTGTTTTCTTAAATTGTATTTTTTCCTTAAAGAATTCTTGTCGAATTGTGCTCCGCTGGGACTGACCAATTGCACGTTGAACAGGCGAAGATTACTCAGCCAAGTGGAACGCGCCAAAAAATTCTCTGGGCCTATGTGAAAAGATTTTTAAATTAAAATTTCTGAATTCTGAATTGTGACTGTGGCGGCACTCAGGGCCGATTTGTTATGTTGAGGCTCAAATAGTGAATCATGTTTTCTTTTCATTGAATGAGTTCATCTGTATCTCTTTTTTAGAAAATCCTTCTATGGAAAAAAGTTGCACAATACCAAAAAGTCAAGTGGGAAAGTCTTAGAAAGAAAATTGATTAATTTTACCTGCGAATAGGTAATCAATGGAGGGTCGTCTCACGCGATAAAAAGACCTTACTACCTACCTTCGTTCAAACTATTTAGGAGATTTGTTGATTTGTAGACAATTGAAAAGAAGGGTAAACTTAAGATGTGCAGGTAGAAGGGTGCTATGTGTAAAGACCAATTGGAGCTCATTTTGAGATTTCGTCTTAGACCGTAAAGACCGGCAAGTAGTGTAGCATTATTTCTGTTAGGCAATGTCCAGTTGTAGATTAATAAATGATAAAATATGTAATTCTCTGAAAGATAACACGCACGTAGAACATTTAAGATCCATTAGCGGCAAATTCTGTTTTGTTACCTTTCAATTTGTTGTACCATGACAAAAGTAAGGTATTTGCACTATGTAAAAAACTTTCGAACTTAAGACTCATCTCGAAAGCTAATCGAAAAAAGACGATTTCAAATCTGGGTGAGCACAATGTTTTCTAGATTTGGCCTATGCCAATAAAACAGTGCGCTGAAAGAAATAAGCTCCTCAAACGTTAGGTTAACATTTTTCAATACCTAATTGATTGCAAAGTAAAAAAAAAAAACAGTTTTCTAGTATCAAGTCATTTGATGACAAACAAAACTCTTAAAGGCGCAGTTCCTGGAAAAGCTACCTAGCTACATAAAATGTGAAAAAATTCTGTTACTTCCTCAATTCCCTTGTAGACCTCACTGAAAATTTAAGTTTTATCACTTCGCTTAGAGTCAGATTGTACAGGCATAGTCATACTCAAAAACAAACATTGATTTTTGTATAAGAAAAAAATAAACACCTATGTTTACTTTTTGTATTTTCTTTTTTTAGAACAACCAACCCATTTGGTGTAATAAAGTACTACAATGGGAGACATCATAAGAGAGACTAGAAATCGTTCTAGATCGAAAACACCATTTCTTCGATCACAATGTGATAGTGAGTCATGTGCACATGCTGGCGAAGAAGGGCACTCACATCATCATCATGAAAAAAAGAAGAAAACTCCAAATGTTCAGTAAGTATACAAACTACAAATATTATAATTTAAAAATATTTGAATTCAAATAAAATGGACATGCTATTTTAACGATTAACCGTCGTTGTCACTGTCGTCGTGTTTAACGCTCAACGACGAGACATTTTACAACGTGTTCTCCTTCTATCGTTCGTCGATGTATATATACAAATAGCTTGTTCCATAAATTAATATAAAATGCGGTTCACATAGCCATGAAACATGCATAAATAACAATATCTTAAATTAAATACAAATATGAAGAGGAAAAAAAAAGAACAACAAATAATCAGCATTACTATGAATTCTGTCGTCACCGTGGTAGTTTGCTCGATATGTTTATTCACTCCAAACACAAATCGATTGGCCTTCATTTGGCGGGCTTAGTTTTGTTTGTCGATGGAGATTAGGGGGCAGGGAAACAGATCACAGCATAGACGCAAATAGTACATAATATTTATTCAAATAATAACGTTCGTTTTGTTTTTTCAATTTTTTTTTTTCTTTTGGGATTCTCAAAATAAAACATTAACGTTTGCGTCATGTTTAAAATTTGAAAAAAAGCTTTAATTTTCAAGTTCAAAGCTTAAAACAACTGAGTTCGACCACTATGAATATGGTTAGGTATGTTTAAGTTAATAATAATAAGACTAGATTTACGGAAGTTTTATCTTTTAAAGAGATGGTTTTGCTTTTGAGTAGGAAGAATATTCTAAACGAAAACCGAATACATAGACAGATAAATATGAAACACGTTCTATTTTGATTTATTGCTGCTTAGTGAGATTAATACGTCGTAGTTTTGTTTTAAATGTGTGTTATCATCGGGTAACGATAAAATCGCGTCATGTTCATAATGATTCATTCAAGATTTCCTTACCAAATTTTTAAATTATTTTAACGTATTCAGGTTTTTATGGAGTATTTATTGATATTTGTTTTTGCAAATAAAAATTACATTAAATTGAGGCGCATCTTCATCATTCTGAATTGATCAAATGGTATAGAAAATCTATAAAGGGGTAAATGTAGGCAGATGAATGAAACAAATTGTAAAAACGTGTTTTTTAAGAGTAAAAATACAAATCATTAAATTTCATATTCTCATAGTAAAAGTTTGAATACACTTGATTCAGGAGAATTCTATTTCATAATATCGCTATCGATTCGATTTCTGTCTGATCAAAAGTCTAAAAATCATGGAGCAATTGAAGAGGAATACTTGAGTGTTATCAGAAGAGACTCGGCCCAACCTTTGGGACTTCGATCTCTTCGATATACTCGTATATATGCAAGACATTTTAGACGTTTACTACTTAAACTACTAACTACTACTCCTTGAAGTCTCTTATGGATTCAACTAGTGCTGAGCGTTCAGCCTTCGGTGTTTGTATTTTTTTTTTTATATATTTTTACGGTCTCCTCTGCTTTTCTGCAGCTTTTGAGATTTCGTTTCATGTGTTTTATTTTAAATTTGTCTTGCCCGAATGTCTGCAATCTTGACGAAAGAAATCTCACTTCATTGTCCATCTCGTTCAACTTTCTTTTCCTGATTTGTTATCATCAGTAAGCCTTTCCTCACTTTTCGAAATAGTTCCTGGTTTCAGATAACATTAAGCAAAAAAAAAATAGATTCCATATGAATACGAATCACGTGCAACTTGGTTTATTGTACACAGGCGTTGCTCTTTTAAATTTTCGACGGCATGCCTGAAGGAGCTCTTGCCTTGCCTAGAGTATGTGACTACTTTTTATCTTTTAGCGAAGTCAACTTCAACTGAATACCCAGACATTTGTTTTTATGATCTTGGTTTTTGCAGAAAAACACACAAGCATTAGTGTTCTCAGAACCAATACTCCATATATCGCAAAACATAATTGACATTGTTATACCGTGAACACTCGTTTACATGAAACCGATACTCTTGTTCTATAGTCTTATGAAAAAGTATATCTCCAAGTATAGCTATTGTCAACTTAAGGTATAAAAAATGTTTTTGGTTACCATAATAAGAAACAAGTTTTAATTGTTATTTTTATTTCATTCAGGTTCTTGACGTTTGCTTGGTTGTATAATGTGCATTTATGTTTGTTTTACCAGAACTAAATAGAGTGGTGTAAATTTTAAATTATTTCACGCCTTTAATTTTAAATGCTTTTTGTAATTATGGGTTTTTCTTATTAGCAGAAGAATTTAATTCCAACTGCAGTTTTTGTTTCATTAGCGGTGACGTTATATTGTATGTCTCATAGGATTCGAAATATCATTGAGCATTTGTTTGAATATGGTATTATCTGGCTTAAGTTATTTATTTATGTTAATACTTTTCTTTTGTATAGCATAATTCAAAAGAAGAAATAAGGAGGTTTAACAATAAAAACATTATTAGCTGTTGTCAGCCAAACCAATATGATCGGTTTGTACTTTGAAAAATAAAATCCATTGAAACAAAATTAAACAAATTTGGTGAACAAAATATTATTTTAACAACTTTGTCCATTTTTTTCACAGAACCATTACAGAAGAAATTGTTGAAGTAACACAAACACAAACACCACCATCTGTGGAGAAGTCTAAAAAATCTTCAACCAAAACCGTAACGTCCACCACATCATCGTCGTCCTCATCATCTGTGTCAAAAACAATAGATTCCGGCAAAGCAATAAAAACATCGGATTATTCAAGTGAAGATGCAAGTCCAGAAACTCATGCTAGAATCAGTCGCACCGTCGCTGCAGCCACTGGCGCCATCGGAGGTGCATCACAAGCCACATCGTCTTTCTCCAGTTCGACAATAACCACCAAGAAAATTATAACAAGCTCCGGCCAGAGTTTACAAGGAAATAAAAATATCAAAAGTCTAACATCTTCAGTTTTGACGTCGACACCAAAAGGTCTGCAACAGCAAAACTTCTCGTTCGGCAATCACAAAGAACTCAGCCAAAACGAGATCATTTCAGACTTTGAACGGAGTCCCCAATTCGGTGTGAGCAATAATAATTTTTCGTCAAAAAGTTCTTTGAAAGAACAGACAAATGGCAGTTTGATTGATCATGCTGCCTACAAGGAATACAAAGATGCCGGCGAATATTGGAAGTAAGTAGAGTTATAAAAAATTCCTAGTGTCGATTTGTATTCAAACAAACATCTCTTTTATGATAGCAAATTTCCAAAAACAGACTACACATATTCAAAGCGTTCTCCGCATCGTCGAGAAATTTGTCCCGGAGTTATTGCGATGCCAAACATGTCTCGTTGTAGTCTGGAAAATCATCACGATCGTGTGAATGAAATGATTCAAAGATCCCCAGCTCAAGAGGAATTTATTCGTCGGCGGTATGCATATCAGACGACAAGTAATTCTTACAACCGCAGGGCTGCAGAGAAGCTTATCTATGACTCCCAGGATGAAGTCGATCTGTCACAATTCGACAGCTACCGAAAAAGTAAGCGATATCTTTCGTCCACAGCCAGGTCTACCATTCAAAGTGAATCCTGGTACAAGAGGGTCCTTACAACAGTCGTCACAACTTTCTACAGTTTTTGGAGTGTAATCGCTGGTGGCAGCTCGGAGAGTGAGCTCTACAAAACTAGAATTGCACAAGAAGAGAGAGGCAAGCAACATGTTTATACATTTTGTTTTAGTGTTTTTTTTCTAACGTTTTATTTACTTTAGGATTCTTTGGCGGCATTAGCCACGCTGTATCGTCAGTGTTTATCGGTTTGTTCCGGTATATTTACATGACAATATCAACAGTGCTCAGCATTGACACATGGCTTTTGAAGTCATCGAACGCTGAAAACAAAAACAAGAAACGATTTCTTCTTTTGCTGCTCATTCTGCTTCCTCTCCTATTACTTACTGGTAAGTTCACGCAAGATTTTCAAATAGAAAAACAAAACACACGTACATTTCTCATTCCAAAGTCATTTTGAAAACAATTAATTCTCTTCGGTGTGGAGTGCCTTGCAAAGTCATGGAGGCGCATCATTGCATATAGCCATAGAACAAACCTATTCTATAAATAGAGTTTCAACAAAAAAGAAATAGTAGCACACCGGTTAAGTCAATCAATCGGACAAGTGTTCATTGGTGCGAAATTTTAACCTATGACCTTGTTGCTTTATGCTGATTCTATTGAATAAAAATATAAAAGCGGAAAAAGCATGGGGATTGACTTCAATGGGGAGGTATTTTCAAAATTAGACTTTATAATGTAAACAAATGTAGAGTTCATATGGCAGTGTCACGACAACACCACAAGTTGAATGTGAATTCGAATGGGAAGGGAGTTTCTCGTTGTCAAGAACAATCGGAGGAATGTTTTTATTTTTTTTTTTTAGATGTTATCTTTCTAGGTGGTCTACTTTTTGTTTGAATTTCAATTAAGCGAGTTCGTTTTCTTTTGTTTTTTGAGGATTTATGTGCACGCTACGCCAAGGTTATGCAACGTTTGTGTATACCTCGGATGCCAAAACAAATGGATGAGTTTAAATTAAAGGAATGAAGAATTTTTTGATTCGTTTTCAATGAAAACTTGCAATAAAATGTATGAGTCTCATTCACTTGTGCGGACGGCTACTGCCAAGGCATAGTCGTAGATGATAGGGTATGATAGGTATAAATATTTTGTATACAATGATGATCATTTAGAATAAAAATGTTTTGTACCTCTTTTAGTATTGAACCATTCGTAACCATTCCATTAAATTAAAATAGTTCATCAAAAGATTTGTTATTTTTTTTTGCAACATTGAGCTAAAGCTTCTGAGCCTGTATCAACTACTCGATCTATGAAAACTCAAGTTTCCATACACCGTTTTTCTCAGCTAACTTTATAGAGCTATACAAGGAAACGCTCTTGGAAGTAATATACACATGTTTTGTTGTTTTGATGAGGTGTTTACGACGATGGAAAAAGCATAACTTATCAAAGGCCGCATATTTGAATTTGAACTTATTTTTAAGACGCAAGAATATAATTTATTTGAGATCCTAGAATTCATAATTCACTTTCGTTGAAGAGATAATGTGCATTGAATTATTGCGTAAGCGATAGTCCAACATAAAATTAAATGATTAATCTATGACTTTGCATTTCCCCCTCTTCACATCCGCGCCCCCCACATCATCACACGAATCACGTCACACGTCCAATTACACTCATAAATTTACATCGATTATATTTACCGATATTGATTCGTATTTTCATTATTTATTTTTTTCCAGGCATATATTATTATTTGAATCCCAATGAACCCTTCCCACCTCGTTCCTTTTCCGAAATAACATACACTCTACCAAAAGTTGATTTGTCTGAGTTCTATAATGAAGAAAAATACGAAGCAATTAAAACAAGTGCATATAATCGTCTCGATGATTTGCGTGATTATACTCATGAATATTTTGCTTACTTAAAACAAGTGTCAATGAATATTGTAGACGAAGGTAAAAAAATATTCCAAGAGAATGTCTATTATGAGAGAATCTAATCTAAATGAAAAAAAAACTGAAAAAGTAACAAAAATCATTGCAATTTAAAATTTGCAAACATAATATGTAATTGCATTTATTTTTTTGTTTTCAATTTAATATATATTTTTATTTAATTTAATTTATTTTTTGTTTTCAGTTTGTATTTCTTTTTTTTTTTTGCATAATTTAATTTATTTTTTTTGTTTTTATTTTTGTATAATTTCATGTTTTCTTGTTACTAGCAGTTACTCACAACATGAGTGGTTTCAATTTTTAAATTCCCTTTCTTATAATCCAAAAGAATCCTAAGCCTTACATTTTAATTCCAGTTAAAACAGATTTTACGGATAATATTTTTGTTTTTAAGATGAATGAATTTCCAAAGAAATATTGAGATTTATGCAAATCAAAAGTTTGAGATAGAATTATTGAATATTGTTTATTAATCAATCGTCCCTGGTATTACATACCACCTACTCTATTAATAAAGATGTAGGTCTTTACTGATAAGAGCTGTTATTTTGTTTAACAAATCACAGATATGAACTTTCTCCTTTTTGTCTGTTAACCTTATTTATAATCTCAAAGATGAAGTTATTTAGTGAATTGTAATCAACTCAATCAATCAACAAATTGTTGTTCATTATAAATTAGAACTTTAAACATAGACTCAAAGAAACCACTCAATAACCTTACACTAGCTATAGGAAGAACCATTACAACAAGAAGCTACTAATACTTACTTTAAAAATATTGCGTACAAAATAGAAAAATAGAACTCACAACTGCTTTCCCACTAACACTTTGTCCTTATTCACACCATATACAAACAACTACAACCAACCAACAAACCATCCAATTTTCCTTTGAAGAGGATAAAATCAATTTGTTACAAAAAAAAAAAAATTGAATAAAACTAAACTTAAAACGCAGAGGAGAAGGATAGAGAGCTGCAATAATTTTCAAAAATAACCATAAACTCAAACAATTATATTTAATATTAAAAAGAAAATATTTAAGAAACAAAATGAAGTTAAATTGTTTAAACATATTTACTTTTATTCGTTGCAATTAAATGTTGTTTAACAACAATATACATAATGTATTACATTAAATATGATGCATACATTTATTTAAAGAAATTATAATGTATTTTTGTAGATCACAAAATCAAAATAAAATATATATGTTAATTATTTTCTGTTATATATTATATAACGAAGAAAAACCGCGTTTTTATTTTTAAATCAATAAGGAACTAGGAATTTTTTGTATCGAGAATTTATTTTCCTTCATTAAGAGTCTCAGGATGTCTTAACGATGGGGTAAGTTTTCGTTAGATAAGTCAAGATTTTTATAAAATATTTAAATTACATACTTTACAAACTCTATCCTTCTTCATTTGTGCAAAATTTTTAGATAAATAATAGAAAAAAAAAGAGATAAATGGTGCAGTGTTATTGGTTGCTTGTTTAGTTTTATTTTTGTATATTTAGTTTTGCTTTTGCTTTTGTATGCATCTTTATATTGAAATTTTTGCTTTTTAATTATTTTTTTTCTCCAAATGAAGAAGGATGTCATCTTTTTATTGGTGGTGGGGCATTTTTCATACTTAATTTATACTTAACACTTTTATTAGAATCGCCACAGAACCACCGGTGTATGAAATTATTATTGAGAAAAACTCTTTCAGCCTATCATCCTAGTTGAGAAATGAAGCCGGGTCTTTGAATTTCATTTTATAACGATCAATACAATTTTTAAAGGGTGTCTTTTACCTTTTAATTCATCTACAAGGCATTTGATTTATTGTGGAATGTTATGTGCTGAAATGACTTTGCACAAGTAAACAATTACGACCCCGTTGGTTCTTCCCGTCCCGGATCATCAGCTCTTTTATCTTCCTTATTGCCTTTTTGAAATGAGGCCAGAATAGAAGATGTGTTTGTCTGTGAATATAACAGACTTAGATTCCTCCTTAAGTTCAATTAGTATTCTACAGTCTTCTTTAAGTGCAAGATTTGAAGAATATCGACATTTTTACGATACATATATTTTAAATCGGTTCTGAGCCTAAAAGAAGGATATTGTGCAGTAGTCACTGCATCTTGGAAAAATATCAGACAATAATGACATTTTTGGAAACTCGAGCTGTTCCCTAAACTCTTAGCCTTCTTAACTTATTTGTTAGGGGAATATCAGAGCGCATTCAAAACATAAGATCATGTTCCACTTTTTACCAAATTCCAATTTGAGGAAGCAAGGAAATATAAGCTTTTAGTCTTTAATATTGAAATTAACGACCCAAGTTTTAAGGACCACAATTGCACATTAGCAATTATACAAGGATTAGAATTAAACCCTCAAAATAATTGCCTATTCGTTGGAAATGAAGAAATCATTTCGAATGGCAATTCTATTTTATCAAATTCCAAAACTTGGTCACAAATAGAATTTCCATCCACACACTAAGCTCCAATTTATATTCGAAAAAATAACGATGCTAAACAAAGCTCTGCATTAACAAAATTTCTTACGAGCACTTTAACAAACAAAATTGCATGTTCGTTTCCACTGTGCATCTATCTTTTGTTTTTAGGAGCCCTGCAGTGACTTTTGAGATCTTTTCTTTAAATGAAAACAGAGGATACAATCATTTTTTTTCCTCTAAAGGTCATTGTAGAGCTCCAGGATCCACACTTTTTATTCAATTTATATGCAATTTATATTTCTAAACTTATTATATGTACTTTGTATACTCAAACAAATCATAACTTTTCAGCTTGGGCTCTGCTTGAAGACAACGAACGTCATAATCGCCTGGAACGAGCTTATAATTTCTTGCCATTAACATTTGCTGGCTTACGTCAAACCATGTCCAGCTTAGATCTCAGGAACCTATTTACCCGTCCTAATTTAGAATCTAGTCATCAATATAACAAAATCATCAGTGAAGATATAACGGGAAATTTAAAAAACTCCCTCAGCCCCGAAGAGTATGAGAACATACTGAATCATGTAAATATTTATGTACAAAAATTAGTCGATGCCAAATTGGAACAACAACTTAAAGACAATATAGACAACTCGAAGAAGCAACAAAATGCTGTGTCCAATGAAATGCTTATTCTAATTGCCAATACCGTTCGAGAAAGCATACAGAAGCTCGAACCGATTCTGGTTAAGAAAACCCAAAGTGATTTGCTTGGTGATAAAATGATGCAAAGAATTGTTGAGAATGTCCAAGTGGAATTGAGAGAGAGTCAGCGGACGGCTCCTAGTTCACCTGCGGCTCTTTCGGAAGACCACATCAAACAAATCTCGAATATGATTCGGGAAAATATCGAGATCAACAACCATCAGTACAATATTATCGAGAAAATAGACATAGATGGGCTGCTGTTGAAGATCTTACAATCCCCAAATCTAGCTCAGTTCGTTGATTCTAGGATTTTACTTTCGAAGCAGGAATCAAGTGAGGTGGAGAAAGAAGTAATTGCTCGTCAAGAACTGATCATAAATGAATTGAACAAGGAAATTGAGTTCATAAAGGCGTCGCTGTCCGACAAGCTGAGTGAAAATCAAGATCTTCACTACTCGATAAGCAACCTCAAACTCAGCCAAGACAATTTGTTGAAACGAGTCGATAGTCATGAGTCGCTGGTGTCTAACCGTTTTGGAACGCTGTTGGCTGAAATCGATGAGAAGTTGTCTCTGCTTAGGAACGATCAATTCGCTTTGATCAATAAACAAGTAAAAATGTCGCTGATTGACATCTTGGGTTACAAAGATTCCGGAGACGTTCAAAATATTGATCTACAGAATTGGATTCGTAACACGTTTGTGGCTAAGGAATTCCTTGAACAAAAACTAAATGAACTCACGGCGCAGTCTAGTGACGATATGAAAAAGGAAATTGATCGTTCCGGGATGGTGCTCATGAAACAAATCAGTGAAAAGCTAAAGGTTGAAATTCTACGGTCTGTCGATTTGAAACAAAAACAAAGTGCGGCAGCAATAAGTGGCGAAATCAAAATGGCCCTTTCTGAGAAAGAGATTGAAAAGATTGTCAAGGGAGTTTTGGCAGTTTATGATGCCGACAAAACAGGTCTAGTCGACTATGCTCTGGAATCAGCCGGCGGACAGATTCTCTCTACTCGGTGTACGGAAAACTACCCAATAAAAACAGCTCAGATTTCAATTTTCGGAATCCCCCTATGGTATCCGGCGAATACGCCTAGAATAGCAATTTCTCCGAATGTCCAGCCCGGCGAGTGTTGGGCGTTTCAGGGGTTTCCGGGGTTTCTAGGTAACATGTTAATTTTTTCAATTTACAAACAGCATTTCTGAATGAATACCTTTGTGTGTTTAATTACAGTCCTTCGATTGAATACGTTGGTCCACGTGACGGGATTCACTCTAGAGCATATTCCAAAGACCCTCACACCAAACGGAAAAATTGATTCGGCTCCAAGAAACTTTACAACTTGGGTAAGCTTCATGCAAATTTTTCTAAACCAATATCGACATGATATCATTGGCTTCTCTTTCCAGGGCCTTGAACATGAAAATGATCATGAACCAGTCCTCTTAGGTGAGTATGAATATGAGGACAATGATGTACCATTACAGTATTTCCCAGTGCAACAAGACCTCAATGGTCGTTTGTTTGATATCGTCGAAATGAGGATAGAGACAAACCATGGAAATCCACAATACACGTGTTTGTATAGGTTTCGGGTGCACGGAAAACCACCCACGTTAGAAGTGTAAATTATGTAGTATACATATGTGTTCAAATATATCCCTGTGTCCAAAACGTGTAACTACTTAAGTATTAGGTTAGTTTGTGGATCTAGGTGGGTGGTTACTCCACAAATATCAAAAAACAAATCTGATTTGTCTTCTGTAAATATTAGATTTAAGATTTTTTTTAACGCTGTAAGATTTGCCGTGAAGCTTCAAATTCTATTGAACTTCCTTAGACTACAAAAGAAATATGTGCCTTAACTATTTAGCTGCAACTTAACAACTATGTATTGAAAATTAGAAATTTTATCAAAGACCAATAAATACAAATAACTACACTTAATTAAACAACAGTTCCTTGAATCAGATATCAACTAAATCAATAAGATTTATAAAAAAAACATACATACATTGTTTTCTTAATTACATTGTTCGTACATGCATGTGTATTGAAGAAAATTCTTATTGAATTTAATTGCATATAAAATCAATAAGCTTTTTATTGCTTAATTTATATTAAAACACATCCCAGTTTCCGGTAATATTTACCTGTAGTCCACAAGTTGTTAATATATATTTTAACTTTGAAGTGTTTCGATTATTTACTAATCTACTGAGAGTTTATCTATTTAAATGTTTGCCTATTTTTTTTTTTTACAATATGTAACGTCAAATACTATTTATAATAAAAAAACATCGAATTTCTAATATCCGCTTCGAATTTATTTCCTTGTATTCATGACCAAAAGTTATCAAACAAATAAATTTAATGAAGTTAACATAAACTTCACTAAATTTAAAAATAAAACTTACATTTTTACTAATTGTTTCCCAATTTTTGCCACGAATAACTCGTCATTGAAAATCGAATTTATAAATTGAAGGTAAAACCAATACTCATCAGTGACATTTTCGACTCTTAATTTATTTACAATTGAAATCAATTGACAACATGATTTTCAATTGGTGGTTGAGCTCTTTTCTATTTTTGTTATAAAAGTTTGAAGCTATACTATTGTTAAATTTCAAAACTCAAATATGTACTTGAAAATGTAAAATTGTGTTCTAATGTAATATTATTTTTGTACAAAAGGTGCTTATTTTGAGTCCAAAAATTAAAAAAAAATATGTATTAGCGAAACACACTCGAAACACACAGAGGCAAAAAAAAAACAATATTATTTTTTAAAGTAGCTACTACTGAAAACTTTACTTTTCATAATAAAAAGTAAAGAGAAACTAAATCCCATAACATGCAATTTCTGGCCCCTAGACTATAATAATTATAATGTAACAAAAGACATTTCAGGTTCAAAATAAAACTACGATGCATACATAATGTATTTGTGTAGGTAAAACAGCGTTAAATTAAGTTAATGTTTTCATTTCTTAGTAAATAATTCTATTATAGATTAAAATTAAGTTAAGAAAGTAAATTTATAAAGTCGCGAAATTATGTTTAGTGTGTAAAAGAGAAGAACTTAACTTCACACTTATTTAGCTTTAAATTTTAAAACAAGGTCTTGTACATAATATTAATTAATTTTCTTTAAATAACATAAATGTCCTAAGCACGTAAAATAATTTTTAAGGTGTATTTTTGTGTTTGCTTTACTAATTAATTTATTCGCTTTAATTCATTCTTGTTCATAGTTTTTTTTTGTTTTTCAAGACGATAACTGACAAATTACAATAATAAAATAAAAATTATTAGTATAAAATTTTTCTTTTTAATGTATATTTTCTTAGTTTATATAATTTTTTGTGTATAAAAAAATATCTATATTTTTTTCACAATTTTACTGCAATGTATTTTATGTCAATAGGTAATTATTTTATGTATGTGTTTATTATTATGTATTATTTTTTAAGGATTTGTTGTTAATTACCTGAATAAAATGATTTTTAATAAAAAGAAAACGATAACAATAATAAACTTAAATAAGAAATTTCAAGTGATTGTGTTTTTATTAAAGTTTCTTTATTTTATTTTAGAGAATCGTTGGTATCCCTTGAGATTTATATTTTTAAAATCGTATTGATAAGTGGGATGCAAAGTTAGTTATTATTATAAAAATCATTTTCTATTAAAATATTCCAAAGAGGATAATGTTTAACCTAGAAAAGGTGAATTGAAAAAAATGATCACGTACAAACGCAAACAAATCATAAAACTGCTTCTACAAGCTTTTATTTAAAACATCATGTAAAATGTATAAAATTGATAAATAAAACAATAAACATTCTTAAAAAACATAAAATAATACAAAAACACTCTTAATTAACTTAAACATGGGAACAAATCTTAAATCAGTTCATTAAACATCGCACCAAGTCAAACCGAATGTACTCTCAAAAGTGTTTTGTGAATATATTCCCCTTTCGCCGAGTTTCTTTGGATCAACACAATGGACAATTTCTATGATTTTGTTAAGAGCATTGTCAAAAGTTTGTTTTGCTTCCCAGACATCAATTGGTTCATATTTAAATACGAGTGGTAATTCATTTAAAGGCAAATCCAATGCTCGTATGGCTGCTGTGGTAGCTAAACCAATCTCACTAGTGCCCAAATATGCATAATACCCAACGGGAAAACGTTCTTCTGATGAAAATATTCTTGCAGGTAGCTGAATTTTATTATATGAAGAACACAATTGAATGCGATCCCTTTCAGAGAAGAAGTTCGAAACTATAGCTGCGCTCACCCATCTATTCAAGTCGAGGAAATGCATAAACTTTTGATTAGACATTAGTTTCATTGATTCGCTGAATTGTTTGTAAGAACCCATTTTTCTTTATTTAGGTATAGGTATGTATGTTTTAAGTTATTTGTTTCTATTAAAAAAATAGTGTTGAAATATGTATTTCATTAAAATAATCTAAGGAAAAAATGTTACCTAGGAATAATGAATAAATTTCGGGCCACTTTAACATTGGACACACTAGACACTAGAACACAGAACAAAAATATTATGATACAAAGATTTGGTGTAGTTAAAAATAAACGTGTTTTTGTTGTTTGCCTTAGCCTTATGTGATTTTTACAGGTTGAGGTTCAGTTATTTTTTAATAATTCCTTTTGTTTCTTCGGAACAAAGTAACAAAATAAAAGGTAATAAGTACCTATCAGTCTTGCCAGATGCAACATTTTTACCATTTTTTTTTATTGGAGATAATTCAAATGCTCGAGAAAGGAGGGAAAATCTTAATTTGAAATGATGAAAGGCAGGGAACAAAAAAAAACAAGTACATTGTTCTTTTGAGATTAACGATTTAGTGGCTGGAATAGGTAATTCTTAAAAAAGCTATATCTGTAATTTTACGCGGAATACTTTTCAATGCCCAAAATGTTTATTATAAAAATTCAAAATCTCTTACCAAATAATGGATGGAGGTTGATTCTTTTTTGCATTAAAATAAAACACAAATTAATTCCGGTAAGGCGTTAATTATAATGCTTTTTAGGATTTGGGACTCTGGCCGAGAAATAGAAGTCTAAATGAAAGTGAGACGGTTTCTATCAATTATCTAGCTATCTAGGATCAGAAAAAAACTGTAGATTAAATGAAAAACTATCTACGACGACGATCCTGATGATTTCAATTCTTATTTCCGTGATATAATACATGGCTGTTATTTTGTCAAGACATCGCAGCCGTGCGTAATGTGTTTGGTGTAGGGAACTCGGTTTTGTTAAAGAATGTTATGTTATGTTTATGCAGTTATTAATTATTATGAATCACTAGCTGTTCCCTGCGACTTCGTCCGACTCAATTTATTATTATAGCAATTAAGATTAAGTTTTTAAAAATATATATTTTAAAGTACTTCGTTAAGGATATTTAGGTTTTATTTTATTATGGCTGAAGAACATACGGATTTTCTCTGCAACCCGATTTTGACAATGGAACGGAAGCCCTTTAAGATGAATAATTTTCTTTCCTTTTGCAACATTTTCCACTGATTCTTCGCTCCTATTGATAGTAGCGTAATTTTAGCTTAATTATTTAATTAATTAATAATTGAATTAGTACTCAAAAACAAAATCCACGATTCGTTTGAAACAAAAATCTATCCCATGCAATGCGTGCCTTCTGTTCTCTTTTTAATACGATATCCTGCTGGCTGATTAGTGAAAGAAAAACAAAGTGCTTGGTGGCGTTCGACTGGTCAAACAATTAAGGTAATGGAGCATGAATACCTTGGGTCAATAGTAGCAAACTTTGACCTCTTAAGCGCAAAGCAAGTCGCAAGGAGAATTGATGGCCCCGTATGTAAGGAAGGACGATTCCGCAATCTACCTCGAATTAAGATCAGTCGTGAAAAAAAATAAACTCGGTAGATTCCGTCGGGCAGGTCACATAGCTCGCATGAAAGCAGTGGAACCACCTCGGAAAGTTCTATGTAGTACATTTTATGCTAGGGACAGCGTGACAGACCATCCTTACTTGGAGGGACGGCCGGCGGCGGCGGCGGCGGCGGCGGCGCAGACCAAACCGTCCGAATCCTTTGCGCAACTGAATGGCGATGGCATGGCGTTCGTGACGAACGGGATAAATAAGAGACTCCTTTGGTCATTGGACATTGGTAATGAATTATTATAGGAGAATTGTCATTACTGGTCATTGGTCATTATTGGTCTTTGGTCATAAATGGTCATTAGTGGTCTTTGGTCATTGGTCATTATTAGTCTTTGGTCATAAATGGTGTTTGGTCATAAATGGTCATTGGTCAATATAGGTAATTGGTCATTATAGGTTATTGGTCATTGGTGAAAGGTCAAAGGTCAGAGGTCAAAGGTCAAAGGTCAGAGGTCAAAGGTCAAAGGTACAATGACCAATGACCTATATTGACCAGTGACCTATATTAACCAAAGACCATTTATGACCAAAGACCAAAATTGACCAATGACCATTTATGACCAAAGACCATTTATTACCAAAGACCAATAATGACCAGTGACCTATATTTCGCCTATTGGTCGTAGCGTAAGAATTTTTCAATTCGAACCAGTGGTTTCTGAGATTATCGCGTTCAAACAAATCAAACTCTTCAGCTTTATATATTATTATAAATTAATTGGATTAAGTTGAAAAAGCTGTTAATTCAAATTGTTTAATCAACACTCCTTTGACATATGATTTTAATCGAATGCAAATTTTTAAGTTCACTAATGAGATTAATCAATTGAAGGTGCCAAATAAATTGATGAACTGGTTGCATGATTATTAACTATTTCAAAGTGAGTTCAATAATGGCAATCTTTAATTTTCAAGCTTGTTACCTACCAAGACTAAATGGAGAAGAAGTTATTTGTCCACATTAAAGAAGAGACAAATAACCACAAATAATTATTGTTGCAATGTGCATTTCCTGAATTGAACTTTCTAACAAGAAATTGACCCAATCCATAAATTAAATGGTACAACATTAAATGGTTTAAATCAGAAGACATGTACATAAGGTTGCTAAATTAGTAATCCTATTGCTCGGACTTAAAGTTTATTTTATGAAGATGACAAACAATTCTATCTCTTATAAATAGAATAGCTTCAGAAAAATATAAGTCATATTTTATTCAATGGCAGTTTATATGACTATTGACTACCGATAGGTGCTTACATCAGGTTAATCGAAAATTTAAACAAATATGAACCGTAATTGTTTGTAATTTTTATTTGGCATAATACATTTATTACTACAATTTAATATATTTTATTTTCTTAAATTTAGTTTATTTTTTTCTTGTCTACAAAAGCACACAAATAAAGCATTTTTTTCCCTTCAATATGATAATTGTTTTTTTTTTTTTAATATTATAGATATTTTATTTTATAATATCTCAACGCTGCGCGTAACTTATACAATTTACAATACATATTAATTTATAACTACCTACATAATAAAATTAATACTTTTTATCGTTTTTTGTTTGTTTGTTTCTTAATTAAATTATAATACCAGAACATAATTAAATTGAATTTGCGTATTTTATTTCGTTTTTGTTTGTTGTGTGTTTAATTCGTTTTGTTTTTGGTTTTTGTTAGAATAATTTATTTTGCATGTTAAATATTCTTTTTTTTTGGACACTTAACACTTAAATTATTGTCATGTTTTTCTGTTGTTTATTTATGTATGTCTGTTGGAATATGGGTGAATATTCGATTTTTCTATGTTAACACTCTACGTCATTTAAATAGAGCTTTGTTTTATGTTATTAATTTAAATTGTTTACACGCCGTCTTGAGTGCTCAAAGAGGAAATTTATTTAATCTTCCCTTCAAGAATTTTCCATGTAATATATTTTCCTAAAATGGAAAATGTGCTGAAATGAAGGATATTGTGAAGTAAATCTTCCCTCGAAACCCTTTCCGAATTTTGCGTAAGCGTAAAATATGCTCAAAAGATTTCCTCTGAATTTATCGATAAAAATTGAATTGAAAAATAAGATTTTAAAAGTTGTTCTTTCCTGGATTAAGTTAAAAAACTATAAAATTACATTCATTTTTCTCTAAAATGACGTAGAGTGGTTGTGGAATGTGTGTTTTTGAAAATTGGTTGTTTTTCATCCTGGAAATATACAGTGCTTTTTTCAGAGTGTAAATATGTATATAATTTTTAATTTATCGTATATATAAATACCATTTACAATATTTATAACACAAAACTCACGTAAATATATTATTTTGTGTGCGTTCATAGATAAATTTTGAACTTTGTTAATGTTAATATTTCTTTAATTTATTTAAAATAAATTTAAATTATTTCTTTTGTGTTGTGATGTATACTAAAATACAAAATAAAAAAAAAAAACAATTACTTTTAATTTTTTTAACAACAGGCGTGTGTGTGTGTTCTTTTTTAATCTTTAAATATGTTGATATTGGGTTTTTATTTTATTAATGTTTATAAATATTTCTTTTTTTATTTACAAATAATTGGCATAGGTATATTTGTTTTGTTCAATTTTTATTTTGTTTTTGGCAAAAATCACATTTAAAACTGTATAACATTTTTTTTTGTATTTATTTGTTTTGTTGTTGTTTAAATTGCAGGTACCATTTAATACACATTTTTTTTAAGCATTTCTACTCACATGTTGATTATATATGATATAATTATTGTTCTACTATTTTATGTATATATTAAATATTTGTTTGTGATATGATATTGTCTACATTTTCGTTTCTATAACAAAAATTCTAATATTTTTTTTTTTGACTTTTTTAATTTTTTTTGGAAACATGCATTTACAACAAGAATAGTGTTAGTTATCTACTTTTTTTTGTTGCTTTTTTCTTTGCTATTTGTGCTCTTAACATTAAATGCTGCGAAAACTATTGTTGAAAATTGTTGGCAATGAAATTTTATTGAAAAACAATGTAAAACGATTTTTTATAAAAAAAAAAAACAATTTGTTTGTTCACATGTGATAAAATACTTCTGAAGGTTGATGACAAAAATTTTCATTGACAATCTTAAAAGGTTACTTTTGTTAGTTTTTTTTCAGAAAATTACAAATTATAAATTTCTCATGATGTAAAATGTTAATGAGTAACTTGAAATAATTAGTATTGACATAATCAAACGTTATCGTTTAAATTGGTGCTCAACCTATTGCGGTAAGTGTGGATTTAAATTACAAAAATATTTTTTTTGTAGGAAATTAAATTAATCCTTTTTGAGTATCATTATCTTGTCGGAAAAACTAGTACTGTCAAATGTGCATTCAGATTATTTTTAAATTAATACCTTTTTTAGGGGTCAACACTGAGATTTCTGTACAAAAAAGATCCATGACAGTCGCTAGCAATGGCAGTGTTCACGTTGGCCTTTAAACAATTTCCGTCCTTTATCCAAACCACCAGTTCTACAATTTATTAGAAATAGGTACGAGTTGTCTAAATACCTACATATTTTTATTTACTCAAAAACTTTAACAATCTTACTTTACTTTACGAATCTGTCAACCAAATAAAGAGTTGCCAGCAATCAATTATGTAATTGATAGTAATGTCAAAATGTTTGTTACAAAATATGGCATTTTCTTCATTTCTTCAATTATGAGATTAGACATTTTAGTATTTTATCACATGTTTAACAAAAAAAAAATTCAAATCATAAAATTGCTTTGCAAAATATTATTTACATACAGAAACTATGGCATTTTAGTTTTTTTAGTATATTTTCATTTTGTGTAGTATATTTGGCAGTGCTGACAATAATATACATTTTAATAAAAATAAAATATTTCCTTTTTCATTTTTATATATAATAAAACAAACATTTATAAATAAATTAAAATAAATCAATAAAATACTAAAATATAACACAACCATATCTATAAAAAAAAAACAAATATAATTAATTTACTTAGAATTCTAATTACATAACAATACTATTAAAATATTTCTCTGTTCATTTTTTTTAAATAAATATAAAAATAAAATAATAATTATAATTAAAAAACATTTAAAAATAAACGATTGCAAAATAATTCTTTTTTTTTTCGCTAAGCAAAAAACATTATTTTCGGCAAACGATTTTGTTTAAAAAATAGCAAAGAAGCTGAGCCCCAAAAGCTTTGTTGTCTTTTAAACAAAATCTTCTCTTTCCTAAGGATTTGCCATTGCACCAGGGCCTTGGGCAGCTTGTCTCTTTAAATCCGATCCAATGAGAGCCGTTACAACAGTCCCAACGCACATCATTACCGCCATTGTCACATTGGCCGGTATATCACCATATGTACTTAACAATTCTGAATAGAGCATTGTAAAGGCAATGCCAAAAACTTGTGCAGCTGCATTCAATAAGCCGGCCGATGTTCCCTCGGGTTCGGGATAAGTTAATTCGGCGCCAAATTCAAAGCCAACCGGAAGATATCCTGTCATAAAGAAACTGCGGGGGAAAAGATTGAGAAAAAAAGTGTTGGATTATTTTCTGCACACTTAAATGTAAGAACGTATAAATTTTGAATTTAATGCGGTATTTTATGGGGTGTACAACGTCATGTCACTTTTCTTTTGAAATTTGTGTGTAATTCAATGTCTTCACCAATTTCATTTAGTGTTCACTGTGGCGTATGTGGAATATTTTTTTTGTTTATTCTGCAATTTTGTTCCAGGGATTTTTTTTTGTATATTTTGTGTGACGAATAGGTAGCTACTTATGTTTTGTTTTTTGAGGGTTCATGAAATCCTATAGCAGCATCTTTTTTTCATTCGTTCTATTACCACACCGCACCGCACGTAAGGGCAGCCAAGTGGAAAGGCGATGATTAGAGTTTTTATTGTTACCTTTGTCGGGATTATTCATAAATTCATGTTTTATTCACTTTAATGGTTTCTACTGGACAAGCATTTTATTTTATTCAAGATATAATTTATAGGTAATGATTTTGGTTTTATTGTGTGTGTTAGATGAGGTGTTGCGTTATCACGAATATCTAAGGCAGGCGTAAAATTGTGTTTTTTCATTGCGATAACATTTTCTTAGTCTAGTTGATTGGAAAAAATGTTATTGTTTGTTTAAATCTTAAATTTAATTTATGCATTAAAAACATTGTTTAAGAATCATGAAATTCTGTTTGTTTAATGTTTTATTAGAGGTGTTTATTCTATAAGTATAAGCTATTAAAGATATCTTTATTGATAAGAGAGAAAACATAAAATTAATGTAGAGGAGTTCGCTTTTAATGGCAAAAAGGGGAGTAGAATTACTGCTGAGTACAAAAACAGGATGGGCAGTTAATGTTAAGTGGTTTTCATGTATGTATCATACCTGGGAATAAATAAATATTTTTAATTACTTACATTGTTTTTATCTTTAAGGTATAGCCATTTAGAATAATGGTGCAATTTACAATCTAACTTTTGTTTTACAGTTCATTTCATTATAAGAAATAATTGTCATTTCCAGTATAAAGGACTTGACTTCAATATCTTTTATATTTATCGACATTTATGTTTCTTAAAAAAAAACTTCGATTTGGAATTGAACAAATCAAAGCCAGCCAAGTTAATGACCTAAGAAATGGCGTCTTTTTTAATTGAATTTTGAATCGAAATTTGGACTTAAATCTATACTAATGTATAAAGCTGAAGAGTTTATTTGTTTGAACGAGCTAATCTCAGAAACCACTGGTTCGAATTGAAAAATTCTTTTTGTGTTGGATAGTCCATTTGTCGAGGAAGGCTATAGGCTATATAACATCGTTGCAAAAACGGCGAAAATTATTCATCTTTGAGGGTTTCCGTTATTCGTTTCAAGGCGCTGATCTCAAAAACTACGTGATCGAATTGAAAAATTCTTTTTGCATTGGATAGTTTATTTATCGAGGAAAACTTTAAACTATACAAAATTACGCTACGACCAATAGGCGAAATATAGGTCATTGATCATTATTGGTCTTTGGTCATAAATGGTCTTTGGTCATAAATGGTCATTGGTCATTATTGGTCTTTGGTCATAAATGGTCTTTGGTTAATATAGGTCACTGGTCAATATAGGTCATTGGTCATTGGTCATTGTACCTATGATCTTTGACCTTTGACCTCTGACCTTTGACCTTTGACCTTTAACCTTTGACCTTTCACCAATAACCTGTACAGGCCAATGACCAATAACCTTTAATGACCAATGACCATTTATGACCAAACACCATTTATGACCAAAGACCACTAATGTCCATTTATGACCAAAGACCAATAATGACCATTCTCCTATAATGATTCATAACCAATGACCAATGACCAAAGGAGTCTCTCATTTATCCCGATCGTGACGAACGCCATGCCATCGCCATTCAGTTGCGCAAAGGATTCGGACGGTTTGGTCTGCGCCGCCGCCGCCGGCCGTCCCTCCAAGTAAGGATGGTTCCACTGCTTTCATGCGAGCTAGGTGACCTGCCCGACGGAATCTACTGAGTTTATTTTTTTTCACAACACATCTGAATTCGAGGTAGATTGCGGAATCGTCCTTCCTTACATACGGGGCCATCAATTCTCCTTGCGACTTGCTTTGCGCTTAAGAGGTCAAAGTATTGACCCAAGGTATTCATGCTCCATTACCTTAATTGTTTGACCAGTTGTTCTTCTCGCAGTCGAACGCCACCAATCACTTTGTTTTTCTTTCACTAATCAGCCAGCAGGATATCGTATTAAAAAGAGAACAGAAGGCACGCATTGCATGGGATAGATTTTTGTTTCAAACGAATCGTGGATTTTGTTTTTGAGTACTAATTCAATTATTAATTAATTAAATAATTAAGCTAAAATTACGCGAAGAATCAGTGGAAAATGTTGCAAAAGGAAAGAAAATTATTCATCTTAAAGGGCTTCCGTTCCATTGTCAAAATCGGTTTGCAGTGAAAGTCCGTATGTTCTTCAGCCATAATAAAATAAAACCTAAATATCCTTTACGAAGTACTTTAAAATATATATTTTTTAAAACTTTATCTTAATTGCTATAATAATAAATTGAGGCGGACGAAGTCGCGGGGAACAGCTAGTATTTTCATAAAGATTACAAAAAACAACTAAGTTTTTTAAGAATTTTAACATTAACAAAGAGAGAGTTTAGCAACTTAAAATTTTCTCTTAAAATAAAATTTCGAGTTTGTACAACTTTTTGGAATACTTTCCAGCTGCTGGCTGGAAAAAATCAGCAAACTAAGACCAATAATTGGCCTATTGTGATACAACATAGATCTATAGATCTTCTTTACTCATTAAACCATTAAGAAATCAAAATGAAGCGTTTAAGGTAATTAAACTCGGAACCAATTAGATCGCTAGGATCATTGCAGTAGAAGTCTCCCATAGAATGTAAGGAACTGACTCCTTTTCTTCTTCATCCATACCGCTTCGTTTGCTGGAGCACTTAGTCAAATAGCAAGCCTATAATGCAGTATCCAGTCATCCAATGTGGAATCTATCAAGTTGCTTTGATTGTTTAACATCAGGCATCACACAGTCCTGAACGAAAGAATGATTTCTTCCAACGAAAGGACGAAACTAACCAATCTTTCGAAAACCCAGCTTTAAAAGATTATAAATATCATTTACAAATTATACGTAAGATAATTCAAGTCCATAAAATATTTTAATGACTTCTTAAAAGCAAGAACTTATAAAAGTAAATACAACAAGTATCAAGTACATATTAAACTCGACACTGTGCTTTGAGAAATCTTAAGCACTAAAATGCTTATTGTCTCCATGCATATTAAGGATACCGTAAAATATTCTCCTTATTTGTACAAGAAAACTATGTACAATTTTAATGAGTTTTTCATCTTGAAATTAAATCGATGACTCATAAAATCAATACCACCTTTTGAATGCGTTCGATTGAGTTTAATAAAGAAATCTTACTATCCTTATTGATAGTTCTTATTTTTCCCTGTATTTTTCTTTCCAATGAAATGCGTAGTTATAACAGTTGTGAATTGGTTCTTCCCAAGGAGGGTTCAAGCCATCAATTTTTCCATCCATAACCATTTTGAAATAAGTGTTTGAATGGCTTCAAAACTATTATATCGCTTTTTAAAATAACAAATAGAGACCGATCCAGCTTCAGAATAAATAAAAGTCCCCTAGATTCCACTGTTCGTAGTAATAATTTTACCCGGAGATAGATTAAATTAAACTGCTGATAATGAGCGCACACAATATAAATCCTAGTTATACGTATTATGTACATTTTTTTGTGTCTTCATTTCAACAGCAAGTATACGCCACAGTGTACCACTTGTATTCTTAAGAACCCTTTGAAAATATACTTACCCCAATAACGATGCTGTTACGTAAACAACAGCAATATGCCCGGTATCCAATGTGAAAGAAAACACCCACATCCCCACCATGGAAAAGGCATAAACAGCTAAAGTTGTTTCTCTACGAAAAAAATAAAAATAAAAAATAAAAAATAAAAATGAAAATGAAAACGAAAAAAGATTATGATATAGAAGAGTATACTCGTGTATGAAATAGAAGAAGTTTTCCTTTTAAAGTTGCAAATCGCATGATAAAATTTATGTTTTAAAAATTGGATTTTTCACCTATTTTATTTCAAGGTATGTCTGTTGTTGTTTTCCCAAGTTCTTATGTGTTACAAAATAAACTGTTAAAGTCTGTTTTTGTATGTGCCATGTCACTTCCATGAAGTAAGAAACTTTTCTCTCTGCGAAGATTAAAGTTCGATTTGTTTTGCAGGAAGTTGTTTTGTCGGAACCCGGAACTTTCTTGACACCAACAACTTGGAGTTGGAGTGTCAGATCTATTCACCTCTGCATGAGATATGTGAATGTTTTCTTGAAATTTTAACCAAAGAACCCAGGCTCCATTTGAAGGACTTTATCATCCCAGCAGGTATCGCTGCAGTCATAAATTTATGCGTGGCACTTCGTGAGATTTATCATGCGATAGGTATAAACTTTGAAGAAAACACACTTACTTAAATCGATGGGTTTTATCTAGGACTATTCCACACACGACGGAGCCCAGCATTCCGGCCAACACAATGCACAATCCAATGCGTCCGGTGTCCACCTCATGTCCAGGATAGTATTTCAACACCACCTAAACGAAGTGAACAAAAAGAATACACATTTAACCAACATAACAAGGTCAACAACAATTAGCCCCACACAAAGGACTAATTAACATCATAAAACCGTATAATTACCGGATTGAGGAGCGTAGAGATGGCGTAGAACACACCGACATTCATGCCATACGACGTCAATAATAAAATATAATTTTTATTCAGGACGAGATTCTTCAGTGATTGCATGAATGTTGATTCCCCATCTGCGTTGGGTTGGGTTGCCTCCTGGGCGGCTGATGGTGGCGTTGGCGGTCTGTCTTGGAAAACTAATTATTTCCCAGGATAACAGCATCATGAAGCGAAACATGGAAAGGACGAAATTGAAAAAAAAAAAAAAAAACCAAATGACAAATACGAAATGAGAATACAAAATTGCACTATCTTGTGTATAATTAAAAAAAAAGGATGATAAATAATCGGAGTGCGATGGTTGAGGTGTACTCGGAGTGAACTTTAATATTTTTGTACTTACACAAAACCATTAGGACTACGAGGACTGTTGTTAGTCCAGCGACCATGTAAAACATTAGCTTTAGATCGGCACCAATTTCATCGAGGTTGTCCGAGTTTGTGACAAGCATCGGTGGCAGGACGAACCCGATAGCGATTCCGAGCTGAAAAAAAAAAAAACGAAATACAAAATTGAAATAAATTGGAAAGGGCATGTTTTAATAATACAAGTTTTCAGAAATGTATAGGGTGACATTATGCGACTTTTCAACTGCTGCAGTTGTAGGTTAATACTATTTAAATATGTTGGATGGCAGGCTTAAATGCAATCATTTGGGAATACAATCTTTAGAAAAGTAACCTTCGTCGATTCGACGAATATCAATTTTAGTTTTTGATTTTAAAAACAATGTTTTGGAAAATTAAATCTGATTGACTGAGTTTTAAGTTTTTGAAATCACCAAGAACAAAGTCACTTGCTAATTTTTTAAAGTCACATTTTGGACGGCCAAATTTGATCAAGCTCTCTGTCATCTGCGTAATATGATTCAGCTCGTTTCAATTTCATTCAACCATTGTCAGAATAATGGTCACATAGTGACATTTTCAAATTGCTCTAAAAATAATTTTTGTAATCGCCTGGCAACTCTCTTTATATTACATCAGACACATCATATTTGTTGACAAGTGACTATTAGGTATTTAGAAACCATTTGGGACTAGGGCCTTGCAAAAATGGAATTTAGTTGTCATCTTAGTCGAATTCTCCCCGGATTACCGATTTCAGTCTATAAAGTTTTATGAAATCAAAAAAACAATCAGTGCCAACATTCCTAAGTGTTAAGTTAAGTTCAATGGAATTTTTGTTTTCCAAATCATCAAGCAAAAACCAATTTTATAAATCGAAGGCGCAAATCTTCACTTCGCCCAATTTCCCTGAACCATCACATCGCAGCCATTTTAGACGTTTTTTTTTCTTTCTATGTATTAAGTAAATTATCAGAAAATATTCTTCTCCTTTGTCCTTTTTTTTCCATCAGACACAAAAAGTAGGTAACTCAAAATCCTTGGTGAAAATTTTATAACACAAAGTATTTTATTGGAACATGATGATGCTTCCTTCCAAGTTTTCCCATTCTTTTCTTTTGTCAGATGATTTTTCCTTTCATCGCTGGCTATAAGGGCGATTCTTTCGTTGATCATCATCGTTGCGTCCGCGTCGCGTCGCATTTCTTCCAAATAAAATATCCTTTCCTTATTCGCTTGGCTAACGATAGTTTAACCTGCTTTATCTGTGTACGTTGCGTAGGAGAGGATGCATTTTCAACAAGGAGTATAAGAAAATCGGCTTTTTGTGCTTCGTCGAGCATGATTTCTCGACAAAAAAGGAAAAAGGATTAAAGAACAAAAAAATAAAAAAAAAGAACACAATCTTGAGGAATGTAATACAAATTGGTGAACTATTATTACTGACATTGATGGATTGGCCGGATGGTAGATGCATGTTTCCTGCATCACATAGAAGTAAACTTTTTTGTAAAGTGCATGTTTTTTTTTTCTTTTCTTTCTTAAGACTTGAGTAATATTGTTATCTGCCATCAGCTGCCAGAGACCTTATTAAGAGGAATGAATCTTTGAAAAATGATGTTCTTTTTTGTTGGTTGTTATGAAAATAAAAAAAAACTTTTCATTTTGTCTTTGAGCAAATATTGGTTTTAAGTTTAATCAAGCAAGAAATTTGAGGATGAGGGAATGTAAAAAATATTTGTTTTCGTCATTTCGTCCTTGATAAAGTGGGTCATTGTGGACAGTGATAACAATAGAATATTGTACCCTAAGATTTTTTTTCTGAAACTTCGTACAATTAACTAATAAATAGGTACTCATTTAAATGGCATTTAGATGCATTTAATGCAATTTTATCGAAATTGAGTTTACTTCTGGAAACCAATATTCCTCTTCATAATCATCGGCTAAACAAATTTGATCTGGTATTGGACTCATTCAACAAGTCTCTTCATTTATCCCGATTGTGAGCCGAACAATCTTGGTGGATTGCACCCTCTCCGGAATCATCTATCTTCACATACGGGGCCAACAAGACCTTCCTCTCGAACTCGCCTAAGACGTCAGAGTGCCTTCCAATAAGTAACCAGGTTTTTAATGCATATGTGATTACTGGCAGTACCATAGTCCTATTATGACAATACATAATCTTTTTCCATTCAAAAATTGAAAAATAAACATTTCGAGTGGAAAAATGCTCCAATATGGAAGACTTAAACACTTAGGAAAATGTTCACAGTGAAAATGGAAAGGTGAGAAATTTTAAGGTCAAAAACGTTGTGTTTTATTCACTGCTGCAAAACTAGTGCAGCAAACTTTCCCTTGGCAAACAACAACAATTTGATTGCTGGCAAAAACAAATCCAGAAAAAAAAATGGAGTGAGTTTGACTGGTTTATTCACTTGAATACTGCACTAGCTATGCAGCAGTAAATAAAACACAACTTCAGAATTATGCAACACAATTTTAATGATCTGGTAAATGAATGTCAGTTAGTATTGTATCTCAGGAACCAATTGTGCTAAGAATATTTGTTCTTTGTGCTACTCTACTGCTTTTTTTTTGCAGAGTGGTCTTGCATCCTAGCAACTGTGGTTATCAGATGATACAATACAAGTAATAATTACATATAAGAAACAAAGATAAAGCAGAACGAACAAACAAAAAACAAAAATTTTTCGTTATGATGATGCTTGATAGAAATCGTAGCTTTGTCAGTGATTAGGCCCAAATGAAGATGTCCAAAAAACTCTTTTACACCCTTATTTTCAATTTGCATACCAAAATCAAATCTGAAAATTAATATCCGGACAGGATAGCCTGTTCTCATCATCTGTTTCGACTTTCCAAACCTTAAATCAAATTAAAGAATGCGTTAATTCAAAGGAAGTATACGAATAAATCAATTGTACATAGTAATTTTTCATCAAGTCCATTTTGCACATAGTAAAAATATATACAAACATAGTTGATTTTGTAAATGTATCTACTATATATTATAGATGTTAAAATAAATATAAAATTAAATTTGATAGAAAGAAAATACAAATTGATCTCTGTTCTCAGAAAACTCAAATTCAAAGTTCACAAAGCCATTAGAATCTAATTGAGGAAAATTCCAAACAATTTACTTAAATGCCATTGAAGGAATTATTTGAACAAGTAGTTTAAGGCCAGCCTTAGGTATGTATTCAAATTCATTTACTAATACTTTATGCGTGACGTCCCATTAAGGGATCTCTTTTATCCCCAGAGGAAGCAGGAAAAAAAAAAAACTGAGAGAAGGAAAAAAAAGAAGAACACTAAGGGAAATTACTTTCTCAGCTTTTCCTGGTATTCCGAAGATGAATTTTAGAAAATTAGAATACTCAGCTCAGTTGGATAACTCTCAACTGGCGGTAACTAGTAGAATTACTTACGTACTGGCCTTGTAATTTCAAATAAATTACATCAGAGGGCGCCCATACTGATCCAGGGCTTAGAAGTAACCGATTCGGAAATATGTAGATTCTGTGCTGATAAACGAGCATAATGCAACTTCCGGTTGGCTATATACCCACTTTGAAGTGCCTTTTCATATATAGTATACATACATATATACCGTTACATGGTTAGCTTTAATGGATGTAACAAAGATGCTTTGAGGTTTGTGGTTTCAATATTTGAATAGAAATTGAGGATTCCTGGCACGTATTAGACTAGTTCAAATGAAGATGACGACGACGGACGACGAGAAAACCTGTGGTTAAAATGGTTACGACGAAGGTTTACCTTTATATATTTTTTCTTTCTGTTTGCTTTGTTTTTATTGAAAATTGTAATTCAAACCTGCTCAGGTGCAAGAACGTTATCCCTTAACATTCAATAAAGCTTTCAATGGTGAATAGAAGATGACACAAAATAAATTAAACCAAACTTATAACTGTATTCGTATACATACTTACCTACAGAAATTTCCAATCAGCAATTACGAATACGATAGCAGTACGATAGCGACGACGGTATGGGAGACAGGGACAAGCACAAGGACAGCGACTTCGACTGCGACTACTATCGGAATGGAATAATATAGGCCCATAACACATTTACCGTAATCTTCCTTGCGGGCATAAACATTCAAAATGATGGAAGATTTTATTTTTATTCTGGATTAGGGGATAACAGATCCGGATTTTCGGATTTGATTTGGGAATGTAATTCTGGTTTGTTTTGGATTCGAAAAGGTACTTAACTTATCTATATCTACAAAAATGTATATAGATACAAAATAATCGAAGCGAATGACAGTTCCGTTTTTTTTTCTTTGGTTTGGTATTTTGTGAGATTTGAATTACAATAATTCCTTTCAGACAATTTGGATTCTATGATTGGTGCGTTGAAGGGATTTCAATAAATCTCTTTGGCACATCTGTACGAGTATTTAGGGTGAATAAGAGATATTTATTTATTTATACATATTTAATAAATATGTACCTCAGCAAACTACAAACATAACATAATGTCAAGAATTTAGCCTAAAAGAAGTTTTAATTAGTTTCAAAAAGCAGATTCGAAAAATTTTAATAATTGCATATCTCAAAAATATTTTTCTTTGACTTTTTCAAAGCCTCTCTAATAAAAATGATTTCCTCTGCCCATAGTGCACATGCACACCAAACAGTGGCTTTTTGAGGATTTAACGGCTCGGTGGCGGCGGCTGAACAATGGCTTAAGCCAATCAGCTTCATCACTGAACAAAATGTTCTTGTGAAAATCGGGATCGGTGGCCATCTCGCTTTGAGTTCATTCAACGAACGTACGATGCGCTTTATGGTTGTTGAACTTTGTAAGCCCGCAAACCAAGAACCTTCCAAAAAATCTTCGATAACGCGTGATGGCGTATTTAGTCAATCAGGTGTTCTTTGATACTCTGCTCCACAGCAGCAACAGCATCTTCGGTGTGCACTATACGGTGGCGCTCTGAGGATGCATGGTTACTCGAATTACCAACTTCGATTATGTCTACCGAAAATTGGAGGTGGCTTGTGATGCGTTGCATAAAACTGAGTATAAATCAAGTGACGGCTTTCAAAAAGACCAATTTCGAAAAAAGTATTGAAAGATTGAAAACCACACGTTTAAAAAAAAAACACCCTTTACATCCTTTTAGCGTATTACTAAGGTTTAAATTTGTCACCGATTTGTACTGGTATTATTTAACACTGGTGAAATTACTAATTGTGGGAAATGATACATTTTTTTTGCCACAAAAACAAGTGTTGGAAATCTGCCAACAGAGATGATAGCACTTTCAACCAAAGGGCTTGTCGGGTCCTTTGGAAGAAAAACTCTTGCCTCTAATTTCGATGGGAAACCTAAAAATATTGTTCACAGGTGAAACAAGGACAAATTAAAAGGGGAGAAACATGAAAGAGGAACCTTTGTGTTATCGAGGCTGTCCAAATGAAGAAACATGTATCAATAAGGAACACATCGTTCATTGTAAAAATGGTTGTTAAAAAATACAGAATTCCCAATACCAACTTGGAACATCATCTCAGCCACCGAACCGTGAACACTCAAAACCTGCAACCCAAGCAACAAATACGAATTAATGTAAATCCCCTTCCATTCAAAAACAAAAGATATTGAAACTGAATTTAAAAATTTTCCATTTTCTTACCTGCATTTATTAAGACTGTCCTTTAAAAAAATGTAACAATACAAAATTGAGATGCAATCTGTTTTTTTTTTTAATTAATTAAATTCAATATCTGTCATTAAACTTAATAACTTATTAAAAAAAATAATCTTCATACCGAATCTTCATGAAGTTTAGAATAAAATGCAAAATGGGAACACAAATTTTAAAACTATTTTCGTAAATTTGTTACTTTCAGAAATTTTTAAAAATTGTTTTATTTGAAAAACCAAGCGTGAATAAGTCGGTTCTTTCACTATTGAATCATGAAGATTAAAAGCAAAGAATTGACACAATGTAAGAGCATCTTAAAAATAGATGAGATTTTCCGGTAAGTATTTGCATAGCAGATAACAAAAATATCTATATTCAACACTTGAACCCGTTTTGATATTTTCAATTAGGTACTGTTCAACAGAAGACATTTTATTTCTACTCTAATTGAAGTCCTTGAAATATCCCGACCATTTATGCCAAAGGTATTCCTAGATATTATATATCCTTTTTCCAACTATATAATTAATGTTCTCGTCCTTTAAACCTATCACGATTGAAGAAATGAAATGAAAACTCAGCTTCCGTCCAAGTCTTCAACATTGTAAATCCTATTATTTCGTATTCCCTACATTTCAAGTTGCTCAATTTGATGAAAATACATACATACTATACATTTTCTCTTTTTTCAATGAATTCATTTTGTGTGGAAAAATCCTTTACATTTTCTCTGTTACAATTTCCAAAGTTGCTACACAAAGCATGTGCTGAAGTGAGGAGAAAGAAAATATAAATAAAAATAAAAATAAAAATTGAAAAAAAAGCAAAATCCCACTTCAAGTGAAAAACTGGAAACACTGGCAACCGAGGCGAAAGGCTTCACAGGCTAAGAGCTTGACATTTTACCTACCCTTATCCACGTCCCATCATCGCCGCCACCACCCCCCATTCCTCCCGCTCTCAACTGCCTCGTAGTTGACACCACCCATTCAGTACATACAAACATCCCCGCCCGCATAACTACTCGTATACCATCATCAGCTAAATCCATAATGGCTCACAAGGTCGAGCTGTCTGACAAGTGCCTACACTTCTCTCAGAGATGGCAGCACAGCAGAAAGGCAGAAGCAAAACGGGCCCCAGCATCCGCTTCGGCTTCAGCTTCGGTTTCGGCTTCAGCTGTAGCATCAGTATGCTCGTGCTCGTTCCATTCGGATTCGAATGTACTCGTTATAGAAGTGTTGACTTTGACAACATCCTGAATGCTTTTTCTAATAAAATATACAACGATTATTTGCTGGTATTGTGGATTTCCTTATATGTACGAGTATGTGTGTTGGTGTATCTATGTCGGTTTGTTCTTTGATCGTATTGTTCTTCAATTATTGATGTTTAGTCAGCTAAATAAATCGAAATTCATAATCGCACTGCATCAGAATCAACTATCTGCATACATATGAGTATTCAGTAGTTTACTATGAGTAGAGGGCGCTGCTGTATATGGAAATGGACCACTTGAGCCTGAACATTGCGGTTTGTGTTTTATTGCGCACAATGCACAATATGGCAAGCTAAAACTGTTTAAATTCAAGGCACGAATTTACCACAAAAAAAATAAAAATAAAATAAGGCAAAGGATTTAACGTTATTCTGTTAAACGGCTTGAAGTGGCATCCTTTATTCGACTCAAACCGTTACCGTCCCGGGCCCCTGCCACCGTCGCGTCGTCGTCACTTGCCAACGTCTGTGTCTAGTTTTGGTTTATTTTCACAGGAGATTTGCGGAAGGAAAACAATGACGACAAGCGAAAAGACTTTAAATTGTATGGCAAAGGGGATGTGGCACGGAATGTGAGAATGAGAACTGTTGCAGTTTACGGTGGATTTAAGTTTAATTAAAGCTACGTTGATGCAACACAAAGTGATACGAGTATATAATAAACAGGATGGTGTGAAAAGCAAACACATAATAGAGTTAAGCTGATTTTAGGGTACCGAGTACCTGTACCGTCAGTTGGATAAACCAATATAATGGACCACTAATACGCTTAACATTCTCTCATGAAATATACAGAACAGTATCTAGAAATAAAATTTGTCGGTTTAAGGATGAAAATATAATTGTAAATAATTTATTCAAAAGCAGAAAAATCCTTTTAAAATGTTTTCAATTATTCATTAGTCAATATGGTTGATGTGGGAACACTGGAATCCTTTAGTTAAACAGAAAATCTATAACTCATTTAACGTCTTCAGGAATCCGTGTTGCTCTTTTCGGGATTAAGGTGTTTTTAGAGACAGATTAAAGCTTGAATTTGTTCATCAGCAGCTCAGAAGTTAAGTGCATTTATAATTTAAAATTTGATACAGTATCACCTTGTGACCGTAGACGGATAGGATGAGTCCTTGATAGTTGAGACGTGAACAAAACCAAAGTCATAGGATAAAGCAAAACATTAAATAGCCGTGTTTTCTTGGGACTAAATGTACCTACATATTAAAAAAGTAAGAAATCGTCAAAAAACCCATTGGCAGCAGTCTTCTGTTCTTCTTTATTTCAAAGTTGATATAATTGAACAGTAAACAAATTGAAAAAAATTATACCAAAACTAATTTAAACAAAATTGACAATTCGTTTTTATAAAGACGTTCGTGTAATAAATTGCAGATTTTGCAAATTGAAAATAAATGAAATAACAACTGGGGAAAGGAAAGGGGTAGATTCGTCTAAGTAAAATATAATAATGTGAAGAAATTCACGTGCAACAGATGGGGCTATCGGTGATAGTTTCTGTAAGACTAATAGAAAATAGAAAACATGCACGCAAAACAATAAAAAGATTATACAAAAGTTGATTCGTGGAAAAACAATCAATTAAATAATTTTTTTGAAGTTATCTAAAAAAAAAAGAAGAAATTCTTGAAATATCAGATTTCGTCTAGATTTCTTAAATGACGTCAAAGTGTTTTATGTGTTAGACACTCTTCTCTACAATTGCAGCCATCGAGACTTAAGGAATTATCAAACACATACCAACTTTTAAGACAGAAAACTTCGAAAATTCCTTTCGATCGTAAATTAAAAGTAAAATCTTTTACAGCAGGAATTAATTTTATCTTTTATCGGCAGTAATTTTTACTGCTTTTGTTATTCGTATAAATGTCAACTGTATTACGTATGACTTTCCAAAAAAAAAAACACAGGTAGTGGTGGTAGTTACATTGCCTAACGTTTATTGATGTTCCGAGAATATAGTCAGGGCGGTACTAGAAAAAAATATAAAGTACCAACTTCAAACAAATAAGCAGGGTTGCCATGTCTTAAACTAGTTCGGTAGACTAATCTATATCTAGATATCTAGATATATCTATATCTATATCTATATCTATATCTATATCTATATCTATATCTATATCTATATCTATATCTATATCTATATCTATATCTATATCTATATCTATATCTATATCTATATCTATATCTATATCTATATCTATATCTATATCTATATCTATATCTATATCTATATCTATATCTATATCTATATCTATATCTATATCTATATCTATATCTATATCTATATCTATATCTATATCTATATCTATATCTATATCTATATCTATATCTATATCTATATCTATATCTATATCTATATCTATATCTATATCTATATCTATATCTATATCTATATCTATATCTATATCTATATCTATATCTATATCTATATCTATATCTATATCTATATCTATATCTATATCTATATCTATATCTATATCTATATCTATATCTATATCTATATCTATATCTATATCTATATCTATATCTATATCTATATCTATATCTATATCTATATCTATATCTATATCTATATCTATATCTATATCTATATCTATATCTATATCTATATCTATATCTATATCTATATCTATATCTATATCTATATCTATATCTATATCTATATCTATATCTATATCTATATCTATATCTATATCTATATCTATATCTATATCTATATCTATATCTATATCTATATCTATATCTATATCTATATCTATATCTATATCTATATCTATATCTATATCTATATCTATATCTATATCTATATCTATATCTATATCTATATCTATATCTATATCTATATCTATATCTATATCTATATCTATATCTATATCTATATCTATATCTATATCTATATCTATATCTATATCTATATCTATATCTATATCTATATCTATATCTATATCTATATCTATATCTATATCTATATCTATATCTATATCTATATCTATATCTATATCTATATCTATATCTATATCTATATCTATATCTATATCTATATCTATATCTATATCTATATCTATATCTATATCTATATCTATATCTATATCTATATCTATATCTATATCTATACTAATATATAAAGCTGAAGAGTTTGTTTGTTTGAACGCGCTAATCTCAGAAACCACTGGTTCGAATTAAAAAATATTTTGTGTTGGATAGTCCATTTGTCGAGGAAGGCTATAGGCTATATAACATCACGCTGCGACCGATAATAGAGAAGAACCAGTGGAAAATGTTGCAAAAACGGCGGAAATTATTCATCTTTGAGGGCGTCCGTTATTCGTTTCAAGGCGCTGATCTCAAAAACTACGTGATCGAATTGAAAAATTCTTTTTGCATTGGATAGTTTATTTATCGAGGAAGACTTTAAGCTATACAAAATAACGCTACGACCAATAAGCGAAATATAGGTCACTGGTCATTATTGGTCTTTGGGCATAAATGGTCTTTGGTCATAAATGGTCTTTGGTTAATATAGGTCATTGGTCATAATAGGTCATTGGTCGTTGTACCTTTGACCTTTGACCTTTGACCTTTGACCTTTGACCTCTGACCTCTGACTTTTGACCTTTCACCAATCTATAATGACCAATGACCTATATTGACCAATGACCATTTATGACCAAACACCATTTATGACCAAAGACTAATAATGACCAATGACCATTTATGACCAAAGACCATTTATGACCAAAGACCATTTATGACCAAAGACCAATAATGACCATTCTCCTTCTTTTGAAGTTATAACCTATCGAACAAAATTTAATTGGAATCGATATCTCTACTGGTTCTTGAGATATCGTTAACGAAAAAGGGTATCTCGAACGTACGAACGTACACAGACATCTCTCTACAAATGACGAATTTAGATTCTAGGAACCATAAAACGTCCAGATTTGTCAAAAATTAGCGAAAATACCAATAAATATATTCCTATTTGTTTTTTCATTTGTTTTATTTAACAGTTGAAAACCAGCAAAAAAATCTTACTTATAATATAACACTTTGGAATATTATTCTCAGCGTCATATATGACCAACGATTTTAGTTTTTCGCTATTTGGCAATGGATTGCCCAATTTTCAAAAAATAGCCCATTCTGACAAGTCTGCAATTAATACAAAACATTGTAATGTTTTCAGTAGTTTTTATAGTGTTAATTCTCATTACCAGAGTGTCTGCATCCAAGCCGATAATAATAATCCACTTTACACAATTAATTATTTTCAAAAATTATAATGGTCAAAACTTATAATACTGCAAACTATAAGCATCATAGTTTCAGAAGGACAGGGCTACATGGCGCCTAGTGAGCTACAAAATTAATTTAATGAGCAATAATTTTGTGTGTTTTGATGCCATTTAATTATTTTCCATGAGTTAATGTAGATTCAAATGTGCATGTCCATGAACTGAACTAAAAGCGATTAAGCACTTGAAAGCTAAAATTCAACGTTTTATTACTCATTTGCTACAAATTGTTTTTGCTTTGGGAACATTTTATATTCATAACATTACTTGTATGTGTCTAGAATCCAGATAAAGGCATGTTAGTTATGACACCCTAATCGTATATATTTCATGGGTTAATTCATATGAACAGAATTCATAAATCTTAGGACAAAATGCATCACATTCCTTCGCTCAGTAGTGCAATGCGTTTAGGCAACAATTTTTGACAGCTAAGCGTTGAATTTCTTCAGAAGATGTCCAATGAAAAATTATTGTGGAATCTTTTCGGAAATGGAAACTACAAAATTGTAAGTAAAATATTTATTTCCACAAAGTATACCTCGAAAGTAAACTGAGTTCCGATCGGAGTTCACTTTCCTTACGGAAATTCTCCGAACGTTTACCTCGATAGGGCAGATTGATTTATTCTTGACGATCACTACGCACCCTAAGGTTGTTTAATGACCGAAAAACATGGTTTCTGGCAATACTCTGGTTTTGACAATTCAGAACAAAAAAATGCATTTTATTCACTGCTGTGTAGCTAGTGCAATATTCAGATGAATAAAACGATAAAACTCACTTCCTATATATCGCCAGCATAGCATCCATTTACTGCGCTAGCTATGCAGCAGTGAATAAAACACAACAACTAACACTAGAAAATCTTCTTGGTGGTAGGATCAATTTTGGATCACGAAAATTTAACCAGGTCTTGTAATATTGTTGTAATACATGAAAAGCAAAAAAATATATATTTTTTGCATAACTTGTATGCGCCCGAGATTATGTTCAAATATTACTTTATAAAATGATCTGCCAAATAACAATAATAATTTAGGGTTGGGAGTCAAGCACATTACAATCAGACACCTTTTGGCCTTCTGATGCGCTATAAATTATTGAGATTCTAAGATGAAGAGAGAGATTAAAAAAAAAGTTTTATAAGTTTGAAAATTACTTTAAAGAATAAGTTTTTTAAACCTAATAAGAATTTTACACAATTAAGATTTTTAATAATACTATCATCGACAGTAGTTTGGTAAGAATCTCCTAGTAGTTGTTGTTCTTCCGTGCAGAACAAATTAGGACTGGCCACAAAGCGAGATATAACGATAATTTAGCTAGTCTTGCCCCAGTTTCTTGAAGAGCATCTCGTTTTTCGTATTAGTAGATAATTTTAGGTCTAATTGCCCTACTTTTTTAAATGAATTGTTTGAAATTTCAACATTCATTCTTATTGTCAACAAATAAAGAAATAAAAAATTACCTAAATCAAATTCAGTCCTAGTTTTACGAATCTTTTAATATTTAAATTATTTCAAGACATTAGAATTTAAAAAAAAGCTAAAGAATTCAAATACATATGCAGATATAGACGACATAAGAATCAATCTAATACCTTCTATTGAATTTCATTTGGAATTATATTTAAATGTGTCACTCACAATATATCAGAAGATGCTGCACATGTTAACGTTCCTAACTGATTTCTATCAAAAAAAGAAGAATTTGTTGACCTTCTTCAAATTTTCCAAAGACAGAAATACCTGACTACATAAATCACTTTTGGCTTTTCTTTTGAAAAAGATCTACATAAAAAGGTTTTTGCAATCGAATTTCGAAATCGAACAAATAATTTAATCCGCATTTGTTACTATAATGTAATCGCTGTAAAGATTCAAGATGAAATAAAAATCTTTAAGAATGTATTTATATTCCTTGTTTTAAAATTTATAAAATGTCAGTTTGAATTTATATTTTTTTTTCAAAGGGAAGAGAGAGAGGATAACTTTTGTTGTGATTGTGATGGAATTCGGGATGATAATTTTATGTAAATCATCTGGATAATGATGTTTTAAGGGTATAGATACATATGTATTTAACAATATATTTTTAGGGGAAGATATATATAGAAACAAATTTCATTGTACTTATACAATTTTCAAATGAAATACAAAAAGTAAAACATAAAAATAAATTTAATGGCAATATTATTCGCGTTATTGAAGATTTAGGTTCGAATTTAGGGTAATTTGAAAATTCATCCTTAACAAGGAGATACAATAAGTCCCTAAGGAACAATCTATTTCATGCTTAAAGCAGTTGGGATTAAATTCCTTTGAGAAAAAGAGGTTTCGGGTATTTGCAATTGTCTGTTTCTATTTTATTGTTAAATTTAAATCTATAAAATATTATAAGAAAAAAAGGAAAGAATAATGGTGAAACTAAACTTAAAATTAAATACCTTAAAGGTTTGATGTTTTTATGAGTTAAAAAATATTGCCGAGATTTGTTTAATATTTATAAATAAAAACAGTTTCATTCAATAAAGTTATTCTTCTAATTCATTCTTATTTTATTTTCTTAAATCTAAAAACTTAATTTATTTATCAAAAATTTCAAAAACCGAAAAATTAAAAATAATCTTTAAAATAATTCTATACTATATGAAAAATCACATTTTTGAAAACTGGATAAATTTACAAAAATTCTATTGATAGTTTATTTATTTTAATTCTTTGATATCGACTTCAATATTACTTTAATATTTACAAAATACAACTCTTAACATTTAGTAAGAATTTTAATTAAGTTTTTAACAATTAATAAAAATTAAAAGTAAATCAAATGCACCCTCTTAAAAAAATATAACAATAAAAAAATATATAACATTGGAAGCACTGAAATTCATTTGACTCAAAATATTGATGTTTCAATTCAATAAAGTTCCATCAAATCAAAGCAATTATATTAAAGAAAGTTTTTTAGTTCTGCAAAACTTTGAAATTTCTTCCAAGATACAAATTCTAAACTAGGAAATATTATTTGGGAAGTAAATAACCAAAAAGACTTTTTATTTATTGACTCTTCAAGAATTAAAATCAAGTCCTTGACCACAAAAAAAGCCAAAAGTTTTATAAGAAACATCCCAAAGTAGAAAGAGTTTCGTTTTCAGTTGATGGAACGTTTTCCACTTTGATTATTCTTTTTGAAATAGAATTTCTTAACTTTGAATTTTTTAAATTAATTTCTATATGTGTAACAGAGATTTTGATTATTTATTCATTCTCTTCTTTTTTTTTGAAACAATGTCATGTTGGTGATTTATCAAAGGATCATCAAAGAATTATGTTAACAACTGAAATTTTAAAAGAATGTTACCCATGGGAAAAGGTTAAAAGTGACTTTGAAAAATCGTTTATATTTTTTTAATAGATTGTGAAATCACTCACTTGACTGCACATGGGAATTCTTACACACTCACAACATTTTAAGAAATAAGTTACATACATACATATTAAAATGTTTTATTATACATACATATATGTACATACATACATAGGTATTATTATGTACCTATCTATACCCCAGGTGAAATATCAGCATTTTTGAATTAATTATGTGTAAAATTAAAAACGTCAATCAAATGTTACAGCAAGTCGTGTTCAAAGAAGCTTGATACAGTTTATGATTAATATTTAATGGTATTTGTATAACGATACAAGCTTAAAATAGCTGTATAAATCAATCCAACGATAAAAATTGTTTGAGCTCTTTCCGAGAAAATTTATTGCACAACTGTGCAAAAAGATACATTATTTTGGCATAAAAATGCTTTTTACTTTTGTTCATTTTTTCTTCTATGACTAATTTACATTTAAATTAAAAAACAGACATGATGAATAAGTAAATACAGCTTTCTCAACTATCAATTATTAAAACTACATGTTGATATTTAATTTATTTCAAACGAAAACTAAATATGAGACACATGATGGTTGAATATTAATAAATATTGGAGAATTGTAGTCTTTTAATTTGTTTTCAAACTATATTCAGTTGTCATCTATAAGTCAAGTATCGAACTGAAGTCATAGTCATTAGTTTGCATCAGCACGTTTTTTTTTAATTCATCTACTAATATTCTATTCTATTGAAGTGGAAATTGTAAAAATGCTAAACCTAGAATAGTGAAAAAAGAATTGTCATTCAAACAGTAGTGGCAGAGGAAAATGTCTCCTTTTTTTGAAGAAAGAAAAGAACACCAAACCCAATTCAGAAACTCTAGGTAAAAAAACTTCAGCTGATAAAATTAGTCTTGACACAAAAAACAATCTTTGAAGTAACAAAAGTGTTAGAAGTTGCAATTAATAGACCCTTTTACCGAATCAATCAAATGCAGTATCAAAAACTACGATTTTTTTTTAAACTAAATACTCGAATTCATTAAAAGTGTATAAGGTTCATATGAATAGAAATTTGAATATTTTTTTCCATTCAAATTAAGTGATCATTGAAGAAGAAATGACTTAATAAAACAAGAATGGAACACTAAGGCGTATGCGTAATTATTTTTTGTATTTAATTTTTCTTGATTTAATTTTACAAACATCAACGTCCAACTACTTATTTAAAAAAAAAAAAAAAACTTTTAAATTTCTTAGCATTGATCTTCTAGAATTTTTGTAAGGCTTTTTTTCAGGAAGTAGATATTTAATTCAAAATGGCTTGTTAACAAAACAGATCAACTTTTTAATATCAATCAACTAAATTAATTTAAGTAATTAGTAAGCAAATCAGCAGACAGCTTATAAGACCGTTAATCTATACTGATATATAAAGCTGAAGAGTTTGTTTGTTTGAACGCGTGTGTTGAATAATTCATTTGTCGAGGAAGGTTTTAAGCTAATTAAATTATTAATAAATTAAATAATTAAGCTAAAATTACGCTACTATCAATAGGAGCGAAGAATCAGTGGAAAATGTTGCAAAAGGAAAGAAAATTATTCATCTTAAAGGGCTTCCGTTCCATTGTCAAAATCGGGTTGCAGAGAAAATCCGTATGTTCTTTAGCCATAATAAAATTTGCTATAATAATAAATTGAGGCGAACGAAGTCGCGGGGAACAGCTAGTGTATGTATAAAGGCTAGAACATGCGACCAGTGTCATTTTTATTCTAAATATTTTGGGTCATCAGAATGTTCAAATTGAAAAAAAGTAAAGGTTATCATAAATCATAAAATTATTTGTTATCGAACATGAACCAAAAATGAACTTTAATAAAAGATATCTTTTTTATAGCTTTATATTGGTTTGCTTAGCCTCTTTTAAGTCAATTTCGACAAGTTTAAGTTGTTTGACTGTATTATTATTTGAACCCTTTTGTTCTGACCAATAATAAGTGACATATTTATGTGACATTTATGTTAGTATTGTTTTCTTTGTCGTTATAAATTTCTATTTTTGTTAAAAATATAGAATAGAATACAAACTAAATGCTTGGTGCGTCAGTAAATTTCTTTGTCATTGAATTTACTTTTCCAGATACTTGAATTTTGTAGAGATTTGGTAACTTATTCAATTCTGTGTGTTTTATTTATCTGGTTAGGTTTTAGAAGCTTCTCAAATTTCCCAGAATATCTCTACGGCTCAGTATCCAACAGAGATGATTAGGAAATAGGTAAAACTACGTAAATATTTATCTTCGAAGAATGGTCTCTGTTCTCCAGATAAGATTTTCTTATTTAAACTGAAATTGATGAAGCGAAAATATTCCAAATGTTTTTCTTTTACAAGTTTCTGAAGTAAAAAAAAGGGGGAAACAGACAGGCAAATATTTTGATTTCATTCAAAGAAAGAAAGAAAGAGAATGGACACCTTTCGATGTAGGGGAATTTTATTAAAAGTTGTTGATAAGGCAGGCAATGCAATCCACAATTTTATCCAAAAGTTTAAGTTATTACACGAGTAGATGTTTGTGTGCACAAAAACGGTGCTCTATCATTTACTCATTGCCACTTTATTGGTTACCAGGTCATTTTCGAGTCCAGAAGAAGCAGATTCCTGATGCTTTAATTGTTAAATGTGAGGACAAAGGGTATTTGAAGTGGAAGTACGGAATATTAAGATTGAGTCATTGAGTTGTTTTTCTTAAATCATACAATATTCTAGAACACTGACAGTTGTTTCCTGCTTAAATTTCTAAAATGAGAGCTGCTTAGTCAAAACAGCGTTTAGACAAAAAGTTCTTGAAACTGAGATGCTATAGTGGACAAAACTCATGGTTCCCGTGTGCACAGGAATGAGACTATTTAAGACTCAATTCGTGAACATTAACTCGATATCTACATTTGACTCACAAGTTTTTATTATAATTAACTGGCAATCAAGGGGTTATGATTACCCTTTAAATGATCCTTACGACAACGTGTCAGTGTAAGGTGAAGAATTGGAGTATAGGAAAGAAGATTTCGGTGCAGTGGACAGTTATTATTTTTAACGGGTGGAGTCCAGTAGAAACTGGAAGAAATAGAAAAATGACACTTAGGTACTAGAGCTGGCCTTGAACTCCCAGTTTCTAGATTTGCATTTAGCACTACACCCATACTGCATCATTGTCTAAGAAAAGTTGTGCACATGAATTATTAACGTTCATGGTAAAATCGATTTAACAATTGCAAGAGGACTATGCACTCTCCGCTCCGTTATCGCTTCGCAGTTTGGACCATAACACTGCTTGAATTGGGCAACGGTTTTTGCGAAAAATTATTTTTTTTTCTGACGAAGCGCATTTTCATCTTGGTGCTACGTTAACAAACAAAATTGGCACATCTAAAAACTGACGGCATGAGGCACCAGAGTCAATGATGCAATCGATCGAAATTTTCAAGTTATATTATCAGCCGTCTTGGCAATGCCAGTTTTCCACCTAGGAGCTGCGTTTTGATACCTTTTCAAGCACTTAATCATATCAATATCATCTCAGAAATTCTTAAGCTACAGCTATTGGAAAGTTGGAATGACAAAATGTACCACACGACTACTACATAGCTAGACGCATCAGACACTTAAACAACGTTGGACGTTGGTGTTTCAAAATAATCTTAAAATTATGCATTTAATTCCGAAAAAATTCTTAAAGTTCTTAAGATCCTAATAAAAATATTCTATATCCACAAAAACAAAGTCGAAGCACCATCCAGACGGTCAATCAATTAAAACGAAACCTTCTTAACTTAAGCACACATGTGACGACAAAGACAACCATGTTTTATGCATCTTCTATAAATAATCCATAATAATCCATCAATTATTCAAACAATTAAATTCGAGTATATTATTATGTACAAATATCATCCAATCCAATAAGGGACAAACAATATAAGGTTCGAACTTGTCAACAATTTCTTAGAAATTTCCAAATAATTCCTTCCCAAAAAAGAACTACCTACCTACCAACATCTTCCTGGTTGAATTATTCTAAAAAGGAAAACCTAAGCATCTTCGATTGGGACCGAAATTCAATTTATATACATATATACATACATAGGAACAAATTGGCATTGTCTTCGTGTCTATGTATTTGCCAGGTCCATTATGGAAGGACAAAACCGGAGGATATCGTCAAGTCGGATTGACGTTGCCATGAATCCAATTAATTATTCGTTGTATTCCATTTGTTTATACTCATAGTCATATAGTGAAACCATATCCGAAAAAAAAAAAATTGTTGCTCCGTGTCTTCCGCTGTAGCCGACTTCTTCGTCGTCGTCGTCGGTGTCGTCAGTGTAGTCGTAGTCCTAGACGAAAGCAAGCCGAGGAGGGTTGTCTATAAATAGAGTGTCCTTGGTTATGGTTGGCACACTTCTCTTCTTGAAAATTTTCAAAAAAAAAAAAAAAAACAAACGACAAGTGGGTCGACAATTCAGTTCACTTGGGGTTGCTTTTGCTCCTAATATAATCCTGGGTGGCTGCTTCTCTCGCTGGCGTTTAAAGGAAAAAACTTTTCATACTTGCACACATTCCATATATTTTTTGAAAGCATCAAGGAGCACGGAATAAAATGTAAATCAAAATGAATACACACACACCATGATGGACCGTGTAAAGGTATACGCCACTTCAACATCAACGAGGTAAGGTGAGGGACTTTATTTTAAAATGTTGAACATGATATTTTCATTTGTATGACTGTGTTCGGGATGTGTTGGAATGTGTAAGGATGTGGGCGTGGTTGTGGGTGGTTGGCTATATATGTTGAGGAACTCAAAGTGTAATGATATTCTTTTGAATTTGTTTTTCATTAATTGCTGGAGAAAAATTGAAAGTCAACTCGTTCGTTCGTTGGTTTAAATAAAATTAAAGGTACAACAATTATTTTTAATCCTTAACGACGACTACGCCACGACTTGTGTAAAGGTGTAAGGCGTACGTGGAAGGATCGATGCGAGGTTAAAAAAATTACATTGTTTTTCGGTAATAATGAGTTTTTTTCTGTTTTGAATCTGAATTTCGAGTTCCATGTGAATTTTTAAAGTAATTAGTTAACGAATCTTTAAAATTACTTCGGAAAAGCACGGATTTCCGGACTTTGACAGTTGGTAGCTGCTAACAGTCTACATCTGTCAAAGTGTCTGTCAAACATTTAATGCCTTTTACCAAAGGAATGTGTAAATGATAAAATTGTTTAATCGAGTTTTCTGTTCGGAAAATGTTCCACTAACTTAACACGTCTTACGGCTTTTTGCAGTGTGGTATATTTGGTCCCTTGACGTACGTTCTTTTGCTCGGCTTGAGCCCGCACTCGCTGAAGAAAACGACCATAGATTTATAGAATATGTCCTGATGCAGTTGGAGCTTAGTTCTGTCAAGGAAAATTGTCGAATTTAAGACGACACCCATCTTAGTCAATATTTGTTTTGGACTTTTGGCTTGTGGTAACAGAGGTCCATATTTCTTTGGCCAGAGCAATAATGAGAGGTGTTAGTCTATGCTTCCTGCTTTTGGCCTAAATTGGATGAAACTACATACAAAGTCTATAGAGACGATTTAATGTCATTAAGATCATAAAATCCTTCATCCAAAATCAACACCAAACCCAGGTAGATATTATATTCCAAACATTGTAAGCCATCTATATACGTCTTTATTTAACGAATACAAAATTTTGATGATATCTCCCACAATCTAACATAGTTTAATTTTAATTTTAAGATGGAAAGCACTTTATGAAAGACATCATTTCACCACCACCAGTTTAAAAAATCAAATTCTCCAGTTGAAAACTTTTCAAGTCAAACGCAGGGCATACATTTCAAAACTAATGCAAATATAATTCCAGATCCTTGCAATCCTCGAAATAAAATGCAATTTTCCAAATAAATAACCATCTTCTGCCTCGAAAACTTAAATCGAAATTAATTTCAAAACATCAACACAAAATGTCCATCGAGGGTGCACACACATAAATCGCGTTGTCCTTAACCAACGAATAAAATATCTAAAAGGATTTTCTTTCCAATTGCTACTATAGTCGGCCATCATAGACTTGGCATTTTATAGTTTAGTTAAATATTTAAATTATTATTTTCTTTTTTTTTTTTCATGAACGCACAATATCATCTAGAAGTCGGAATCGGAATCGTTGTTGTTAAGCCAACTGGCAGCTGAATAATATTTTCCATTTAAATTCAAAAACCAAAAAACCAGAACAAATATCCGTAAATGGGGGCTTTGCCTATTCCCACTCGAGTTGAGTTCCGAAGTTTTATCAAACTTATGCGGTATTGCCGTATTGGCCAGGCCGTCATGTTGATTGCGGCAAGTCCAAGTTTTACACAGAAACCACTCGTATACGATTTTAGTTTCGAGGAAGGTATAGGTATATGCTATTTTTTAAACAAAGTTCTTTGGATTATTGTGAAATGTGCAATCTGACGATGATTGGTACCGAAATATGCGAAGCAATAAATTTTACCTAAAGTCAAGTGGATTTGGATGAAAAATTGGAGCAACGATTAAATTGTACGAACAGAGAGTTTGGTATGGAAAAGAGATTTTTGCGGATACAATGCAAAAAATCTATGCTTTGATTAATCCAAAATATCAATGCAAAGGATAACGAATGTTTGGCATAATTTTGATTGAGATGTTTTCGAATAAAATTCGAGGAGTTTTCACCTATAGAAAATGCATACCTTTGTGGGTATTTTGCACTTTGACTAGGAAGAAAGCTGCTAGGACTGCAAGAGTGAAAAGTCTCCGTCAATACAAAATGAGGAAACCATACGAGATTACCGTAAAAGCACCCAAAATAAGACTGAGACGGGACTGTATATTTTCGTCCTAAATATACCGAGATTTCTTCCAATTCCGTCGGTCTTATTAGATAGTCTTTTTGGGGCTTAATAGTTTCAGCACAAAAAAAAAAAACTTAAATTTTGGAAGAACTATTGTAAATTGGACTAAAAATAATATTTCACGAAAACGAAAATCGTCGGAAAAATTATGTTTTTTTTTTTTTTAAGCTAAAAATTTTATAGATTTAGGAATTTTTTAAACGATTTTTAAGCATAAGATATACAAATTTTCAGGTTAAAGTCTTAATAATAAAACAACCCATTGATTGAACATAGCTATACGACCGACTTCAATTCGGTCTGCAAATGCGTTGAAAACACATCTGTAAGACTTCCTACTACAACAAGGACCCTAGTGATCTTACAAAAAATTCCTCAATCAGTTTGAAAGATCGTTAAGAATATGTGGTATCATAAATCAACAACTTCTGATCTTGGAGTATTGGCTTTTCAATTAATAGAAACTGGGCATAACATAGGTGATCGTTAATCGCGATCCTATATAGATAAATGTAAAAAACGAATGTGGAGCAAAGGTGCTTAATCAAAAATATCAGTGGCGGCCAGTTGTTATCACCATTTCCAAAAAAAGCACGATTGCTAAACTTTTAAGCTTTTCTTGAAAGAATGCGATCGATACGGTCCTTGTGTGAAATGACAGGTAGCGCCATCTTAGGGCGTACATACAAATTCTTCTATTGTTAAAATATGGTCTTCACTCAAGTAGGAATACTTTCCAAAGTTGGAAAGGCGTTTTGAAATTTCACCGAAGCCTTTACTTTTCCCTTCTTAAAAAATTTTTAGAGTGTAGCCACATCTAGTAAAGTTGTGATATTTTTTTTTCTTTTAATTTTGTAATGTCTCGCAGACCTAAGGCTGAAGGCATAACGTCTGGGACCAAATTTTTGAATCAGGAGAGTTTTTCTGATTTTTTGGTGTATCATTGTTTTGGTAATACCTTAGGGAAAAAAGTTATTGGAGCTCATTTTTAAAAATGCATTGGAATACATAGTTGAAATGCATCTGGCAGGCATAAGGCTGAAACTAAAACATCTTGGACATACTCTCTAATGTTTTTTTTTTTTTTTTGAAATTAAGTGGTTATATTACTTCAACCTAAACATACCTGCACATCCATTTGGTTATCACACCACTCCCAAAATCTACTGTCGGTTCTTGGACTGTTAGGAAACTTGTCTTGCAAGACTTCGCAGCCCTCATTTTTGAACAAGTAAGGTCCTTGCTAGCGAGCCAAAAAAAACTGCATTAAACAGTAATAAGTTGAGGATAGATAGGATTTTTTGCAAGGACCTAACTAGCTCCAAATGATACCATTCTGTCTGTTGACATAAAATAGGTCTCATCACTTAAGATAATTTTGAAATGAAAATTCTATTCATTTCAATACAATTCAAAAACCAAATAAAGTGGAATGTCATATTCATGGGTTTTCGTCAACACACGGACCCGAAAGTCCATTAGTTTTGCGAACTATGACTGCAATATTTTCACCATTTTTATAGCGAATTTCAACAATTTCAATGTGTTGTTGAAACGTGTATTATTAAATTTTTAGTAGCTGTGTAATTTTACTTGACACATGTCAAAAGATGACAGCTACCCAAATAGTGAGCCAGCTATTCAAAACGAAACCTTTTATTGGAAAACTCTTTATAAACAGGTGTCAGTTGTTCCAGAATGTATTTGACCCTTCTTTAAGTCAAGTTTTTTTTTTTTAATTTGACAAGCAATCAGTTTTTTTATTCCAACTGACAGATTTCAGTCAAAAGCTACTTCGAAAACTATTTTTTTTAAATGGTATTTTTGATCTACCTAAAATTATGACCAACTCTTAAAATTCTTCAAATGCTTCCGAAACAAGTTCAAACTCATAATAATTGAAGCTTGAAACACAACTCCAAAGGTCACAGGTGTTATTTTACCAAAAGGTAATTATTTTACTAAAAATTACTTCATACGTCATCATGACTTATATGTCTAATAGGTGATTCGTATGATTATTTCTCTGTAATTAATTGATGAAATCTATCTCCGATGATTACTTTGGCAATCCACCCACAAAGTTACACAACCGCACACAATGAAAGATGTCAATCTATATCCATCCACCTACAGAAGTAAATCGAATATAATGTGGAAAATCCATTAAAGTTCATGCAATTACATTCATCACACGCCACATGAACCAATCTTTATATATGAGCTTATACAATTTTGAGTTGAGTTAATATTATAAATTGAGGTACTCTGATGCCTGGCAATCAAAAATCTGATTTATAATGTCACCCCTTTTAGCAATTTATCACATTGAATAATTTGATGTGCTGGATTTCAACACTTCTGACTTCTGACACCCCTTTCTCTATCTGTTGGCCATTGGCGTGACATACATTTTTCTCGACTCGACTGCTGTACCCATCAGGGAAGGCCAGACAGACTGTGAGAAAAATGTAGTGTCTCATGGCTCTGGGGGGAGAAAAATTCAAATTTAAAATATTAAACGTCACTCTTACCTGATTGCCAAAGACACCGACACTACAAGCTGAAGATACTTGATCTGGGCCAAACCAGACAGCCGCCACCCGGGCCGGAAGTGACAAGATGCAAACCTTCAATTAGACATAAATTGGAGATGTACATAAATTAAACGAGTGTGTGTGATGAATTATTACTCTAAATATTATGTTAGACGTTTAAATTTTGTGTTGGGATAATTACCTGTGCAAATGCCACAACCGCTTGTCCGATAAAACTGACATAAAACAATTCCGGATCTACGGAGAAAACTTTAATCCATGCTCCTATGCAAGTACCGCAGACACCAACCAGAGCTGTTATCCTCAGACCCTAAGTTAATTAATGAGATGCACTTAATTATGATTGAGCCGTCAATCGATGCAATTTTTTTTTTTTTTTTTTGTTCTTATAGTTTTTCTTTCGGAAAGTGATATTTACCATTTTATCAAGGAACCAACTTCCAGGAAAAATCAAAGGGATATAAAGAATCATGTATATCATGGACGTCCAATCGACCCATTTATCACTAACGCCATAGTATCTGGAAAAAAAAGTTTTTTTTTATTTAAAAAAAAAGTCAACAATAAACTTTCCCGATATGTATGGGGTATAATTTATATTTATGGTTATATGTATGTACATATTGATGAGAAAAACTAATTAGCAACTTACTTTGTAATAATATTGTTAATTATACTGTATTGGATCCATTGCATGGCATTGGAGGCAGAGTAAAAGGAAAAGAGGATAAGGACTGCCCATCGCCGTTTGTAGACCTTGAATTCTGGAAGATGAAAAATTGTAATTTAATTTTAAAAAATATTGAAGTTTTATTTACTTTAAGTTTGATTTTGTAAACAAAAATAAAATCAAACTGCCAATAAATTTATTTTTTAATAAAAATTTTGTAGCATTATTATTTTGTCAAGTTTAATAGTTTATTTAAAGGAGTATTTCAATGAAGTTTATTAAAACTTAAAATGGTAAGCTTTGAATACCACATACAAATAAAGGGTGATTTTTTAAGCGAGTTTTGTTTCAAAATCAAATAAAACAAAAAATTTTGCATTGTTTATTCAAAATTTTTATTGGGATCGATAAAAAATCGATTCTAAAAATAACTTCCCGTAAATGTTGACCGCTGCTCCGTTTCAAATGGTCCATTCGGAAGGTTCAATTTTGCGTCACTTTTTCGAGCATTTCGGCCTAACGACTTTAAATAATCCCACAAGAAATAATTAAGAGGCGTTAAATCGCATCATCTTGGCGGCCAACTCAGAGGCCATTTCGAGAGATAAGCTGCTCACCAAATTCATTCTTCAACATGTCCATTGTTTCACGAGCTGCGTGGCATGTGACACCGTCTTGATGAAACCATGAATGTTAAGCAAGTTCAATTCAGCCAACTGGGACAACAAAAATCACTTATCATTGCTCGATATCGTTTCCCTAAACTGCGGATGCACAATTTTCACAGAGCACGAATTTTGATAATAAATTTCAAGAATTTGAAATCGTTGCTTGTTTGTATTGTAAGTCTCAACATGATAAAATGGCAGAGTATACTGCAAAATTTTCACTTTGACAGATGACGTTTGGACGCCATTAGCAACCAGTGCAGCCAACTTGAAAAACTTAACTCTTAAGAAATGACTCTTTACATGCGATATTTTGGCTTTGAAATTCTGCATTTCAAAATTCTGTTTTTTTTTCAGATTTAACGAAGTTCAAAATTATGCAAGATGATGAAAAAAATTCTAACGATTTTTGTTAAGTAACCTTTTAACGCTTAACAAAATAAGAAATAATATTATTTTTTCCCCATTTATCCTGATCCCTGATCGCGAGCCGCAACCGACGACCCCATCTCGTTGCACACCGCCATAGCTTTGGGCGTCCTGGTCATCATAAAGATGGTCTCCTACCATAAAATGTATTACAAATAACTTTCTAAGCTGATTCCTTTTAGCTCATGTGAGCTAGATGACCAGCCCACCAGAGTCGTCTACCGAGCTTGATTTTTTACGATATCTGCTTCGAGGGAGATAATCATATACAGGGTGTTTTTTTTGGAGGTATAGAACTCTAAGCTAGTATCACTATTTTAACTGGCGGCCATTTTGTCAGTTGTCAAGTGTTTTATTTTTAGTTTTTTTTTTGGCATTTCAAAATAAAGAGACTGACGCCTGAGCAACGCATCCAAATTGTGCAAGAGCAATTAATTCGAGTAACTTTGGAACATTTTTGCACCACGTTTACTGTTAATAATAATACGCATCCATAGAGACGTCCGATGCAAACAATTCCCGATTGCGCATCGCACCCCCCAGTAAAGAAGAAGTATGTACAGCCATCAAAACACTTAAGACCAACAAAGCGGTAGGACTTGACGGCATTCCCGCAGAATTGCTGCAAGCAGCACCAACAACATCAAGCGATCTGCTGCACTGGGTCCTCCTGTATTAATCACATTAACACCTTGAGGATCATCATCGAACAGTGCGTCGAATATCGATTCACCTGCTGTTCATTGATTTCGAGAAGGCTTTCGTCAACAGGGAGTTTATCTGGCTTGCTTTACGGAGGAGAGGTATACCGGAGAAACGACTTATGATGGGTCCAAATGTCACGTCTTACACGGAGGTAGGTTGTCCGAAGGATTTGAAGTCCAAAGCGGGGTCAGACAGGGCTGCATACTGTCACCAATACGAAGGCGCAAGTGGCAGTGGATTGGACACACGCTTCGAAAAGGTAATGACTGCATTGTAGGCCAAGCAATGCAGTGGAACCCACTCACACAAGAAGGAAGAAGAGTAGGTAGACCGAGAAGCAGATGGAGAAGAACAGTTGAGGAGGAATCTGCGAGACTGGGAAAGAGCTGGAGGGAGCTAAAATACATCGCTGGAAACCGCACACGATGGCGCGTAGAAGTAGTTGGGGCCCTATGTCCCGCTAGGGAACACCAACGGACTTTGTAGGTCTGAGGATCTAAGCAAGTAAGTAAGTATAGAGACGTGCGTCGCCGTACAGTGCGTAAAAAAAGAAGTCATTGCTGCTGTACAGCGTAGCCTAGAAGAAGAACAGAATCCGCCAGAAATTAGTTGGGAGACGGACACAATACCGAAAACCCAAAGTAAAAAAAATCCCGAAAACCCTGAATTCCAATCTTAAAAACCCTTAATCTCGAAAAATAAAAATCCCGAAAACTCAGAACTTTTTATTAAATATAATTTTTCAGAATTTTATATATTTGGGATTTTGGGTTTTCGGGATTTCGATTTTCGGGATTCTGACTTTAACTCAAATTGGATATGTGTCCATCCACTTTATGATTGGATATGTCAATAAACAATACTGTCGTAAGTGTTAAGTGTATGTTGCGACACCATTGCATCCACAAAAACTGACTGTTAGGCGTTGGTGGAATAATAAGTCCGTGCTTCTTTTAAAAACGATGCTTAGCTAGATCGTTATAATTAATGGTGAACGCTATAGAGCCCTGATTATTAACTTTTTCGTTTATCAATTGAACAACCCCATAATGTGCAAGAGCTCTGGTTTCATCAAGTTGTGTGACTGCTCGTGCCAAAATTGATTAATTGAAGAAAACGTTTGGTGACCGTATAAGTTCACATTTCGGACCCGTGAATTGGCCTCCAAGGTCGTGCTATTTGACGCCTGATTATTTTCTATGGGGATGTGTAAAGTCGCTAGTCTAAGCCGTTAAGCCCAAAACAATTGAACACTTAGAGGACAACATTAGTCACGTTATTGTCGATACACAAATGTTGGAAAATGGTACTTCCAGATTAGAATACGTCCGAGTTAGCCATGGGCCAAAAATCATATTTAAATTAAAATTCATGTCAATATAAAAAAGTCATCTTTGTTTTTTATCATTTCAAAGTTCTGTACCCCAAAATAAAACATCCTTTACAAAGACACAATTAATCTAACTCAAATAGAAAAATGTACAAAGTGACATGAAATTAAATCGGATTTGAATACAAAAACGTTAAGGGAAGTTTTTTGCACTTACTTTTAAAAGCAGTTAATATCACACGTCGTCGTAAACACTTATGAATTGAGATTTTTAAGTATCTAAATGCTAGATTCTTTTTTGGATGCAGTTTACATCAGCCTCCTTTTCAAAATCGAAACATATGAAACACTTTACACCTTTCATCTACTCATATAGGTCTAAAGTAATAGTAAGAATATAAAGGACATCGATGCTAACTTGTATTCAATGAAATATAACTAAAGCTGCCAACTTTCAGGGTCAACATCAGTATAAGAACATTGAAGAACAAAGACAACAATTTTTAAATAAAGCGCCTCCAAAGTCTAGGTCAAGTTGCTCTTCGACCCCGTAACCAAAGGACTTGTAACATTTCATCGCACACAAATACTCAGATGCATCGTTTTTTTTTTTTTTTGTATGGGTACATAAGTCTATTTAACTTTTAACTTAGATGTGTCGTGACGTGTGAGTCCTTTCAAGGTCATTATGCTCTTCAACACATTTGTGTTTTATTTTTATAAATATGTATGTGTGTAAGTGTTCGAGGATATGATATTCATATATCACATAACCTGCTGACATTTGTTGGTTATGACAGTGTGTAAGTGTGTAGAGGAAGGACGGAAGGATATTTTGAATGATTTATCTTTTATGGGAATAAGCTCAAGCTTATACAGTTACAAACGTACATACGTACATACGTACATACGTAGCGAGCAGGTGTGTGCAGTGTATATATTAATTAATTTGAAACTTGCAGATTGAAGTGTAAATTTAAATTTTAAAAATCCAAAAGTCCATTGTTCTATAAATAAATTTAATACTTATTATTTAATATGATTTTTTTACCTTCAGACTTTGCATGTCCAGTTGAATCCTTTGGTCGAATCAAATCCGTTGACTTGCAACCTTGGATGTAGGTGTCTGTGGACACACTCATCTCAGTTGTATTTCTGAGATCCATTTTCTGTTGTTTATTTAAAAAATAAATAAATAAATTATATTCGGGGGGGTTGAAAAGGCGCTTAAGTTTTGCTCTTCTTCAACTTCATTGGGTTGATTTTCTTTACGATTATACGTTACTTATAGTCGCGCGCTGAAAGATAAGATAAGATAAATTTTAATTTAAATTCAAACTAATTTAAAATAAATTTACGATAAAGATGAACAAGTATGAATAGTTTTATATTTCTTCAAGTTAATTCTTCAATGTGCACTTGGGCGTATACGCACTTTTATTTTTTAATGTTGATATTTAATAAATTTGCATTTGTCGATATTTTTCTCAGTATTTTGAACTATGAAAAAAATAAAATAAAATAAAATAAAATAAAATAAGACTCAGAAAAAGGAAGAAGACTAATTTTATATTTTAAACTCTAAATCAATTCAATAGTACATTATTATATTTACTTGATTTTTTTTAAATATTATATGAAAGAAATGTTCTTAAATAATATCGACTGTAATCACCTTAAACACTTCAAAATAACGAACTTTTTATGACAATCATAAATGTCAATTCGGGTAACCATTTATTAAATCACTTTTCTAAGCTTAATATTGTTAAGGATATTGCACATTCGAAAGGTCTTGTTTTCGATGATATTGGCACATAAATCAGGCTGAATTTTGACCGATGACATAAATTATGTAATCGTTGAAGGCCGCGGTAGTTTGCGACTTATTCACATAGACCTGCGACGTAAGAAAGCCCCTTCAACAAAAAAGTATAAAACGGGTGAAATCACGTCACGTCGTCGGCGCGAGATAACCGTGTCATGAAACCGCTCGTGCAGCACGTAGCACCATCCTGTTGAAACCATATGTCTTCTTTGTCCATATCATCCATTTCAGACCACAAGAAGTTAGGGATCATCGACCTATAGCGATCGTCTTTGAAGGTGATGGCCTGGCCAGCATCATTTTCGAAGATGTACGGACCGATAACGCCTCTAGCCCAAAATCCACACTAAACAGTAACTTTATTTGGAGGCATTGGTGGATTGGTGTAGCCCCAAATCCAGAAAAAATTCCCAGGTTATTTACGTACCCATGATTTTTCGACCAAAATTGGGATCAACTGGAACACACACTTTGATAATAAAGTTTTATTATAGTTGCACTTGTTGCTCGGCGCTGCAGTATTTTGCCGTTATGATTTGTCTTTAGGGAGTGATTAAGAAACAATATTTTAACAGAAGATAAGAGAAGCAATATAGCCGCCACGAGCTGTCAAAATCAACGCGTCCCTATTGGAAAAACTCTTTACTTAATACTTAAATATGATTATTATGAAACACCTTTGGTGTTTGGTGTAAAACAGTACATACTGTTCTGCCTGAAGCTAAAAAATATTTTAAAATTTCAGAAGAAGAAGACTACCCCCCTAAGTTATTTCTAATCGAAATTTCTAGTTTAATTTATGTATTAACCCAAACAAAATTCGAATTTCCGTATCTCAAGTAAGAAATAAGACCTTGTCTTATTTGCAGTCTTCATGATTTTTCATAAACTTTGATACATAAATATGAAGACCACCCACCATAAAATGAATTATAGAAACTCATCATGCTCGAAATATAATTCAATCCGTCAATATCAATCACTTGTGATAATAATCTAAGCCATTAAGTGCCTTAAACTTTTTTTTTCGACACAAAAAATATTAAGCACAACTTGTTATTTGTGATAAAGTGTGATAATGAACAAGACGATAAATGACGTCATTTGTCGTTTCTCACAAAACACCTACAATGTATACGAACATACTACGTTCATATACATACATACATATGTGTACATATGTATATGAATAAAGCAGAACTTAAACCTTTGAAATATATCAAATATTTGAGAACCATTTGCCCCCTTACACATTAACAGTTATTTATAGAATCACATTCACATCTTGTACATACATATATACTTAGAGTGCCTATCATTACTTATCAGAGGAAAGTAAGTAAAATGCATGTTCGTTAACCTTCCTTAACTAGCTACGTGTGTATGTATGTGTATATAGTTTGGATCCTATTAGTTAGGTCCTTTAGGAAAACCTTTTAATTTATTGAAATAATAATGTTTTCTGTGCTTTACTTATGACAAGGAACATTATATCTTAGAACTTCATGTAAATAAAATAAATTTATAAAAACGCTAATGGTACAACTGAGACTAAGTTTATATGTACCGTTGTTATTATTTCAAGGGATATTGGTATAATGTACTTTACTTATCTTTGATTATTTAAACATAAAGTAATCTCATTTTTTGTCATAATTCAATCAAACTAATGTTTCTTTATATCAGTGGCGAACTAATCTCGTCAGAGGCCTGGGACCTGAAAATCTTATTAAGGCGCCATGTTTGAGAAGTTGATGGATTAAAATTTTTGTTTATATTCCAGGGAACCATTTTATATCCAAAAATCATTGAAAACATTGCATATACATATATAAAAATGATGACAGATGAAAAATCCGAGACGGGAGCGAAACGAGACTTTATAATTTGAACCGTATTTTTCCGAAACTTTCGTTAGTTTCCTCGGTCTTTGCAAACTTTATATTTCCACATCAAAAATTCCTATTTTTATCAATTTACTATGATTTTAACTATTACTGTTAAAATGTAAAGTTTTAAATTCAACAGATTAATTGATATTAATCTAAAAAAAATTATGAATTTCCTCATTTAGTTGATCATTGACATCGAAAAAGTTTCGACGTGACATTTGGAACATAACATTAGGTGTGTTTTTTTTTAGGAAAACATGTGCAGTGAAGTAAGATTTTACAGGATCTAACTGCGGATAGAATTTTGAAGTATGCTCGAGTCTCGAATATAAATGTTGGTACAATTGATAGCTCTGGTGTATTTCGAAGGCAAGTTCGTAGAGTATACGAGTTCTTATGTTCCATCTGCAATCAAACTAACGCAAAATACAAATTGAATACATACTTAAGTTAAACAGCGACAAAGAGTTCTCTTAAAAAACGCTGTCCAGAAATCCAAAACTAAATAAACTCTGCGACTTGACTTTTATTTTAAGGTATAACTATCTGTCAATAAAAAAAAACACTAAAGAACATAAGAAATCGCATAACTGCAGATACGTTTATTGGGACATCCTACTTCACTGAAGATATTTTCCCAAAAAAAACACATTTATTACAGTAAAATCCCCTTGATAGAAAAACCCCCTTACCTGAAACACTTTTTTCATCCCCAAGTATTTTCCGACCAATTTCCTTCAAAACACTCCACTCAAGTGAAACTCGCTTAATAAAAAAACACGGATAACTTAAACATATTTTCAGTAAATTTTTAGTATTTTTCACTGAAAAAAACTCTCTTAAGTGAAAAAAAAATTGAATCGAACAGAACAAAAATTTACTGAACGCTTTCATTTCTACTTTATTTTTCACCTTCACCACATTTTTATTTTATTTATTTATTTTATTAAACTTTTCTTAAGGCAAGTTCATAAGATAAAAACAATATGTATATATGTATGTACATAGTTTCTAGCTTAAATCTCCGCTTAATGGAATTTTTAAATCCGCTTAAGTAAAAAAAAAATCACTTATCCGGACTCCGTTTAAGTGAAATGAAGTGAAAAACCAGCTTTAGTGAAAGAAAGACTTTTGAAATTTTGCCGTTTCTCTTAAGCGGGTTTTACTGTATATGGATTTCAAAATGTAGGTTATTTTAAGTACTAAACTTTATTAATACATTAATGAATATTAATAAATAAATTAATTGAAAGATAGCTACGAATTCGTTGGACTCTCAATCTTCTGAAAGATTAGAATTTATGAAAAATAACAATTTTTTATTTTAATTTGTTACTCCAGAAAAAAAGCATTTTATAATTTGAGGCAATATTAAAAACCAAATATTTGGTATGAACTGTGAAAGTTATGCTCTTCGAAAACTCGAATCAAAATGGAAAAAACCTTAACCAAGTTGAGCTATTTTGCGAGGTAAATAGATTTAAGCTAAAAAGTTTTATACGTTTTATAGCTTTTATCACAAGTATTAATTTTTTTTTTGCTCGTATTGAAAATCAACCTCCATACGAATAAATGTATCCTTAAAAAAACGCACCAGATGTGCGGATCCACTTAATGTTACACACTCGACTAGTTACACACTCTATACAAGGACTGCACTGCATTTCGAGGAGATACTGGTTGATAAGAGCGACTCTTATCATTCTTTAAGGTCTGTTGATAAAATGGAAATTTATTCAATTAGAATAAAATAAAAAAAAGGATGAAAATGGACTAAAAAAAATACATATAAACGAATATTACCATATCACGAGAGTTAGGTACACACTAATTTCAGGATAAGTTCCACTTAAGGGATTCGTGAAGACCGAACGAACGAACAAGTGACTGATTTAATCGATTACCAGACCAATATGAACTTTAATAGCCAAGTAAAGAAACGGTAGTTTTGCATCTGGACCACAATTCACAGAGTTACGTAGTTGGTTGGTTTAAAAGTGGTTCCGCACTAAGAATAGATCTGCACAACGCTCGGGGGGATTCATTGTCCACCAAGTAAAGTTTACATACTTCACAGTCGAATCCTCGAGGGCTAAAAATGGAAATTCCATTCTCCGTCTCTCTGCTCGCTTGGCCCCTCCGCCTGCCCTCTTTCACTTCATGATTTATTCATGGGTTGACTTTTGGGGATAAATCACACAATTTCATTATAGCACTAAAAAAAAAAAAAAAAAACGAAGCTCGACGTAAAACTCGGTGTGACGATGTTTTCGCCGGTATCCAGAATGAGGCAGGGTGCAATGGGGTGGTAACAGGGTTGGTGAATGGTGAGTGGGAAGTTTGAAAATTGGAGGAAAATTTAAGATGAAGTTATTTAAGGGTTTTTCAGGATAAGCTAAACTAGAACCAGAACCAACCTCAACGTGGGAAGATGTTTGTTTCCAAATGGAAGTTGTTCGTATTGTTCTTGTTGTTGTTGTTGTTCGTGAAACAAAAAGCATTCAAGTTGGTGCCATGAATAAAATTAAGTTCCTAAAAGGATCACAGTCACAGTATGGTGTTTTGTTTGTATTAACACTTAGACTATACGAGTTTGTACTTATGTATGTAGTTGTGTAATGTGTATCTCGTGTGAATTGCTTTTAAGAGTTGAGGCGCTTTATTTGATTTATATGCGTTTGGCCATGAGATCAACAACCTTATTATCAGAGTGGTTAGTTTAGCTTTAGAGATTACTATCTAAATCCCTAGTATAAGTGGTTTTATAGGGATTGTTGATAAGGATGGAGTTTAGAAATGGCAAAGATTTGTTGTGTACCACCCCACCACCGCCAGTTGAACCTATATGCTTTGTCACCAGAGAAGAAAGTAAATAGAAGTTATAATTAATAAAACTTAAGGAAACAAATGCATATTTCTGTGCAGGGGGTTCATCTCATACCATATAAGGATATAAGTTATGGAAGGAAGGAATAAATTGTTTCCATTGGATTTCATACTAATATGTCTCGGCAGACCGAGAAGTAAGTGGAGGAGAACAGATTGGGAAAGAGCTGGAGGGAGCTTAAATACATCGCTGGAAACCGCACACGATGGCGCGTAGGAGCAGTTTAGGTTCTCTGTCCAGCTAGGGAATACCAACCGACTTCGTAGTCTGAGGACCTAAGTAAGCACGTAAGTATGTTTGTGTTTGGATAATTCACACTGACAATTTTTTAATATTCTTGGGTGTATTTCAAAAACTGGGCAACATTTGAAAATATGTTATTGTAATTTTTGACAGATCTGGAAGTTTCAAGGTGCCAAAACTCTGGATCCGTCATTTGTAGACGTACGTTCGTACATTCGTACGTTCGAGAAACCTTTTTTCGTTAATGGTTTCTCAAGAACGGATAAAGATATCGACTCCAATTATAACTTCGAAAAATTCAAAAAGGACTTTCATAAAAATTTAGTGAGCGGCTTTTTTTATAATAGCAGTTTAAAAAAAGTGAACATTTTGGTTGGTCGCAAATATCAACGGAACAGATAACTCTATTGACTTCAAATACATTTTTTTGTATACACTATGATGTAATACAGTTTTGGTATACATTTGAAAAAAAGTTCAACATACCGTTATTTTTTTAAGATAAAAAACTTTTAAAAAAAATTCTAGAACGCAAATATACCATGATAGAAAAATTATATCATCTTGAGAATAATTTTTTACTATAGAAAATGCTGTTCATGACTTCTGGTAAAATTTTCGAAAAAAATCAATTGATAGTTTTTTTTACAAAATTAACCAAAAAATGTCAAAAGTTGTTTCATGACTTGAATAGGTACATAATGTACAATGTACATATGGTCATGGCTTCCGTCTTATAACGTTACATTGTACGTGTTTTTTCCTTATTACTAGAAAAACTGCAATGTTAATCTGATTTTTAAACATACGTCGGAAAGATCTCTTCAAAATCTAATTTTTGTAGAAAAAAGTTTTTAATTATCTCTTTTAGATTTTTAAATATTCCCCTCCGAATTGGCTGATAACGTTACATTTTTTGGAAGTAGCTGTTGAGGTTACTGGACATATTTAAAAAACTCTGCGAAATTGGTGTGCTAATTAATTTTTTTTCTTTTAGAGAATTGAGATAAAATTCCAATTAACAGTTTACCATTTTTTGTTTAAGAAAAAGTTATGTTTGTATGTGTTATTTGAGGTCAAATGTGTGTCTTATAACGTTACAGAAAAAAGTCTTATAACGTTACATTCCGAATTCTTGTGTGAAAATTGGTGAAAATATGACTGAAAGGAAAAATTCTAGTAAAGTATAAACAGGAAAACAAATTTATATAAAAAAATAATTTATTTACCATAAGGTACTTCATTTTTTGTTATAACGTAAATGGGCGGATAAAAAAGCCAAAATATAACCGAAAGGTCCAAAAAAATTGATTTAAGAAATTTTATGATTGGAATCGACACCAAACATCATTCTATGCAACACAAAAAAAACTTCTCCAAAATTCCCATTTTTGTAAAATCGTATTTTAAGGGGGGGGTGGGTGGTGGTCCAGGTAAAACAAACTCATTTAATCCTTTTAGTACACCCACATCATATGATACATAATTTTCGGGTAGCTTTCGATGCTTAATCCATTAAAACCAAAATCAAAGAAATTGGACAACCCTGTAAGAAGTTATAGTCCTTTACAGTAAATGTTGTGTTTTTTTAGAAAAGCAAGTAAAATATTTTTAAAATTTCCTTTAAAATTAATTTTTCTTCGTCAAATTTGAAGCAGATAAATAATTTGGCATATAAATAAAGAATCAAGACAGTTCACTAATATTTTTGAAGTCCAAGAAAGTCTTAAACTTCATCTTCATTGACTTTAACAAAAAATGTCTTATAACGTTACACATCCTTAACTATTGTTTAAATGAAAATGGTCGCTTTATATCTATATATTTTTTTAGTTTTGTTAAATAAATACAAAATACTCAATAAAATTCAAAAAATTCAATTTCTAAAACTTTCATATTAAAAGTAAAAAAACTTTAAAGGAATTTTGTCTTATAACGTTACACGATTTACGCGAATTTGGTTATTTAAAATTTACAAACTTGAAACTTCTTTTTTAACAAAAAAATGCGATATTCAGGTAAGGTAAGATCTTTTCTTGAAAACTTAAGTGTATTCAAAAAAAATAAATTATTAAAAATTATATAAATTACCTTTTTACGAGCACTTGAATTTCCGGTCATTTTTAAAGAGCTCAACAGCCTGGCTTTAACTGTGGCTTAGATCAAACTAGAAATGTTTATACTGTTGATAATGATATCGATCGTTCCTATGAGATGTATTCTCTCTAAAAATGAGCATAATAGCGGTAAATTCTAAAAAAAAAAAAATGCCACTCGGTTTCATTTCTCGAAGCCATGACCATATGTCGAGAGTGGTCAATTATTTTTACTTCGAACTTTTTTTATTTTTTTGCGAAATACAATTGTTAACATATGGTACATTTTTGAAAAATAACAATTTTTACGATAAACAAAAAACTTAAATTGAAATTTACCAAAAAAATTATAATTTTTTGTCAATATCTAGTATATGTTAAAATTTTGACGAATTTCTAATTCTCCTTTTTTTACAATAAATAAAAAAAATTACAAAGATTTGTCCGTCTTTTTTATCTATTTTTGTTTTTGTACTTTATTTATCTTATTTTGTTTTATCTTATATCATTTTATTTTACTCAATTTTACTTTATTCAATTTAATATTATTTTTTTTAAATATATTTTACTTTATTTTATTATTTTATTATTTTTCTTTTTCGTTTTATTTTATTTCTGAAAATACAATCCCATCATGTTTTTTTTTTTTAAGTTTCACATATCAATGTTGCACTGTAACTAACACAACTGATAAACTGTAACTGATCCACTCTTCCGAAGAGCTCCAAAATTTTCCATTGAAAACTCCAAAAATTTCCATTAAAAACAACAAAATAAAAACTGACCAACAATTCCCACTATAAATGTAAACAATTCCCAATGGTATTCACACTTCATTATCATATCAAACGTACTCATTGATTAATCGAACTCAGCATCAAAATCAGATGTTTAATAATCATAATAATAATTATTTGGACTTATTTACCAACCTTTTGTTCCAAGTTCAATAACTCCAGTATGAAAATAAAAATTGCAGTTTTGTTGTTTAGATAAACAATAATCACTCTCACTCACTATCATACAGTGCAATATATGTATGAACACATGTATGTATATGTATATGTATATGTAAATATTATTATCATCGATTATTTTTATTACCACTTGAAAATTCGTCTTCGCCAAGAGCCAGAGATTACGGTAACGCAAAGTGTCACTAAAAAACATGAAATTGAATAAACACACGAGGCTAACTAATTGGCCTTTACCGCTTGTTATAAAAAATAAGCAATTGAAGTACTCATACTTGAGGCTTTACAATTTACTGATGTAAAAAAATAAATGACCTTCAAGGAACTCTCACTTCACAAACAACAGGAAACAGACGCAGGCGGCACGCGATAAACCACAGCGGAGATCTTTCGACAGCTTTAATATTCAACGACGAACACAAAAATCCCAATTCAAGTTAACAATGAGTTAAAGATGACAGTTACAATAATCCGTAAAATTTAATGGCCCAACAATAGAACGTTTAACAATGATATTACCATACGCGCTACCCCAACGACAGATTTCGGAGAGAGGAGAAAGAAGAAGGAATTTGCGAAGTATTTTGCTGTCAAGGTGACGGACGACGATGACGACCGACGGCGACGTTTAAATTTTTTTAACAGGCTGTCAGCTGTCACAAGAAGCACAATATCATTCGAGCACTGTCAAATCGGAACAATATTTTGACAAGTTGATTTACTCTCCCAAACACATTGAAGTCGAACCTGATGCCCAGCCCGCACGTTATTGAGACACGTGATGAATTTATTGCAGATTTAAATTATTTATTCGAAACAGTTATTGTTATATGTTGTTTTTAAGAAAAAAAAAATAATAATAATAATAATACAACTGAGTTAGTTCGGCTGGCTGACAGTCAGCGCACTTGTCTGCCTACATTCGTGGATTCGTTGTGAGTGGAACAGTTCTGTTGGGTTCATTTCGTTCTCAACCTTATCGAATGAAACTTAAGCCCATCGGCATTCCATATTTTTTGTACTTTTTTTTATTTTTGATATATGTATATTTTTATTCAAGATTTAATCTAGATTTTGTTAATTGTTTTTGTTTAACATTTTAGTTCGGTTGATCGAAAAAGAGTAGAGTAGGTTAAGAAATAAAAAAAAGGCAATTATGTCGATTTGCAAATTTTATCGCATATTATGAGAATCTAGTGACGCAAATAATTTTGAAGTTTTTTGTGATAAAATTTATTTTAAGCGGTGTAAATGTTTTAAAGAATTGGAGAGAGATACTATCGTTCAAATTTAATTATCGTTTTTTGATGTTTTGTACATAAAAACCTTGACAGATAAAAATGTGGCTCCTTAGTTTTAGTTTTGCACAAAAAAAAAAAAGAAAACGTTAAGGTATTTATTAAAAATAGAATTATTATATTGTTGTGTTTTTGTAACTATGCATTGATTGTTTTCCTGTCATGTCAAAAAGTCGTCAAAATACTATAATTTCATAGCAGAAGGTTTTTGCTAAATCTTATGTGTAATCAAGGTTAAGTTAGGTTTCGCAAATGTCACAAAAATATATAACGAGAGTAGTCTGGAAGATAGTGTTTAACTTTGGGATTTTAGGGATTTGACAACAAATCGTTATATGATAGAGAATGAAAAAGGGTACAGTTTCAATGTATGACAAACAATATGATTCCAGTAAGCGCAAGGATGAGGGACCCAATTGAACTTTCCCATGTTTAGTATTCATTTCTTGTGTTGTATCACATGAAAGCCATAGTAGCTCAGGTTCAGTGTCTCTGGTCCGTTTATTTATATGCAGAGCAATAAATGTGAAATTTATTGATTTTTTGTCATTTAAAGTACGTTTTCAGTACAATGGAGGATAATGTAGTTGCGATTGACAATTATGTAAGTCAAAAAATTCATTTTTGCTATTTTTGAAAAATAATTAATGAAGGTCAATCGACTTAGCAAATTTCAATGCTAAACAGATTACGGTTCGGCACTTGAATTCTTCAATAATCGAAAATATTAGATCACTTTGAAGCACTTCCTGATAATGTTTATAATTAGTATCAATCATTTGATTTAATAAAGTGATTACAAAATTACTTGGATTAGTTGATGGCCAAACATTAAAAATAACTCATAAACAAAGTTTAGAACTAGAGCGAGATATACGTAGGTATGTACATATAAAGTATACAGCTATCAGTTTAACTATCTGGAATAGTTGGGACTTAGGGGCATAATTTTGCCATTTTTTTTATTTTTATTTTTTTTTTTACAAACTTTCAAAGTGATAAAACTCACTTCACTTATTTTGTAAATAAATTTGCTTGAATCAGAGAAATAATTTTTCAATAAATTATTTATATGATTCAAAAATTCATTGTACTTGAGTCAACGAAACAATGACAATATGAATTGGTTAAATAACAGTTCAATTAAATAAACTGTTTAATAACAAAAAATGTGTTATTACTTGAAATAATGAAAAACTTTGTTGGTACAAAACTTTTGTTAATAAAATTTGAATGTGATATTTATTAATCTCCACATTAGTTTTCAACGCTGCCGTCCTGACTATAATGCCTTTTTGTTTTTTTGTTTTTTTTTTCTTGACACCAATAATAATTTATTTGAATTTATAGCTGTGCAATAAAACTGTTCATTAAATCCATGTTAATGAGTCATATGATTTAAAGTTTTTTTTTTTTTGTCTAGCTAACTTGTGAAAACGAGTAAGAGAGTTAATCGTAATAGCTTGTAGAAAGAAAAATCTTCAATTGTAATTGTCTCAGTTCCGACAACAAATATTTCAATAATCAATATATAATTATCAAATTATAAATAAACATAATATCATCTATACAAAAAGCCCTGCAAGCAAACAACGATAAGTAAGGGGAAATAACTTTGTGAAGCGTTGATGTACGAGTAAATATGAAGAGTCAATAAATTTATTTTTAAATAATAATCGCTTAAGAACACTTTTGTTAAATACTCATTGATTCTTGTATTAGTTTTATTTATTTATCTTATACAACATTAATATTTGACAAAATATATTATACCTAAATTTCCATAAGTAAATATACAAAGGATTTTCCAATAAAAAGTTTTATTTTAAAAAACCCACTCTTTGTTTTGTTGTAATTTTTAAGGTTGTCATTTTTTGACATTTGACAAGTCAAACCACGCCATTTCTAAAAATCCATTTCTAAAAATAGAAAACTCCAAAAACAACAATAAAAATTGATATTGTTAAAAATTACTACTTAAATGGTGAACATTTTCAGTCACACTTTTCAGTAATAGTGAAGCACTTTTTTGGATTAATTTTTTCCACAAACAGCATTACACTGTATTTTAAATGAAAACTAATTTCTTAAGGCTTTTAAAGTTAAGTGTATATTATATGGTCAAAAAATAAGCCTTAAAAAATTGTAGACTCATTGTTGGAGGCCCCCTTCATTTTTTGCATTGATCGTGAAAAACTTTAAAACTTAAGAAGTAATCTACACATAGAAAGAAATTCGTGTTAGTTACATTATTTATAACTCTAGAACGGCTGAACCGATTTAGCTCAAATTTTGCACAGAGATATTTTAGCATATAGGCTACTTTTTATCCTGATACAATTTATCCCATCAAAAACATTCTGTAAAAAACTAGCCAAGTCACGATGGCACTAGACTTTGTTTAGATAATTTTTACTTTTTAGAAATAATCAAGCTCTAAAAAGTAATAAAATCTAGACAAAGTCGTGTCTAAATCTAAGGTTCCGTACTGCCATTTCTCTATTATTTATAGTTAATGTTGTGTTGACTTGTACCCACTAACAGAGTCACCAGGTACTCCAGATCTTCGATTATCCTAGTTTTTTATAGTGTTCCCTTTATGTGGCCATTAAACCCTAACTCTGTACCAAATTTTAGCTCTCTGAGTTTATGGGAAGTACTCTTGTTCTATTTTTATGATCATAAGTGAGTGAGTGTCATAAATGCGACTTACAGACTTGAAATTTTGGATTTTAAGTATGTGAGCATAGCTTACTGGATGACGAAAATTTATGCGTTCTGGTCTTATCCAGAGGTTCTCAAATAGGGGCCTGAAAATGCGGTGAAATGGTTCCAGTATAAGATGGACGAAGTTTGCTGGGACCTCTAGTAATGAAATAGATTAACATACACTGACAATGAAAGAAATGTTAACAGTTTTTGGTTTTCAAACATTTATTTATTAAGTTTTTCTCAATTAATAATGAGTATGCCCCCCATTTTTCGATATGACCTCTATTAGACGGTTTCGAATGGAATCATAAAGTTTTTTTAAATAGTCAAGTGAAATCTCGTCCCAGGCATCACGGATAGCTTCAATTAAGGAGTCCTTGTCTTCAAATTGTCTACCGCCTTCATAAACTTTTTGAGATAGCCATGCCCATACGTTTTCGATTATGTTCAAGTCCGGTGAATAGGGTGGCTATGGCAAAAGCTCTACGTTTTCTGATAAAATCCAGCTTTTGACAATCCTGGAAGTGTGGATGGGGGCATTGTCTTATTGGAAAATCCAAGGCAGAGGTCCAAAAATATTTTTCATCTTCGGAAATGACCGTTCCACAAGAAACTCCAATTCGATTTTGCCATAGTAGGTGATAGCTCCCCACACCATAACACCTGATGTACGGCTGTGATGTCTTCCCAAAATTAGTTCCTCTTTTCTTAAATCATGGAAATAAAAGTTGTAACCATCGGGACCGTCAAGGTTAAACTTTTTTTCATCCGAAAAGACAACGCGTTTCCATTGACTGCTCCAAGAGACATGTTCTGTTGCAAAGTTCATTTGCAGCTCCTTGTGTACTTGCTTTAGAACAGGTTTCTTTTTGAGTTTTCTTCTCTGGATAGTACCATCTTTTCTTATTATCCTTCGGACTGTCGAAATACTGGCTGATACTCCGCTTTTGGACCATATTTTAGTAGCTGATTGAGTAGAATTTGAAGCAATACGTAAAATTAACGGCTTTTCTCGGGATGTTGTTGCTTGGGCTGTGCGTCCTTTTTGGTTTTTTCCATAGTTTTGAGGATCAGCAAAATAGTTGCTCACAACTGTCTTACTTCTGTTCAGCTTGCTTGCTAATTCTCGGCTTGAGAGTCCCATTTCTTTGAAAGCAACGATTTGTCCTCTTTCTGCCACTGTCAACGTCTTTCCGGAACCCATTTGTAATTGAAATTTAATAAAAAGAGTTATTTGTAAAACGTTCTTAAATATTGCAACCAAAATTTTCAAAAAAATTGCTGATGTGAACTTCTACAACGAAATATTCGCAATGGCCTCATCCTAGTGACGCACTTTTTTATATCCTTTTTAGGTAGCTCATTCATTAATGAAGGGAAATTCCAACGGTCTTTTCTAATTAACCGTATAATTGTATCACTTTGTTTTAAGAAAATATGTACCTACTCTCATGTAGTAAAATTTTCCGGGTTAAACAAATTCCAACAGGTATCGGACCGAAAATCGGTTGAAAAATATGTGGCCTCATCCTAGTGATTGGCAGTGTACTATTTTCTTAAATGTCAAAAGGAAACCTCTTATTGGAAAACCCTGTATATCAAAAGATTTTTCCTGTTTTTTGTATTGCTTCATGATTCGTCTACGTGACGAAATTCTTATTGGTACCGTCTCTTTGCTGTTAAAATCAAACAATATATGACGTAATTATCTTCTCGTCTGTTCCGAGTGAATAATTTAATATTATTATTTTATATCTAATATTTTATTACAAATGTCTCCCTGAAGCGTCAAAATCGATCCAATTTAAATAACAACAATACATAGTTTTAGCAATAAATTCAAAATATAAAATTTTTTATACTCAAGCTATAAAACAGATTGACGATTTATCTGAAACTGGGGAATGTTGCCGAAAATTTCTGTTAAAAATATCAAGTCTCATATCTTTCACGAATCAGAGCTATTTAGGTATCTTATCTAGTATCGTTTCAAGACCAATACCTGACGAGATTTTTTCGTCCTATTGCTGGCCCTTTTCATGATCTTGTTTCACGAAATGGTCCATATCAAAAGTCTTATCCATTTCACAAGTCAAAAAAAAATAGATTATACACAGAAATATAAAACGAAGAAATTAAAAAAACGTCATCTTTCGTGGATTGAGTTTGTCAGTGTAAGTGGAAAGAATAATTTTCAACAAAACCTCATTAGGTACTCATAAAAAAGTTACACAAAAAACACTAACTAAATTTTATATGTTTGTTTGTTTTTATTTATTGTTTGTTCAAAACAAAAATATCTACCCACAAGAAATCATCAAATTTTAGGACTGTGTCAGACAAAATATATGTTATCGTAGAATCAAGATTATTAATTCTTTATCTCTGTTAATTGAATTGTAAGCAAATTAATCACTTGAAAATTCAACCAGCCAGAGAATAAAAAAATGTAAATAAAAATCGTATTGTTAAATAATAAAAAAAAGCCAAATAAACCTTGGCTACGTAATTCAAACAAGACTGGAATAAAAATGAAAAAAAAATAGCAATAATAATAATAAACCTTTCTTAGTAAGATTGCACGTGTTTGGTTTTTTTGGCCATGGTTTTAATAGTTGTTAAATATAATTAAAATTTAATTAATGTTTGATTTAATTATGGATATTTATTGTTGTCAATTTATCACTACATAACATTGGACGACTGACAAGATTTAAAAAAGTATTGAAACATTTTTTGGATTCGTACCAAATACGAATTGAAGATTTTGATGATACTTGACATTTATACTCGTACGATGGGAAGGACAAAGACAGTGAGTCTCGCAATTACAACTTTCTCTGTCAGTCTGTCTAATGTTGTATCATCTGATAGACTCAATCACTAAGATTTAGTGTTTCTAGTCAAAAAATTCGTGTGTTTAATAGTGTAAAACAAAATGTTATTAAATGTACGAGTAGGTAAATTGCTAAAATTGTTATTTGGAATTGTTATATTAATTTGGCTTTTATTTGTTATTTTTTTGTTTAATCAAATTTTTCGGATTTTATAGTGTGAGCACAAAAAAAAACCTAATATTAAACTGTTTTTGTGAAACTTCTTCGAACTTGAAACCATTTTTTTATACGGTTTAAATATTCGGTCTAAAAGAGGAAATGGGTGTATAAAATATACGTTATTTAACTTCACCATAATGAAGGGTTTCATAATTTTTGGGATTATCTCCTCGGGATTTTGTTTTTGGAAATTTTTTGGGGGAATATGTTTTTTTTAAGAAAGATCATCAACACCAATATCTTATATTATTTAAGGATTCTCGTTCGCAAGTTCAAAATCATTTTTGAAACCCTGAAATTTAATATTATTTTTCTTAATAAAAAAAATCTGTACTTTCACATTTATTTATTTTCAGTCTTTTTTTTCACGAAACCAATATTTGAGGTATTAGTAACAAATTCAATTATTTTCAACGTAATATCAAGCTTATAAATATCGACAAGTGTATGTACATATGTTTCATAATTGTAAAAAAAAATACTGAAGGTGAACAAACTATAATTACCAAGATACTGCTATTTCATCATCCCACACAAATTTTTTATCAATTTTTATTAATAAAAAAAAAATCGAAAATTCTTTTCGTTTTTTTTTTTTTAGAGATAACAAAAGCGTCGAACTGAAAAAAAAAATATCTCAAATCAAGGGATTGGTTATTGAAATGGGGTTAAGTTATGCCATTTAAAGAAAATTTACAGACTTTTAAAAACCACATTTTAGGAGTCCCCACTTTAAGAGGAACCAAAATAAAAGACAGCTTAAAGGAAAGAAAGGTTTTGTTAGACGTCACTTCTTCCTCTGTTAAAACCATAAGTCTTGGAATAAATTTCTTAGCATGTAATTAACATGTTTCGAAAACTCTAGACATGACTTTAAAGACTGTATTAATGAGACAAAACTCGAAAAGAGACGGAACCCAATATTAGACGTGACTGACTTTTTTAATTTTGAAAAGAGCGATATGATACTTGTACTATTTTTATTGGGCCTCGTCTCGTGGGCAGGCGGTAGGCCCCTTCTCTTACCACCTCTAATTTAGAGCAAAATAATTAGGACATTTGCAGTTGCCCGCTTCTTCATATAGAACCACTGTTAAAGGATATAAATGCCTTTGATTTATTACCTTATTCAAATTACTCAAACATTGAAAAAGGCCGAATCACCTTTTACATAAATGAGAAAAGTTTTCTCTACTCATAGTTTAATTTCCTTTCATAAAAAAAGGTTCAAATTTTATCCCCCAACAGTTTCAAAATACTAGTTTTTAATTTCTCATGAAATGTTTTACCTCTATCAGAGTTTTATCTCTGATTTTCTCCAAACAATACCCAAAGTATGGTCTGTTCTTAATCATTCGTATCATTCAAATAACCAGAGTTATGTTCACCTTTTAGACTAATGATAATGAGTTGCCTCATTTATACAAAATAAGGAGCATCATCCCTTTGACCTTTACTCCAATTGATCATCTTTTCTTTTTCGAGCTATCCGAATTGGAATTTTCGCAATTTTGTCACATTCGCACAATCTGCGTTGAGACATTTAATTTGTAAGGTTTGATGACGATGTAACGCCCCCAAATCTGCTCTGACATGAACACTCATTTCCTTAATGTATTAACCTTCATTTAGTCCTTTTCCAGTGTTTGTAAAAATAAATAAAGAAAAAAAAAACACTTTCTTTTTTCATTTGAAAATTTCTTCATTTAATCTCACGGTCTTTATGTGTCTCATGAGGATATGGGTTGAAAAATAAAGCATACGCAAGGGATATCTTTTCAAAGGTGGATTCTAAAAGATGAAGATGACTTTCTCTTTATATGTTCATCGTTGGTTGTTGTTGTTGCTGTTGTATTTGTTAAATCTTTTTCAAGACCGTACATATGTGTTAAAGGATATTGCTTCGCATAAAAGAATCCTTTCGATAGGTTTAAATTTTGTATTCATTATTACCGGGCGGTGATTGATCGCATATAAAACCTATCTATGATGAACCTTGGAACAGAGCACAAATTCTTTGGACCACAAAGGCGTTAGGTTTAACGACGACGACGACGACGACTAACGACGGAATCCTTTATGTCTTCATTTCCCTCGTATACAGGTTATTTTATATGTATTCTCGTTTGTAATACGCGTAGTCACAGAGCTCATTTTCTCAACGAACAATGAAGTTGAAATTTGAACAAGAGTCTAGAATCTAGAAGAATGAATAAGCAGAAGCTTCCTTTTTTTTCGCTGCAAATTGGAGCAGGACTAAAAAAAAAAAGATCCTTTGTGTGAAGTCTTTTTAAAATTTAGTGGAAACGTCTCAGTATAGAACAATTGAATTAAAAAAAAGAAAAAGAAAACAAAAGAGGTTGCGCGTTTAGACACGAGTAAATTCCAGAGAATAAAGTCGTCTATTTTTTTATAGTTCATACCTATACATGAAGAACACTTTGTTTTTTACTATATATTATCCTTCATGTCCTTTGCATTTGTGTTGGAACATTTTTAGAAGAGGTTATGCGACAGTGTGTCGCTTGTTGCTGCTTTATTTAATTGTTCGAAGTTTTACAGAGACGAGGTCTCTGAAGCTTTAGAAGAGTGGGGTCGTGTTAAAAGTGTTAATCAGGTTTATAATTTTTGCATATGGCGTCTTTGTACGTCAATTTCACATTTGTGAACTAGACTGATGCGGAATACAATAGGCAACAGAATGCGTGTTAATTACTGTCGAGCCAGAAATAAGTTTCAAATGTCAAAAATCATGACAGCAGAACTTTGTGTAAGAAATGCCATTGAAAGCATATGGTTTCCAACTTAATTGAACGTGGCCATGGAAATGTTAAAGAGGGGAATTAAGCTCGAAATAAATGCGCCGAGCAATGGGACTGTCCTAAATTTTGACAGCTCAAACATTCTGAAAAAAAACATTCGAAATTTTAGCTGGATGTGCCATGCTTGAGCGTTTAAGTCATTGGGCAAAGTGTTTGTTTCAAGGGCAAATGAAAATCCGCTTGAGATGCGAGAAGAGTTAATACGTCAACTTCAAGCCACTTCTGGGTGCGATGTACAAGTGATGTACACGTGGAAGGTAAAGGAGTGATTAAGATCTACTTTTTAGAGCACGAAATTGGATTTCATGTGCTATCAACTTACATACATTGAAGAATGCGTATTCTGGTCACGCAATATCCCGTTTTGACTATTTTACATGACGAACAAGATTGTGCGATTCAACCTTCGCGAAAATCTTCATTTGGGAATAATCAAAATCTCGAGATTATTCCAACAATAATCGAAACCCTTAAAAGCGGAAGCCTTCTGGAAAGTTATGAAAACTGGACACAAATGTTTATCAACCATTTTCCTTGATGGATATTATCTTATCCACTTAACTTAAATAATTTAAAAATAGGGACTTCCATAATATCGTTTAAAATCATTTTGTACGAGTATTAAGTACAAAATTAATTCAAAAACTCAATTGAGTGATTAATTTTACACCACCTTGAACTTATATGGTATGAAGTTAAGACTTCAATTGCCATAAAATATTTGAGTTTGTTATTAAATCTCTTTCTGATGGTATAAATCAGTGGATTCTGACAGTGTTCTCTGCAGAACCCTAAAAAGTTTTTTTTTGCAGAAGGTTACGTCTTTTGGTTCAAACATTTTTTAAAATCTGGTATCCTTCCGTTTCTGAGAGTAGTAAAGGTTAAGATTGACGTAAGGGAATGAAATTTTGTAAGACAGTAGGGTCTGAAGGTGAAACATAAGTCGTGGAAGTTGCCCATATTCTCAGAATTTTTATCAAGTGTTATATTAAAAAACTTCAGCTTGGTTTACTCATGGGGAAGACTTCAAAAACATGAGTTTTTCTATTAAAAAAGTATTTAGAAGAGCGTGTCTATACCACCCACGTTTTTATATGTACTATTTTCCGGAAAATGTTAATTAAAAAATAAAAAAATTCAAGATTAAGATTCTTAATTTAAGTACAGCAATTTCAAACGAAAACTTGACATTTATTTAAGTCTTTCAGTTACAATAAATCGCTAGCTAAAAAAAATGTATCAATTATTTTTGTAAATGATTGATAACAATTCTATTACCAACAAAATTAACAGACTTAAGAAATTTCTCGAGATATTGTAGTGGAAAAAAATATTTACCACTTTTTTGTAGAACTTTTTTGAAGTTTGTTATTTTTTGCAAAAAATGTCAATTAAATTTTTTTTTAAATTTTAACAGATGTCAAAAACGTCATTTCACATTGTAAAAAATTGTTGAAGCTTATATCATTCTTCATTCACTGCATATTTAAACGCCTTTTTAAAAATGACGGATTTAGATTCTAAGAATCTTAAAATGTCCAGATTTGTCAAAAATTTCAATTTAACAAATCGGACCGATAACAATAACTCACTACCCTACTGGATGTTAATTAAAAACCTTTAACTGTTAACTCAAAACAGAAACCAACAAAATTTAATCACATACATATTTCGAATTATAATGTGAAAGTGAGTCATTACGGGTTTTGAGGTTTTTGAAGTCCTGTGTCCTGTTAAATGATTCGAAATCAGTCCTTGACTTTTGTGAATTTCATTTTTCTAATTTAATTGACTCTGAAGTTTAAGCAGGTCAAAAGTCAGCGAAGTTTGTTCCTGTAAAAAAGTTGTTGTCCGGTTTGGTCTCAAATATATTATTCATCTAATTTTTTAAGATTAAGTCTTAAGTTCTTAAGTTTTTTGCTATGAACTTTTGAGAGACGAAGAGCTCACTTTTTGACAGAGACATTTATTTTCTTGAACACCACTTAATCATTTAAAACAAAAAGTGTCGTATTGCCCTAAAACTGTCAAATCAGTAATCACTCAGAAAAGTGACGCAAAGCTTTCGAGTCCTGAAGTCTTCCTTTTGCTTCTTTTTTTCAAGTCTAAAATATTCCGAAGTGTAATTCAGTATGGGCATAGAAGGGACCTTCAATTTTATGCCATACTCAACTCTTTCTGTTGTTTTTCAAAAGTGCAGGGCTTCATCTATCAAAGGAAGGCAATTCATTGAGTAAACTTTTAAATTAGAGGTTTTTAAACTTTGAATTGACTTTTGTATCTAATTTAAGGTTCAATTTTATGGAATTTGAAATAAAATCCTATCGACTTATTTTTCAATTGAATTAAATACTCACTTCAAGAAAACAAGTTAAAATGGTTTTAGGGACTGAAATAAATAATGTCATGGTCACCAGGAAAATAAAACCTTAAAAAGGACAATAAATATTACAATCCGGTCCTCTGACGACGACCGACACGACGCTAGAAATTAGAGAAGTGAAAAGCAAAGGATTGCGGAGAATGGAAATACTCCGTCCAGAACCGTTAATAAAGTGAAGTCTATTTTTAAAAGTATCTACAAACCTCTACCTGCCCGTGAGTTCTCTGAGATTGATGTTGCTTCTTTTTAATGAAGTTCTTGATAGAAAAATATATGTTGGATGTAAGAGACGACAAAGACGACGACCGACGACGACGTCCACAAATAATTACTCTTCACCATGAGCCACCAACTAACGACAACGACGGGCGGTATAGTGTAAAGGGTTTTTCACTTATATGGAGCCCCACGGTAGAAAAGTGCACTTGACTTGGACACAATATATGACAAAGCTCCATTTCCTGGCCCTTACTTGGATTTCACCCACATTTTTTGTATTTCTTGTGCATGAGTGGCTGCCTTTAGTGAGCTAATTACACAGGCGAGTTGGTCGATAAGCGAGCTCCTGTCACTCTTTGTGGAGCGCGATTTTTCATTTTTATATATCAAAAAAGCAAAGAAGTAAAAAAAAACCCTTGGAAGCAACCCATCGTCAGTAGAGGACCGGACGTCTGTGGGTCTTGGAACCTGGAAGCCAACCCGTGTCGTTGCAAATGAACTGGAATCGTAGCAATTAATTGTCCTTATGATGCAAGGTAATCATTGTAAACTATTTTAAGGATTAAGTAAGCACCGAGGAAGTTGTAAACTGACCGGCACACGACATGGCAAAAGAATTAATGACATTTTCGCAAGTAAAAATTGTCAATTAACAATATAAAAAGGACTCTTAGCTCATGATAAATACTATCATCTTTCTATCACTTTTAATGGTGCCATTTTCTTCTAGGGATTATAAATGATAGAGTGTCTCGAAAAACATCTTAAAGGATTAATTTAATTGAATTGAAAGTTGGACAGCTACCACCAGTTCTATATATACTCTTGCATGATGTTTAGTTCAATACAAATTAAACAACACCAATTTTATTCAAGTCAATGAATTAAAAAAGCTGACGGTGCAGTTGTATCAACGTCACTGGGTCAACTAAAATGTATTGCTGACATTAACCTAAATAATTGTATTTTGCTTTGATTTTTCTTTTGTTATTATTTAAGTATTTTATGTTCTAGATATTAAAATATTGTAACCTACTTTTGTTCATAATATTGTAGAATTTAAGGTATAAAAGACTTGTCATTAGAGTAATAAAACACATTAAGTAACGGAAATTATCAGTGGTTGTTTTTTGACTCATTGGAATCACCTTCATTTGAACAAGTTAAAGTGCTTGTCTCAAAACATTGAAAATTATCAAGTTAATGTGCTTGATAGTTCAAATTTCAGACAAACGAGTCTGTACATTTTGGTGACCCCGACGTGATCCAACTGATCAATACAACCATTGATACGGCAATCATCCTATTCATCATAGTTAGATATACATACATATCTAAGACCTATTCAAAACACCGTAAATAGATATACATATCTATAGAACATACATCTACTTACTACTTTCACATACTTATATCCATCAATTAACAAAGATGACATCATTCGAGGAATGTGTATTGACCCAAATAGCTAGTGGTAAAGAGATTCAGCGGATCATCTCCAACTTCAAAAAGGATTCATCTGATCGCAAAACCACGAAGAGTTACTTTGAAGAAAGGCTTCTAAGGCTTCAAGAGCAATGGAAGAATTTTGAGCAAGGTGACCAGAAAATACAGGGACTTCCGAATGTTGACCTTAACCATGAATATTTTACGAAAAGGTACTTCAAGGAAGTTTCAGCATTAGTGCAACAATACACCAAACATTTTGAAGAAGCAATAATGTCCTTAAATGAAACCGCTAAATTACATCAAGAAAATCTGCCTGCACCATCAGCAGAACCATCCAAAATAACGAGTGCCATTCGAAGACAGAGAGCAATCATGTGCTCTCTTGAGAGATTATTGGATGGAATATCAATGGATAATAATGAACCACCACAATACCACGAAGTCAAGTTTCGTTCTATTGAACAACTGTGGCAGCAAATTGAATCCTCCAATTACACCATATGGGAGTTAAGTGACAACCCAGCAGCAGAAGGCTATAAACATATAGACTTCATCAATATGGAGCAGAGGGTTCAACAAACATTTGTAAGGTTATCCATAAAAATACATTCACAAGGCAGTCTCAATTCTGAAATTGGCATCGTTAAAAATAACTCACTACATCTTCCCAAGGTTACCATTCCTAAATTTGATGGTGATTACCTGAAATGGCGACAGTTTTTTGATCTATTTTCACAAATGGTAGACAAACAATCTATACCCAACATTCAGAAGATGTGGTACCTCAAAACACATCTAAGTGGAGAAGCTGAGAATTTAATTCGTCATCTATCGCTGACTGAAGACAACTACCGAACAGCATGGACCAGCCTTCAAGAAAGATACAACAATATCAGGGTTCTCACTTCCACCCTCTTACAAAAGATAATTGGGCAACCCAACAGTACACAACCACAGCCATCAGCATCGGCCATCAAGAATCTACACGACACCACGCAAGAGTGTTTGATGGCGTTAGGCAACATTGGTGTGGATACGGCAACTTGGGATCCCATTTTACTACATTTGCTTGTGAGCAAACTTGATCAAAGCACAAGAATTCTGTACGAGCAATCCCTTACTAAACCAAAGGAATTACAATCAATAAAAGAATTCTTGACGTTCTTGGAAAGTCAGTTTCAGTCCTTGGAATCAATTGGACAGAAAAGAAAAGATTCAACTTCTCGATCATGTGCATCCTTAACATCAAATCATAAAGGAACTTGTAAGGTTTGTCAATCTGGAACTCATCCTATATTTGCCTGCAAGCAATTCCTTCAATTAAAGACTCAAGAACGTGTTCAATTGATGCAAAAACTTAAAAATTGCATTAATTGCTTAAAGATTGGCCATGCAGCCAAAAATTGCATATCAAGAGGTTGTTTGAAATGCAACCAAAAACACAACACTCTTCTTCATATTGAGAGTCACAACAAGGGATATCAAAGTATGAAGCAAACAACTAACATAGAAGCGGACAATAATACAAAGTCTCAAGCTAATACAAGTTCATCAGTGACATTATCAGCATCAAAGAACCCAGAAGGGCATCAGTACATATTCCTGAGTACTGCCCTCGTAGAGCTGATAACAAATAATGGACAAAGATTTGAGTGCAGAGCTGTATTGGATTCCGGTTCACAAGTGAATCTCATAACAGAACGCCTGGTAAGGAAACTAGGTCTTTATTCAAAGCCAACATCAATTAGCATCCAAGGCATTGGCAATGGAAAAAGAGAATCCCACCAACGTGTAAACGTTAAATTGCAATCAAGAACAAGTGTTTTTAATACTCAATTAGAAGCTTTTGTTCTACCACACATCATATCTCCACAACCATCTCAACACTTTGACACTTCATCGTGGGTAATTCCAAAGAATGTACCATTGGCCGACCCATTCTTCAATCGACCAGACAAAATTGATATTCTTCTTGGTGCAGAGTTCTATCATCAATTACTTTCCATTGGGCAGATACGTTTATCAGATGATCTACCTATACTACAAAACACAGTTCTTGGATGGGTGGTAGCAGGAAAGCTAACAGAATCAAAGACAAACACAGCAACATGTGGCATCTCTACTTACGATGACAACGACCTCCATCAGATGATTGAACGACTATGGAGCCTCGAAGAAGTAGAAACACAAGGTTGCAATTTGTCAAGAGATGAAGAGATGTGTGAAGCTCATTTTGCACAAAACACAAAAATAAGCAATGAAGGAAGATTCATTGTCAAGCTACCATTTCATAAAGACACATCTGCTCTCGGAAAATCTAAGGAAATAGCAATCAACAGATTTCTGGCACTTGAACGAAGATTATCCAAGAATAGAGAAGTAAAAAGGCAATACATTCAATTTATGGAAGAGTACGAAGATTTAGGCCATATGACCAAAATCAACATCAATGACATAGCATCGCCTAGTTACTTCATACCACATCACTGTGTCTTTAAAGAAGATAGTAGCACCACCAAACTTCGAGTTGTCTTTGATGCATCATCAAAAACGTCTTCAGGGTTCTCATTGAATGATATCATGTACACAGGACCTACAGTACAAGGTGAACTATTTTCATTATTACTTCGTTTTCGACTGCCAAAATATGTATTCTGTACTGATATCCAAAAAATGTATCGTCAAATAATCATACATCCAGAGGACAGAAGATACCAAATCATTGTATGGAGAACCGATGAAAAAGCACCTCTGAATTATTTTCAACTCAACACAGTGACCTATGGAACAAGAGCGGCACCGTATTTGGCCACCAAGTGTCTGCAGCAGCTCGCCAAGGAGAACATCGAAAGATTTCCATTGGGATCCAAAACTCTACACAATGATTTCTATGTCGATGACTGTTTGACCGGGGATAACAGCTTGGTTACAACCCTGAAAATGCAAAACCAAGTCTCACAAATATTAAAGGGAGCAGGATTCAAACTAAGGAAATGGTGTGCAAATCATCCCCGACTACTTCAAGGCATTGCTAAAGAGGACCAGGAAATTGATCTTGATTTCGGAAATGAAAGTATCGAATCAATCAAGGCACTTGGTTTAACATGGCAACCAAAGAAAGACAGATTTTGTGTCAAAACAAGCTTGAACTCAACAAATCGAATAACGAAGCGGATTGTTACATCAGATCTCGCCAAATTATTCGATCCATTGGGTATAATGGCTCCAATAGTCGTTACAGCTAAAATATTCGTGCAGGAGCTATGGTCACTAAAACTTTCATGGGATGAATCACTACCAGTTGAGCTACATACAAGATGGATGCAGTTTCGTGAAAACCTGAAAGGCTTAAACAATTTTCAGTTCTCACGTCACATGTTTAACAATGAAGTACCATCAAAGATACAGATTCACACCTTTTCTGATGCATCTGAAAAAGCATATGGTACAGTTGTGTACTTGCGAGCAATTCTGAAAAATGGAACAGTAATAGTAAGGCTACTTTGTTCTAAATCCCGAGTGGCTCCACTAAAAAGACAAACATTACCACGACTAGAACTATGCGCTGCAGTCTTAGGGGCTCAACTAACAGCTAGAGTTAAGAACGACCTGAACCTTAAAGACGTTCCTACATTCCTATGGACAGATTCTGAAATCGTCCTTGCATGGATAAATTCATCATCAGCGTCATTTCAAACATTTGTTGCTAACCGAGTTTCAAGCATTCAAAGACTAACACTTTCCGAGCAATGGCGACATGTTTCGTCAAAACATAATCCAGCAGATGTCATATCAAGAGGTCTTCAACCGGAAAAATTTACATTATGCACATTGTGGTTTTACGGCCCACTATTTCTGCATGGTCAGGAAGATAGTTGGCCAGCAAGTTATTCCAAAAATCTGGGAATCCTAGACAACAGTGAAAGAAAGAGACCCATCACTGTAGCAACAATGATAAAGGATTGTGATCAGAATATGATTTACAAGATAAATCATAGAGAATCTTTTAAAACGCTGCAACGAATAATCTCGTATATCAAAAGGTTCTGCAATCAAGCTAGAAAAAAGGAGTGCATAAAAGAAATCCACTTAACCACACGAGAGCTAGAAGAATCACTGACAGTGATTATACGAGCAATGCAGGCATTTGATTTCAAGGATGAAATCAGTGACCTGCAAAAATACAAGGAACTGAAGGGAAACAGCCAGTTTGCTAGCTTGTCTCCATTTTTGGATGAAAAGGGAATTATGCGAGTTGGAGGTCGTCTAGACTCCGGATCACTTCCTTTTGATACAAAACATCCGATGCTTCTACCATACAACAATCCATTGACAAAACTATTGATGAAAGAAATTCATGAGCAGCACAAACACTGTGGCCCTCAGACATTGCTTGCTCAAATGAGGCAAAGGTTTTGGCCTATAAAGGGAAAAATAATGGCTCGATCAATTGTACACCACTGTATTAAATGCACCAGAGCTAGACCACAATTACTCCAACAAGTAATGGGAAATCTACCTTCACCAAGAATCACACCGGCAAGACCTTTTATCAACTCAGGAGTGGACTACTGTGGACCATTTTGGATTCATTACAAAATACGTGGCAAGCGACCTCACAAGGCATATGTCGCAATCTTTTGTTGTTTTGCAACAAAGGCGGTACATATTGAACTAGTTAGCGATTTAACTACCGAATCGTTTCTTGGAGCATTGAAACGCTTCATCGGTGGGAGAGGACATTGTCAAAACATATACTGTGATAATGCGACTAACTTTGTGGGAGCAAATAATCAACTAACTGAATTAAATGACACAATCTACTCAGAAGGCGCACGTGAAACCATAACTAAAGAATGCAGTAGTCATGCAATACAGTTCAACTTCATACCACCAAGGGCCCCTCATTTCGGAGGACTTTGGGAAGCAGCAGTAAAATCAGCAAAACATTTGTTAAAGAGGAGTGTAGCCACAGCCTCGCTAACATATGAAGAACTGGAAACTGTTTTAATTGGAATTGAAGCCATTCTTAACTCAAGACCACTAACACCACTATCAAGTGATCCAAACGATTTAACAGCATTAACTCCAGGATATTTTCTTATCGGCGAACCACTCACCGCAAAAACTGATGTTAACGCAACTCCTCTGAAGCAGACACTTTTGACAAGATGGAACCTTGTGTCACACCTAAAACATGAATTCTGGAAACGATGGTCACAGGAATATCTTCAAGAACTTCAATACCGTTACAAATGGAAAGAGAGCTCTAAAAACATCAAAGAAGGCGATATGGTCATCATAAAAGAAGACAACGTTCTATCACTTCAATGGCCTCTGGGTAGAATCCTCAAGACAATCAAGGGTAATGATGGTGCAATAAGAGTAGTTGAAGTAAAAACAGCATCTGGGGTCTGGAAACGCCCAATTAATCGACTAGCACCATTACCAATCGAAAAGGAAGTAACCGATGATATAACATCACGAGATGAGGACGAAACATCAGAACCAGTACATGAGATACCATCTAAGAGACGAAAAACTTCTAGTGCCATTGGTATCACGCCATTATTAACAGTTCTTCTAATCATTCCATTAGTTATGAGCAATGAAATTCAGATCAACAAGTTCAGAGCAAACCTCGGAATACATTTCGAAGGAATTGGAACAGCAAAAATAGCAACTAGTGAATGGAACTTCATTATTCACTACAACTTAGATCCATTGATAGAAGAATATTCAGCATTTGCAAACGCAACCCTGACGTTAAATCACTTATGTCAACAAATGCAGCAACGAAGCATATGCGTCAACACACTCAATCAATTCAAACACATTCAAAACGAGTTGAAATCGGAAAACATGATGCTTCCAGCCAAGAGAACAAAAAGAGGTGCAGCTAATTTCATTGGAAACATAGCAAACTCTCTATTTGGAGTGTTGGACTCTGAGTATGCTACCCAAATGACAAGAACAATAGACCAAGTAAAGGAAAATGAAAACCATTTACTCCATCTATTAAAAAACCAAACTTCAATCATAGATTCTACTATCAACGTAGTAAGGCAAAACGAAGAAATCATCAACCAAAGGTTTGATCAAATCAATAATCAATTAAGAGAAATAACATCAAGGATACGTGATAATGGAGAAGAAAGTCATCAAATCAAAATATTCCAGATTTTTACATCACTTTCCTCACAACTTATTATTATGACGATCAATATTCAAAGAATGCAATCAACATTAATTGATGTATTAACAGACACTCATCATGGTAAAGTAAGTTCACTGTTAATGTCAGCAAGCCAACTCAAGGACGAGATAAAAACGATCAAAGCTCATTTACCATCATTTTTAAAACTACCTGCAGATGAAGAAGATCTCTTACAGCTATACAGACTAATGACAGTGAAAGGAGGAGTAACAGATAGGCAAGCGGTATTTTTGATCACACTGCCACTAGTAATCCAAGAGTTTTACGAACTATTCAAGATGACTCCCATACCTAGCGTAATCAACAACACCACGCTAAGAATTGACCTCTGTGCTCCAATACTGGCGGTAAATGCACATCGCGACCAATACTTTCCAATACAATCATCTGAGATAGAATCGTGCATCAATTCAAGATCAGAACAATTCGTATGTTTTAATCTACAAACTAGATACAGCAAGGGAGCAGAAGTGTGTTCCTGCGAATTTGGTCTTTTTAACAATGAAACGAGGCCTACGTGTTCCTTAAAGAAATCAGAACTAAATTCAACATGGACACAAATGCAACATAAAAATCAGTGGCTCTATTTCACAAAAACTCCATCTCGATTCAATGTAATTTGCGGAAGAAGAAATATACAAATGGACATAGAGGATTCCGGAATATTAACACTACAATCAGGATGCATTTTAAAACAAAACCACATCACTATCGAAGGTCATAACACATTTTCAACAAATTTACAGACATCCTATACCAGCTTCGGCAATATTTCTGAAATATCAACACCAATACATCATGAGTCATTATTTCAGAGTTTTAATAGCACTCAGTACAAGATCAAACTCAAGAACCTCACTGACCTACACAACATAATCGCTGAGCAAAGAATTCTCGAATTACCACATAAGCTCCAAATTCACACTTACCATAACGCTTCAATTGGATATGTAGCTCTGCTATTAACAATCACACTCATCAGCTACCTAATCTGGACACGAAAATCGAGATCATCCGGGATCACAATAAAACCAAATCCTAAGCCTCGACAACCAAAAGCTGAGTCAGATTTCACTGTCACAGTTACCTAAATAGTTGAACCATCGTTCAACGCGGGGGAGAATGTTTAGTTCAATACAAATTAAACAACACCAATTTTATTCAAGTCAATGAATTAAAAAAGCTGACGGTGCAGTTGTATCAACGTCACTGGGTCAACTAAAATGTATTGCTGACATTAACCTAAATAATTGTATTTTGCTTTGATTTTTCTTTTGTTATTATTTAAGTATTTTATGTTCTAGATATTAAAATATTGTAACCTACTTTTGTTCATAATATTGTAGAATTTAAGGTATAAAAGACTTGTCATTAGAGTAATAAAACACATTAAGTAACGGAAATTATCAGTGGTTGTTTTTTGACTCATTGGAATCACCTTCATTTGAACAAGTTAAAGTGCTTGTCTCAAAACATTGAAAATTATCAAGTTAATGTGCTTGATAGTTCAAATTTCAGACAAACGAGTCTGTACACATGATGTTAAACTTTTTGTGTGTTTTAAATTACCTCACTAAAGTTTGATCCTTAAATTGAGTGATAGTATGACTTTTAATTGATTTACGTGAAAGTTGTTTTCGAAATGTTAGGGAAATTAATTTGAATCTAATTAAGGATAAAATATACATAGAGTCCAGTTAGGAGTTTATATTCAATTATTCAAGATGCTCCAACCTATCAATTAAGTACACCAAAATGTTTTACTTGAGTTTTAGTTTAGTACGAGTATCTATTTCGGCCTTTCGTCATGGAGCTTCCAATTTAAAGTTTCTCAGTTGAAAGGGCTTAATTCACTTACAATTAAAAAATAAAACACTTTTAAATGGAAATTTATGTGAAAAAAGGACGGATATTTATTTGAAAGCCTTTATCAGGTTCAAGGATTAGGCTCACGAATTGTTTTTAAGTACTGAATTTTAGATTAAAATTTTAAGTTAATTTAATTAATGATTTTTCAAATGAGTATCTATTAGTCAGCTCGAAAGACTGCTTGAGAAATGCAATATCTAAATTCGGTGATCAAATTATCACATGACGAAAAATATTTGTTTATTAAAATTAAAAAATTTCCAAAATATACCGAATGATGCTTGATTCTTATCTAAACAAGTTTTAAGGCCCCCTAACAACATACATAATAACGAAGGTTGTTTAAATTTTGGAGAACAAATTATCCTTTGGAGAGTTCTTTGAAATTTTAAGTGATTAAATTGTGACCCTCGAAGTCAGGAATCATCACAACTAAATTGATTAAAATAAATTCCTTTAATAAAATTTTCATTCCTTTCAGTTACATGAGAATGATTCTAGAAATTCTTTTCGGAATAAAATTTGACAACTACGTTGTGAACATACAAGAAAAATCTGCACTTTTTAAGCAAAATATCGCATGTTTTGTTTCAAAATGTTTTGACTTATATCTACGTCTCTAATTTAAACTTTATAGACTAGATACGATTAATAGCTTGTCTCCTGATGGACTAATAGTATTTAATTCTTAACAACAATATCATACCAGGTGATCTGAACTGTTTTTTTAACTTTATTATTCGAAAAAGTTGGCGTTCCTCAGGGAAGTCAGACAGGACCTATACTTTTAATACAGATTGTTCTTTTTTTAACTTCCCATAGATTGTAATTGATATCGGTTTTTGACTTTGTCAAATTGCAATTTTTGACAAATCTGTAAATTTTAAAGCTTCCCATTGGTAGTTTTGTTATATCATTGGTATTTTATGATAAAACTTACCTTTTCCCTAAAAAACGCGAAAAACACATTTTTTTGACCTTTGACCTTGAATAAAAATTTGTCCATACAGGGGAAAGATGGGGAACTCTCAAATTTTATTTTTAATTATATTTTAAACAATCTTACTGATTTTCAGCTTGGTGGGAATATTATTTATTTTATTTTTAAGTTTGACCGGACCAATAAAGATGCTTGTTGTTTTTTTCACAACTTTTTAATTTGAATTAATTAATTATGTATTTAATTTCCCAAAAAACAACTGTACATTATGTAAAATTATAATGATGTTGCTTCAAATGTTCCAAATATAAATGTTGTTAAATTTGTATACTATGCCACATAATATACTCTTTAGTTAGTTAGACATGCAGACTTAAAATATACGTGCATCTGCTGCATTCAGTCACGCGATTTGAAATAAAAAAGTAGTAAGTAAAGTAAATTAAATTTTTAATTTGTTCTCCCATCATTAAAAAAAAGAAGTTTAACCCAAAACTGAAAATTTTTATAAAATGCATCTGAATCCTTAGGTCCTGTTTCAAATAAAAAAAAATGACAACTGTGACTGGTGACAATATCCAAAATGACATCTTGATTATAATCTGTTCCATAAATTATTCACAAACATTATAGGAAATGTTGTTTGGGCTAATGACAAAACCTTCATGACAATTAACAGTAAAGTCATGACAGTAATTTTCCGTAATAAATCATGTCATGACATTAAAAATATAAAGTTCAAATTCAACATTAGTATTAAATTGACAATTTAAAGAGACAATTGGTTAACAAATGTCAAAATGACAGGAATTGAATGTAAAATTGCTGAATGCCTAACTTTTGTAAATTTAGAGTTTTTTCCATTCCATTTTGACATTTCAATTTCATCGTATTTGATGGTTAAATAGAAATAGTGAAATGAAGCAAACAGTTTTCAAAACGACTTAGATAAAGATCATCAGGAACGGATGATGCTATTGACTTCAAATAAATTTTATTGTGAAGGAAACAATGTAATACAGGTTTGGTACAAATTTGGAAATAGTTCAATATACCGTTATTTTTTTAAAAAGTAAAAACTAAAAAAAAATGTTTGGAGTGCAAATGTACAATGAAGGAAAATTGATACCATCTTCAAAATAATTTTTACTATAGAAAATACTGTCCTAAACATCTGATGAAATTTTCGAAAAAATTCAATTGACAGCTTTTTTTACAAAAAATAAAAAAAGTACAAAAAATTCTAAGAAAAGTTGGTAAAAAGTTTGTTTTGACTTGAATACTTCTGGAATGAGCACCGATATTGATTTCAAACTTATATAAATTTATACAAAATACAATTATTAATAAATGCTACGATTTTGACAAAATATCGAATTGATATTTTTTTACGAAAAATAAAAAAAAACTAAAACCGAAATTTATGGAAAAGTGAATTTTTTTCGACTTGACTTTAAATGTATTTTATTTTCAACATAATACATATGTCAATAACTAAAATATGATAACATATTGACGAATATCAAAGTGGCATTTTTGTACAATAAATACAAAATGGGAAGTTATCAGTGTGGGTCGCACCTTTTTTTTTGGTAATAAATTTGCCTGAAATTCGAACACTGTTCCGAAATAAATCTATTTATTATAAAATGGCAAACCACTCTGAAAATAACTCAAGTATCAACTGCCAAAAACAGCAACTTCAAAAATAGTATTGCTAGAATGAAAATCACAGCACTTCTAAAAACACCCTTTATGTGGATTTTTTTTTTGATATTATCCCACAACGTTCTTACTTCAAAATTAAAATTTACCAACAAAAGTATGATTGTCTAGATGTTAAAACACAATAACAATTTAATCTCAAGTTAAAATAGACCAGTAATTTATCCTTTAAGAATTAAAAGTACACTCAATTCTATTATTTTTCCAAAATGTATATAAAAGGAGGATTTAGTAGTTCCTTATTAACACTTTACTTTTTTCAAAAAAAATCTATGAATGTTCAAACTTAGAAATGTCAGTTTTTAGATAGAAATTTAAAAATTTAATAGGATCAGCACAATTCCCCTTTTCCATATAAAACTCTAAAATTAAATGAGTTTTTGTATTTCATTCTTATCACACACGTAACACATTAAAGTACACCTCACGTAAAGGTCTACTTAACTGGTGATATACATATAATAATTATTATTCATTTCGTTGTTTCCAAATTTTATTTTTTGTTAAAATGTTGGGTAATTATAATCCTTATCATCATAGAGCTGTTTTAGTTGTTTTAAGTCGTTTTATTATTGGATTAATTCGGATTGTTTAATGTTTTGCTATCTAAAAACTTCTAATAATTTTTTTTATTTCGAATTTTTGAATTTGGGTTAAGCTTATTAAATTTTTTTAGTGACTTAACCCATGACATTCAAATATCATACCCTCCATTAATGACATTTTCCTTTTTATACATGAAATCAAAACTTTAATCATATCTGCAACAATTAAGGACCACCCTACCAAATTAACACCTAATCAAACACATGAGTCGTATGGAAGTTAAGGATAACAACTTACTCGTAATTAAGCCTTTGACTTCGATGTGTGTTAACCCTGTTCCATCCCTCTGATATCTTGTTGTAAACAACTAAACCTTCCATCCTCTATATAGGAATACATTTTAGTAACGATTTGTTTAACTCCAGATCCAGTTAATTGTAATAAATAAATGAAGTTACAAACGATTTAATATATTCATCTTAATTGAACAACAACGTAAATGATGTAAACTTAATGACAAACCAGGACAGACAGTAACAACATTCATAACCTCATTTCAATTCTTCTTCAAAACTTTCGACTTCCACCAAACGACACCATATTTTTCTCCCAAAAACACAACGAAAGCAGACGTAAGCCCCGCCAGCAGGCAATTCCAAGCAAACCTTAATTGCCTCACAGTTAGCGGGAATAGAATATCCGAAGACTCTGGCTTGATATTCATGTACTTCTTGACAATTTCAGATCCTTGAACAACTGAGTCTCGAGTCCATTTGATGATCAAACCATAATCAAAAATTCTGATTATAAATTGACTCAAATCTTCCAGAAGCGGTGCATGTTTGGCCCAAAGAAACGAATACAAAGCCTGATTCAAGCTGGCACTTATCACTTTAAATTTCTGCTTCGAATACTTCGACACCAGACTCTGGAGGAAACTAAAGGCATCAATACCCCCGCCATAGGCGAAGCTTGTATTTTGCACAGAATATCTCGCCTGAACCAACTCATCCGCCGGAACAATCACCAGGATTTTCTCAAAGTCCTTGGGAAATATTTTGTGGTCAGTGTAGTTCCAATCGTATTCGCCCATCATCACCGGGAAACTATCATCGATGAGTTCCTGGATGGAATCGTATTCCTTGACCTTTATGTAGACTGTCAGAAATGACGTCAAAAACACTAGATAGAAATTGACAATAATGAAAGCGAAGATTTTCTGAAAAATCTGGAACCGATAGGCACTGGTGTGTTCGTGCTCCAGGGACATGTTTAACATGGTCAAATAAATCTGGCTGAATGAGTACCACAAGTTTGGCGCCCGACCCATCAGAAAGTTCATCAGGATGTGCATAACGATGATGTAGAGGCAAGTTATTCCGATGCACACCCAGATTGTCGGCGAAAACGGTCTCAAGAAGTACTCGTTTGGATCTAAAAAGCCCCGTAGTGGCACTATTATGGTCCACCTGCTCAGTTTGACAGGGTAACTCAATTGAATGCCTTCCTTGGGGATGTATGGGTTCAAGGTGACGTCCAAGTCCCCATTCAAAACTGCCACAAACTCCTTCTGTTTTTCAAAATTATTGCTCAAAGCATCGAAGAAGGTTCCATTGTACTTTTGCAAGAAGTGTGTCAAGATTTGGGCAACGAAGCCTCCAACCTTTCGAACACCGTCCTTATCGGTGTACCAAAACGAACGAGGAACATCGAGTTTGATGGCCGTGCGAATGACGTGTCCGTTGAGATTCCTCAGTGCGTCCGGCAGAGGATTCATGGTGGCTAATCGAAGAACTGTTGAATCCGCATATGGAAAGTGTGCATACGAAGTTCCGTTGACGTTTCCAAACACCCTTCTGAATTTCTTTTCCCAAAGGAACTCGAAATAACGCTCAAGTCTGTCAATCTCCCCAGCAACGACGATGGCAAAGTTTCGAGCTCCAAGTTGAAGAATCAATTCGCCAAGCACCCCGATGCTATTTGGATCCTCACTGACAGCCTCAACCACTATCGAAACGTGCCCATAAACCCTTTTGCTGCCATTCCACAAGATGTTCCCTGAATTCGAATCAAAACTAACCACCGGAATATATGGGTGAGTTTTCAAAAACTCACTTAAAAATCTGCCGTCAACGCAAACGAAACAAATCGCCTCTGCCGAACTTTCCTGGTGAACTTTTTCAATGAGTTCAAATGTTGAGTGAAAATATTTTTCACTTACTCCGATAGTTGAGACGAGCGTCACTAACGTCAAAGTTATAAGCTTCATTTTTAAATGTCGAATGAAGTTTGTGAAAACTTTCAACACATGCAATCGGATGCCTTATTGTTTGCTCTTCGTAATTACAGAGGCATGAATGGTCTTTGGGGATTCGGGATCCGGTATTGGGGATTGGGGATTGGGGCTTGGGAATTGAAATTTTAGACACAACACATGCTGAGGTTTCATAATAAAACTTCCTGAAGAGCAAACATGATATTATGTTCGAGTAAGTAAGGTACACACTTCGATTACCTACTTTTAATGTAAATATATAATTTTGGATGTAGCGATGCCGAAGGCGATAGTTTAGCGATTAAGGACATACACACAATTTTTGAAATGATAAACGTTCAAAGTTCAGTATCGTCCAAACAATCAACAGGAATGGGCTTTCCTGAGCTTGGGGGTTTCAATTAATTAGTATTATTTTTATTATAACAGTTAAGGAGATAGTCCTCTGTGTACCTTTGGCAATAAAGTTTTATCTATACCTAAGTTAGGAAGGAATTCAAGTTGATATTTTTCAAATTTATTTTACAAAATATACATAACTATGTATGTACGTGTTAATGGGGTTTTTAAAGTGTGTTTTTATTACAACAAAGAGCAAAGAGATGCATCTGCGATCCGTGTTTTCCTTAACGAAATTTCCATAACATAGTGGGACTTTATTGAGAACATATCAACAAAAGGACTATTCTTAAAATTTCAAGAGATTAATTAATAAATATATTTTTTTAAATGTTTGCAACTAAATGTTATATTAATTTCTCCAGTTCTTATTCCAAATAAAAAGATTAAAAAGTGAGTAAAGAAAACACACTGTTTTTATTTCAACTCTCAAAAATTAATATCTAGTTCTGGTCCTATCCTTTTTCTTATACTTTTCATGTAACACTTGGAAACATCCTTTTGTGTGTTCTATTTTGAGATCACATTTATTGAATTAACATAAAAACTGTGATTTTTTTGTCAAACAACAATAATTTGACTTTAAACTGATTGAAACATATTTTTTTTTTTTAAATAATTTGATTGCAATCAATTCATTGCAATCATTTGAGATTTTTTTTCATTTAATCAAAATCTTTGCATGAAGTCGCAAATGATTGCAATCTATTGATTGCATTTGAGTGATTTCATGAAAAATGATTGCAATCTTTTGTAGGTCAAATTATAATTGGTGAGTTCGTGTTTCAAAGATATTTCCATGAATGTAATCTTTTAATTGAAGTTATAAAGGAATTTCTAAATGATTCCATACTTTTACAAGTTTGTGAATGAACATAAAGAAAATAATAAAATTAAATACATGATTTAATACCATGAATTGCTTTTATGGTTTAAGTGGTTTTTGTATATCTTTGTATAAAATGTTTAAAAGTAAGTAACGTTGCAACTAAAGAGTTAGCTTAAAAAATATATGATAATGATTTTCCAAAAAATTGTAGTTTTTGATTAAAATTTCAAACAAATTTCATTTTATTTATTTTTTAAAAATAATACTTGGTGCCAATTAATAAAAAAAAATTGTACTGCGTTGCTAACGAAATATGTCTCACATGCCAATTTATAAAAATAATTTTATAACACAGTGTCTGTTTTGGATACGTTTTAAAAGAAGATAATTAACCCATACTATAAGTGAAAATTGAAAACACTCATTATAAAATTGTCATTTACCTTAAAATTTGACCCCAAATCTTTTAAAGTAATTTTTTAACAGAAATGAAAAAAAGGATGCCATTTATCTCAAAAAATCGCTTAATAAGTTTCAATACAAACGTATGTGTTTTGAAACCTGTAATTAGCAAATGCATTGTAAAATATTATGCTTATTACAAAACTCAACTTTATTCATGAGAATTCAATTAAAGTTCATTTAAATTCAAAGCATCTTATTCTTTCTTTTGTGGTTTAAAAAAAATAAAAGAAGCATAATGAATTTAAATTCACGGACAAAATTATGCGAAAATTTTCGAGCTTACAATATTAAAAAAACAAAGTAAGTTTAATTTTCTAAGATATGAATCTTGAATGGTAAATATTTCATTACATAAGCTTTATAAAAAGAAGGAGTTCGAGATTCCATTTATAATTTAAAATGTTTGAATTGTGTGTACAAAAACTTTCCTAATTCGTCCTAAAAATAAAATAACAAATTAAAATTAATAAATAAACTTTTTAGCTGTTTCAATACTGTATGTGTTGTATTCCCACACAAATTAGTTCTAAGTTGAATAAAATAAAAAATGCGTATACGCCTCAGTGTACTATAATAATCAACTCATCCAAATAGTTCTCTAAGATTATAAAAAATTAAATAATTGTAAATATATAAGCGTAAGTTGTTTTTTCGAGGTAAGTTCTTTGAGTGCTTAATTTATAAATAAATTAAATAAATTTTTAGAAAAATAGCAACAAGAAAAGATGAAAAAATTTTTTTTGAATGTCATTTTAAGATTTTTTCAAATACATTTTCTTTTTTAACAAAATGGAGGCAATATTTAATACCTTAAATTATGATTAGATTTTTATGTTTCCGACAAAGTTTTTTTTTTAACAAAAATTGGTTTAAATAATTTGTGTTTCCTTTTCGTGCTTCTAATTATTTCAATGGAAAAGTCATCCGTATTAAAGTTGAAATTTCTATAAAAAACAAATAAAAACATCTCCAGTAGAATCATTGCCGATAAAAGGATAAGTGAAATCCTGCTGTGGATAGAGATTTGACTTTTATTCGAGTATCGATAGTAGTTTTCTAGGTTTTTAGGCTTAAACGTGTTGGTACAATGATTAATAGGAATGTCCAATTTACAAAAATACTATGACGTCATTCAAAAATCAAGATGAACTCTGAAGTCCAACAGAATTTCCTTTCAAATTGTTTCAACTAATATTTGGAAATTTAATCGACTGTGTGTTTTCCCAATGAACTTACGAATTAACTTTTTTCTTGTTTATGTGTGTTTTTTGATTTCTTATTTGTCCTACAAAATTAATCATCGATCTTGTACACGTGAATATCAATCCATTTTACTTAGATCATAATTTTCGAATGAACCCCTTTCTTTTTTCAATTTCTTATATAATTTATATTCAATTTTCAAAATTAAAAACAGAAGAGAGACAAAATCTAGAATTATTATGAATTTGTTTTTTAAAATTGTCCATTTTTGTGGTTTGAATTTTGATAAACTATTTTCAATTTTTAAGTTGACAAATGTTCAATTGCATCAACTGCGATGGATTTTTCTTTTGTCAATTTCGTACTTTTTAAATTGAATCCCAAAAAAACACGGGTATTGCCAGAACAACAAATCAACTTGAAGTTATTTTTATTCCAATTTTTAAGTAGGTACTTGAGATTTTATGCGAAATTCTTATTAAACAATGAAAACGGGTTTTAACCAAATGGGATTTACCAGTATAAGTTTGGGATCGGAATTTATCTGAATGTTCAGAAATTCCTGCTGTAATAATGGTTTTAGTTCTAGGTAAATATTTTAACGGGTAAATACCCTTTAAAGAAAAATCTTTATATGAACTCATTTGTCTCAACTTAAATTTGAATATGATAAACCTTAATTTTGAACCAAGAATTCTCAAAGTATAACTTAACTGATATGGCAAATTTAATAACAAAGTAATCAACAACGTTTCTGTATTTAATCTTCAATTAATTCCTAACGACATTGCCATCAACATTATCTCAATTCCTCATAGGCACATAGCCATAAAAAAGAAAACCTAAATCACCTCCTTGATAACTTTCAATAACTCACCTTCGCAAGTAATCCTTTTTTGACAGAGGCTACATTATTCCCTGATGAAAAATATACAAACAAAAAAAAACCCACACATTTTTCACCTTTGTTCATGTAACTTTGTTGACCCTACAATGTGTGCCAAAAGGTCAAAGATCAAAAGTATTGTATTTGTGTTTGTGTGTTGTGTTTGGTTTCCTATTGTTTTCCTTCCATCCCAGAAGTATAAGTAACATAAAATATAATCAAATCAAACATGACTCTTGATAAATTATTCAAAAAATACATAACGATGTTTCAACAACTTCACAAAAAGAAAAAAAAAAAGAAAACATAATAAATTCATCCATATGGATGATTTCAATCCTTGAAATTCTCAAAATTTATTTATTCGACACAATCTGAAATCCTGACAGGTCCTACTTTCAAAGTACTCGACTCGATACAGAAATGCAATAAAAACTAAGAATAGATTTTCACAAAATTGCACTCGTACACAAAATAAATAAAAACAAAACTTAACCTCCCCCCCCCCCCCCCTCCCGCACCTGACACCGCATATAACTTTCAATAGTCCCGGTTGAATGTCAAGTTCAAACTCAACTATTGAGTATGAAATAGAAAGAATTATTTATATTCAACATCACGTGTCTGCTAAAACTATCTACGGGCTTTTAAACTAGATACTATATTTTCTATATATACATACACTCGTACGTACATACATACATACCTCTTTAGCTTGTCGTCATGTAGAAGGTTTTTGTGTTAACCTGAGAACTGACTCTGAACACTGAACACTGAACAGCCTCCTCTTAACCACCAAGGACGAATTCTCCTTGAGAATCAAATTAAAATTCAACACGTACTCGGTAAACTTGAGTTACTCAAGTAGGCATATATTCGGAACTCGGATTTCGGATATAATAGAACGTACACACCAAACAATCACACAACTTTTTGGCAACGAAAGTTACACAAAATCAACCAATAATTCGTTTGGCACACACAATTTAACTCACGAATCACGCTAATACCTAAAAGATACAATCTATCTGTGAAAAGATACTCAAATAGGCAAATACTCGTAAAGGTCTATGCCTACGGCTTGTGTGTTTCGAATCGCGCGAAATTAATCTACCGAATGAAAATCAAATAATTTTTATTGCAATTTTGGATACGAGAGTACACGAAAGTATCTAAAACTGAAAGTAAACTGTCGATGTCCTGAAACGACTCGAGCTTAAAAACCCAATGACTTCGATGGGGAATTTTATCTGAATGAATGCCGAATCTAAATATCTGGAGGTGTATTTTGCACGAGACACTCACACTTTCACCGGAATACAACAACAACAAAAAAGTCGAAGCAACAAAATTTTAAGCAAAAGATACAAAAATATCTCTCAGATACTTAATTCAGATTCAGAACTTCGCGAAATTTAAGCGACCGACGACAACGACATCGACAACAACGACGACGACGACGACGCATTAAACACAAACAAAAGCATCCGAATGTTTTTGCATGGGAAGTACCTCTGGAATTCACGACTCGTTTAAAGCGTGTGAGCGACTGAGAACGTACTGTCGTCGTCCGTCGGCGTCGTGGGCCGAAGCTAAGTACCGGACCGGCTTTAAAGCTGATGGTGACGATTCATTTGGGGCTTAGATACTTTTTTTTTTGTTGTGATTTTGCTGATTCAAGTTGCTACCGATGATGGCGAGAGAGAAAGCGAGTGGGGGTGAATGGGGTGAATAAATCACAAGGAAAAAAATATGATTGTACTAATAATCATTAAATTGGATAATCGCAGGCGAATTCGTTTGATACACAAGCGTTGGAGAGACAGAGCTTATTTATCCATGTGCTCCAAGTGGTCACAGCTCATAGCTCACAGCTCCCAGCTTATTTTATAAAGTACCTACTTCTCAAGACCGTTTAGGCAGAGGGGTTGTTTTATTTTTTTTTTTTGTATTTTTTTCTTGAAAATAAACAAATTAAATTTAACCCGGAAGCGCGTCCAGTATAAAATTTTATTACGACTGCACTCGTGTGTCGGTGACCTGACGTGTAAAATGAACCAAAACTGAACGCAAACTGGAGAAGTCGCTTGGCTCGAGATGACTTTTATCCTTGTTGTGTGCAGCATCAGTCTCCCATAGACGAGCAACGAGCGACGACGACGACACGGTTTGGTTTTTGTTGGTGGGGTTGGTTAGGGCCATTTTGCGAGAGAGCAAATCTGGAGGAGGAAGTACGGTCTGACGCTTGATGCCTGATGCGCAGGTACAAACAATCGAGGAATTCCTTTGGTTACAAGGTATCTAAGAGGATTAGGAATGAGGATGTAGAGGATTTCTCAGACACACACACTAGACTGAAAGGGAGCAGCGTTACCAGATTCAATCAACGTTGCCATGGTTGTTTAAACTTCAAAGAGCATCAGCAGCAGCAGCAGCAGCTGAAGCAGGAGAGGTGGAACTTGGGTCTTGGGTCTTGGGGAATGGGTTCAATGTTCTTTGCACTGTGTTTGTTGTATTTTGGGATGAAGTTTCCACTGCAATAATAACCTTCTTTCCGGTTGAACAGGCTGGTTTCGATAAATAGGGTGAAGTTCACAAGTTTGGTAAATGACAGTTCATGTTTAGAAAAAGAGGAATATTATTTTGCAAGTTAAATATTCAAGAAGGTGCATTGTCTTATCACCAAAAAGATCTAAGTTCAAGAATCAATACCCAACACTTTGGGTTCTATACAATTCATTTAAGGTTCAGAAAATGACGTCTTAAAATGACATTTGGCAATATAGTTATAGCAATTATTTAGGATTCTTTGACGTCTAGAACCTAGGCTTTCTTGGAAGCTTTTTCCATCATTTGTAAATTTGTAACTGCTATTATTTGGAAAGCTAGATTTCTAACTATCCAAGCACGTGCGACTTTTCATAATTGGGGCTTCGCCAAGCAGTCATTTATGTCAATTGAATGCCAAGAAAATCTTTTATGCAAACTGACAGAACGTTAACGTCATAGAAAATGTATTTAAGTTTATTCAAATTGATTTTGGAGAAATTAAAAATAAGAAAAATTAAAGTTGTAGCTCTCCTCTTTGAATAGCCCACCCTATCTGTCAAATCATAAAAAGTTTCCACATGTTTATGATCAAGTTTAATTCACAGTTACTTACGATGATCGTTGATTAGTAAAAAGAAAAAGACTATAAAACTTCTATTTCACCATCAAATCTGACATCTTAGAATTCTGACAGTTTAAACATTGATACAATGACAGTTCAGTTTAAAGTTATGATTCTAAATCAGTTCGGAGAACTTCGTTCAAATCTATAGATTTCTATTTAACAACGATTACAAAAGTTTTTACCACAAAAACTTAAAACATCACTGTTAAATAGAAACAATTAAATGTGACATAACTGAACACTTTAAGATTAATACTTTATTGAACAGTTACGTCACTTTCATGATTACAAATGGGAAATTTGAACTTACCTTTTTTTTACTTATGTAAATAAAATTAATTATTATGACTGGTTAATTTGAATTCAGATGAACACGATCTAAAAAAAAAAGTACCTATAAATCTTATCAGAGCAAATAAAAATAAAATAAAATTACATGAAGCGATTCGTAGTTCAAACCATGAAAGACAACATTCTTATCAGTAATCGTCATTATATAGTACATACATATGTATGAAATTACTTAATAATTTAATTAGATGTGCACCGCTTAGTTAATGAGGCCTTAAACTTTATTTTATTGGCATTTTTAACAGCTTGATATTAAGCTGTAAGCATAATAGTCAAAACTATTAAACTAATTTTCTAAATGTCTTTTTTCTAGTGTCACATTTTTTCTTAATAAGCATCAGTATGAACGCACCCATAATAGTGCACGAAATGTCATGTTCTACATATAATTCCATCCCAATTGGGTAGAATTTTCACAGTTTACAGAAACAATATTTTTGAAGCTACATCTGTCAAATTGGATGTTATTTGCATAACGTAACGTAAGGAAAAGTTACAATTGTTTCATTAAAATGGATTTTTTGATGGACTACGTTCCATTCGTTTCGTTCCCATAATCTTTCTAGCGAAAGGGATAAACTGGGAGTATTTACAATGATCAACCTATGTCAACATCCAACACCCGTTCGTCCATGAAACGTAAGAACGCGTGATCTTAACAACAACTGACTCAGGAACCAGGAGGTACGACAACGTGTGTTTTGTTTGCTGAATGAACTCTAGGATCTAGATTTGTTGGAAACTGATTTTCATTGATGAGTCTCTTTTCTGGATAAATGGGTACGTCAAAAAAACTAAATTTTCGACGTTACAAATCTCCATGAGATCAGTGAGCGTCCATTCATCCAAAAACTGTTATTGTTTGATGTGGATTTCCTGAAGTCAAATAAGCCAGAACCATAGCTAACCCCAAAGTAAATTAAGCCCGATTTGTGCACCAGAGACAGTGACTTCAGATGCACAAAATGGCGGGCACAAAACAAAATCAACAGAATCTTAATGAGATCTCAGTGTCACTTTGACAGAGGAAAAATTATTTTGTAGAAAATAAACCTTAGCTCGAAATAGCTGTCAGGCAGAAAATCGCAAATCATAATCATGACAGATGTCAAAATGAATGCAGAAAGAAAGTTTATCACTGACGTGAGATTTACTGTTTCTCTAAAGGGCCTGCGATCTAAGTGAGATTTTGGAAGGTGAAATTTTACTTGAACTTAGAAAAAAGCATTTAATGAAAATTATTGAAGATTCTAGAAAACATTTAGTGAATATTAAAGATTTTCTAAAATTTAAGTAACTACCTGTGACTAACTTGTCTAAACAAATGATAATAGGAGTGTTTTTTTCATACTTTAGTTCTGTCACGAAGTAAAAAACTAACTAAAGTCTACGAATAGACCCTTTGACTTTTGTTTTGATATCTGTCAAAATCAAATACGCAAAAACAAAACAAATCGCACAACTTCGGATACGTTTTTTTGGGAAATTCTACTTCACTACGGATATTTGACTTTTTCCCTACTGATGAAATTCACATGTCAATGATTACAAAAATGACTTGTGACATAGCCAGACAGCTTATGACAGGACTTAGTGGTAAATGTCAAAGTGGATTTATTTTAAGAAGTTCTCATTTCATTCCTGACTCGAAATTCATGTTAGTTTGCCTGATGCATAAAAAAAAAATTGACAACTTCTAACTCCTTTTTAAAAATGTCGATTTTATTTTATTTCTTTAAAGCCAATGTCAATGAAATTATGTTAACATTTTATAACATAAAATAGGATCAATTCAATGTTACGCCTCTAAAGGGTATAAGTTTCAATTTGAAACATTTTTAAGGCAATAAAAGGGAAAGGTATGTTCTGAATTTTGTGACATTAATTGGAAAAAGTGTACCAGAGGTCTAGGTAAAGTACCTACCAACGTGACCTATTTTCGAAAGGGAAAAAGACCATCACCAGAATTTCGGTTAGGGAAGGATTTATTTTTATCTTCTACATACAAAAAGTCACCCTCTTTTGACAATGTGTCTCGTTGTCACTGTTTTTTTTTTCTGTTCGAGTATGAAAAACGATTTTTTTTTTGCTGAAACGAATACCCTGAAGTTCAAGTGAGTACAAGTTAAGAGGCTTAAAATCATAAAGTTCTTTTGGTTCAGGATGGTAAGTATATAAAGTTTATGGATATCATACTCGCATAGTATATGGTTTGATGGCGTAAAAAATGTCAAAATCTAAATTTGTTCACATTAATTTGACAAGAGTAGAATACATACATAGTAAAAGGTATAGTCTTATGGGATTGACGAAAAACTTTTTTGTTTTCAAAGTCGTCCATGTCCCCATTGAATATAGAGTAAAAATATTTAAATCCACTAAAGTTTTAGACTTTAAAGTTGCAAATTTAGTTTATATAAAATTGGAAACAACAAGTCATAACTTTAGTGGTATATATCTGACTTAGTAGGAGCTATAAAATTTTTAAAGACAAATGATTGACAAACAAAGCTTAGAAGAGTCGTCAATTTAAAAGACATATTTTCACGAGAGGGGGTTTCCAAAGGCCAAAGTTCTAGAAAATAAAAGGTCACATATTACCTCCGATTGGATGTGTAGCGTTTACACTATTAATATACATAGTTTAAACACACTAAGGTTGGTTCAATAGTTTATTCCAAAAACATATTTTTATCTTTACTGTAAAAAACCAAATATGTTTGATTCGAAGTGTACCAAAACTTATCCGTCCTAGCCATACTGTTTCCTTTGATCACTTTTGCTGATACTGAGACGGACGTCTCTATTAAAATAAATTAAAATTAAACTTAATAAAGTATTAGTTGTAACCTAAATTTACGTGTTGTAATATATAGAGCATATATGTTAGAAATGATAGAAGAGATAATATCAATGGTTCTTGATAAATATTGCAAATATGTACAATTGTACATACATTTTTGATTTTTATTTAAACTTGATGTTTTTTGTAAAATGTGATTATTACAGTACTGAAGGTGTTTAATTCCATGTCCATTTTTGATAAATATTTAAATAATTATAAATATGTAAATTAAAATAAATTAAATTTATATTAAACCAAGCTCAAGTTTTGTCAACATTAGGTCTGTATTTTTGTTATAAAATAAACTAAAAACTATAAAATAATCAAAAATCTGTTGGGAATTTTTTCGATTGTTAAAATTTTCTGCGTGGCGTGAATCTTAAACGTCCAATAACGATTTGGGGATCTCATAACGGTTTCAGACGATACTTACTTGAAAATCAGAGGTAAGATCGCATATTTGAGCCGGAATTTTCCCGAGACTTTCCACAAGACGACTCCCATCGGTCTCAACTTTATTTTGATTTTATTGTTCGAAAAACATACGATATTACTTGTGTTTTATTCAATGCTGTATAGCCATGTATAGCCAATGTATAGTATTCAAGTGAATTAAACGATCAAACTTACTTTACATATATCGCCTCGCCAGCACAGCTGCCATTATTTTTGCTGTCTTCTTTTTCGCCAGCAAACGAATTGTTGTTGTTTGCCGACGGAAATATTGCTGCGCTAGCAACCCAGCACCGAATAAAACACAGCTATTAATGGCAACTTTCTGGATTGGAAATCAATGGAATGGAAATAATGGAATTATGAATATGTATGGATTTACAAACCTGATAGTTCTCAATTTTTTGATCAAGTTCAATGTCAAATACTAAATAAGTCATAACTTCAAATGCTTTGTTCGATTTAATTATTGTAAATTCATAATACATAATTTAAATCAACGAGTTTTAATTACTTATTATTATTAAATATAATTTAAATAACATGAATAAATCGTTTTAATGTACTGAACTACATACAAATCCATTAATTCATTACTTTCGTTGATTAATTCATCATTAAAATTTATATTATCCAAGTTAGAAGCTATTCACATACTAATTTATTAACCATATTATTTCTATTTAGAATATTTATGTAAATTAATGTGAAAATTATATTAAATTGTTCGTGATTTCCATTAAAATTCTCTTTGCTAAACCTATAGGAGTGCTTACAATTTTATCGTATGTATGTACACATATTAAAATGTTGTTCGAAAATTGAATAATAACATAGACACACTAATTTATGTATATTACCAAACTATTATATATAAAATCCAACATAATTTGGTGTAGAGCCTGATTGTTAATTTGTTATAAAAGCTTAAAAGTGTTTATATTTGTGTCAACACCCAACAAAACGTGCGGATTTTATGAATATTTTTGAAACACTTATATTTTATTTTTAGGTTTGAAGTTTAGATAAAGTATATTTTTAATCAAATATAAATATAATATCCCGATGTTAAGTGATTTTTTAATCGATGCGCTTTTAAAAATCTGTTAATAAACTATTCAAACTGTTTCGAAACTTTGCTTGAATATCAAAGAACAGATTTTCAAATATTCAATTATGAAACGAGCGACAATTGATTTCAAAGGATTTTTCTTAAATATGTTTTAAATTAGATGTTTCTCAAACACGTTGCTGAATGTATGTATAATCCCACTAATATTATAAATTTGAAAGTTTGGCTCAAGGTCACGAGGATAGCTAAATATACCACAAAGACTTCTCCAAAGAATATAAAATCTATTAAGATCTTTAATATACTTCAATCATCACACATTTCTAATAGATAGTTATTCTAATTTGTAAAATAATAGATTTTAAACATAAACAGACAAAGTATACAATTATTTTTTAAATTAGTATAATTGTAAATGAAACATTAATTAACTTATTAACCTTCATATTATGCCTACCTCAATCATTTCTACTTATAAATAATGCACCCAGACTTAAGTACTTATTTTGAAATTCAAAAAATAAATACTTCCATGTGGGTGCATTTAAAAATCGCAAATGCATGTATCTCCAAATTGATCTTATAAACAAACCCACACGCGCCCAAGCACCCGTAATTTTATCATAAGCATTCAATTAAAATATAATCAACTTTTCAGCTTTTAATAATTACATACGTAACTAGTATCGTTAAAGTGTAACAGCAAACACAAAGATTATAGGATGTAATTATAATATTTTTAAATTGGACACGAAATATTGTAAAAAATTTAAAAACTAACGAAAAATTATCTGCACGAAAGTATGCAACACTTTTAAAAGATATCGCCTGAATACACAATCGTCTTTGTTTTGCATAAATATGAAGGTACAGATGTACAGAAGAGTCATAAGAAAAGTGAACAGTTAGTGAATAGAAAATATATTGAACTCACAATACGCATTATGCATTACAATAAAGCAACACATTTTCGAGATAGAAAATTTTCTGAGAAGTAGTTTTAAAAGTCTTAGAAAAATTACAATTACAATTACAATTACAATTACAATTACAATTACAATTACAATTACAATTACAATTACAATTACAATTACAATTACAATTACAATTACAATTACAATTACAATTACAATTACAATTACAATTACAATTACAATTACAATTACAATTACAATTACAATTACAATTACAATTACAATTACAATTACAATTACAATTACAATTACAATTACAATTACAATTACAATTACAATTACAATTACAATTACAATTACAATTACAATTACAATTACAATTACAATTACAATTTATTTATTACGTAAATCATTGATCAAATTGATTCTAAAAGTTTTTAATTATGAGGTCAATTTATTTTATTCATTCGTTAAACATAATTCGTGCTGAAATATTAAAAAGAGCAAAAAAGTTCTATGTCTCTTAAGCAACAACATAATTTCATTCACAAGTCTGCATGTTGTCAAAACAAAACATAATGAAAATGTATATGTGCCAATGACACTGTTCGCTGCAATATGCATAAAGGCACCTATGCAAATTATAATCATCCAAACGATCCAACAGTTGTCGATTACAAATTAACTTCACCACAGAGTGCCTCCTCATATTCATTAGAAAGGTTTAATCAATCGCAAAAACTTCAATTCGGCTTCAAAGTTCCAGCGAATTAAACCAATCCATTCAAGGTGTGCTTGGCGTCCGTCGATGTCGACGTCGTCGTCATTGTCGTCGTCAGTTGACGTCGCGTAGTTGTCGGTGCCATCTGTCCAGAGTGAATGTTATCAGAAGTTGTGGTTATGGCCATTTTCACATGAGGAGTCATTTAATCGAGGTAAAGTCAATTAACCGTTGATTTGAACTGTGTTCTATATCTATTAATCTAGAGTTTGTATCTAGAAGATACTTTTACGTTGTAACTAACCTATGGTAAGCATATTTACGTAACCCATCTCGGTCTCTCTGTGAATCAGCTTGTTTATTACAAAATTAAAATTATAATTATTTAATTGTTCTTTTTTAGAACCAAAGTGATACGCAATTTGATTGTGTGATTGACGAAGGCCGTCGTCGCCTTCCATCGAGCATAATAAATTTCCACCACAGACTTTCGAACTTATGTACATATACAATAGTGCTGAATTGGATTCAATTTAAATCGAATATTTTGTTACCGTATTACGGGTGAATATTTCTGCATTCGAAATCAAAAAAAAAAAAAAAAACACAAAAATGAGATCGTCAATGGCATAGGTATCTATATATCAAGGTGTATCTGTATCTTTCATGGTCGAAAATTTCTATACTAAGTTATAATATACATTGCATGTTTATTTTTAGATTTAAATTAGAGAATTGAATGAAATGAGTGAGTTCAATTTATTCAAACTCAAATCAAATTGAAGAGCAGATTGTGTTTTGTTTTTGAAAATATAATTTTATGTTTTCAAACTACATAAGGACCTACATACACACATACATACATAGATATTAATTAGAGATATAGAAGTATGCAAAAGGATGCAAATTCAATTTCGGTCATAATGTTGAATGTCGAAATTGGGGACAAATATGAAATATGTATTTTTGTGCTGGAAGCAATAATATAGTGTTGCCACATAAAGTCACATATTAATGACCAAACTTCTTTCAGAACAGTACAGTTAAAACTGTCGGTTATATGCATTTTTCAATTCAAAAAATCAATAATTTATCTTGGGTATATTATTGTAAGCAAGCAGGGTTGCCATTGCCACAAACAACACATCAACTCCTAAGAACAGGAAACGTACATTTTGTTAAGTGAGGGTTTCCAAGAGCATGATTCCATTTAATATGTGGCAACCATAGATGTTGATTCAAATACGTCCATTTACAAAAAATCTCTGAACTTTAAAATAAAACTAATAAGTTTGAATTTAAATATTATCATTTTCTATTACTCTTATTCGATATGTAACTTTTTCAAAAGTGGTAACCCTATATGTATTTTTGTTTAGAGTAGAAGTGTTTTTTTATTTGATACAATTTTTAATTAAACTTTGAGATGATATATGTAAATGGTGATTCAAAAATTGCACCAAATATTACCAATTTCCATTAGAATTGGATTGGCACCCTATAGATAAAAACTTTTTGCAAACTTATAGGTATGTATAGCTCTATCGATTGACTGAAATAAAAATATCTAGAGCTGAGTCAACAGTTGATTTGATGACAATCAGATACATATATGTAATTTGATTAGAGACTTTGCTTACACAAATCCAATTCGTGAAACTTTTACCCTTTTGTCCATAAATAGAAAATTCGAATTTATTGTATATAGGCACGTATATAAATTATATGTATATTCAGTAGTTACAATCAAACTCAAAAAAAGAAATAATTCCTGTGTTAACAGAAAAATAGTTATATCTAGATGAAATAATTATGTGAAATTTATCCTGAGTACACCCTGGCGTATGTAGAACATTTTGAAAGTATGAAGAGAGATTTTCTTACCTTAAAGCTAAAAATCTTTAATATTGCAAAATATGCGTTTTATTGACTGTTAGCGATTGGACACAAAATTATCCAAATCAGTTTGAATTAAGTCTAACTTAAGATTTGAACAAGGCCGTAAATGAAAGTTCTCCATTTTTAAAACTGTCAGTCATTACTTAATTACAAAATTTTGGATAATTCAAAACTTTAGAGAACTTTTAAGAACTCTTTAAAAAAAATTAAAAAAAATCAAGTGTTAATATTTTCTAAAACCGATTTTAAAAGGCTCCAACTGCCAGAAGTTGTTGGCAGAATTTTCTACTAGATGTGACAAAAATTAGAAATGTCCACGAGACGATGCTGGTTTCTCTTTAAAACACTCAAGACGAGACCACAACGAGACTGTATTTTTGAACCTTGGGTTTCTAGGTAGTCTAGGTTTCCAGAATAATGTAGTTTATTGACAGTCAAAATAATACCGTTCTGAACGGTACTTTTCTGATTATTCGTAGTTAACGTAGGCCGAGGTTATAGCATTGGAGTGATATTTGGAACAGAGTATTGCTTGGATTTGAAATACATGATTTGTTGCTTGTAGATATTCAAAATCGTAAAATGTCAAATTTTATTGATGGATTCGTAGGATTAAAAACTCTGGAAATTTCAAGTTTTTGTTCTAAAAAATCAATTTTATCTTTAATTTTTTTATCCATAAAGCAACAATTTTAGAGTGGTAGTATGACAGACACCACAAAATCTAATGTCAGGTATTTTTCAAATCTTTAATCGAACGTTCTCAGTACCTTTTGGTCATATACCAAATCACGTATTTGTGTAAAATTAAAAATAGTAATGTACATTCTAAGTTTCAATTGGAAATATTAAACAAGTGTTTAAACTTAAAGGTGCTTAAAGGTTAAAAAGTGTAATTTACAAACAAATATTGGCATATTGCTCGAAAACTTGAAACGAAACATAAAACGCAACAATTCACGAAAAACAAACACAAGACGAGGCTATTTATACGAGACCGAGACCAGGACCGATACAAGGGCTGTGCTCGTGGTCAAAACGATAAGATTTTATTCTTGGCAAATGCCTCAAAAATAACAACATATGTAGGTACTCATTTATTAACTTTGAATTGAAAGTATCTACATATGTAATATGTATAGGTATATTTGTACCCTCACCCATTTTATTCCTATTTTCAAAATCTCATCTTAATTAAATCTCAGTACCTACTCTTGTATTTGAAAATTAAGTTTCAAAGTTTTTTTTCCAACTTGAATCCTTAATTGGATAACTTTCTTAAATAAAAACAATCAAACCTAATTTGTTAACTCAAGTAAATAACTCATCAGGTACCTAATCAAATGTACAAAACCAACCTGCCCCCACCCTTAGTTCTAGAATAAACACATAAGACTACAATTCCGCTCATTCTTCTATTCATTATCATTAGCAAAGTTGAAAACATTGGAAACAGCTTAAAACCGCATTTGTACTAAAAAAAAACAATAATTCAAAAAACTTTTCCACCCGACTCGCCCTCATCATCATCATTTAAATAAAACAACAACAACAATCAAACCCTAAAGCTACGCACCTGAAACTGAGAGGTTAACATTTAATTCGTTAACTCTGTGCGGTTCGCCACACTTCTACCGAACTTCTCATGTGAGTTGAGTAAGTACTCGTTTTTGTACGAGTATCTACTCACAGGTAAAAGAAGAGAATTTTGCGCGTGTTCCGGCGTCAAATCAATTAAAGTCCTACCCCCTTCCTGTTCCTTACTCACGCATGCAGAACAAAACAAACAACGGATTTGTTTAATTCAACTCAAACTAATCCGCACATTAAAAAAAAAAAAAAACAAATACAACAACAAAAATAAAAGCAGATAACCGCAACATAAAATTCTGGAATTTTCTATCCTCTGAACCTGAAGCCGCACGAAACCCGAATGGCAATGGCATTCCTGAATTCCTCTCATTTCAAAGCCAAAACAATTCCGAATTTCACAACCCTATCCGGAACACTCCCATCTTTGGGTATACGCTTCAACCGCATGCTGCTCCTTAGCCGCAGTCGTAGATCGCAGTCGGATGCCGGCGACCGTTCAACCTGTAATCACTGTCATCACCGCAAGTCACAGCCAAATCCGTCCCGTTTTGTTCCGCATGCAGCCACCGAAAACATCAAAACAAAAATCAAAAAAAAAATTAAACAAAAATCAAAACAAAAAACCTTAACCGGTCTTTTAGTAAATCGAAATACACCATTTGCCCCCTCCCCCTTCCCGTGGCTTCTCGTCTAAGCCCCACCAACCAACCCTAGTTGATGTTCGTCGACCTCATTGTGTTGTGCCTAGTGGCTAGTGGTGCTGGTGCCCTGGCCCCCATCAGCTGGTGAACCGACGACTTCACTGAACCGAGTGCTGACCACTTGATGTCCGGTCCCGCGTGTAGTCTTCCGTGGGCTCTCCAATGCTTCACACGTGAACACCATCGTCGTTTTCGTTGTCGTTGTCGTTGTCGTCTGCATCATCGTTGCGTTGTCGTCGTCGTGCCTGTTTCCATCGCTATGCCGATGCCGCTAGACAGTCGTTGTTGTTGTCGTCGCTGCTCTTGACGTCTCGTCGGAATTCAAAAAAGTCCAACTATCAAGTGGTCCACCGATCCACCATCGCATCGTTGGCGCTGAGTGCGGTGCAGGTAAACTAAAGTGCCTGATTCCCGTGCCGAGATTAATTTGTTGCAACTTTCTTCCGGATGAACTGCGATAGGGGCAACAAGTGAGTAATAAAATTGAGTGAAGCTGCAATCGCAAAGAGCCTGAGAGTGCTCCGGCTGCTCTCTGCTGCGTTTGAAGTTTGACGTTTCAAACAAAAGATTCAATCTTTCACGAAATTATTCGTTTTGTACGTGATTTCAATGAAAAAAAAATTAAGTTGTATTGCATTTCGCATTCAGGTACGCCGCAGTTCACCGCGCCGCAATAAGTTTCCGAGATCAGAGTGCAAATTCACAAGCGCCACGGTAAATAACGAATAACGGTATTGTTTGGTGTTTTGTAAATGAATGTCAGTGCATCAGTGACAAGCCAGTGCCAGTGAGTGATTATAGTTTTATTTTTTTAGTGCGCGACAAAGGAATGCCATCGAGAGCAGACAACACTCTTTAAATCAAAAATTTATTCCTGGATTAATAAACACAAAACGAACGGCAACGGATTAATAAAAAATTGTGCATTCAGATGTGAATGTTTATTGTGCTGTGCTTGTGCTCCACCCACCTGAAAGGTCAGTATGGACTTCATTATCAAATTATATCATGTAAACTTGTAGGTTTTGATTATGTGTCACTGTGTCGATGACTACGACCGACGACGACAGACGCTACATTCTTCTGAATGACAGTAGTAAAAATTCTTAGGTAACTGCGTTTAACAGTGGAACACTTTAAACAAAATATGGAATATTTTGAGTGTTAACTATTTTTCTGATATGGTCAGTGAAAATTTATTATAAGAAAATTGTGAGTGACAAACTTCGTTTGCCGATTTAAGATTAATAAAATTAAAGTACTCCTTGAAATTAACTGTTGATTAATAATTAAATTGGTTTCTGACCAATTAAATTTAATCGTGTTTATGTTTTATTTTTCCATCACTGTTACTGAATTTTTGTAAAGTTACAAGATCCACCTTTTGAAGCCATAAAGGTTTCTTATATGGAATTATTTATTGTTTATAAATAAGTTGTTAATTAGATATTGCTTAGTTCTGAGAAATTTAATTTTGTCATGATATGTTTTTATGTTTTTAAGTTTTATAATACATCAACAAAAAGCTACCAAATCACTCCCATCAATAACGGAATAACTTATTGTTAAGTGATTTGGTGTTAATTAGTTATATATTTGTCCTTACAAATTAATTTTATAGTAGTGTTATATTTTCTATATAAATGTTTGCAATGACTTATGTATATGTTATCAAAGTATTACCTTAGTCTAAAGTCAGAACTACTTACGTTGAATGGTCCATTGTTTGATAATAATCTGTTGTTGATTCGCTCAGTTTTCATAAACCATACATTTGATAGATTTTAACCTTTTTACCAACATATGATTTTTGCAATAAACAAAAACAAAAACCACACAGTTTTATTAGTCAAAATTAAATAGCAACAAATTATTTAAAACAATTTAGAGTGTCCTTACCGTGAGGGTTAGGACGTAGAGGAACTTTGCCTTTTTTGAGATCAAATCAAATACTTTAAGACCTTTAAGGAAAAGCTGGAATTGTCAACAAAATTTTCAATTCTGTCATGATTTGTTTAAATTGATGGTTCAATAGGAGCTGTTGAAAATTTGGTTTGAAATATTTTTTTGTGAATTTTGTCTTAGGATAAAAATATAAACCTTTCCAGTTATGTTTTGAAATTAGGCTTAATTTAAAAAAAATGAGGTTGGGTGTGACCCACACTGATAACTTCCCATTATGCATAATTTGAAAACTTAGCGTTCCTAATAATAAATGATTAACTTTTGATGTTAGTTGATAACAATTTTATTAACATAAAAAATATCAGAGATATTGAATCTGAAACAATATTAACCAATTTTTTTTTTTGAAATATTTGTAGTTCTGTATTTATTGTGAAAATTTCAATTTGATATTCGTCAATATTTTACCATTTTTTAGGTATTGACAAATGCATTACGAGTAGGTTGAAAATAAAATACACTTGAAGTCAATATCATTGTTTGTAGTGATGATATTTAAGTCGAAAAACAATTTATGACACTTTTCTGTAAATCTCAATTTTAATTTTATATTTTAGTAAAAAAAACTGTCATTTCGACATTTGTCAAAAATTTATCATAAGTTGACAATTCTATTATGAAAAAATTAAATAAAATCCGAGGTTAAAATGATTTACCACTCTGGACATATTAAAGTCAATTAACTACTTTTGACATTTTTCGGCAAATTTTAGTTTAACTTTTTTATTTTTTGTGAAAAAAATATCAGTTCTATATTTGTCAAAATTGTAGCGTATATTAATAGTTGTATTTTGTTTAAGCTAAAATTTGAAGTTAATATCGTTGCCCATTCTCGTGATATTCAAGTCAAAAAACATTTTTTACCAACTTTTGGTAGAATTTTTTGTACTTTTTTATTTTTTGTCAAAAAACTGTCAATTTAATTTTTTCAAAAATTTTACCAGATGTCAAAGACTACATTTCACATAATAAAAAATGTTTTGAAGATGATATCATTTTTCCTTCATTGCATATTTGCGCGCCAAAATTTTTTTTTTTTACTTTTTACTTTAAAAAAAAATAACGGTATGTTAAATTATTTTCAAATTTACACTTAAACTGTGTAACATTGCAATCTACCCAATAAAGTTTATTTGAAGTCAATAGCATTATTCGTTCCTGAGATATTTGCCACAAACTAAAATTTTCACTTTTTTTAAAAACTGCTATAGTGGAAAAACCGTTAGACAAATGTTTATAAAAGTCCTTTCAGCTTCTTTTGAAGTTATAACACATCGAACAAAATTTAATTGGAATCGATATCTCTACTGGTTCTTGAGATATCGTTAACGAAAAAGGGTATCTCGAACGTAGGAACGTACGAACGTACGAACACACACACAGACATCTCTCTACAAATGACGAATTTAGATTTAGGAACAATAAAACGTCCAGATTTGTCAAAAATTTCAATTTGACAAATCGGACCGATTACAATAACTCCCGATGGGAAGTTAAAAATCAGAAATGCATTAGGTATCGAATTAAGCAATTTTATTTTTCGCAAAAACACGTCAAGTACTTGAAATCGATAAATGCAATTGTTTCCAACTAAAAGACGAATTCAATGTCAAAGTTCACAGTAAACTTTTAGGTATGTACATCTTTTGAATACGTTTACATAGTTTTTAAAAAGAAGAGCTAAATTGGAAGAAACTGTATTTTAGTTGAAATTACCGACAAGCAAATTTAGTGTTTTCAATTAAATATTACACTTTTTTAAAATATGTTCTTAACTTTTTGTTTGATAAAACCATTCAATAGTTAAAAAAAAAAATTCTATCAATTTCCAAATTACTAGCTGAACTTTTTGAACATATCTTATACAAAAATGTGAGCCATTGAAGGCGTTTTTGATTTTGTATTGCTTTTTGTCGTGCATAATTTTTTCATTTCCTGCAATTTAAGTCTTAACAGATTTAAACAGTAAAATTTAGCTAACATCGAATCAGCACAAATGTTTTCAAAATCACATTTTCTAGTTCATTGGACAAAGTCATAATTTAAAAAAAAAATGTGTTTTATAATTTGTTTAAAATAATAATAGTTTCTAATAAAATGTGTATGGTTTTTTTAAGTGCCGCATACACAAAGTACACATAAAGCTCCAATTAAATTCGAAATCAAAATCTGCATTCAATTTAAACCTTGACTTGAGTAAAAGATACATTTTTTTGTTGTTTTTTTTCTGTAGTAGGCCTTAGCCAAGGCATTTAGTCACGTAACTGATACAAATCACGAATTCATCACAATGTACTGACACATGTACAAATGAATGTACTCGAATATATTTGCAAAATAGAATTAGAAAAAAAATGTAGATTTTGCAAAGTTTATTGCTCTTTTGTTGTGAATTTATTGTTAGAAACAATTTAGACATGTTACAACTAACAGCTATGACTTCTTACATATTTCTAACTTTACTAATTTACTACATATAACCACCTGGAGAATATGGTTGTATGTAATAAATTATTTTAATGAGATTAATGTTTGTAAGTTTCTTGGGAATGTTGTTTTTATTCAAATTAGAGGTACGAATATGTAACAAAGATGAGCTATCAAAAATGAAGATACGAAATACTTACATGGTTGGAATGTTTAAAAACTTTTATGCGCATAAAGAATACTTTTGATTTGGAAACATCCATTTCATGGTAACCTAGTTTTGTAAGGAATTTTATGAAATTTATTTGCTTGTAAGTTTTACTGTTTTTTTTTTTTAAGTAATCTTGTTTTGTGATAGAAATTTTTTTAACACCATCCACCTACTCTCCAGAACATAGCACTATAGCTTCTTTCATAAAAACAGTGTTTGAAACTCACGTCTCTTTTAAAAAATCAGTAATTATTTTCATGTCAATTTTTCAAGGAAGAATAAGTGTCATTGGTTGCTAACATTTTAGCCGTTTCCCCCGTAGCGGGGATTTTTTTATCAGAGTCCAAAGCCAATTGTACCTAAGCCATTGGTCGATCTTACAATTTGTTCAGACATGACAATGTTGTTTTCCATTACATAAATGCAATTCTAAATTCTAAAAAACCTCACCTCGTTAACCCCAAATCAACTTTAAAAATTAGATGCAAACCGTTTGACAAGGAAAAAATAAATTTGTTGAAAAAAATCCTTCTGACAAGTTTTATATTGTCATAAACGTCAGGCATAAATCGTGTACTCGGCAGCGTTACCACTTTACTTCAATCTACTTCGATCTTCTTCTTTTTTTCAAAAAAAATTTAAAATCTACTTCCTACTTCGCACCATCGCTAAAATATTGAAATCTACTTCATCATTAAAGTCTCTGTTTAAATCTACTACAATTTTATCAAAAAAGGCCAGATCTTCTTCTTTTTTCTCTATATCACTTTTTTTCCATAAGAAATAAAAAAAGGTATTAACGTTCGGCACAATACTAATGCACAAATAATGATATTGAAACTTGTAACATGAAAACTACTTATTCTACAAATTGTAAAAAGCATATCCATTTCATGGAAATTCAGATTTGGAAGAATTGAATTGGAAGTGTTCAAAAAACGAAATATTTGACCCACCGAAAAATGTATTGACTTATTTTCAAAAATAGAAGTTGGTAGATGACAGATATGTATATAGGTACAGAATTTAACTATATATTCTGGTTTTATTCTGTTACTAAACAAAATAAATATTGAAATAAACAAATGTGAAATAAAGCCTGAAAGAATTGTTTTTAGTTTAACATTAGAAAAAAAGTTCATTTTTGAAATCTACTTCCAATCTACTTCGCTTTTTTCCTCAAATCTGCTTCGACTTTTTTTTGAAAAGTGGTAACGCTGGTACTCGATTGTCAGATATCGCATACAATTTGTCGTTCTTAAAATCAACTGCCAGATACATTTTCTGACACTTGATTGTAAGATTATACATGTAATTGTCAAATGTCTTACACACACGATTGTCAGATTTCTTACAATTAAATGTAACACAAATTTGTTGTAAGGCATTCTAGAAAAAGGTTTTCAATGACAGATTTGACAATATTGTGAGATATATGTGAACATTTAGCTTAATGTAACAACTCCAAATTGTCGGTTTTTTGAAATATATCACCTGGGATAAATTTGACATAAAAAGAGATGGACTTCCGGCATACAAATTATTGTAGTTAATAAAAAAATGAAAAAATATTACAAAATTCAAAGAAAATTGACGCATGTAAATAATGTATTCTTTTCTAGATTTAATAAATCAATTTTTCTTTTTTCATATAAATGTCAAATGTCAATATTTTATATTTTATTATGTTTTTATTTACCTACATGAGAAAAAAATACTAAAAATGACATCTCCCCGACGGGGAATTGAACCCCGGTCTCCCGCGTGACAGGCGGGGATACTGACCACTATACTATCGAGGATATGAATAAATTTGAGCTAATATTTTTTCTCGAAATTTCAAATCTATTTTTAGTAGGAAACAAATATTACATTATGAACATACATACATGGATAAAAATATACATATGTAGTTTTCATGATGAAACATATTAAAGTCTTGTTCCTACAACACTTACCTGAAATATTTCATAACAGAGTAACCTTTTAGGGTTGTCTTTATTTGAAAGCTTTTTAAAATGTTTTCGAATTATGTAAATATTTTAAGAAACTAATATTATTGGGTGTATTTTTTTGTGAGAAATATCCTCAGTGAAGTAGGATTTCCCAAAAAAACGTATCCTCAGTTGTGCGATTTGTTTTGTTGTTTCGTGTCTGTAAGTTTTGGATTTCTTGACATTTTTCATTAGAACGCTTCATCGCGTTTTTAACTTGTATATATGTCTCTTTTTAACTAAAGTAAGAAACATTGAGTTACTAAAATCAGACAGCTATAAGACATCTTATGTTACTGCTACAAAAACGCGTTGGCTTAAAAAAGATTACACAGCTTTCATAAAACTGAAATTGCTTAAAATTGGTAATGTTTCCAAGTTAAATTTTATGAGATAAAATAACTACATATATCCAATACGAGATTTTGATCAAACTAGACATTACTATGATGATGACACTTTCAACGTCAAAGAAAATATTCACTAATAAAATTATTTTTACAGTTAAATATAAAAGTTCTTTTTATGTTTTTGGTTTAAAAAAAATTCAAATTTTGTTCTTCAAGTTGAATTTCAAAAACACATTTAAAATTGTTCCATTAAGTTCTCAATTTAATATATTTAACCTAAAGTAAAAAATACGTTAAAAATACGTAAACATGTCTTGATACGGCCCTGGTAAAAAGTAAAAATTGCTGAATTTCATACCTACCTTTGTATTCAAATTTTTAATGGTCGAGATCAATCAATTTGCACCTTTTGCTTTGTAAATTTATTTGATTATCATTTCTAGGAAAAAAAGATATCCCCATCCCCAACACATTTATTTAAACTATTTGCCAAAAATGCAATTGTTGAAGTATTTCACGTTTTCTATATCAAAACATTTTATGGGTTTATAGTAACCAAACCAAAACCAAATAAATTTCAAGTAACTTTTCTAAGTTTATGACAATCAGTTCAAGATAAAATTTATCTTATAAATAATTTACACTCCGTTTATATCATGGATCATTTTTTTTTTTTAAAGGAAATGCTTGACTCGATAACATGAACTAATGACTTATAACGGTAGTTTTATCAAACAAAAATCGATTCGTACAAAATTTTTATGAGGTACGTGAATTCTTTTGCAAAAACGTGAGAAGTTTATGGTATTTCAACTATTTTTTTAAACTTAAGTCATGATCATTTATCAACATCATAAAACTCATTTTATATGGTAATTGACACCATAAGGTAAATCGATTGTCAATGTGAAATCTGTCAAAAGTTTGCATCAAAAATTAGTTATACTCTAAGTTGAGTACTGTCGGTACTTTGGCTCCCAATTTAATAAGCCAAATTTGATCTTATACATAAATAGAAACCTACAAAAAATAGTGGAAATTATACTCGTAGACTTTAAATACATATTTCTGTGGACATTTATTTGAAATCAAGTTTTCTATTTAGAATAAATTAATACTTCTTTTATTCAACAAGTAAAAAGGTTAATTGTTTATTGTGATCTTGCTACTGCTAAGTTGCTTCTAACTTTTATTTTAACTTAAAATCAAAAATAAATTATACCTACTAATTCATTGTTCCTTTCAATCTTGTTTTAAAAACTAAACAATTAAATAAAATAATGAATAAAATTAATGGAGAATTAATTAAATAGCAAATTGTATCATTAATTTCTCAAAATTTAAATTTAAAACACCAAAACCAAGAACAACCAATAAAACTACTAACATTCACTTTTAATAAAATATGCTAAATAAATTTTAACGAAATTTAAATAAAATTTAACAACAAACTTAAAATCTCATCTTACGTAACATAATTCTTATAGTTGTTTACAAATTAGTATCAATTTTTGTGTGTTTGCATAAATTATTTAAAAACCAAAACAACTTCAAAATTATTAATAAATCTACAATTTAACTATGTATAATTAATGGGGCTAATTCAATTCGAAACAATAAAAAACATCACACAAATTTGGCGTTTGATTAAAATCGGCATCGTGTGAATTTGATTACCACATCAATAAAAATAAGTTTCAAATTATAGCCTCAAGGAAACCCTCTCGCTTCGTACATAATGTATATCGACTTAAAGTTTTGATCAATCGCTGATATCACTTTCAGTTGTTGCATTATAATAAAAAACCAAAAATATATAAAATTAAAGAAAAAACAAATAAAACTTCAAGAAATTACAAGAACCTCTCGAGAGGAAGTGATGATTAAGCATCCAAAAAGCCAAAATGGCACGTTCGTGGCTCGACATTGAAGTCGTTGACTTCTTGATGCCCGCGCGTATTTTTCTTCGTTTTTTTTTTGTTTGTATTCATCAGTCAAAAGATGGAAGTTGTAGGGTTGGAGGGGAGATGGATTGAAATAAAGTATCTGACACTTTGATTGTGATTTCATCAAGAAGGTTTGAATGTTAATTAAATAGATTCATCAGTCGGAAGATGTTTTATTTTTTTTTTTTTTTTGAAGTGAGATACGAGTAGGTATGTAATTAAGTTGTCAATAGTAGAATATTTTTTTTTGTTGGGAAAATAAATTTAGTTTAATAGGTCAGACAACATGTCTTGATAAAAGATCAAACTTATAGTAGGTACTTGTTGTTCTTTTTTTTAAACTTCGAAATGTTCTTGTTTTTTATCATCAGTTTACCGTTTAAGAAAGTGAAGAATTTTTAATGTAGGTCAGGGTAGGTTGTTCTCTTCAACAATATATACATATGTGTATATAAAAAGATGTACATACATATTATTTTGTATTTTTAAACATCGACAACCACAGTAAAATAATTCTTACTCATTTACATAAAACAAAAATTCTTTAAATTATTGGTCATATTTTAAAAATAATTTATTATAACTCATAAGTCATAACCGTAAGTCATAATTTGGGGACAAAAAAAGAATAATTGAAATGACTTCACGGATGTTAATTTTAATCATTTTATTTATTATTAATAATTCGCCTGATCCCCTTGGATCCCCTTAATTTCGTTATATTTAGAGTATTTCTAAAAAAAGTTATACATGTGGTATGAGTATTTTTCTCTTCTTCTTCTTAAGATGGCTCAACTAGAGCGTGGTGCTCCTAGGCCTTGCTCAATATCTTCCTCCAGCTGGCTCGATCCCTAGCCTGCTGTCTCCAGTTTCGCACTCCCAGCTGGCGGATGTCTCCCTTTACCTGATCGCTCCATCGGAGATGAGGTCTACCTTGGCTTCTGACTACCTCTGTTTTGGCTTTGAAGACTTTACTCGCTGGAGCTGTATTTTTCTACAGCAAATGAAAACAAATTTAAGAGTAAAGTGAATAATTTACATATTCACACATAATGTCTATCTTCATCGGTTGAAAAATAATTTCCACTAACGATAAAAAATTAGATTCAAGCAAACGTGTTAAAATGCAGTAAGTGGCTGTAGGTTCTGGCAAATTTTTTGTTAAAATATAAAATTCATAAAAAAATCAAGCACATTTTTGACAAGCTTATAAATGCATAAATAATGATATACATATTTTGTAAATAATTTTTCTAAGCAAATCATATAATTTTTTTATTTAAATGCACTTTTGTGGGCTATTGAAAGTATTACAAACCAAATAAAATTTAATACTCAGTCAAAAATTATCGAACAATTTCAAAATGGAAATCCTAAACATGAAAGTTGTCTAATTTTTTAGTGAATGTTGTTACATAAAAATTTTCACTGAGACAAAAAATCATGAACCAATGGTGCATAAAAGAATCTTTCATACCCAAAGGAAGTTATTATAAACGGTGTGATTTGACTAATTGAACGTTTTGACAAATGTGTACATTTCAAGGTCCTTGAATCTTGAAATCTACATAAACCTGTCAAAAGTTAGAGGTAACTTTTCCGTCGGTCTTATCTTAGAAACGAGCAGAGATATGAACTTCAAAAAAGAGGCTGGGTGCGACCCACACTTATAACTTCCCATTTTGTACTTATTGTACAAAACTATCAATTTAATATTCGTCAATATTTTACCTGTTTTTAGGTATTAACAAATGCATTATGTTGAAAATAAAATACATTTGAGTCAATTTCTTCTTGTGATGATATTTAAGTCGAAAAGCGATTTTTGTCACTTTTCTCTAAATTTCGGTTTTACTTTTTTCTTTTTCGTAAAAAAACTGTTAATTCGACATTTGTCAAAATTGTAACGTATATTAATAATTGTATTTTGTTTAAGGTAAAATAGATTTGAAGTCAATATCGTTGCCCATTCTCGTGATATTCAAGTCAAAAAACAATTTTTACCAACTTTTAGTAGAATTTCTTGTACTTTTTTATTTAAAAAAAAAAAACTGTCAATTCAATTTTTTCAAAAATTTTACCAGATGTTAAAGATCACATTTCACATATTAAAAAAATGTTTTGAAGATGATATCATTTTTCCTTTATTGTATATTTGCACTCCAAACATTTTTTTTTTTAGTTTTTACTTTTTTAAAAAATAACGGTATGTTGAACTATTTTCAAATTTATACCAAACCTGTATTACATTGTTATCTACACAATAAAATTTGTTTGAAGTCAATAGCATCATCCGTTCTTGAGATATAAAAGTCCTTTCTGCATCTTTCGAAGTTATAACCTATCGAACAAAATTTAATTCGATTCGATACCTCTATTCATTCTCGAGATATCGTTAACGAAAAAAGGGTCTCGAACGTACGAACGTACGAACGTACGTACACACACACACACAGACATCTCTCTACAAATGACGAATTTAGATTCTAGGAACCATAAAACGTCCAGATTTGTCAAAAATTTCAATTTGACAAATCGGACCGATTACAATAACTCCCTATGGGAAGGTAATAAATTATTCATTATAATTTTAAAAGATGATAAACTGCTCCAAGGAAGAAATTTTAACTTCATATACATGAACACTCGTAACTCTTTATAAATCCACAAACGAACAAATCTAGAGGAGTTAAGACTTGTTATCTTGGTGGCTATTCAGTAATGGAAGACTCCCCTTTCTATCCATATCGGCAGTTAAAATTATTATTCAGCCAGTTGCTTAAAGCCAGGCTTAAGTTTGCTAGAGCTCTATCTTGTTATAACCAAATAAGTTTAGCAAAAGGGTTTTCATTAATTGTATTAAAAAAACGTGCTCAAATTGTTGTCGTAAAATATGTTTGAAGGCTATCGGTATGAATCACTGTCCAAATTTTGTTCTACATCTTAAATCCATTACTCAATGTGTGTTGGTCTACCAGATGACCATTCTGTCTTTTAAATCTCCACTTCTGCAGCACTTCATGTTCCCGAAAACGATTCTGAAGTCTTGCAAAAAGTGGACAGTGGCGACATTTCTTATTGGGAAACCGACAAGAATAATCCATGGGAAAATAAAGTAACCACAAAACCCTAAAAATCTTAATTAAATAAATTTAAATTGAAACTAATTTTAGTGCAATATTTTTCAAACCTATTCAATAAAATCTGGTTGTAATATTATTATCTTAATAAGACTTAAATTAAGGTCGTTGGTGGGGTTTCAATACCAATGAACTTTTTTTTTGTCATTAATATGCACTCTTTTTAAATGGAAAACATGCAGAACAAATTAAACATTTTAAAATTTTTCTCCAAAAATTAATTTTTTTTTCTTTAAGAATCCAAAGTGATATATCATAATTTTAATAATAATTGCTAGAAAACTGGGTTCACACTAAGCTTCCAGAGAATTTTTTTTTTAAGTTTTAATTTCATAACGTTCGAACTGAGATTCAATGGAAATTAATACGTCAATATTTGTCAAAAGATTTAACTATACAAATCTTTCTATACATAGAAAGTAAAACCTCTCACACTCTAAATAAATTTATTCAAAATCAATCATGTTATTCCCGAGAAAGCCTTCTTTGTTTAAAAAAAGTTTTTCTTTTAGTTCAAGGTAAATAAAATTCAATTAGGTAATAAAGTTTGATTTTATCAAATATCTGTACATTTGACAATTTAGTTTAAGTATATCAAATATGAATATGTAGTTTTAGGAAAAACAACCCCTTCGACTAAGTTGCAGCCAAAATTGTGAGGCCTATGTAATAATATCTCAGAACACATAAGAACAAACAAACCTTAAACAAAAATTCACACCTGGCAACACCGACTATTTCCCGAACGTCTACTCACTTCAGCAACCACATACAACTTCACTTTACTTTAAAATCTCTGGATCGTCTAGTTTTGTTCTCTCACCATCTTATCAAAAAATAAAGTTTAGAATTAATAAATTTAAGTACATTTGTTATTTTCTTATTAAATCGTTAATAATTACGCAATTATTACAGCCTACGAGTATGTGTCCGTTCTCTATGCTAACTTAAAGATATACCTTTCATAAAAATTCAAAGTTCAATTTTAAGATCTAATTTAAAATTATAGTTGAGTTAAAACCATATGCATATAATAATTTTATAATCGTTACCATATTTATTTAAGAAATATCAATTATTATATTTTAATTGATTAATTTTTTAAATAAAATCTAAAACCACACTACCTAAATGCACTACCCATGTTTTGTATTATTTTAATTAAAATATTTTCAAAACATTTCAGAAAACTGATTTATTTAGTAGCCAAATAAAAAAAAAAATAAATTAAAAATTAAAATATTTCCATTCATCACCGGTTGGGTGGGGTGAGGTAGGGTGTTGTGGCCCAAAGGGGATGCTGAATTTATGTTATGCAATAAAATCATTATAATGACTTTTTTTCGAATAAATATAAAATATTGTTGAGGTTAATAGGTAGTATCTAGAAACCTGCTGGTGATGGGTCTGATGTCATTGTGTTGGTTTTAGATTCAATAAATGAAGGTACGTCATTTTCCATTTTCTAAAAGCATATTATACAATACATCACATAATGAGTTTTATAAAATGTTACTTTAATTGATATTGACGTGATTTTGTATGCATATACTTGTACGTGATGCACTGTGAAAAAAAAAATTGTTGAAAATTAATGAAGAAACATTTTTTACGGCAGAGAATCATTGTTAAATTCTTATTAGCAGATTTAAGCTTTTTATTGTGAGATGGAGAACAATTGCCTGAAATTGGCTTCCAAGGCGTCAATAGTCTAGGAGCTTATCTGTATAGACTAAGGACTTCACACGAGAGATAATGGGGTCACCAAAAATGTCCTTTAATAAATTGATTGTTTCGCTGGCTGTATGGAATGTAGCACAGTCTTGTTGGAACCAAAGGTCGTCCACATCAACATCTTCCAATTCAGGCACCAAAAAGTTATTAATCATGACTCTAAACTTCTACAGTGTTCCCCATCAATTGTAACATTATGGCCGGTTTGATTTTTGACGAAATATGGACCAATGATTCCCTCTGGCCATAGAGCACATACCAAACAGTGAATTTACGAGGATGTAAAGGCGTCTCAATTATTGGATTAAGATCGTTTTAACGTACCCATTCAACCGAAACTGAGCTTCACAGCTCAACAAAATTTTCTTGTGAAAATCGGGATCGGTGGCCATCTCGTTTTAGTAATAAATTTACATGATTTGCAAACGATGTTTAAGAGTTAGTCTATTCATTATAAAATGACAAACTAAACTGAGTATAAATTTAGTAACAATTGTCAAAAAGCCCAACTCTTAAAAAAATATTGTCAGATTTAAAACCACACGTCTTAAAAATAAAAAAAAAACATCCTTTGGAACGAAAAACTGAAACTGAGCCAAAATTAAAATTGTTGAACGAAGAAAAAGCCTCGGTTTCTTACTGCTAACAACCTAACATGGTTAACTTTCGCAACGATGTCAATATGTCCAAATTCGTAAATTCAGTCTGATCGCTTGGAATTGCAATTTAAAAAATTTCAGTAAGAGCTCCTCTCCATCACTGCTAAAAGGTCGGAGTGCCTTTTTACTATAGAAACCCAGGTCTCTGATCAATATCTTAGTGCTGATAAAACCATCGCATGAGGAGGTTACCAGGACCACAATATCCTCGTGTCGTGGCTCCTTATCTTGTAACAAATATTATCAAAATTATTTCGAAAAACACCGTTCAAGTTCGTTTCAATATTTCGTTCTCAATCTCTAAAATAAATAAATTTGAATCATTTATTGTTGTTAAAAGATAAAATATTTCTTAATGCTACCTGAACAGTAAACTTGAGTTTAACTTTCATTCCGTGTACTTAAACTTTTTTGTATATTAAAAGGTTAACACCTGCATCCATGGCCACTAATAAATACCTCTGATGTATACATCTTTCTAAAATTCCAGGAAGCACCGGATGAAGTTTAACATTGAACAAACAATTTATTTATACATATATAGTTTTCGATGCACATATAGTATATAAAAACATCGATTAACACTCTTTATACAACAGAAAAGTTTTAAAATAACTATTTAACTTTTCCTCACCAGAAATAATTAAAGTGTTAATAATAATTTTATAATTTATGATGGAACTAAACAATTTTAAAAAAATTTCAAGGAACTTTCTTCAACTTTTATAGCAGAGACTGTCTATTAAATAATTATATTTTTTTTTTCATTAAATTGGTTATTCATTTATGAAGGTACTTGTACGTTGCATAAAATTCCAAAAAAAAAAGATATATATGTATCTTTTGCACTTTCTATAGTGAAATAAAATATGGCTGCCAAACGAAACCGACATTGCATCGCATCTTACAATTTTCCTAAGCTGGGATAATGGGGATTTTTTTTTTTGTTGACGAACTTGTACTGGTAGATGGCAAAATTATAATTTTCTTCTGACACACAAATCACAGAAATGGTCAGGGAAAAAAATACTTTTATTCAATTTCGCCATGAGGCTTGGGGTTTTTGCAGATTCACTGCCATTGGCGGACTGGCCGCCACCGGTGCGGTGTGTCAATCAACAAAGAAAATATGCAATCAACCTGTTAAAGGAAGATGTACAGTAGACACTCCGAATCAATTTTAAAGATACATGACGAATTTATTTTGAATATCAACTCAAATTTTTACTGTTCGAAACTACAAAAAGTCAAAACTGAAACCTTACAATCTAGAAGAGCGTGAATGTTTTGAGAGTTGGATATTTTTTGTGATTTTTCAAGAACGCAGTTTTGGTTCGTTTTTGAAAAAATAGATGTCGTTCTGCAACGGACCAAAGTTGTGTCTAGGAACCTTTAATTCAGTGTGACCAAAAATTGGTCTAAGTGAAAATTTAAGCTAACCTAATTTAATCTGATGTTCTACCTTTTTCGAAATTTTCGAAGTTTTTGTGTGTTTTTCGATTTCCTGAAACTTTTTCTAAGTCAAAACGTTTTGAATACTGTTGAAAACCCCAAACATTGTAATTATTAAAACATAAATTATATGAGATTAAAAACTCTAAGACAAAATGACTTTAATCAATTGACTCCGAGTGTTCGCCAAAAGATGGCACAAGGAAATAAGTTAAGAAAAAAACTGAAACTGAAAAAAATATTAAATGGACAGTTAAAGATCTTGAGATGGAAAGTACGAGAAGACATAAATTTGTTATTTTTATTATTGGCCAAGTACTTTTTTAAGAATCAAGAATTATTTATACGTTTTCTTTTAACTGGTTTAATGAATACACGTAGTTATGGCCACACATAAGATATGATGAAGATGATGCAGCAGAAATGAAATTAGAATTCAAGTTTTCTTATTTTTTTAATAAAAATAGGTTTCCATGAGAATTTATGTTTTCAGAAATTTTTATTTGATTGACAACTACGTTACATGGGGTGTATACATAAAAATAGAAGGTATTCGATAAAATTTGGAACACATCGATCAATTGAAAGAAATCCAACACTTGACAATTGAAGTAAGGTTCTTTTTTTTTGAATTTTTTTATTGCAAAATTTTTACTTTCTCCAAGTCAATGGGACAGGTCTTGATGGTGGTTTCGATTTTGTTTAAAGGAAGATCATGTTGGACTGGAATGTAGCAACTTGAAAAGGTTGTATTATGTAACATGGAAGTATTTAATATAAAAACAGTAGTTGGAATCTTTTCTGGAATTTAAGTGAAAGTTTGTGCCTGGCACCTGTGCCTGTTAACAAAAGAAAAATCAATCACATTCTTACCATCAAATTTCATACAAAAAAAATACTCGTATTCCTGAAAAGAGGCTCTAAGGCTTTTTATTTAAAAAAAAAGAACACTTAATCATAAAATATGTTTATTCTTATTTCTTTGATATGATAGTCAAATATCAAATAAAACATAATATTTTCCAAATTTTATTGACTTGAGAAATTTTCGGTTTTATTTTTATCATTTTGATTTAATGAGATTTAAATTAAAATGTATATTAAGATTATTCCTGTATCATAAGTACAACAAAATAAATAAAGGGTGTTTTCTTAGACGCATGCTTTTCAATCTGGCAATATTTTTTTCACAATTGGTCTTTTTGACAGTTGTCAATTGATTGATGATTAGTTTGGTATGTCATTTTATAATGAAAAGAATTTATGGCCAAAATAATGGTTCGGTTCGTGCCGATATTCAGTCGACATAATTATTAAATAATGAGCATCCTCAGAGAACTACCGTACAGTGAGTACCGAAGAAGCTATTGCTTTTGTAGAGCAAAGTATCGGAGAAGACCCAAATAAGTCCATCCGCCATCGCGAGCACTTTTATGAAAGATTTTGCTACAGAAGGATCTTGGTTAGCGGGTTTACAAAATCCAACTCGTGTATGAATTGAAGCCGAACGATCATCAAGTGCGTCGCACGTTCGGCGAGTGGCCCAAAACGAGATGGCCACCGAACCCGATTTTAACAAGAACATTTTTATCAGCAATGAAGCATATTTTTGGTATGGTATGTTTGGGAATGGAGGATGTTGATGAGGACGATGAGGACGACCTTTGGTTCCAACAAGACGGCGGCGCTAGATGCCATGCAGCTAATCAAACAAAATAATTTATGAAGGAAACTTTTGGTGAGCGCATTATCTCGCGTAGTGAGCCTGTGGATGGCGTGGCCAACAAGATCGTGCGATTTAACATCGCTGTCCTTTTTTTGTAGGGTTATGTTAAGTCACTTGTCTTCGCAGATAAGCTCGAAAAGATTGACGCCTTGTGAGAGAATAATCGGCTCGTTATTGCTGTGGTCTAAAATTAGGCCTCTCGGCTGGAAATTATTCCAGCCAGCCACGGGAGCCCTTTTCTCGAAATTATTTTTAAAAGATAATGGCACACCCTTATCTTTATAAACAAGCTAAATTCTTCGCCATTACATTAAATTATATGTATTTTATTTCTTCTGGAAAATCATAGGTCTAGAAAAAACACCTTTTGTGTATATTTACCATATACAAATATTTACAGTGTTTATAACTCAAGAACGACAAAACCGATTTGTCTGATATTTAACACAGAGATAGATTATAGTCTAGCTTAGCACATTCTATCCCGATAAAATGCATGGTTTCTGTGTGATAGATTTGTTTTAATTTTTCCAATCACACTAGAACGTCTTAACGGATTTCGACAAAATTTGTGTTTATACATTCTTAACTTTAAGAAGAAATATAAACATTTAAATTGTTGTATTGTATTTGTATTTAGCAGCTATTGATTGACACGATTAAGCATTTTAAAACATATCACTTAGAAATAAAAATTCAATCTTCGAATACGCGTTTGATGTAAAGAATAAATGAAAAAATCTCTTATCTCTGAGATTTTAATATAAATGTCGTTCTCTGTCAATCCCATAAATTTTGAAATCGAAATCACCAACACAATTTTTACGCCAACATTACCACTACCAATTTGGTCTGACTTAAAAAAATAATATTTAAAAGCTAAAAAATAAAAATAATAAATCAGTAATCACTCTTTCAATTGAGAGTTAAAGCAATTACATTATTCAATAAAGCCGCTACTCAAATAAAACTTAACTAAAGTAACAACTTAATTTCGTGTCACTCATTAAGCCGCCCAATACGACTGTCGACTGAGAGATGATACAACACTGAACACTGTCAAATGAGCCATGCCCAAATAATACAATTAATGGCAAAGACAATTCAATTGATTTAGAGATTTAGACAGAGGTGGAACACACCTATGGAAGTTTCTATGGAGTGTTTGTGGTGGAGAAGTAATTAGGAAATCATTCAATTCTCATGAATAAATTAAATGCGTATGGTACTTAATTGTGAGTCAGAGTTAGAGTGACCATCTGTCTTCCATTTAATCTGCAATTTTATAAAATTTCCCTGTAATTTTTTGTTTATATAAAATTATCATGATTTTGACTGATCTTGAGACACTCTTCTTTTATCTAAAGATCCTTATTCTTTTAAAAGGGCTTTGTGCCAAAGAAAGCGGTAAACGTGGAAGATCAGAATTTGAAATTGATAAATTTAGCAGGATCACCATCACAGACTACTTAAGTTTGCTCATAACTGTGAGCGCACAAAAGTGATCTACAAAAATGGTATACTGTAGCGATCACAACTAATTGAAGGATGATCCTCGCAATGATCCTCAATTTGTCTTCCAGAAAAGATTCATATTTTGCCTCGGAGAAGCTATATAGTTAGTTCATCTAAATTTTATTATTATCACCAGCCAAGATCGCTACAAGATCACTTGGATTTGCCTTAGATTTTTTTTTTTTGATACTTTTTTAAGTCTTTCTCCGTCTCCTAATTTCCAACTGTTCGTAAAATTAAATAATTTTGATCACAAGGCATATTTTCGATCCTTAAATTATTTTTTCAATTCAAAAATAAACTGTCAAAAAAACAATGCATATATTTTTGTGTGCTGCAAATATGGTCACCCTAATTTTAGCGGCCTCTGTGTTGCATGAAAACTGATAAAGTGGTGTTGGTGGCGATGACAATACAGCCTCTCCCATCGCTGTGGGTGAGATTTGTTAATCATTCTGGGCCTGATTCTAGGAGTGCATCATCATCATCATAATCTGCAACCCAACACATCCCACCTGCACCTGCTATTTTTCTCTCCGTCGTCGCTCGTCTTCGTCGCGTCACATCATCGCATCGTCGTCGCGTCTCCACATTATGGAACATACATTAATAGCAAATTTTGAAGGTTTCAGTTGCGCCGTAATCGCTCCTAAGTACACATTTGATTGTTTCAGATTTATCAGATACTTTATCCGTTGGGACACTGCGGTTTATCTTTATCTTGAATTTTTATGTTGCGAAGGGTGCGACGAACGGCGAGTGATGCCGTATCCAACGCCACCACCACCACCGGCGACAATGACGATGACGAGACTTTTTTATTGTTGTATTTTTGCCCTCAAGTTCAGACGCTTCTATGCGAGGCTGTGTCATTGTGTATCTGAACTGAACCTGTGAGAAAGATACTCTTCCTTTATCCATTGTGTATATTATAAATTAATTTTAATCGTAAGAAAAAAAAATTATATTATAAATAATTACACGAATTTCATTAATGTTATTTTTCCTGCTTATTACGTGAATCTTTCAGATGCGACAGTTAACTGAAATACAACACAGTATCTATCTACCTGGGAGGAGACTGCTACTCGTATAGCTGGAGAGAAAGATAAAAATACAAAGCTGTACTCGTGTTTTAGTGTGCAGCAGTTATGATAACGAAACTACGATTTTATCACCTGAGAAAAATATTTCATAACGAAAAAGCAAAGAGATATAAAACAAAACAACAACAACAAAATAAACAAAAATTGAAAAATTATTGTATTCGAATGAGATTCGAATAAGCGAAAGATACAAATTGTATCTTTTTCACTCCACGTGTGGAACTTTACCAAATAGAAGATAAATTTTGTACTAACTCGACGAGATGAATTTTTATTTTATGTTTTTGTTTAATTTAATTGGAAATCAGTAATTAGTGTAAGTGCGTGCGTTCCAAGTGTTTTAAGTTCTTTAAATATTGTTAAAATAATTTTGTGCAAAAGAAAAACAATCAAAAATTGAAAGAAAAAAAAAATGGCCGAATTGGATATCAGTGGTAATAGCATTCAGCTGGACTGTAGTGTGGACAGTGGAATCTGTGTTGAGGGAGTAACAAAGGATCTTAAGAAGAAGATTCTGGAATTCAAAAGGATTCTATTTATACTCGAACGAGACAAAGAAGCGATGAGGCTGCTAAGAGAACGACTCAGGTGAGTTAATTATAAGATTATATTCACTTAATTACCTACTGAAGTATATTATATATTATACTTCATGAATATGGTTCCTCTTAATGACAGTTGTTGATGCTGACAATGGGTTGTTATCTTCTTCATTATAAAGAAGATGGTGGAAAAGGTGAAAGACATTTGGGTTTAGTCAGAGTCATTCATATGAATGGATGATTCAGAATTAGAGTGGATTCTTTCGATTTCAAGACGCCCGACTTGAAACAAAGATGGGAAGGTATATAATGGTGAACTAAATTGTCTTAAATTTAAGCAGTTATAACTTATATTAACCTTCTTCAAATGGGTTAGTTTATTTCTCACGTCGTAGGTAGGTATTTCGTTTTGTAACCTTGAATAAAGTTTTGCCTTGAAATATTTTATTATCGGCTTTTTAAGTTGTTTGTAAACATTTCAAATGTTTTGCAAAAATAGTATAAATTCACCGGAATTGGCATTTCGAAATTACGTGCTACTAAATAGAAGTTTTTGCTTCACTTTGAGGCATAAATCAAATCCAAATCAAAATACTTAATTCGGTCTTAAGCTTTGTTTGTTATTTTTTTTTTACTGTACTATAACTTCAATTTCTGTGAAAAAAAAATGTAGGTAAAATATTATAGCAAATTAAAGTTTACAATCGTTGCCGAGCCGGCTGACCCCAGCATATGAGATCATTACTCATATAGCTTGGTAGGCGTAAAAGTTGCATCAGCTCCATTTTCGAATGCCACCAAACACGTTAAAGATAGAGAGGCTTTTAAATAATGATCTTTGAATTTTCCAACCCCAAATGCGAAAGTTCTGCTTATCAAAATAACCTCTAACTTAAGAATTGGCCTTACCACTGCAGATGATTTTTAGATTTAAATGTTGTTGTTTTTCAAGGACCCAATTTGCGAAGATACGATGACGCAACGTTGCTGGTTATATGTTGACCAAAGTTCTGTACTAATTGAGCTTTAAAAGACCTAAGTTTTTGAGTATCTTGTAGAATGCACAATACAAAAGATGGACGAGAAATCGGCAAATTAGGTTCTCATCAACATCACAGCAGCGATATTTTCTTGATCAACGCACTAGGTTTCGATTTTTCCCATCTCTTAGGAGACCAACATTTTTCCAGAAGTCTCAATATTTTACCAACGGAAAAGTTCTTCTTGACTACTACCCAAAAGTGTGACTGCAAAATGTTCACCATTTTTTTATAATAAATGTTTGAATCTGTTTCATATTTATTAATGGCTTAGCGATTCTTGTCAAATGTCAAATGAAAGATGACAGCTGCCAAAAAATAGAGGCCTATTCAAAATAAAATCTCTTATTGGAAAATAGTTTACAAAATAATTCTAAAATAAATTCTGTGCATTTTAAATATGAACTTTATGCTGTGATCTTAAAAAATATGCTTTTTGGATTCTTAATTTTTCTCTTTTTTTAATGATTTTGTGAATTAGTATCAATTAATCCTTTTGTATTGAGACTTCATATGTTTTGCTTTGAATTTATAAAAAACTAAAAAAAAAATGGATTCTTCTAAGAATTTGTGGAAATAATATTGGGCCAAAATAAAACATTCACTTGAATGGAAAAAATAATCGAATCGGATAAAACAGAAGAAAGTTGAATTCTCTTAATTTATGTTAAGACATATTATGTTTATGCATACCTATGTACATACAATTCGTCGGTATACATAAACTTTTATTTAATTTAGAGCAAATTGATGATAAAATTATTGGCCACTCTGGCGTATACGCACTTTTTAATACAATTTTGTTTCTACTGTACATACACAGATAATTTCGAAAATATTAACTTCAAGGTTGATTTTTTTAATTAAACAATTCAATTATGTACATACATACATAAACAAGTTAAACATTCTAAGGGCACAATAGTTTAGCTTGGGAATTATGTTTAATATTTATTCAGCTTTGTTTAAGATTAACATTGAAAGTGTTGTGTGTTTTTTTATTGCATTATGGAAAACAAATTAAATTTCTATGTAAAAATGTGTTTAAAAATATGCTTCAGTGTTTGGTTGTTTTCGAAATCCAAATTGAAAAAAGCTTAACTATAATTTATTAATAATAATTTAAAACATGTTTTTTTAAGCATATTACAAAGCTGCCCTTTATATTTTTTGGTATCTATTATTTATCTTCTTTATTTCTCCACCAGAAATGTATACAAAATATCTTTCATTACAAATAATTTCAATATTATCCAAAATTTTCCGATTTTAAACCGTCTAAAATTTTCATTGTATTTTGTATTTGTTTTTTTATTGTAGCTAAATTATTATACATTTTTTTTCGTTAAACCTATATTGCACAATTTACAGAGATTTGATATAATGCTACCTTACTACTGAAAAATTTATAACAATGTTTTTGAATTAATGATATTAGATTAATGGTAGAAGGAAAAGCTACTAAAAACCTTCATTCAATGTATAAGATAGAGAGAAAGGGAGGGCAAGACTGAAAAATACCTCTTTCAGATCAATGTATTTTTACAAAATTTGACATTATCATGTTAACAAAACAAGCAAAATAAATAAATAAGTAAGTAAACAATTAAGAAATAAATAAATAAATAACAAAGTAACAATTTACAAACTAATAAACAAATAAATTAATAATTAAATATATATATAAGTAAGTAAATAATAAATTAGAAAATAAATTAACAAATAAATAAATAAATGAATAAATAAATAAATAAATAGATAAATAAATAAATAAATAAATGAATAAATAAATAAATGAATAAATAATTGGAAATAATATATAAATAAATTAGTAAATGAATAAGTAATAACTAGATATCACAGATGGCAGATAATTATGTTAATATATATAAGTATATAATTCTAAAGCATTTTTTATTATCACAGTAAAAATAGATACATCTGGAAAATTATTGATGACTTGTTTTGTATATAAATAACAAAAAAAATAAATAAATAAATAAAGCTATATATGATAATGTTCATAAAGACAGATTTGATATGAGGTAGTTTTCAGATGAACTACAAGAAAGGTTGTATCTATTTAATAAATTAATTATTCTAGAAGGAATTCTTTCAATAGTTGCTATTCTATGCAGTTGTTCAGTCGAAAAATGCCAAGGAAAATTAAGCATCATTTTCAAAATTTTATTTTGCACTCGCTGTAGTTTAAGTATATGTATTTTTGCACATCTACCCCAAACAGGTGATCCGTACATCATGATGCTTTGAAAAATGACTTTATATATAATTAATTTGTTTTCAATGTGTCAAGGTGAACTCCTAAATATTTTGTACTGGATTTCCATTCCGTTTGTGTTCCATTTATTGTTAATCTTCCGCTGGGTAAAAAACAAGTTCTTCTTTTTCTAGTGAAAAAGACAGTTTGTGTTTTTCCAGCATTCAGTTTAATTCTCCACTTAGTGAAATATTCCATTACACTTACTAACGCAGACTGCAAATTAGTTTCAATAACGAAACCATTTGAATCTACTGAATAAATGCATGTATCGTCCGCGAAGATAGCGATTTCGCAGTCCGTAAGTTTAGGAAAGTCGGATGTATAAACATTGTATAGGAATGGGCCCAAAACTGATCCTTGGGGAACACCGGTTGGTATATCCCTTGGATCTGAACACGTAGCATTTATGTACACATTAAAAGTACGTCCCGTTAAAAAGGAAAAAATTATTTTTATTAAATAAAGAGGAAAATTTAGTACTTTTAATTTGTGAATCAAACCTTTGTGCCACACTGTATCAAAAGCTTTCTCGACATCTAGTAACACTAAGCCTGTACTTTTTCCTATTCATATTTCGTCGAAAAAAAATCAATTTTCTTTTTGCGTTTTTTTTTCAAGTTTTTCACTATGATTTTTTTTTATTTTTCTATAATAATTGCACTTGAAATTCTATACAAAACTCAATTTTCAATTTTAATTATTTCCAGTTTCTATTTCGAATTTACATGCAATATTTTCCATTATTTTTCTCTCTGTTAAATCTTTCCAACTTGACTGCAACAAATATTTCAAAACCAAAATCAGCCAAATCGGTCCAGTCGTTCTCAAGTTATGGCATCACCAATTTAAATCGATATTAATTTTTATATATGTATGTATATGGATTTTAAGTCTTCAAAAAGAGGTTTTATTAGTAACAGTGCCTGCAAATTTCTGAATTTCATCAGAAATTTTGTCTCGTATCGGTATCGTCTCTTTTGATTAAATTGCTCAAAATATAATTGTCAAAACTAGTATTGTTTAATTTTATAAATGCCATAATTCTTGATAGAAAATTGTCTGAAAAATAAAAAAAGTTATTCAGAAATCTAAAATTTTATTTGACTTTTTCGAGGCTTTTTTCCTGATCTGCCAAAATGAGACTGTATTTTACATAATTTGGACCAAAATTTTCAAAATCTTTCGAAAGTCTCAGCATCAGTACAAGTCTTTTCATGTTTCAAAGTTTCAGTTTTAAACATACTTTTTCTTAAAATAGTTTTTTAAGTAGGTAACGAAACTATTATTTATCAAAAATAAAGGGTTTTCAAATTTCACTGATGTTAAAAGAAATCTTTTGAAAAATGATTATTATTATTATTATTTTATTATTCTTACATAATTGCACAGATTAAAAAAAATTAAGATTACAGCTTGAGCATCTTAGGCTTTCAGCTGAGATTTTATATACATTTTGTTTATAAAGAATTTAGTTATCTTAAAGATATATACAATAGATATGTACAGTGTGAAAAAATGAGAATTTTCTCCTCTGATGATAACTCAAAATTTTCCGGATTTAAATAATTTTTGACATTGGCAAATTCCTTTGGAGTGACATTTTGACAACCAAAATAAAGTTTATTGGTTATATTCAATGTCATTCACTGTTTAATTTCATTGAAAAACAACTATGCATATGAAGATTCAAAAATCATAATTTTTGATCTTGAAAACCAATTTTTCTAATTAATTGCTCTAGAAAATATTTAAGTACCTTAAAAGTATGTTTCTAGATAATTCAAGTACTCAAGATTTTACGAGACTTAAACTATAAGCGATTTATCATACAAACTTTCTTTTATTAATGTAAAAAATACTCTTGCCAATTTTAAGCTAAAATAAATATTTCTGTAGAAACAATCCATACTTCCATACTTAATACTTAATATTATAAATGCGAAAGTAACTCTGTCTGTCTGTCTGTCTGTTACTCTTTCACGCCTAAACGGCTGAACCGATTTTGTTGAAATTTGGTATGGTGATAGATGATAACCTAGAAATGGTCATAGGTTATAAATAATCACGCCATCGTTCTTACGGGGTAGGCAGTGGGCAGATAACTAAATTGAGTTTGTGATTTTTAGTCGTTTTTGTTGGGACTTTTGCTCTTCCACGTCTAAACGGCTGAACGGATTTTGATGAAATTTAGTAAGGTAATAGATGGTTACCTAAAAACGGATATAAGATCAAAATGATCACGTCATCGTACTTAGGGGGTAGAAAGTAGGCAGAAAACTAATTAAGTAAGTTAGTGATTTTTAATCGTTTGTTTTAAAAGTTTACCTCATTCACGCCTTGACGTCTGAACGGATTTTTATAAGACTTGGTTAATTTAAAGATAGGATCCTAGGCACGGACACAGGCTACTTTTTACGGCGGGAGAATACCTCATTCCCGTGGAAATCTAGCGTGATCGTGTCAGGTTGATTAGGTTGCTTTTGAACAAATTTTGATGTGAAGTTGAGGACCGGAACACGATAGTGGGACATTGTTGCAGGGGGACTTACAGCCGGGAGAAAACGAAAAATCTTATGCGGACGAAGTCGCGGGTAAAAGCTAGTTTTCAATAAAATACAACTCAGGATGCGTTTAAGTTAGATAATTGAGCATGGTGCATTTGGCGAATAAAATGGCTAAGGAATAATTACGTAGTTGTTTTTGGCCAAGAAAATCATAAATCTTGAATGAACTTTGCTACCATACGCTAAAAAGCTTGGACCATGATTCCATTGGGTTTTAACTCGTACAGCCGAAAGTCGTCATTGATCTCATCTGTGGTAAAAGTTTGCAATATACTCACCTTATGAATATTCTTTGATCCATTTTTTGAGAGCGAATTATTTTTCTACATTTTAACCACAAGAAAACTTCGTTGTGAAACTAAAATAAAAGTTGCTTTAACGTACTGAAAATTCCTTGCAATTTTTCTGTCACTTTCAATTCCTTTAATATTGATCATAATTATTCAACTTTCATTCCGCATCTATATTCAATTTGCTAAGAATCAATAACCTCTAAAAGCCTTTTCAAAACACCACAACTTATTGCCTTATTATGACTTATTAGTGTAGTGTAAACAACCAATTGCTGTTTTATTTGTTTCCCACTCAAAAATACCCCCATAACAATATATAACAACTTATCTTCTTTATTTTTCAAATATTTATCGAATTTCCCTCATTTCGCACTGGAATTTCATTCAGTAGAAGAGATTTTCAAGAAAAGAGGAAACTTTATGACGAAGTAAAGAAAAGCAAAGAAAAAGTATTGATTTACAACTCAAGAAAATTTTAAAGTTTCCTATAAGAAAATACGGAATAATTATAATCCTCAAACAACCCTTGGAAAATAAGAAACAGAAAGAGACCACCCGATTGACAATATCTTTCAAAGAAAGTATTAAATTCCATTTTTCTTTTTTTTTATAATTTCATTTCCCGAGCCAATGGACTTGCCATTAGAATTTCCACTGCCAATAATGATGTGGAAATAATGTTCTGTTGTGATGGATAAAAATAAAATAGTTTCCATAAGGTTTTTCATACGAAGCGCACACATTGTTTTCGTTAACAAAACAAAAAACAATAAAAAAAAATTATATAAAATTCTTAATTATAATATATTATATAGAAAAACAACTTATTTAGAAAATTCCCTTAGTGTGTAAAAAGTAAATTATAATTAAATAATTGTGTGAAAATCGGAGGCGAGAGTCTGATGTTGTACTGACTTCATATTTTGAGTGACACCCGTTTTTAAGGCTTATGGGGCTTCACATGCATGCCCCACACTTCTTCAAACAAAAATTCTAATCTACATGTATATCTCGAGTTACTCGTATAGCAAATTGTTTAAACTTTGTTTTGTTTATTTATTTTATCTCGCTCACGATAAGGTGCGAAATTTTGCCATAATTTTAAACAAAATTAACGATATCATTTTTGAATCTTATCGTCACCCGTCGCGTCGTCATCGTCGTCGTCGGTCGGTCGGGCTTTAGTTGTACCGCGACCAAAAAAGCTTCAGTTAAGCGTTTCATTCGAATCCGGTAAATGTGTTTTTAATTTTTGTCGTTATAACCAATTGGCATTTTTATAAAAAGTTTTCGGTTAAACATTTGGCGGTTAGTGAATGAGATAAAAGTGTGTTTTTTTTCTTCTTAAATGTGCCTCTCAAAATCCCTTAATTATTATTTGTTGAATTTAATTAAAAAAAGAAAGAAGGTTGAAAAAAAATCAGAGCTGGAAAATACAATAAAATCTTCACACACGCGCAAAATTATATTCACAATCATAATAATTATATTGTGTAACCTTTAAACGTCATGTGTTTACATTTTCCATAAGTCATGCAATTTTAAGTGGCATGTGATCTTAAGTTAGTTTTTTTTTTTTTTTTTGAAATTGTATGACTTAAAGTTGTGATTTAAGAAACACAAACAAAGTGATTTAATAAGTTGTATTTGTATCTGTTTGATATGTGCTATTCATCAATGTCAGAAATATGTTAATTATTTTAATTCACAAAGCAATCATAACAAAAGTAAAGAATTTTTTTTTTGGTATTTTTTTTTTTTTTTTGTCAAAAATATGGAGCTGTTTTGGTTTGAATGGCCTTGAAAATTGAAAGCTTATTTATAAATGTTTCTAAAAAATGCAGCTTTTGTTTAAGAATGTGAATTTTTTCATTTATGTTGTATGAATTCTCACGATTTTCATTGGATACAAGAATATTTCACATAGTGTCTTATGTAGTCTCGAGTGATACATATCTTTAATGCTCATCGTTGAAAATAAAAATGTGTCCTTTTGGTGTCAAATTAGTGCTCATTTTGAACTTTATTTTGAAATTAATCAACTAGAAAAAGAGTCGATTTCGCGCCTAACCTTTCGCGTTGCAATATTTCGAATGCATCAAGTTTTAAAACTTTATATGGGCGTAAATTATCATTTAAGTAATAAGCAAATTAATTTTTGATTATGCTTTCTAAATTTGTCAAAATTGTGATTTTAAACTTTAAATAATGAAGTTCACTAACTGTAATTTTAAACCCTTAGCCATTTGCATGTCCGTGTTTATTGTCGAAAGGGATAAATAGAAGTCTTATAGTCTAATTTCAAATTTCTATAATTTTTGGTACTGTGTCTTAATACATTTTCTAAATTAAATGGACCATAGTTATAACGTGAATAGCCTTGATGCATACATCTAATGACCTTATACCAATTCTCGTCAGTGGGGATAACCGCCACTTTGTTTTGTTTAAAAACAATTAACACATTTTACTAAATTTTGTTATAATAATTCACAAACGACTATACTATTGGAAACAATAACAATTCAAGCCATCCGATTCTTTGTGTGTTGTCTTCACTATATAGCTCGTGCGAACTTTTAGGTTAGGTTAAATTAAAGTGGCTGCTGGAAAGAAGGCCAGCATACTTAGACCATCAATAATCCATTGTGATACCACATACATCATAAGATCCTCCTACTTGTTGAACCTTTTGGAGCTAAGAATAAATCGTTTGAGACTTTGAATGTCTACGTTAATTAGATCGCTGGGATCATTGTATTATAGAAGTCACCGAGGTGTACGTTTTTGTGAAAGTGCAAGACAATAGCAAGGAAGGTGAGGAACTGACTCTTCTTCTTCCTCATCCATACAGCTTCTATACAGAAATCGTTTGCCGGAGCTCCAAGTCGTAAGTCATGTCTGCCTATTAAGTGACCAGTAAGGATACCTATTTTTGAGGGAGCTAACGTGCAGTCTATCAATCGAGTTGAGTTGCTTTGAGCGTTTAGCATCAAGCTTTGGCCAAATTAATTTTGTTGTCAGACAAGTGGATGAGTTAAACCACCTGTGATTCACCTTCTCTATGATATCTTGTTTTACACAAGAGTGCCAACTTGATTGAAGACATTTTTAACGACCTTTGTTTTTTCCACGTCCAATAATGATTTATTTAGGGATCTTCTTCTGTTTTGTAAATTCATCAGAACTATCAGTAACAGTCGGCTTTTGGCCAAAGTGACTTGGTGCGTGATGGAGATCCTTCCACTATCAAGATTTGTGCTTTTGGTCTTAGTCTCATATGGAGGATGACAATATTGACCAAGATCTATTGGATTTCTTAAGTTATTTGCGAATAATCAAACAATTATTTCCAATCATCCGTCTCCGAATCTCTGAAGAGCCTCTTTGTCAGATTTTCTACTTGGCCTTGCATCTCGAAGAAATTGCTTCGAGACATCCAGAAAAGTCACTGTGGTGGTCGCTATCGTGGTCATAAGACCTGAATATCAGTACGTCTTTTCTTGGACCAAAGGCTGGAATTCAAAGATTTTCTAAGCTGGATCATTATAAGGTATTATCTTTGGCCTATCCGAAGAAGCTGACGTACATACTTTGACTTCTTGGAGCACATCACAATCTTTGTACAGCTTATAGATTTTACTGTTAAATCTTAATATAGAATTAAATATCTGATTGAAAATTTGTCTGGCAAAAGAGTTAAGACTTTTTTCTTAGTTAATCTTCCAGCACTTATCGAACGTTTATCATTGACAGTACGAGGGTTTTATAGAGCATGGGCAGCAATTAGGTAAAGTCCCAGAAGAGTAGTTTCCTAGAATAATTCTTTACCGTATCTTCACTTACAATTAGACCTTTTCCAAGTTCCAAGACATTACGAAGTTCTTTGAGTCAAATGAAAAGTTATCCTTCAAAATGCGTTGCAAGGTGTCTTGTCCCTAAAAAATTTGATACGAAAAGAAGAATATATTCCAAAAGGTATTTACAACTAATTTTCTTTAAGTTAAAATAATGGAAGGGATATTTTCTAAATTTTAATTTCCTTGATTCTAGTGGCAGATTTTTTTCCCAATTTCTATAGTCCTACATACTTAGAACCTCAGACCTTCTAAGTCCGTTGGCATTCTCTAGCAGGACATAGGGTCTCAACTCCTACGTGTCATCGTATGCGGTTTTCAGCGATGTATTTAAGCTCTATCCATTTCTTTCCCAAACTCGCAGATTCCTCCTCGAGTATTCTCCTTCACGTGTTTCTCGGTCTAGCAACTCTTTTTCCTTCTATTGTGAGTCATTACCTTTTCCAAGCATGTGTCCAATCCCCTGTCACTTTCGCCTTCGTATAATGGTATCGATGGGTTCCTGACCTGTTTGCTTATAGAAGTCCTCGTTAGAAACACAATTAGGCCAGAAAACCCGTAAGTTGTTTCGAAGACACCTAATAACGAAGGTTTGCAGTTTCCTGGTTATTGTGTTGACTTGAAATTCTTCTGATAACCTACCTCCGTGTTTCTCCGGTATACTTCTCCTCCACAAAGCAAGCCAGATAAATTCCCTATTGTCAAAAGCCTTCTCGAAATCAATGAACAGCAGGTGAACTCGTGATCGATATTCGACACACTGTTCTATAGTCCTGGGTATTTCTTATGACTACAGACAAATCATTTTTTTACATTAAATTTCATTCTTATTTTCTAAAGCTCAGCAATTATCAGTCGGTTTTCCAAACTCCCCCCCCCCCCCCATTTTTTAATTTCAAAGTACATTTGATTTATTGAGAAATAGTTTTTTTATCTGATCTTTATTTTCGTTGTTGTTCCACAAGCTTTCCAAAATGATTAAATGATTAATTTGAGCAATCATTTTGCTCGCCTCTAAAAATAAACGACTTAAAATAAAACGACAAAAGTCAAAGTCTAAAGGCTATACAAATCCATTAGCTTCAGGGCTAAGAGCAATTAAGTGAGCTCGAGAAAAAAAAAACACACACAATCTCAATCAATCAACTGTTACACTTGATACTTCCTGTCCGATGCCACACACATTTCCGCCGGTGGCCATTTTGGCACAGCAATTCATATCATATCCAAAGATGTGTGTGTATATACATAAAGTACTCCATTCATTTCCCACGATGAAGTGTGCCAGCTCAGCTGTGTGCGTCGCAAGTTGCAACTTAAATCATAGCCGACAATTTGTATGGCATGGTTGGTTGGGCCGGTCAATGCAATTTCCGTTGACCACGTACCCCCTTGATATGGTGTATCTATGCGAAGGCAATATGTTGGCCTTTGAAGGACAGGAGTGATGCCAATATCTCATGCTCATGCTCTTGGCCGTTTTTGAAGCTGCAACAAAATGATTTACATTATACATCAACTGTGACATTGACCTTATATCGTGGAAACTCACACCCACTTCTGGACTTAACACAACGGTTTGGCGGTTGCCAAAACGACACAACATTTTCGTCATCTTGTGGTCATGGAGAGTAAATGGCGTGACGTGTTAACACCTTCACAGTAATGGTTGGAATTCCCAAAACAATCAATCATCTTCTGGGATAAATGAAAGTTCATAGGCCACAAAGTACCATATCATACTCTCTGACCATATAGCACGAGTTGGATTCCCTTTGTGCTTCCTCTGGTTCCGTGTTGAATTACTGATGTCCCTTTGCGGTAATCGACGCTCTGGAAAAGAGAAAGAAGGGAATTGTGTGTTGGTAGAAGGATACATTCAAGAGAAGAAGTTAGAAACGAAATTTATTTTGGAAATAAAAAAGTTTGTTCTGCCTGAGGTCCTCTATCATCTAAGGTATTCTTTTGGATGTTTTGGTATTTTTTTTGTCCTTAACGAAGTCATGGGAGTATTATACTTACTTTTAATGTTTTATGAAGTCTTTGGTAATCACCTGGAACTACGTTGTACATCGTGTTCTTCATGGTTACCAATTACTCCCCTAAAACGGATAAATAAAAACATACAATTTCAATTGCTGTCAATAATTTTTAAGAAACAGTAAAAGAGAGTTAAGGATTCCATTAATTCTTTATTTCTTCATTAAGAAACCGATTATAGTAAAAGATATTTTATACATTTTCCGAAAATAAAGAAATTGAAATTTTCTTCCATGAGAGCAGTTGAAGCAGCCTCTCTGAAATGTATCTTCAGTTAATCCAGAGTTAATGCATCAAATTTCCAAAGTTAACTCAGCATCTGAATTGACTGATCTTGTTTTTCTTGTTCCAGGGTTAATTAACACCTTAGAAGGCTTATTCTTTTGACCAGTTCTTGAATTTACGGTCAGACCTAGCTTATAAGATTACCTTAACTGCTTTTAACTTAATAATTTTTGCTCGTTTTTAATTTAATGAACAAAATAAAGAAGAAACGTCTTGACTATGTAAATTGTAACTATGATCTTCAAAAACTAAAAAACGATTTCCAGAAATTCGACAAAGAAAAACAAAAAACAGTATTTTTAACATTCTGGCATAATTATCAACGTTCCTAATCTATTTTATGAAAAAACGCTAATTTTTTCCAATTCAAAGAACATTTTGTTTCTTTCCATATCCAATTTATCACAAATATATAGCTAGCTTTCTATTGGTAAAAGAATTTAAAAAATCGGTTCAGTAGATCTAGAGATTACCTAATACAGTCTTAAAAATGTTACCAACTCTTTCGAGAAACGATGGATTTAGGTACTGTCAAAAATTCAATTCGACGATTCTAAACTTCAATCTTCATTGTTATGACTGTTTTGTAAATATTTCAATAAAGATATTCAGATTTGAAAAGTGGCAACCGTTTGTCTTGATCATACTTCCAGGAGGACACTTTTTGTATTTTCTTATCGATAATAATAAATATTGATGTTTAATGTCAACTGTGACTATTAACTGTCAGTTAATTAGTTAAAAAACACGGCGGTGGTTTAAAATATGTGTCGAAATTCGACACCATTCATCAAATCTTGTAACACTTTTAATTTCGTAAGCAATTTAATTTAAAATATTGAAGGAAAAACCTTTTTTTTAATATATTATTTGGCATATTACAGTGTTTAATAGTGCAGAGACAAAAATGAGCCATAGTGTGTTAATTTTCATTGTTTTTAAGATGTATTCTGCTATTCGGGGTGGAGACAAATCCAACGAATCAATAACCATGAAAATTAATTCAGCAGATCTCGAGTTATAAGTGTTGTAACAAACCCGTCTTTGTTTTATATATATAGAAGATATGAATTAAAAGTGTCTCTAAATCTCAGGACTTTAGTTTAAATTTAAATTTGAAAACTTAAAGCTAGTATAACACGGTCAACGTAATGTGTCAACGCGTTGACTCTCTGACGTCAAAATATCGTCAATATCTGGTCCCAAGGATGTCACGTCGTGTAATCGTCAACGAAAAATACAGTCAACGCGTTGACGAGTACATTGACGCTAGCTTTGACGCACATTTTTGAGTGTGACTGTGTAATATCTCAGTCAATGCTATTAGGACACGTTGACCCATTTTTGGGACTGAGGGTTGACTCACATAATGAGTCAACGCATTTTGTTACATTGACCGAAGGGTGTCATTCGTGTGATAGACAACTTTTTATACAATGACAATGTGAACGTTGACGGTGCGTTGACGGAGAAAATTTTGATTTTTCGATGACGTCAGAGAGTCAACGCGTTGACCTATTACGTTGACCGTGTAATACTAGCTTAACTCTTTGTTTTGATTAGAATTTGGATTTTTTTCTCTAATCTGTAGATAAATTTAATTCTTGGAATTATACTTAAATGTTTTTTGTTGAAATCTTTTTTTTTTTAAGATATCTTGATTTAACAAAAACTTGTCTATTATAGATAAGGAATTCGTGCAAAGTACAAAAGTGAGTCAAAAAAATATCATCTGCGCTTTTCTTTTCTGACAATAATGATTTTGAATTTTTTTTATTAATTCGAGAAAAAAAACACTACTACATACAAAAAATTTACGACTTTTATCGTAAAAATCAAGATTTTAAAAGTTCTTTTCCTTCCGCCAATAACAGTACAAATGTTTTGATCCGAATTCATATTGTTATCTTTTTACAATATTGTTGATATAATTACTGTGGCCTGCTAAGATATCAGAATTTTTGATTCACAGAATTAGGTAGAATTAAGTGTGTGATAACTTAATAGTGAATTTTTATTATCGATTAGTTATGTTCATAATGGTTTGGTGAGAAATATAAGGAAAACAACAATTACCTACAAGTGTTTTTCTTAATTAATCAAACAAATCTATCAAATTATGCTATCAATTCAATGAATAAGTACTTATCATAAGTTTTCGATTGTGATTGTTGTGAGTGACTGTAAATTCTTTTAACTAGGCTGTCCCAATTTAAACTTAACTTAAAATAGAACGAACTGTTTAATAGGCAGATATGCTCTACGACTCAGGTGCTCAGGCAAACTATTTCTGTAAAAGCTCATCCATACGATGAGGAAGAGAAGGAGCCAATTTGTCATCTTCTTTATCTTGCTCTATCACAAAAACGTAGATTACACCTCGGTGACTTCTACTGATTCCAATGACCTGAATAACTCAGACATAAACAATTGGAAACCCTTCATTGTTAGCTCCAAATGGTTCAACGAGTAGGAGGATCTATTGATCTAAGTGGTGTAACAACGGAATAATACATTTTCTAAGTGTGCTGGCTTTCTTTCTTTTGACCAGCAACTACATTACCTTAACCTAACCTAACCTAACCTAACCTAACCTAACCTAACCTAACCTAACCTAAACTAACCTAACCTAACCTAACCTAAACTAACCTAACCTAACCTAACCTAACCTAACCTAACCTAACCTAACCTAACCTAACCTAACCTAACCTAACCTAACCTAACCTAACCTAACCTAACCTAACCTAACCTAACCTAACCTAACCTAACCTAACCTAACCTAACCTAACCTAACCTAACCTAACCTAACCTAACCTAACCTAACCTAACCTAACCTAACCTAACCTAACCTAACCTAACCTAACCTAACCTAACCTAACCTAACCTAACCTAACCTAACCTAACCTAACCTAACCTAACCTAACCTAACCTAACCTAACCTAACCTAACCTAACCTAACCTAACCTAACCTAACCTAACCTAACCTAACCTAACCTAACCTAACCTAACCTAACCTAACCTAACCTAACCTAACCTAACCTAACCTAACCTAACCTAACCTAACCTAACCTAACCTAACCTAACCTAACCTAACCTAACCTAACCTAACCTAACCTAACCTAACCTAACCTAACCTAACCTAACCTAACCTAACCTAACCTAACCTAACCTAACCTAACCTAACCTAACCTAACCTAACCTAACCTAACCTAACCTAACCTAACCTAACCTAACCTAACCTAACCTAACCTAACCTAACCTAACCTAACCTAACCTAACCTAACCTAACCTAACCTAACCTAGTTCAAGCATATTTTTCGGTTTGATTCAAAAAGTTTTCATTGTTATCTCATATGAGTTCGTTTTTTATCAAATTCTTGCTTAACCTCATTTGAATTCAAAATCAGAACATTGTTTTCCGCCAGTTAAATTTAATTTTACTTTTTTCACAAAAATATTCTACTACAATATAACTTGTTTTTATTTGAAATAAATATTTTGCATTTAACACCGAAAATATTTTTACTTTGTATATTATATTAAAGTCTGCTATCATCTTTTCGGTATAATTTTCCTAATTGTATGATAATTAAAATTATAACCGTTTGTTTAAATTAATTACGTAAAATTATAAGTATCTTAAAAAACGATATTTTTTGAAACTATTTGAGTATAAAAACGATTGAATTGACAAACATCAAAGTCCAAATTATTGAGAATGATCGAAAGCATTTTCAACGATATAGAATAGAAGATAAAATTTTATGGCATTAAAAATCGTCTCACAAATATTACAACTGATGCTACATTTACAAGCAGAATCGAAATGTCGAGTTCAAATAAGGTTGGATTTTCGACACAAGTTTGTGATTTGAGTTGAATTTCAATTTTACGTTACGTTTTATGTTACGTTTGACATCTCACGTAATATTTCATTGCAAATAAAAAATATGTTAAAAGACAATTTTTTTTAAGAAGAGTGACAAACTTTTTCAAACACAGCTCTATAAGTATCTGTCAAACCAACTCTTCGACTCATGTATTTTGTTATAAATTTCAAACCAACTCCGCTTTCTAAAGTGCAATCTAGTCGAGTCAAGCTCATTTCAACTCGATGCACACTTACAAAGGGTCGAAGTAAACTTCGAGCTCGATTCATAACCACATATAAAATTTGTGTGTGAAATCTGTGATATTTTTTTTTCCTTTAAGTGATTTTGAAATCGAAAATACATAAAGAAGTTGAAATTTTTTTAAACGAGGATTCAAAGGAAAGTCTTTTATTTTTTATTCACATTATTGACACCCTAATTTAAAGTTGTTAATGTTGCTTCTAAGGTTAAGGAATTGATTAATCGGTATATTAACATTCTTTTCTTTTCTCAAAAAATTCTTAAAAATAATGTGGGAAATAACTCCACATTAAGAAGAATTTCAAGAAGAGATGCTATTTCCATGTGGAGTTATTTCTCGTAAGGTTAACTTATATGTAGTTCGATTTTAATGGGCATCTTTGGCAAACAGACTCTGGATAGCACTTATTCTTTTAAGTTACAATTAAATTCAACAAATAATAATTAAAAGCAATTATCAGACACTTTTATAATACAATTAATCACAAATTCATTCAATGTTCTCAAACAGTTCTTCAGTGAAAAATAATAAATCAATTAAATTAAACAAAAGTTATTAAAAAAAAATCTCTAAAAGTTATGAATAAAATTAATCAAATATAAAATGAATTTGAATGACCTGATCTCGTTTAAGTGCAATAATGTTGTCCTTGGTGCAACAGCTGTTATTGGAATAATTGGAGGTATTTACCTACTAACACAGAGCACCAGATCCGCTCACAGGTAATTAGAGTTTCAAAAAAAATTTAAAAACAAAAACACATTACACATATTACAGCACAACTTGAACACCCATTTGGAGCACTCCCAGGTCCCGTTGTGTTCCATCATTATGTAATTAACAAAAGCTTCCGTGATTACGAGCATTCCTCACTTTATCTAGACGGTGCGTGGTGGTGTACCCACAATTCGTTTAAAGGTATAGCAACATATTCCGACTCCGACTGCGACTGCGACTCCGGCTAATGACTTGTCCCAAAAGAGGCTATTCACGCATGCTCATTTTATTCGCTGTGCGAATACCAAACGTTGTTTTGATCCAAAAAAGGGTGGCGTAACTCAAAAGTAAATTCAGATACATAATTAATCAAAAAAAAAAAGATACATTATCGAATCTAAAAAGAAGTCGGTATAAAATGAGACACAGGAATTGTTGTTGGTAAACGACGACGACGACGATGACCAGAACGAGGGTTGGTTTCGGAATCACCTGTCATGCAATCGTAACTCCATTCAGGTGCGTCCAAAAAAGTACTGAAACCTCAATGGGAAGGGAATGTGGGAATAGCAAAGAGGTCGGTTATAGATACGACAACAAGAGCCTTAAACTCTTCACAATCTTTCTATATCTGCCCGAATTTGTGTGACGCGACGACGACATAAAACGCGTCGACCGGTCGATGATGGTGCGGCTACCTCCACTTACTAGCCGCACTGCTCTAAAACGTCACATGAATTCGAATCGAAGTAATTGTGACTTCATTTGGCGGCAATAACCTGTCAACTGTGAAGACCAAAACACCATAGAACGGAAGTATGAACGCTCATACAGATATATAAATTGTTACCATGTGTGTTGGGGAACGAATTTAATTTGAATGTAGTTTTGTGCAGTTTTTTTTTTATATCTTTTTTCTTAATGGAAAGAATTATAATATTTATTGTTGAGGATTTTGTTTTGAAATACAAAAATGTGCTTCATATAAATTGAAAGTTCTCAGCAAAATTTTGATTGAAGACAACATTTCAATGTGGAATTTGTTTATATTATTATTATCAATGAATATAGTTTATAGTATTTGGAATTTAAGCAATAGAGATTTTTACGATTTTCACTTTATTTCTTACACTTTTTTTGAAAGGAAACATTAATTCCGTCGAGCGAGATAACGTCAAGTTAAAATACCATTGTTGTGATAGATAAGGCTTTCAAGCTGTTTAATTTCAATCCCAACATCTAAAATTCTAAAAATTATTATTTCCTTCTAATCTTTGAATTTGGTCACTCTAAAACAATTCATATAAATTTGATCACATATTAACTAAATTTGTTTTAGAATTTCAACTCTTTCCTGTCATTGATACATAAATAGTCTATTTCTTAGATAGTGATTAAATATTACAAAATAATAAACTGTTTCAATTGAAGTTCTAAGCACCACAGATTAAATGTTTCCCTAAATATTTTAACGTCAATGTAAATAATTTCCATTTTGGCATTTAAAAACGTCCACTTCCAGTCGAATGTTCGATTCATTGTATTTTTAAACTAAATCAAAAATCTAGCAAAACAAAATTACTACTGTACCTACTTGTGTTTTTTTTTCTTAAATGTGCTACATCACTGCCCCCTGATGCCAATTCTCAAACACATTTTTTTTTTTTTCATTTTTCCTTCTGACCAACCCTCATCGGCAATGATCAGGTGCGATTATTCTTTGAGTTCACCTTTGTCAGTCTAACGCAGTTATTTTAGTCAGAATTGAATTTCCGCGGTAATCGGTTAAAAAATAGAAAAATTTCAAATTACTCAAAATTATCCTTAGATCCGTTCTTGAAGTGCAAAAAGAAAAAAATCCTTTAGAATTGTCTTGTAAATAGTGAAACAGAATTAATAAGCCAGTGTCTGTGATTTTTCTTTTAATTTTAATATTTTTAGTAATTTGTTTATCAAATGTTAAGTGATGAGTATTGAATTTTACGCTTTTCCCCGAAGGTAGGTCAGAAGTTAAAATATTTTTGTGTACCTACATTTTTAAGACAATCATTTAAAGGTATTTTTTTTAATTTTGTGTTTGTTTATGTTTCAAAAAAGATTCTGCTGTGTTTATTGTTTACATTCAAAATATAAGAATTAGGCCAACGATTGTTATGTTAATGAAGTTTTTTTTTTGGGAAATTCAGATAAGCAGTGATAAATGAGTACAACACTTGCTCTTGCATACAATGCTATCGTAAATTACTGTCAACTCAAGCGCAAATTCCTATGTACCTACATGTTTCCCATTAGGGTGGTTATCAAATCAGTTTAAATTAATATATATTTTTAATTTTAGTTTTGCAGAAAATTTCTGTTAATTCATCACTTAAGAACATACATATGTTAAAAGAAATTTTGGATTTAATTTTATTGTGATCAAGTAATTTTTTTTGGTTTTCAAAGTTTTTTTGAAATTATTAAAAAACCTTATATACTTCTGCTAAAAATAATGAACAGGAATTTAAATACATAGAAATTGATTGAAGTTATTTTGAATCACCCTAATTTGTATTTTGGAACATTCAATGCCAGAACTTTATAAATGTTTGTGGTATATGATAGCATAACCTATTTTTTTTTGTTTAGTAAAATTTTAAGTACTAAAAGTTTATACATTTTGATAATACTTTGCTTTAAAAAAAAGAATAGAGGGTGGTATCTCCCCAGCAGTATATTGTCCTTAATCCAGTTCGAAAGTCTAACAATTTAATATCTATACAGTGTTAAATACATATACAAACATGCTTTCAGCGTCACTGACCTACAGGTATGAATTTGTTGTCAATTTTTTTTAATAGAATTTGTTTAAAAAATCATGTTTTGTTTTATTTCTTGCTCCAGAAAAGAGAGGTTTTAGAGTTTTGAGGCGATATTAGGAAACAATATATTGGATATAGAAATCTGACAACCAAACCAACAACGAGACTCAGTTATGTGTTGACAAAGGTCTTTGTAAAAATGTCATAATTTTAATTAAAAAAATGCTACAAAATTAACGAAATTGAAAAATTTGTTGACAAAGAAGATATGATTCCTTTTTAACAAAATATGTATAAACTAATAGCGGCACGTCACGTTATTGCACACATATGTAGGTTAGATCATCATATTAATAAAAGTTTTTGAGTTGAGTCAAAAGTCTGTTTATTTATATTCTCTGTGCCAAATTTCACCATAATCCGCATTAAACCATTCTTGCGTGATTGGAAAAATTAAATGAATTCTACCCCAACGGGGATCATACATTTTACCGCTATAAAAAGTAGCTTATGCGATATTTCAGACTATAATCTATATCAAATGCAAAATTTCATTTAAATCCGTTCAGCCGTACTGGTGTTATTGTGTAACAAACATCCATTATGTCCAAACTTACACATTTATAATATTTGTAGGATGTTTATAAAGATCCTTTGAAAGTACTTAAAAGCTAATGGATGCTTAATTTTACTTGAAAGAAATAAAGAAGAGATGAAATATGTAAATGTAAGAAAAGAAAAAAAAAGTAACAAAAAGCATTATTTAACCTGGGAGTTTAGTTGCCATCCTTCAAACTTTAAATTTTCTGGAACAAGAACAAACAACAAAGAAGGTTTGCCAAATCGCGAAGAGGAAACGTAGAGCTGAGACTGAGGACCGAACTAAAAACAGGGAAATTCGAATAAATCCCACAGACATCTTATGATTGGCCCTACGATTTATTGATTGCCATTGAAAAATTTATGGAGATCCTAGCACTTTAGGAGTTCCTTTAGATACTCGTACTTAAGACGTCTTTCATTTTTAGTTCAGAACAGAGCCTGAACTGTCAAAAAAGTGTGTTTATGTTTTACCTCTGATCGTTCAGAGCTTCAAATCTGATTTGTTTTTTTTTTTTTAATCTGAACGTATTCTGAGCTTGTTGAATGATTAGTTTTTAGTTTTGAATGTAATTTCTTGTTTCTGTAAAAGAAAATGATAAGTATGTAAATAGGTAAAATTGCAAATAGAAACAACTAATTGTGTATACGTGTTTTAAACATAATTCTAAGCGCTCCGAACTTCCGTTGTTCAGATGGTGTTTAGAACCTGCTCTATATAATCAGAGTCTGTTCAGAAGTCTTTTTTGAACTAAAAAAGAAAAACGTCTTTATCCTTATCGGTCACGCTTTCAACGAATTTATACCAATACAGTTTCCTAGTGGGATTCCAAACTGAAGGCAGTAAGCTAGATATCGAGACTGCTGATGGTGTCTACTATTTGTAAACTGTTGTTGGCCGTATTGCCAACTAAAGAAGAAAAAGCAGTTCACCAATTCTTTGCTTCTAGTTTATTCCATTCCACTAATTCAGTCGATTTTGTTTAACGCTATCTATCCCAACACAGCGATATCTGTTATTTATCTCATTAACTTATTCATCCCAAAATGAACGAAAAATGTTTTTTATCACAATTAATTTTCCAAAATTCACAACGAATTTTCCACTTTTACATCGTCTTCCAAAATCATCATAATCGTGCGATGGAAAATTGCGTCGAAAAAAGGAATCAAATTCTTTGCGATTTTTTTAATTTTCCACTAAAAAATTCGATTTTATTCAATGTTAAGATTTAACGATTTTCATAGACAACAACAATTTTATTGCTTTCGAAAAAAAAGCCAGAAAAAAATAATGGCAGCTGTGCTGTCGATATTATGTAAAGTGAGTTTGATCATTTTATTCACTTGAATGCTGCACTAGCTATACAGCAGTGAATAAAACACAACTATAGTAGAGTTCCTGGTATTTAAATAAATCTGAACACACTCAATGTCAAAAATATTTGAATTCTAAACGCTTAGCTCCAAGATCGGCTTATTATTTGATGTATACTTACAGGCGATCTAAGACATTCTTCAGTTAGTTCAGTTAGATAAAAAAAAAGCTTTCTATTGAGATTGAATTAAGCTTTATCTTTTTTTTTTTAATTTAACGAAGCTAAGCATTTGTTTAGTCTCACAGTCTGAGTTCCCCGGTGATACAATTTATTATTATCTAATTAAAAGCTACCACCATAATAGTGGTCTAGTTTTATTCGAACCTAATGCAACTTTATAAGCTTAATTGCCTTTGACTAGTTCAGGTTGTTATTTCTTCCGTGACGCCCCTTATATGTAAAACCTACTTTCTAGACTTATGATTATCTGTCTAAAAACAAAACGGGCGTCAGACGACGCGACGGCGACGACGCGTCACAAGTGCATCGCAATTTATTTGATAAGTACCTTATGCGATAAACACTTTCGCTGCTAACGTCACAGAGCTTGCTAGACATTGATGATGATATCAAATCGTTATAAATCTACACTCGCATAAAAACGTTGTTAATAATTATAACTTTTTAGTAACTCGTTTCAAGCTGACTTTAATAGGAAAATATTGTTATGTTTTTGTTGCTGTTGTCGTTGTTTTTGTTGAATAAATTTAAAAAACCAAAAACTGGTTTATGATAAAACATTCATCACGTGAAATTAAAAACATAAATCTATGATTGATAGCAACATCAAATTTTCTGTTCCTTGTTAATTTTAATTTATGGGATCCAAGAATTTAAAATTTCATGGATGATATAACTTCATGAAAATTAAACTACTACTCGTAGTAGGTACAAGTATTATTATGAATAATAAGAACATTATTCATAAATTGTTTTTGTTTTAAAAATAGAAGAAGCAAGGTCATGCTGAACATAATCAATTTACGCTTTAATTAAAGGTTCAATTCTTCGAACGGGGGTAATTGAATTAAGTTAAGAGGAGAGCGTTTAAAAAATATTAATTTAATGTTAATTTCATCCGAAATTAGATTCGTGTTAATCCTTTAAAGGAACAAGAATTTATAATTATTATAAATTTTAAGGGTTTTTTTTTAGCTTAAAGGTGTTGAACCCTAATATAACCATTTCCATGAAAAGCATTATGTTTTTAATCTGTACAAACACATCGAATACAAGAAACCTACTCGTATACTTAAAAGTTTATATTTAGAGGATGTTTCTATTTTTGTGAAAATTGTCGAAATGGGTCGAAATTGTAGTTTAGTTTACGTCTGATAGACTTCGAACATAATTTATAGGATAGATTTTTTCACCGTGAATAACCAGAACAACGTCCAAGGGGTCAACTAGTCACGTATTAAAACAGAATTAAGCTTCATTTCGATTATAATTTTCAGTTTTAGTTGCACTGTCACTTAAGCCTTCAGTTAAACTGATGTTTAAATGATAAAACAGAAGAGTTCAACTTAAGTTGAAATAGATGAAATTCCCAGAAATTATCAGTTCAGTTATCAGTTAACCTGATGTGTAAATACATTTCAGTTCAGTTGTCAGTTTCAAATTCTTTTAGCGATGAAACAAAATTTTTCAGTTTATGTTTCCATGGCAAAAGTTCCACGTCTTCCGATTGAATTCAACTTCCTACAACCCTGGAAGTGTGGATGGGGGTATTGTCTTGTTGGAAAATCCAAGTCCAAAAATGATTTTCATTTTTGAAAATGAACGTTCAAGTAAACATTAATAAGGCTGATGGCTTATTTGTTAGTGATTTATGAAGCTTAATTTTTCTTGTAATTTTAAATTGCATTAAATTAATTTATAATAATAATAATAATAAACATTAATAGTATTGTTTCCGTTCATTTTTGTGGACAAAAAACTCCGAGTCAATTGTGTTGTTCGGCTATGATGTCTTTCCAAAATAAGTTCATCTTTTCTCAGGTCATGACCGTCGAGATTAAACTTTTTCACATCCGAAAAGACAACGCGTTCCATTCACTACCCCAAGTAACAGGCTCTCTTGCAAAATTCATCAGATGCTTGATGCTCGATGCTCCTTGTGTACTTGTCTTAAAACAAGTTCCTTTTTCAGTTCTCTTCTCTGGATAGTACCACTATTTTTTATTATCCTTCGAACTGTTGTAATGCTGGCTGATACTCCGCTTTTAGCCCTTATTTTAGTCGCTGGTAGAGTGGAATTTGAAGCAAGTCGTAGAATTATTAGCTTTTGTCTTGATGTTGTAGCTTCTTTGGATTTTTTCCATAGTTTTGTGGATCAGCAGGATAATTATTTACAACTGTCTTGCTTCTTTTAAGTCTATACCTAAACTATTTCACGTCCTGTGAGTAGGTACTAAATCCTTAAAAGCATCTATTTTTTGCTCTTTCGGTAGCTATCAAGGTCTTCCCGGAACCCATGATTAACCAAATTATATCAAAACAGTTGTTTAGAACACTATTTTAGATACTTCTATACAAAAGTTCTTAAAATATCGAACTTATAAACTCCTGCACGGGAATATTCTTCCAATTGAATCACTATTTTTAGTTTTTAGTAGTTCATTATTCGATCTTGGGGAACTCCAACGCTCGTTTCCAATTAACCCTTTAATTTTGTGAATTTGTAATGGGGAAATAACGGGTGATTTTTTAGCTGGTTTGGTTTTGGCAACACTGTTTTTGACAGCTGACGTGTGTTAAGTACCTACCTTGTGTCACTGTCAAACAGCTTCAGTTTGGTTTGCAATTTAACCATGGATCGTCTTACAAATGAACAACGCTTGCAAATTATTGAATTTTACTATCAAAATTCGTGCTCGGTTCGAAATGTTCATCGCGCACTGCTTCCATTTTATGGTCGGCATTCTCGACCTTCTGAGCAGTCCATTCGGAAGATTGTGACCAAATTTCGCACCAAATTTACTTTGTTGGACATTAAACCACCAACACGTTTACGTACTGTGCGTAGTGAAGAAAATATTGCGGCTGTGTGACAGAAGACCGCGAAATGTCGATTCGGCGCCGTCCCCAGCAGTTAGGCCTTTGTTACAGCACTACGTGGAAAATTTTGCGGAAGGATTTGGGCGTAAAGCCTTTTAAGATACAGCTGGTGCAAGAAGTAAAGCCAGCCGACCTACCACAACGCCGAATTTTTGGTGAATGGGCTCTTGGAAAGCTGGCCGAGGATCCGCTTTTTTATCGAAAAATTGTGTTCAGCGATGAGGCTCATTTTTGGTTGAATGGGTACGTAAATAAGCAAAATTGCCGCATTTGGAGTGAAGATCAGCCAGAAGCATTGCAACAGCTACCAATGCATCCCGAAAAAGCCACTGTTTGGTGCGGTTTATGGGCCGGCGGCATTATTGGGCCATATTTCTTCAAAGATGATGCTACCGATGATGATGGTGAACGCTACCGAGCGATGATAACAAACTTTTTTTGTCCGAAATGGAAGTTCTTGACTTGCATGATATGTGGTTTCAACAAGACGGTGCCACATGCTACACAGCACGCGAAACAATGGCGCAATTGCGAGGCAAGTTTGGTGAACTGTGAATTTCACGTTTCGGGCCGGTCAATTGGCCGCCTAGATCGTGCGATTTGACACCATTAGACTATTTTTTGTGGGGGTATGTCAAGGCTACTGTCTATAGGGACAAGCCTATTCACAGGTAGTGAACTTTTCCGGGTACAAAACGTCCACCAGAACCCAAGTCGGTATAAAATGCAAAAAATGGGTTGAAAAATGTTGTGGCTTCATCCTAGTGGTTGGCAGTGTATGTGCAACTGACTTCTAGTGTTTGTAGGTAAGAAATTGAAAGAAGTTGAAAATTGTGACTGCAACTAAGGCAGTATTAGTCTATTAGAGATAAGAGATGGAAGTTTATTTTTAACTTTTGCCAGCCATCAAGGCGACCACATTTCCTCTGAACAGGTCGATGAAAATGGGCTTTCGTAGAATCTTCGGAAACTACTTAAATTAAGAAGTCCTCTACTCACTGAGTTTAAATTTTAGCTGATGTCTAAGTGGTTGCAAACTTCTTACAAAGGGGAATGAAATAGCTGATGTTTTTAACAATTTCTTATGCAACTTAGTGCCAACTGTATAGCTGAAAAATATGGTACTAATCTAGGATTTCTAGGACTGAAATTAGCAGATATTTAAGTTGAACTAGATCTAAAAAAAACAGGACACAAAAGAGCAAATCAACGTCTGATGGGTCGGCCTCTTTCAAAATAAAACTGTTAGTATTTTATGTAGGTTCAATGATGATTTTTCAAGTTATGTTTAATATAATAAAGCTCAAAAAAAACTTAGATTTCAATTTCCATTAAGGCATTGTTATATGACGTTATGAAGCTATGATAACTAACTCTAAATATTCAAGGCTAACAAATTGTTAAGAGGTCAAAAATAAAATTTGGAAAACTTTCGTGTTTCAGTCCAAAATTTTAACAAATCAAATTAAGTTCATTGGTTATTGTTTTATTACCTTATTTGCCATATATGTACTGTACATACCTACCTAATAATAAATTCCAAGTTATATTTTTTCTCAACTTCTAAGTATGGAAAACATTTTGCAAGAAATCAATGTCACGCAATAAAACGACATTGCCTAAGTGATGAATTTTACAGTTTTTTTTTCAATTCGTGGGTGGGATTGTATAAAATGTCGATTAAATTTATAATAAATAAAATACTATTTAGAGACCTCAAATAAATAGAAGTGAGTTGTAGATTGATTAAATGTGACTTGAATTATTTAATGAATGCTTATAAATTTAATATCATTTTTTATAGATGCAACGTGTTGCCCGAAATAGACTAATAATGAATTCATTATCATTTGAAATTCTTGACTTAATTTTGCAGAGCAGAAATACGAGTATCTACATACATACATACATATGTACATAAATATAGCTGAAAGTTTATTAACTTATTTCAACGAAAAACAAAAATTCCTTAGAACTATTACTTTTTTTCCGTTGAAGAATTTAATTTGCAATTCCGATATTTGAAATTAGGACGTTTTGATCTCTGCTTGGTTAGAGTTGGATGTCAAAAATATCTTATACTCAAAATAATACTTAATTAAGGAATTTCAATAATAAGTTTAAAATATACATAACTTTGTTTTTGCTCTGAAACTCGAGAAGAATGTAGAGGTTTTCGAAAGTATTGATCTCGCCTGATTGTCCACCCTAGTTGCACCACGCCTTTCTCTTTTAACCATATGTCATCCTCATCACCATCATCGATTTGGCAACCGGGATCTGGTCCTAGCCTCATTTAACAAGTCTCTCCATTTATCCCGATGGCGAGCCGACACGGACGACGCGACGCGTCGCCATTTAGATGTGCACCCCAAGACTTTGGGCGTTGTGGTCTACGCCATCTCTCCAATAAAATATGGCCGAAATCAGCTCTTAGACGGTGTTCACATCACACTCTTTTAGAGGAACTCATTTTGACGTTTCATCATTCAAGCTCGCTGTCATTTAATGGTGAACAAGAGAAAGGGAAAAGGACAAACATTTAATTTTATTTAACTATTTAGAGCGAGAGAGTGTTGAAACGTCAAAATAACGTAATCTGAACTCCACCGAGGGTCTTAATGTCTTGACATTTAAGAATCAGAAATGACAGCTGATGAATTATACATATTAGCTGATATTCATTCATGAATAAATTGCGGATGAATTCGGAATGATTCTTTAACATTTTTATTATGGTGGAAATGTCATGACTGACATTTGATTATCTCTACAGTCCACTCATCGGATTATGTAATCGGTGTCTGATACTTTAGTTTGTGATTTATTGACTTGTTTATATCCCAGACTGGTGGTTCAATGACAACTCATAAACACAATTCCACATAAAAACTACGACAACATATTTTTTAATAAATATTAGAAATATACATAAATAATATTTTAGACTTAATAAATCTATCAGGTTAAACAACAAATTTATGAGTTCTTTGTTTGAGTTAAGACACCATCTTAAAACCAGCAATGTTTTCGAAAAATAAACAAACAAACAAAAAGTTAATAAACTCGTCTTGGCGTTAAAGGTTTCTAATTATTGCAAAATAAATCCTGTATGTTAATATATGTCTGTATTTTTAATTTTTCTATACAAAGTAAAGTTCTGCATTTTAAAAAAAAATTGATTTTTGTTGAGTCATAATGGCAAGGTTTTGCCACCCAAGATTGTATAACTGAATTATTTATGAAAATTCGATTTAAGATTTGTAGACACTCAATTTTTTCTTGTCTGCCAACTAAGAATCAAAATCTATTTTTGTGTGTTTTAATTTAAATTGTGTATCGAGATTCTACTCCATTTGCATAATTAGTTAAATTAATCATTATAGAATGTAAAATTAAACATTTATGGATCTATTTCAGTCTAAGTTTCTCTTTTCATAGTGTTTTTAAACTAAGATCTATTTTATCAAAACTAGTTCCAGAATGTTTTTTAAATGACTATTTCATAGTTGAATTCCTAAGTTTTAAGAGAATTCTTTTTATAATTGGTTTTTAGTTTTGCGAATTAGTAAAATTGTAGTAAGTAAAATTAGATATAAAAAAAATAGAGGAAGATTTAAGTGGGACTAAGTTTTGGCCGTTGAACCTGGAATTGGACAAAGTTTTCTTAAAAACCCCAAGCTTTTAAAAAAAATGGCTTTTCAATTTTAATTATGTTGAAATTTATAGAAAGCTTAAGGTGAGTTATAAGAGTGACTCTAGGACTCCCAAGTTTCAAAAAAAGCCGCATTGACTGTGACTTCAGAAAGACTTTGAAGCTCAACAAAAAAACTTATAGACACCCATTGACCAAATTTGCTAAAATTTATGTTCAAAAATTTAAGTACAACACAAACATATGCATAACGTTTTATCAAGAATCTAAATTTGCAAAAAATCAATCAAACTACTTCAATGAAAAAGTGCAGAACAACGTTTTCTTGGTCAGCAAGTTGTTATACAAAATCTGGATAACGCTTTGAGGCCATGGTCCAGTATGGTCAACTTTCTGTTATTTGATAAAGTTTTTATTGTTTAATGACTTTTAATGTTATCATTATGCATCCAAGATTTATATAGTCCTTAAATTGATATACTCAAAAACTTATAAAAATTTCAAAAAACCAGTTCTTTAGATATTGCAATCGGAATCACTTATCAGTTAAGTATAAATTTACCATTTGTATGTGCCGCACTGTAGCCTTCTTTAGCGATTTTTAATGGCGTTCAAATTCTCTGACCTTGAGACACAATTTTATTTAAAATTAAAAAAAATCAAAATCAAAAACAATTCCAGTTAATTGCATTCCCCACATTTGACTTTGACTTTATCCTCCCACTCTACCAAAATGACATAATTATTATAATTAATCCGCTCTATATGGTTAAATAAGTCACACCAGACGGGTTATCTATATTTTATATTGAAAAATGTGGAATTTGTATTTTTAAATAACGTGCTTGCATTTAAAGTTAATTTATAGAAGTTTAAATGTTCGTTAAGTCGTCTTGCCTTGCCTTACCTTGCCATGCCGGCCGGTAGTGATAAAGGTGGTGGGCGCGTGGCAACTTAGCTTGTGGCAATTTTTTTTTTAATTATAAGAATACCAGAAAAAAAACGTAAACAAAATATTGTTAAGCTTCTGAAAATTTCAATAACTTCCGGGGTTGAGAATAACTTGAAATCGTTGTTTTTCTAGTAACACGAAAATGCCTAGCCTTTCTTATTTAAATTTCTTGACTTCTCTGAAGTAAAAGCTTTAAAACTTCTATAGTGAAAAAATTGGAAAGTTTCATAATTCAAACTCAATTAAACTTGTATTTAGGACAACTTTTGCTATTGAACTTAATACATTTATTAATTCCATTTCAATTCAAAACTAGTTATGTTAATTTGGAAATAAAAATCACAATCCACAAATGACCTCATAAGGGCCCTAGAATTAGAATCATCTAAATGTGGGTTAGAATAAATTAAAAATAATACGATTTTAAGATATTCATCAGTGTCTATTGGAAATTCTTTGATGTATTTATTTAAATATTTTATTATTTAATCTCATCAATATTCAGAATGAAAATTGTGATTATTTTATTTATTCTTAATCTTTTTGCGAAACGATGAAAACAAAAACTATATCACTTTAAGATCTCCATTATTCGTATAATATTTATCATTTCTATTTCTACCTTTTAGGCTGATTTTTTATAAATAAAAATGGAATTACTAAAGTTAAGCTGTCTTAAAGAATAACGATGACTTTTCACTTTTTTTTTTCAATTAAAGAAAAAAAACCTGCCAAGAATTTTATGTAGTCAAAAAAAAAAAAACAGATACCCGGAAATATTTTTTCGGATTATTTATTACAATTAAAAAAATAAAAACAAGTATTTTGTTTGATGAAATTAACAAAAATTGCAATATATATTAATAATTGGTTACGAAGTCTAAGATTATGTTGAAAGCATCATAATGACAGAATTAATTTGATTTATTTATGAGCTAAGCAAAATCAACTGAAAATGAATTTTATGGAAGAATACCCCGAAGTGGATCAAAAAGTTCAAGATGTTGAATTTTTAATTTGTGACTCTCTGAGTCACAGATTCTTTTTATGACTCACTGACTTATTCTGGTGTGTCCTCTCATTTGTCTATCAAAGAAATCAACTAAATTGACGTAATAGAAAATATGACTGCATTAAGATTGGTTTTATTAGATAGAAAAATAATAAGTTGCTTAAGTCTTCATCATTTGGTAAAAAAAAAAAATTGAATAAGGAATTCAGTCGTAACAGGCAATAGTGGCAGATACATATTTTGACGTTTTTAACCTGTTTTTCTGCATATTTTAAAAGAAGGACTTTTGGGGGACACCATAAACTGTTTAGTTAATAATGTTTTACGGTGTCCAAAAAGCTATTCTTTGTAATTTATATCCAACTTCGAAAAAAAATATCCGACTTAAAAACTCCTAACATTTATATTTTTTAAGAAAACTTTAAATTTTACAAGAAAATACTTAAAAATTAAGGCATTTTTTTTTAAATACTTTTGCTATACAAATTAAAAAAAAAGTGTTCTATTACACGTATTTTATATTTTAAACTTAAAGTTTATTTTATATTTAAGATAATTAGATTGATATTGATTCAAAAAAAAAAAGAAAATATAGTATCAAAGGGTTTTTCAATAAAAATGTGTTATTTCTTAATTTTCAAATGCATGTAATCAAAAAATTGTGTTCCTACTTAAATTAGTTTGACTTAAAAATAAAGTTTGTATGTCTGTTGATGGCCCAAAAATTGTTTTCTTTAAAACGAAAATTTACTCGATATTTTTCCAATTTTTAATTCAAATTTGATCGTAAAGAAATGCTTACCAATTAGCTTTTAATTGTTTCCTAAAGTTTAGTTTCCATAAACTTCTTTGAAACCTTTTTTCCGTAGTTGTTAGAGTAATTTAAAAAAAAAATTACAATTCTTTAACATCATAACAATAATTTCAAGAACAATGTACACTTTTCTAACCAAAGAATAATAAAAAATAAATAAAAGATTTAAGTATGAGGTCACAAAAGTTCAATGAATCTCCACAATTACCATTTTTTTTTTTTCAAAGCTCACTCCCCTGTCATACTCGTATCTTCGTATCTTTTCTCTTCTGAATTATTCATTGTCGTCTAGAAAATAAATTCCATAATTCCATGTCATTGCACTTTGCACTCTTTTTGCTGAATTTAATTTAAAAGATATAATTAAGCATTTTTTTACTGAATTTGTTTTTAACCTTACTACAAAACTTAGGTTAAATATTATAAACTAAAAAGCAATAAATTTAAGTGTTTATGTCTTTAAGATTGTTGTGTCTATCCGATTATAGGGGCTTCTTATCATCTCATTAAAATACGATTTAATTAATTAAAATTAAAATTCTTATAACAACAAAAAAAAAAAATCACATAACCCTTTTGGCTCATCATATTTTATCTCCCTCGAGTAATTTGGATATCCAAATTACCTATTTGTTATATCTTTGATCTATACTCTTTTTATAGCATTTAATTAGTCTTTAATTCAAATTTAATTTGACCATCAAAGACTTACAAAAATAAACAAATGTAACCCTAATCATTTAATGAGGCTTTCTTGCAATCCAAGCACATTCCAGTTTAATTTCTCTGATGTGCATGATAGATACGTGTAAAACGTGTTTTTAAATTAATTTTATAATTTCATTTATACATACATATGTAAAAAGTTATATCTTACCTATATTTAAACAATTTCTTCGAAAGTATAAACAACAACATAAACAATAACGAAAAATAAACAACAAACAAAATGAGTCAAAATCGTAATAAAATATACATTTCATTCAATTCAAAACTTTATTTATAACAACAACAACAACAAAAAGCGAACTTTCAGCATCACCACAATGTGCGGTGTATCTATTGCCTTCGCAGTTTAACCCAAAGCCATGATTTAAACCTCAATCACAACCAAGTTAGCTTTGGAACCGCAAAGTCGTGTGAAAGTAGCTTCGAGTAGGTATCTCATATCGGAGTTCGTTATATATTTTTAATAATCGTTTAAAACTCGCGCTTTAACAAAAAAAAAGACAAAAACAACAACAATAAAAGTAAAACAAACCGCGCGTCAATGATTCAAAATAAGTTGAACTTTTAATCCAAGCTTAGAAAAAATAAAACAATTTATTCAAAAACTTTAATCCCTCTCGTGTAAATGATAAATAAACAAATTAAGAAGAATTTCGGTGATTTAAACAATAATATTGATTAAATTTAATAGTCAAATTATTTAAAACAAAAATCAGTGACGCAAATTGACAATTCAACAACAACAACAACAGCGAAAAAAATGTCAACCATACACAATTATTGGCAAGAAGGACCACTTCCGTCAGATGGGTCAAATTTTGCGGTGGCCATGTTTCTTGTCATGGTCTGCACAATGGAAGTGATATTCCTGAAACTTACCGTTGCACCAATGTTCAATCGCGATGTCGAATTTGACAATTCAAGTGAATATGAGGAAGACATTTATTATGAAGAATTATACAATAACAGTAGTCTATGGCCAAGTCGGCGGAGGACTCAAAATCAAAATGGCGATGCAGGATATGATGATTTGGATTACAATGAATAATATAATAATTCTTAAATAATTTTGATTGATTTTATGTGATAAAAGAGTTCACTCGAAAAGTGATAGTGATTGTTAATTTTTTAAAGTTTATTAAAAAATTTAATTCAAAATATTCTTGTTGAAATATAAAACAAGAGTTTTAAAAAAGTGTTCGTAAAAATTGTTCAGCAATGTCAAAAGAATAAAGAGCCTGTTGATCAAATAAACTTTTTCCAATATTACCCTAAAGTATTTACAATAAAAACATGCATCAACTTCAACATACATAACTGCACAATTAATTCAAGGTTTTTGAAATTCTTCGGTATCTGCATCCAATTTATTTCTATCCGGTTCAATAGAAGATTCATAAAGTAAAACCGATTCTAAATTGTTGCATCTGAACTTAAGAATTCAACTCAAACACCGGTTGGTAAAATTTAAATAAAAAAATACAACATTTTTGTTGACTTCAGACGAGTGTAGAAGGTTTTTGGAGCAAAAATTTTATTGCTGAATCGTTGGTGTTTCAAAAAACTGGAAGAATGGAAATATCACTTCTGAAGACTGCACACAAATTTTAAAAAACTGAAATAATAAATATGGAAAGATCATTGTTTTCTGTAATTAAAATTGGTGAGAAATCAAAAAATGAAGACACTTCAGCACCTGATGGTTAAAGTACAAAAATATTCGATGAACCCTTGCTAACTTTGAGAATCAATTAAATTTTAACAGATTCTATTGTGCAAAAACATGGAGGAAGCTATAGATTTCTATTCTATTTTTTGATCAACTTAAAATTCAACGATTTAATGAACTGAGCCCAACACAACAACAAATAATAACTAACTATATGTAGACATTACAGAAAAAGTTAAGGAAGTGAAAATTTGAGACACTAAATAAAAACCCATTGACTAAATCAAAAATCTACAATTTCGAAACAAAAAACTCGATGTTCCTAAAAAATGCTTTAAATAATGGAAAGCAGTACAGTCGCAATTTCTATCCAAGGTACAATAATATTTTATTGACAAAATTCAGATTTAAACTAAAGTATTAAATTTTTATAGCATGGAATTTTCTTGATGAACTTCAAGACACCATCAGAATTATTGTAAAAATAAAATGTTGAAAAATAAATTATTTTTGAATTGAAGAGGCGCAATTCAAAAACTGGCTTCCTTGGTTTTCTTCGAAGAACTCTAAGATCTTGGCAACTTTAACCGGATTCATCGTCAATCATCAGAAATACTTTCAAAATAGGGAGAATGTCGATTCTATATGTTCTTCGACATAAGGCTTTGCATCTGGAATTGAGAACAAGAAACTACAAAAGTAATTAGACAAATATTTGTAGATATATGTACAATATTTTTGGAATTATTTTTTTGTTTTAATTAGTATGTTTTATATCTCAATATCAAAATCTCAAGAATGAAAGTTGTAAAATTAAGCTTGTTTGTTTTTTCGAAAACTTTTTATTGTCATTTTGGAAATCGCAGTAAAATTTGGCGTTTTAAGCTTCTTAAAAGTCAATACAATTAAAAGCATTTTTAAAGTCATCTTTATATTTTTTATTTTATCAATTCATTAAGACATTCTGATATTTATTTGATGATATTTTTTTTATTTTTTTCGGATGTGATTTTTGTAAACTTAAAAATGAAATACTCTGTTAAAGAAAACTCATTTAAATTTTTCAAATTATTCAATTTCATATATTCAAAACTAGAATCTCGAAAGGTCTTTAGAATCACAGCTTGCCGTTACAATGGTTAAAAAATGAGTCAATAAATTGGCCTTAAGACTTCTTTAACTAGAATTCATTTTATGCTGAAAATTGTTGTAAAATTTAAAATTTTAACATTTTTTCTGAACTTTTAGTACTATGTATGTCAGATGTTTTTTTTTTTAATTTAAGTCGGAGCATTTAAATCCTAACTTATTATTTTTCAAGCATTTTCTCATTACTAAGCTAATATTTATTCTAAATTTGTTGTCAAAATAGTTTAAAAATTATTTGAGATTTAAAATATGTATTTTATATGCATTATTAAAAAAGTTAAAAATAAAAAAAAAACACATCACAAAACAACTAAATTTTATAAAACAAAAAAAAAAACTTTGCTTGTTTGTAAATAAAAGACTGCGAGCATGATCTCAACATTAAATCTAAATTTTGCTAACAATATTTTTTTTAATGCATTTAAATTCCTATAAAAAAATATCCTTAACATCATGTTTTGTATTTAGAATATATGTATGTACATAAGAATTCATCACATTTATTTTTATTTCATTATTTCTCAAATTCCTGTTTCTAAACAACAAAAAAAAACAATCCTAATAATTTAAACAATTTTAATTTTAAGAACGTTTTTACTTTTGTATTTTTGCAATGTATGCCTAAGTAAAAAGCTCTCTAATGCAAATTTTAAGTCAGATTTTTATATATGAAACACGAACTGTTAATTTAAAAAAAAATAATCAAGAAATTGACATCTCGCATTTTGGCCTGAAAACCACAGAGTAACGTCAGACACGTATAAAGTACTTAATTTATAAGCAATTCTCTTAATGTGATTTAAACCAATTAATTTTAAGTTTTTTTTTTTTAATTTTTGTAATAAGATTTTAATAAAAATAAATAAAAAAAATTAACCTCTAATTGAATTTTGAAAACAAAATTAATTAAGATTGACTTTTATTTAGTACATCTGCAAGGTTTTGCCCTCGTTAGTGCTCCGGATCCGGATATCATTCTGTGATGAAGCTTTTAACTTTGTGGTCACAATGAACCTCCATACAGCTTCAACCATTTACATACATAGGCCAACTGTATTTTTCTACATATGTATGTATACTCGAATGATGGTGATGAAGGGCTATCATTTAAATGCATTAGTGAAAGGTTTTCACCGATGCCATGGCGATGGCGATGGCTGGGAAAAAAGAAAACTCTTTTTCAAAAAGCACCGCATATGCATGTTGGCCGTGCCGCCATACCACACCGCTCCGCCACCAACTGCAACGTGGTGTACTTATATAGAAAGTCTAATGGCTGATGCAGCGCTGCTGCCTGGCAACCGCTTAATTTCCTGAAAATGGAAAAACTGCTTGCGTAATATAGTTTGTGTGATGTGGAAAATATAGAAAAAAGAAAAGAGTGTAGGAAAAAAAAAACTACAAAACTTTAGCACAAGAAGTGGCCATAGACACTAACTGATTCATACGAACTGCATGCCCCGACCAACGACGAGGAAGACGACGATGACGACCGACCTGACGAAGCGGTGTGCTGGCCTCATGATGATGATGATAGATGTTGGATGGCAAAACTGTGATTTACCATTTTTACTTTGCAAGACATGTGCCTTCAACATACGAGTATAAGGGCTTAGTTTTGGAGTTGTGAAAAAAAAAATTAAAATTGATATTAAAGGAGTATGTGATGAAGTTTATTTTTGAATATTGGGAACGGCTTAGTCACTGATAAGTATCAGTGAGAATAGTTAGTAGAAAGATGGAAGACCTTCTGAAAGCCTTCTTCTACTGTTTTTATATTTCTTCACTCCTACAATATGTCTTGTATTAATGTTTGTGTTGTATCATCTGATAGCCTCAGTCCCTAAGATATGCAGTGTTTCTACTCCGTACATTTTGGTGCAAGTATTTTCGTCATAATTTTATACTGATAGAATTTCATCATAAGTTGTATAAATAATCAAGTGTAATCTGTTTCCAAGCATCACTGATATCTTAATTAAGGTGTACTTGTCTTCAAATTATCTGTCACCTTCATAAAATTTACAAATTTTTTGGCACATCATGGAATCATGGAAAAATGTCCAAATCTTCTGATTGAATTCAAGTTTCAACTTCTAACAATCATGAAAATGTAATTAAGATCATGATTTTGTTGGGAAATCTTAACTAGAGGTACATCAAAATATTTTTAGTTTTGGAAATATCCACTCAAGGAAACATTTTTAGTTACAATTTTAATTTATTGAATTGAAGGGAAAAAACTTGAATTCGATAGCAGTAAACTACGTTTTACTTGCGAAGCTACTTAATGTAGTTTTTGATTAGAGAATTAATTTTGAAATTTTTTGATTAGCAACTATTGACAACTACAGAGAAAAATTGAATTAATTCTCAAGATTTGTATTGATTTATTTATTGCAAGTTCATGCGCCGCACTTGTATCTTTAAGTTTCGCATCAAATTGATTTTTTTTTCATTATTTTTTATTTCTGATTCAATTAGTTGATGCGATAGGCAATATTTTCTACATATTATTTTTTCCTGATTTAATTGCATTCATCCTCGCGGTCGGAGATATTTTACTTTAGTTCGAGTTGCATCAAAGCAAAAACATCACCTTCACCGCATGTCAACCAAATTACAACAACAACATCAACGGCAACAACTTTTTTGCTTCCTTAATTAAATTTATTAGTAATTTATTGTAAGTGAAATTGTTTTTATTATTCAATTTGAGTTGAGTTTTTGCAATCAATGGCTATATGGTGTGCGAGAGGTGAGAGTTACAAGGTAAAAATAAATTGATAAGTGCGGCCGCCACCACCACCACCGCCACGCTGTTCCATGGCGCGCAATTTCAAATGTGAACAGTGCACGCTGCATGCCGCCACCGCCGCCGCCGCGTACTTGTAAATACGAGTATTGTAATTTTATGAGTTTGGAAGTTAGGTAATAAGATATCATGAGTTGCATTGACGACGACTTGACTTGCTGCATATGGGATTGGAAGCAAAGCTTGTTATATTTATATGAGCATAATGTCTGTTAGTTATGGATTGAAATTGGTTTGAAAAAGGTTTAGCAAGTTAGCGTGTTTGGGTGAGTGATTTGATGGAAAAAGTCGTTAGTTGCGATAAGTTTATTTGGAATTTTCTTTCCTTCACTGTTTGGAGTTGGTAGTTAATGATACTATGATTAAGATGGAGCAACGAACCAAAAACAAATCTTACATAACGAATTTAAATGAATTTTTGATCGAATTAAAAAAAAAAAAACTAAAATAATTATGCTCGTTGTTGTGAGACGGGAAATGGATGTCTTATTTTAATTTGGCAATATATTATAGGGCTTTTCATAAATCAGAAATCGAGATTTCATTATCTTAAGTAGGTTTCATGAAGTCGAAGTTGAAAGATTATTCAATAGAATGGTATAGTAATAAATTAATTGAATTTAGCAGATAAAACGGGTAACTCATTACGTCGTCGTAAAGTATTAGGGCCTAACCTTTAATTCTGTACTAAGATGATTGAAAAGAACTTTCACTTTTATGTGGAGACGGGGTTGGCTCTTGTGGAAGGAAGTTTGTTCAGGGTCCTTATTATGAATTACGAAACGAACGGCAGAAAAAACGAAACTCGAAGAAACGAAAGTCATGGTGAAGACCGATTACAAGATACGAAAATAGAAAGCAAAAAAAGTTGCCAGGCAAAAACGAAAAATGATAATTTTTTAAAAGCGCAACTAACTTCACTCCTATTAACAAATGTCAAAATATAAAAAGCTGAACGAGAGCTGAAGGCACTAGTAAATAAAAATACGAGTATCGTAATTTTTACGATTTTCGTTTTTCTTAATCGCAATTTGACGATTAAGTGCTACTGCAATCGTTTTTCCTAATCGCAATTTAACGAATAGGTACGCCTTATTTTGAACGGGTATCGTTTTTCATAATAACCCCCCAGAAAATCATAATACCTCTTCTTCTAGTGCAATGTTCTTGACGATTAAAGTTTAACACTTTTAAATCAAAAGGTTCTCTGGGCTCAAATGACTGTCTCACTGTCTGTAGAAGAATTTTAAGAATTTTCTCCGCAAAATCCTGATATTTTAAAAAAATAACCTATCATACAAAAATGTCTACAAAACGGCTGAACCGACTTTGGTTAAATATTTTTTCAAATACCGAAATTGACTTTTTAAGTTTTGAAATAAAAATGACGGCTAGAAAAAATTGAAGTTATATTTTAGATCAAAATAAAATTTTGTTCTCAATTGTTTAAAAACAGTTTTATTTAATTCTAATCTGAGATTTTTCAAAACTAGAATATTCAAACTTCAAATTAAAAATATTCAAGCTTTATGAAACATTTTTTGATTATTCATTCGGATTCTGTGAATTCGTTTCACTTTGAGATAATAAATTAGGTTAAGTATTTAGTTCAAGTGAAAGCAAAGTGTCAAATTATAAAAACAAAAATATAAAATATTCTAATGTATTCTTTCTTTGGTTTTTGTTTAAATAAAAATCTATTCTTTTATTCTCGAAAAACCTGAAATACTTTAAAATAAGGTAATTCCCTAAAAAATTAATAATCCAGTGTCAAACGTCATCGTTCTCAGCCGACCATCAAAGTTGTTGTTTGTGTTTATTAAAATTTTATTAAAATAATAAAAACAAAATATTCTCATATTTATTTTGAATGTATAATTTAATTTAATTCAATCTTTATTTTATCAGAAACACTTTTTTCTGATTCATCAGAAATTTAATTCAATCACAGTTATCCATAACAACAAAATTAGCAATAAATCAAACAGGTTAACTAAAACAAACCATCAAATAAAATAATATAGTAGGTACTTATCTGTCAAATAAATTATAGTTGAACTTTTACTATAATATAGAATTTATTGTCAGAATCATTTTGGAAAGTTTCTTATTAAATTATTCATAATTTGCAATTTCAAAACAACCCAAACCCGCTGCCGCAGATTGTAAACAAAATCCAAAATCAGAAACTGCTACGTAATTTGCCAATGGAACACGAGACCTTGATCTTGACTTTCAGTTTATGGCACGTCAATTTAAAGTGCAGCGAACTTCACGATTCGATTTCTATCTTTAACTTCACACACTTTTTAATATAAAAAAAAAATAAAACATTTTTATTTATAGTGTCATTCTTTTTTATCTTTCCTTTTCAGTCGCATCGCAGAACGCAAAATAGTCAAGAAGAAAAAAGACGGACAATCCGTGTGCAATGTTTGCTTCACGCAAATCGATATCGATGATTCAAAAACGTGGGTACCCAGAATACACACAAGGAATTTTTTGGTGATTTATGTATGTGATTCTGATTACTAACGGTACTTGTTTGTTCACAGATGCGTAGCATGTTATTCATGTGCCAAAAATGTTTGCCGGGGTGAAAAATGCTCCGAATGGGTCCCGGAGGATGACGAATGGAGATGTCAGTTGTGTGCTGCGACGACGACGAGGAGGGGCTCCTATGGCACGACATCCAATTGGGTGCAGGAACAGTATGCGGTGAAGAGGGCCAGTTTGACGGAGTGTTCTTATCCGATGCGTGCTAGGAGCGAGATATACATTCCGCTGTGTGATCCCAATGAATCAGCGTTTTTATGTAGTGAGTTAAGTCGACATTAGGATAACGGCAACTGATTGGAATTTGTTTCTTTTTTTTTTTGTTTTTTAGATTTTGAAAGTGTTAGTGAAGTCGGATCACCGATAAATTCGAATCATAAACAACACATACGCGAGTATATAGAGGAGGTGTTGGCGGAGATGATCGGGGGATCTTTGGAAAATGCAACAGTAGAACAGATTTCAACAAATAAGGACTGTAAGTATGCAATTTGGAATTTAGTTGAATATTTAGAAACAAAATAGTGTTGCATATTTTGGGGAATGAAATAAAGTGGATATAAACTATGAAACACTGCTTTTAGGCTGACCGGCCTGTCAATTATCTATATACAGTAATGACGACAAGTTTTTAAACACTATGTTTAAGAAAGATTTTTTTATTTTAAAGTTAAAACCTACTCTAAATAAGTTTTTGAAAAGAAATCATCAAAACAACTCAAATTTAAATTCAGCAAAATAAATTGAAAAAATATAGAAATTAATAACATAGATTTTGTTTAAGCAAAGTTAAAGTTCTAGAACCAAAAGCAACGTTTGCATTTCACTTCACAAACAATAAAAATGAAATAGACTCATTTTTTATTTAATTTATGGCTGCTTTTCTAGAATATTTCTTATCTAAAATTATATTATTCCTAATCCTTTTTGTTTTTAAATCTTTCCTTTTTTTCCCAGAGCAGAGTTCCCTGCTATCGTGAATAATTTTTTCCAGGGAACTTTTAACTATTTGCGTACGAAAATAAATCATAAATGTACTTAACTAAGTTTTAGAGGAAAAGGTTCCTGGGAATTAAAGATCCCATAAAATTTGCGATACGGCTGATAAATTTAAGAATTTTCTTTATGTATTTGTAAAGGTCCTGCATTTCATTTCCAATCTTACTTGAAATGAAATACAATGCAAAAATTTCATTGATTGAAAAAATTAACATAATTTGACACAGTAAACAATTGTCCTACTCAATAATTTGTATTTTTCTAGACCTGACATTAGCTTGACATTTTGTGAATCAAAATACTTTACATATCACAATTTTCAACTTAAATTTAATATTTTGAGTTCGACATTATTCTAATTTGAAGTACCTATAGACTCATACATACATAAAAACAGTTGTAAAAAAAATTTTCTGTGTTGTTTTTTAAGAACCTCTATTCCATTTTGACATTCAAGAAAAAAAGTTATACATAAAAGATTGAAGATTGGAATCAAATGATAAAACACATTCGATTCTAGAAAGCTACTTCTTTGAGAACTTTTGGTCTTAATAGTTTGGAACAAGAAGTTAATAGCGTTATTTTTGGTTCATGTCAAAATAAAATCTAATTTTTTTTCGAACACATCTGGAATTTATTCTGAAACTCTATTTATTCTATATCTAATTAACTTAATAAAGACCTTTAGAATAAAATTTATTTTAAATTAATGGCGATCTTAGATTTAAAAGCAATAATTTTGATAAATCGAGCTTTTATGTTTATGTCAACCATAGTTCGTTATTAGTTTTATTTTAGTAATAAAGATATTTTGAATAAAGTTATTACACAGACTCTAGTATAAATTTTATAATTTTTGAACAAATAGTTTAGAAGAAATTTGAAAAACTAAAACACTAAAAACTAAGGCCGATACATTTTTTTTTAAATACCAGATTTAAAAATTTGTCAAATACATTAACTCAAACAAACGCTTCACACACTCATAAGATGCTATAAGCCATAACACAGAAGTTCATATAGTTCACTAGAGCGTATACGTACTCTATATTTATTGAATAAATAAATTTATATTTAAACTTAATGAAAACTTAAATTGTGTAGGTGAAGTTTTTAATACAAAAATTAACACGAAGGCAATGTAAAATAATTTTCAAGCACTAAGATATTACAGCTCCATAATTTGTTTGAATTTTTTTTTTTTAAAACTTTGTATTTTCAATTTTACATTATACAATCCAGTCGGTTCGTTTTAATTTCACTTTATAAAATTTCATGATTTTTTTTTTCTTTTGTATTCAAATTTACAGACATGAGACTTTTTGATAAATTTCATGAAAATTTATGTCGACATTTTATTGTGCTAGAACAATTTTTGTATCGATCATTTGAAGGTAAGTTCACAGAGATCGTGTCTATGTTGGAACGAAATAATCAACCTAAAAATAATATCGCACAAAATGCTGCATGCAACACTGTTTTATAAATACTTATACATAGTAACAATCTCGCTAATATTGATTTATTTTTATATTTAATTATTAACTTATCGAGTTTTATTATTTTAAAAACAAAAATGAACACAATTTTTTATTTAATCATTCTTTTAAAGTAAAAGTACATAATATCTTTACACCTATTTTTATTATAGTTATGTTTTATTCACTGCTGCATAGCTAGAGCAGCATTCAAGTGAATTAAACTATTAAACACATTCCTTATAAATCACCAGCACAGCTGTCATTTATTTTACTAGTTTCTTTTTCGCCAGCAATCAAATTGTTTTCATTATCCGAGAAAAATGTTGCTGCGCTATCTACACAGTACTGGCAGTGAATAAAACATAGCCTTTTTAACTTCAAAGCAAAGTTTAAGTTTCTTACTTCAAAAGTTATCAGAGGATGGTTTTTAAAATATCCCCTCAATATTTTGTTGAAAAATTTCGTGCTGTTTTTTTGGGACTGATGGGGATTTGAAATATGAAAAAGCAAAACCTTTTTTGATTTATTAATTAGATCATATAGTAAAAAGGCTAGGTGACTTCAATTTTCCTGTTTGTGTGTTATTGGAAGAATAAAAAAGGATCACAGTCAATTTCTTCCTAGACTCCGAAAGTGTTTGTTCTAAAGAAAATACTCAAATCGATATCAACTCATTTTGTCAGACAACTAATAAATCCTAGTTCCGTCAATTTGAAACCGGTCATTATATATTTAGATCTTAGATCTAACTATATTTGTCATTTATTCATTAAGAACTTGAAAACTATATTCTTTAAGTTTGTCAAATTCTCTTAGTCTATTTTTATTTTCTAAGATCATGCAAAATGTATGTCTACGTGATATTGTCTAGCCTGCGATAAGTTATTACCCATGACTAGCTAAAATATAAAATACATATTATGTTTTATGTTATCATCTTAGATTCCTGATTAAACTAATAACATTGGCGCTGCCCCTGACGATAATAAAAATATCATGTTCTTTTAAATCTGATTATTATAAATACACTTAAATACAAATTCTTCATTTTATTTCAGAACTTATAACTGTTACCATTGCAATAAAAAATAAAAGAACTTTATCTGCCTCAAACATTTTTTAATGACTGAGTCTAATTTCTAATCATTAATCAATAAATGAAATGCAGATTTTTAAGACTAAAAGTTATTAAATTTAATCATCTTTCGCTGAAACATATTTCCACAAGGATACATACCTTTAAAAACCCCTTAAATGGATTTTTCAATAAAACAAAATTTAAAAATATTTTCTTTCAATCCTGATAACTGTGTGTATAAAAACAAAAACATTTTCTTTCGAAAAAAATCTCCAAAAGAGCGCGAAAGCTCTTATCATTGTTACAACAGAAAATAGAACTTTTATCAAAAAGCAAACTCACACAATTAATGTGCATAAAATAACTACCTACGTTTCAAGCAATTAATCATCACAATCTTATTTTTTTTTTTTGAATATAAACCTTATATCAATGTTTTATTGTAGCTCAACATTAAATCCACAATGTACGTAAGCAGTAAGCACCTGTCACTTTCATTTTTTGGCCCTTGTTAAGTTTGTTTTATTTTTAGGCTATAAACAACCCTAACCTTAAATCCAACAGAAACCCTCGGATTAATTTACAAGGTCATTGATGGGTTTTCATTGGAGTATATAAGACAAAACCGCCTTATTTTTTTTTTGAAACAAGTCTTTTCTTTTAAGACTCGTAATTGAAGCGTAGGTACCTAAATAATCGAAATTCCTTAAGTGTTTTTTTTCTCGATATTGACCAAATACGAGTAGTTATTTGCGGCTGTTGGTAATTTGAAGCTTTTTGATACTTGAAAATGTTATCTTTTATTGTAAAAAATCTAAAAGAGGGTACAAGTAATGAAAACTGACATCATTTTCAAGAAAACTGTGTCAGCATTCAGTGGGCCTTACAAATACTTGTTTCTCAAAATGGTTTTATATTTTTGCCTCTTAAAAACTTTTGTTTATTTTTGGGTTGCAAAAAAATACCACTTAATGCATGAATGAAAAGCTCCAATCAGACAATATAAAGTGTTTTTTTAATTAAAATTTTGATCTCCTCAAACACGGTGAAACTCAAAATTGAACTTAATTCTTTATTCCACGAGGCTAAAAAGGGTTAAACCACCAAATATTCGAATATTCGAAACAATTTTTTACTAAAGAAAATGCTGTCCTTAACATTTGGTAAAATTTTCGAAAAAATTTAATTGTCAGTTTTTTTACAAAAAGTAAAAAATCACACAAAATTCTAAGAAAAGTTCACAAAAAGCGTTTTTTGACTTTAATATCTCGAGAATGAGCACCGATATTGACTTTAAACTTATTTAAGTTTATACAAAATACAATTATTAGTATATGCTACTATTTTATTAAATATCGAATTGAAAGTTTTTTTTACGAAAAAAATATAACTGAAATTTACAGAAAAGTGACAACAATTATTGTTTTTCGCCTTAAATTTCATCACAACAAGCAATGATATTATTATTATCATTATAATGCATTTGTCAATACCTGTCATTTTGACGAACATTACCTTTCGATAAATAAGGATTTAAAAAATAAATAAATAGTTAATAATTAATATTAACACTTATTTGTTAACTAGACTACAAACAAATTAATTACCTTAAAAAAATACTTTTAAATTGGTCGTCAAAAAGTCGAATGCTTAGCTTTTAATGGAAGTCTTGGAACGTTAGCTTTCTTTATGAAATTTTGTACTCCAAAAAAAAAGACTGTTTTATAGCTGACATTTAAAATAGAAGAATATAAAGATGTCAAAATATGGCTGGTTGTCCATCAACTGTTCAAAAACTCAAGACGAGACTTAAAATAAGAGATTTTCAAAAAATCGAAATAGGACTAAAACAAGTTTTTTCGGACCTTTGTCTCATCCCAGTGCTATTACTATTATTATTATTCTGATCAAATTTAATTATTTAAGTTAAACTTAAAGAATAGAAACGAAAATTACAACACACTTTAAAATGGTTCTTTAAGTGATTATTTTCAGTTGAAATTTTGAAAATCGCAATTTCACAAATTCCTTATTTTTTAAGAAAGAAGAAGGATAGACAAGAAGATTTCAAAAAAAAAATTATTTTAATATTACAAGCAGGAAAAAATGTATCCAAAATTTAAATGAGACTTAAATTTTAAAATGTTTCAATTTATTTTATTTCTCCAAAAAAAAAAAATATTAGTTTTATGAGTTTTTTCTCTCCAACCCATTTTTATTTCAAAATATTTTCATTATTTGTTTGTTTTGTTCGAATTTTTCAAATCCACTCAAATCTGTTTAATATTCTTCGATTAAAAAAAATAAAATAAAAACCTCCCTTAAATTTCCTCGGCACCACTGTTCGAAAAGAATGATTTCATGTTATCATCACGGTCTCATGCGCCCTATCTCCTTATATTGGTATAGTATTGTTTAAATATCGACAAAAACAACAAATGTAATCAAATATAAAAATTAAAATGAAAATGAAAGAAAAAAAAAACATACAAATACACGAGTATACCTATACTATGAGTAATTGTTCCCCTTAATCTAAAACCTACTAGCACATCTATTACTTAATTCAGATACAAAATACCAACAACAACAACAATAACAACAAATATAATTTTTGCGGAAAAAAGCGAAAACGATTTGTTCAGGTGAATATTTTATCTGATTACCGAACTTTAGTTTGCTAAGAGATACGCTCACGCTCACGTTATAGTTTGTAAGTTTAGATAAAGTTAGTGAGGAAAATAAAAAAATATATTAAAAAAAAAAAATCTTTCGAACTTTATTCTTTACCGGTTAAAAAAATTAATTGCCTAAAATAAAGAATACCAATTAAGTATTTAATCTTCGAGTTCGGTTCGAGTTCGAGAGGTTTAAGATTTGGTCGCTATTCTTGATTTCGGTTTTGGTTTCGGTTCATTCCGTTGGCAGTTACGTTCGGTGCGTGCAGCATTTTGATTGTTTGCAGTTTGATACGATTTATTGGCGGGGAAAAAACCGTTAATTATAATTCAAATATACAACTTGCATTTGGTGTTAATTATTTTGAAATCACACGGTGAATTCGTCGGTAAAACCGAGAGTTATTTATAGAAACCCTAAATTTTCGATTGAGTTTTTCATAGCTTCTGAAGTGTTTATGTTAATTTAACCATTAACGGTGGTGTATAAAGTGACAGATGATTATTTTTATTTGTAAACTCATGTTATGTGTCATATTTGGGGCCTTGAACTCTACCTTACATCCTTATACGATGGTGGTGTTAACGGTGTAAATTGTTGTTGTATATTATTGTATTCGAAGTTCATGGCCTTTGGGAATGAGTTAATTTATGAGATGTCAATGATTTCGGATTGGAATGAGTTTTTGTTAGCTGTCAGAACTTTTTCGTGTGATTAACAATGTAGCATCGTAAAACATCACATCATTTTTATAGTTTGATTCAATCGATCGATAAGCATTGAATTTTTATTTATTTTTCAACATAAATAATGATGATTATGTAGATATGTATGTATATGAGTACATAAAGCATCCATTCAGGAAGACATAATCACACTTGTCAGTTTTAGCACTCTATTGTTACATGTGTTTGAATTATGAATAACTTAACACAAGACTTACAACTATATTCAACCACGAGTGTGTGCGAGTATACTAACGGTTCAAAGGTTCATTCGTGATATATATTTAAAATTAAATTAAAAACAAAAAACAACAATAATAATTAAAACGATAAGTGTGTAAAATTAAAAGTTCAAATGGCAGCAAATACAAATTGAAGAACCAGAATGATTTATAATTAGAGTGAAACTAATTATTTTGAATAGTTCAACTGTTTCAAGTTTAATAAAGAAGTCTTGGAAAAAGTGTAGTTGATTAATGAATATATTACGAAATTGTATTTCTAATAATTTTTATATTGATGAGTAAAATTTCCTAAAGTAAATGGAATTATATTGTAGAACATATTGGTATAATATCCATAGTTGAATGGAAGGCTCAATAATTTGTAGATAGATTTAATGGTCGGTTTTTAACTTTAAAAACCAAATAGAATTATCTTATCCATCAAAATCTATACCTTAGCTATCAAAATATTAACTTATTGTGTACGTTAACATACATATGTATATAACGTTTTTTCAAAAAAGATAACTTTAACCATAAATAAATTTGTTGTTAAGATTTAATTGAAATTACAATCATCATTTCTGACCATACAAATAAAAAACAAAACTTTTAAAAATATAATTTCAACGCTTAATTTTGAATTTTTTGATGAAAATTTTATTTCTGTCGTTTTTTTCATAATGATATTATGTGTGAAAATTAAGAGAAGATTTAAACTGTCTTTTGACTAAAGCTTAATTTGCTAAATAAACTCGAAATTTGTACACTGTTTTAAACTGTTCTTTTTAGCTTTGAGACTAATAAGTTTTTTATTTTTTTTTAGAAAAGAGTAGTATCTTTTTAAATAACCATATAAATCTCTTCCGAAGTTTTAAAAATGATTGTTTTATTTATTTCGATACTTCTTTTAAATGAACAACATTTTTTTGAAACTGTCAGTGATAAATAAAAAAAATTGGTACTGTGATTTTATACACAATAATTTCTCTTAAATTTGTTTCTATTTATATATTTACTTGGTGCATGGATGTAGCTGAACATTTATTTCACTATCCTGCAATCATTATTATTTATCATTTTTTTTTTTTTATCAAAATCGAAAATAAATTCTTAAATAAATCTAAATGCATCATTATTTTGATTCCAACGTAAAACTGATGAATAACTTGAATTAAAAAAAAATAAATATTCTTGTACAACCTTCCACTTAGAATTAATTTTATTTTTCAAGGATAAACTTTACGTATTAGTTAATATTTAAATAATCAAATTTGCATCAGTTTAAAAGATTAGTATGGCATTTATTGGTCTTAAGTAATAAATTAAGCTATAGGCTTTAATTCGGTATTAGCATAATTAATTATTAATTATTATTAAATTCGATTACAATACAAAATTAAATACGTTATAAAATAAAAAAAAAAATCATCTAGAAAGTAAGTTGCAATTTGATTCTTTTTTATAAAACTATATATCAATGTAGTATTACTAAGTTTTACAGAAAAATCTAGATGGATTAATTTTCAACCAATTTTCTTAAAATTTTAAAATAATCATAAAGGAAATATTTAAGCATTATCACTGCAATTCCAAAAATAATTGATTAACTTTTTTATTTTAAACAATAACATTTAGTCATTAATTAGTCTCGTTTTACAAAACAAATAAATGTCATGATAATTCGAATTATTTTTTATTTCTTCAAAGAGAGTATAGAACACTCATAAAACTTATTTTGGCAACACCCCTGTGTTTTTTTAGTATTAATTACAAAATGTACCTTCTTTCACTGTTACTCATCATTTTTTATGATAATATTTAAACTTAAGTTCACTTTTTTGTCATTTAAGATCTTTTTGGTGATTTGTGTGAAGAATTAATTAAAAAGACACAAAAAAGAAATATTTGAATAATAAAATAAACAAATACCAATGTTTTATTTTATTTATCTCTTGTCTATTCAACAAAAAGTTAGACTTGCAAATTAACATGCACAAAATCTGCTCTGCTTATAAGATATATCTTCTAAGTTCAAGGTCATTTAAAATGAATTCGAAGAAAAAGAAGACACACTATAGAAATTGTTTATAATATTTATTCAGTTGTATATTATTATTTAATCAAACAAGATCACACGGGTGCAAACTCCTATAGCACATGGAAGCAATCTTCTTTCAAGCCTGTTGTCCTTGGTAAAAAAAAAACAAGCATTTTAAATTCTTCTTATCGGTTTGAATTGTGATCTTCTTTGAGGTTTTTTCAATGAAACATAAAGTACCTACCTAAGTAAAACAAAATATTATGTCCAAAACAAACACAGAAAGAAAATATAAATATTGACATTCATTACAACCATGACCATCATACTTTAGTAACTGCACTTTATATAGTAAATCTGTTGAATATTCACTTAAATGTTATGTCATTGAATTTTTTAAAATTAAAGATGAGCTAAACAAGTTTTTTGTTTATAAAAATTGCACACACTCTACTTGAACTTGTAAACATAAAGCAAAGAGAAATAAACAAATTCAAAATAAAATATTGTCAACTTCATTAAATTTTTTCCCACGAATGCTATTGCTCTTTGCAAGCAAAACAAATAATCATTAAATTATTTCTGAAGATTAATTGTTTATAAGAAGCTTAAGAAGCAAATGTTTTTCATTAGAAAATGATATTCAATCAAAATAATTAAGTAATTGATCATTGAGTAAGTGGCATCAACGCAAATTCGCAAAGAAAGGGTGAATCACTTACATACCCAAAGAAAACCCTGGGTTCGTTTGCAAATTAAAAGCAGAATAAACTCACAAGCTTATGACCTTCTTCAACGATGAGTTTGATAGAGTAAATTATTTCCTACAAAAGTCTGTTGAGTTAAGTTTTTTTTAAAAATTGGTCAAGACTTTGAGTGAAACCATTGAAAAAAATACCAATCACCAATGTGACCATTGTCTCATATCAAACTTTAGCATTTTTTATTCAAGTTGTAAGAAAAAAAAACCTACAATTCAAGAATAATTCTTATCGTTAAAAAAACAGTTCTTGAATAAGGAGTTCGGGTTCTCAATGAAATTGTAAGTCTCCTCGATTTCTGCCAAATCTTAGACACAAACATCCTTGAGAGTTGAAGTTGAATCACTAAATGTAAGACTTTCTATTAGATTGCAGAAGGAGTATACTATACATTCCTCTTAACAAAAGAAAAAAGCATCGTCGTCTGAGTTCTTGATTTGAAGATGGTTTTCAAATAATTCACACGCACCATTTTCCATTTCTGTCTAGTTCACAAATGTCAAATAAAATTGATGGATTAATTTTGCTCCAATTTTTCATCCGTTTTGTCTAAAAAAAAACCGCTAAACGACAATTTAAAAAATAAATACTTCTCTTCTTGCAAATATTAAACATTATTATTTTGTGATCAAAAAATATGTTGAATGGGAAGTACAACTACTGAAATATTAGAATAAGTAATTTCAACTAAAAAATGGGACTTTGAAAATTGAGAATTGTTAATCTCATAAAAATTGTTTCGTAACACTGACTCAAATAACCTACAAAAGCTATAAAAATTGTATAGCTTAAAGTTTTTTTTCTTTAAATAGCCAAAAAAAGTTAGCCATGAAACGAGACTTCTGTTTGTATCCATTTTGTCACAGGAAACTCTATATACACTGAGCAAAAAAAATGGTTGTTTTTTTTTAATCAAAGTATTTGAAAAAATACATTAATTAAAGGCAGAAAACTATAAACATGGGGAGTGAATGCGAACCCAGACCAATGGCATGATAGTTTTATGCGCTAACTGTCAAGCCACGCGTACTTCAAATATAAGTAAATGCTTTTGAAATTAAAGAAGATGTTTTGCCTTTATGAGTTTATCAATTATTAACTTCCCATAGGGAGTTATTGTAATCGGTCCGATTTGTCAAATTGAAATTTTTGACAAATCTGGACGTTTTATGGTTCCTTGAATCTAAATTCGTCATTTGTAGAGAGATGTCTGTGTGTGTGTGTGTGCGTACGTTCGTACGTGCGTACGTTCGAGATACCCTTTTTCGTCCACGATATCTCAAGAACTAGTAGAGGTATCGATTCCAATTAAATTTTGTTCGATAGGTTATAACTTCAAAAGAAGCTGAAAGGACTTTAATAAAAATTTGTCGAGCGGTTTTTTCACCATAGGAGTTTTAAAAAAAATTTAGTTTCTAGCAAATATCAAATAAATTTTATTGTGTAGATAACAATGTAATATAGGTTTGGTATAAATTTGGAAATAGTTCAACATACCGTTATTTTTTTAAAAAGTAAAAAGCAAAAAAAAGTTTTTGGAGCGCAAATATACAAAGAAGGAAAAATGTTATAATCTTAAAAATAATTTTTTACTATAGTAAATACTGTCCTTAACATCTGGTAAAATTTTCGAAAAAATTCAATTGATACTTTTTTTACAAAAAATAAAAAAGTACAAAAATTTCGAAGAAAAGTTGGTAAAAAGTGTGTTTAGACTTGAATACCTCGAGAATCAGCACCGGTATTGACTTCAAACTTATACAAGTTTATACAAAATATAATTATTGATATATGTTACAATTTTGACAAATATCGAATTGATATTTTTTTTACGAAAAATAAAAAACTAAAACCGAAATTTACAGAAAAGCGACAAAAATCGTTTTTCGACTTAAATATCATCACAAAAAGCAATGCTATTGACTTCAAATGTATTTTATTTTCAACATAATACCTAAAAAAGGTAAAATATTGACGAATATTAAATTGACAGTTTTGTACAATAAATACAAAATGGGAAGTTATCAGTGTGGGTCGCACCCAGCCTCTTTTTGCATTTCGTATTTGAATTGCATACGATATTTTTAATTTAAATGTGAAACCTACTTACCTGACTTTATAAATACGTTTCATATTTGAACCAAATAATTTTTTAATTAAATTCAAATGCGTAATTCAAAAATCTTTGCGTATTTAATTGACATACGCTCATATTAAAATCTAGGTAAATTCATCAATTTTTGCAATCCATATAAAATCCCGTTTGACACCAAAGTTATGAAATTACCTCTTTCCGGAGTAAAAAAATTACTTAAATCTGTAAAAGTTTGATTTTTCACTACAGAAAAAAAATGGGCAAAATAATATGGGACCTGGTTTACATATAGTGCCCAGATATTATGTCCATGAAAATGATTGAATGAGTTGGTATCATTGCTATCGACTATCAACTTAGTTGATCGACCGTGAATTTTATTAGATTTTATAGTTATTGTGAATGATTTTTTTGGAATAACGGATATCAACCAAAAAGATACCTACACATTAATTTACTTATTAACGTAACCAAATAAGTTAAAAATAATAATGACTTCCACAGAATTGTTTTTTTGAAGGGAGTTATGATAAAGCAAATCAGCAAATAAAAATTCGCCGAGCATTACGGGATTCTTCAAACCCAATTGATCTGGACGAACACATGTAAGGAATAACATAATCATAAATTAAATGCACTTAAGTGAATTTCACTCACTCTTTGCCACTTTGTATAGAGTCACGTTGAGTAGGTCCCAAGCTATTGAGTTCCACTGCAATTGCAATAGCTTCCCACTTTTTAGCAAGGTTGGATTTTTTAAAATGTTGAAATCGTTTCATATAGTAATTATGTTGTAGAATTTCTTTGATTTTTCATTTTAAGAAAACTAATAATTTCCCGGAATTAAAAATTCAAAAAATGTTTTAACTATTTCCTCCGTTTGCCTCTGTGGGCGGACATATATCATAAGATAGTGTTGAATCTCAGCAACAATTCTCAAAAAAAATCTTATCCGAAGACGTCCGTATTCGATTTTTAGAGCAATTTGAAGCTAAAAATGTGTGAAAAACGTATTTTCTAAAAATGCAGAATATAGTAAAAAATATGAAGGATTTTTTTTAAAAGCACATCTTTTCATATATATTTTGATAAGAGGAACTCAAATCTGAAGTCAGTTTATGAAAATATCTACATATTAAAAAAAAATCGGTACAAAAACATTAAAAATTGACGGTTTTCAGGGAAGTTTTGCTCTGATGCACAATTGAGGTAGTTGAAGCTGATTCTCATTTTTTCTTTGTCATTATTAATAATGAATTAATTTAATTTATTTATTATTTACTTATATATTTTTTCATCAATGGATTTACAATTTAGTAAAATTGAATTAATATCTTAAATTGAATTAAAATAAAGTCGAAAACTAAGTGAAATTAAAATAAATTGATTAAAATTAAAATTTTAAAGAAATAATTAAGAATATATGTATGTACTTAAATAATAAACATTATTATAGAATAAAATGATAAAAATATGTCGGTAATAATTGTTAAAATTGAATGAAAAAGAATGGTTTCATTTTTAATGCCGTTTTTCCCCCATTTATTTCTAAAAACAGTAACCTTGGTTAGATAAATGTTTTTTATAGGTGGATTGAAATATCCACTGATTTTTCCTTATACTGAAAATTTCATAAAAATTGCACAAGTAGTTTAAATTTTATCGAACTAAGAGCACATCGATGCAAAAAATAATATTAAAAAAGGTTAATATTAAAAAGAGAACAAACTGGGCGTGGCAGGGGTCGGAAGGTAATAGTATAATTTTGTTTTCATTGACTATCAACCCTGAAAATTTCATTGAAATCGGTTTAAAGATTTAGTTTTTATTGAAACGAAATTAATAGGGAAAATTTCTCTTAAAACTGAGTATCATTCCTGAAAATTTCAACAAAATCGGTTCAGTGGTTTAGATTTTATGGAGTTTTTTCCACTCTCCCATACAAGTCGCCCCACTGTGCGCCCGCCCGTTGCCAGCATTCCTCTTGCAACTGCAAGGCTTTCTTCCATCAACTCAACAATTATTTGTAGTTGCTTTCTTGCTCACAATTCTGTTCCTAAACAAAAGAATTTATTTAACATTTTTTGAACAAAGAACTACCTATTCTTTTCGTGGTCGACAACAAACAAACAAGTACATATTTGTAAATTTGAAACGTGAAACAAATTAAATAAGAGTCATTCACAATGAAGTATTCATTCATTGATCTAAAATTTCCAGTTGATAACCATAATACCAAACTATCAAATAATTGAAAGAAACTATCGGCTGTAAGATAATTATAATTTATTAATTCGCTAGTTCGAATTAAATAAAATGCGAATTCTTTTATTCGCTGTGGTATAAAAGTTAATTTATTTTGAAGTCTATTCAATTCATCAAATGTGACCATTGCTTTGATTTAAATAGAACACCATTGCACTTAATCTTTCCTCTAATTTCAACCCTTATTTCATTTAACTCCGTAACACCATGGTTAACAGCTTTGTCTCCATAAAAAAAATGACGTACTAGACCTAAGCTTTCCAACGATAGATATATTTCTCATTCTTGGTCCAAAATGTCCATTCTCCTTTAAGTGTGACATTTTTATTCAAAATATTTTTAAAGACTTATCATTTCACTAACTTTTCCAAAATGTTAATCCTTTTTTGTTTTTCCTTTTTATTACAAACATGTCCTTCGAACACATCCTATCTTTCAAGTAAAATTTGCAAGAAATGTCATATTCCGTGATTTAAACTTAAAAAAATCGTCAAAAGATATTGTTAGTTGTTATATCGTTTGAAATCAGCAAAGTCATCGGTTTAGCTTAGTAATTTACGAAAATTGGCACAAACATTTGATTAAATCGTTAATGACTTTAAATCAATATTGGCAAATATTACTTCGTCACTCAAACAAAACCTATATACAAATGTCAAATTAGAAGAAATAGCTGCTTTTCAACTTCTTATGAGTGCTTTTATCTTAAGGCTAAGTAAATCTAAGATAACTTAGTATAATATTGTATCTGCTCAGAACAAAGTCCTCTATAAGTTCCGAATGGGGGCTTCGCAGATTGTAATTTATATAGCGACTTCTAGATATTATTATAAATGGTTGGTAGTTTTAATTATTCACTTCACTTGTCTCGTGTACATACCCCGACTACCTGACCCTAATAATATGGTAAACAGCATTACTGGGGCGGCAGACATTCATCGATGAAGCTCTATAAAATGTAAAATACATTTTTCTTCGTTTTTTTTTTTTGTATTTATTTTATTTTCTTTGAAGATTACTGCAAAGATTATAAAAAAATGTATTTCTTTTTTTTTTTGTAATTACTTTAGTTTTTATATACAAAACATTCTCAATGTCATTATTATTGTATTTTTGTGAATGAACTGAAAAACAACAAATAATACCTTTTTGTTCGCTTTTAGCACCATTTTTGAACTTAACAATAACGTACTTTACTCGTTAAGGTAAAATATGTGTTATGACCGAATGACATTTTAAAATGGATATAACGAGATAACAATTATTGAAATAGTCTTTTTGTCAGGTTTGTTTTGGTTTGGATGATTGTTAAACGAAACAATTCATGTGAAATATAATAAAAATGTAAATAAGAAATACGTATGTAAGTTGTGTGCGACTTTATGTACTGTACATAAAGAGGGCAGTATTTAGTCTGATGTTGCTTTAGGCCTTCCATATTTTATAATTTTTAGGGTCATGTGGGGTTTTTTTATAATTTTTTTTGTCTGTCTATGTGCGTCATATTTAATGCTGTGGAATATGAGATGAAAATTTTCTTTTTAAAATTAGTTATCAAAATTTAACTTACAATAAAAAATTCATGCAAATCGCTGCAAAGAGTAGGGAAAGTTTCGAATAATACAGAGAAACAAACTTGACAAAACTCATGATATATTTTGTCATAACTTAAGAATTGTTTTCAAAAGTCTGCTTAAAATACTCACATTTTACTTTATCCAAATATTCATTCAAAATAATAATTCCAAGACGTTTCCTTGATATCTTTAGAGTCTCAGCTATCTCCAACAACTTCATTGTTCGCTTTTGCAAAATTATTTGTTTGGACTTTCTAATTAAAAATCATATGAATTTAATATTAGTAGCGCCATCTATGTATCACCCTAAGAACTTCCCAGTTCGATTCTCTCATTTAGTTGAAATTTGTTCTTCATTTATGTTTTAAGTATAGGATTTCACTTCTTTTTGCAAAGTCCACAAGGATTTAAGTAACAATTATTAGAAAAATGAGTGCTTGCCACGCCCCCTTTTAGTGAAAAATCTCTAGTTTTCAATATTTCATTCTACAATAGTTGGAAGTGTTCGTTTTGATTGATACCAGTTGTGAGAAACTAAACGGTTACCAGATACTCTTAGTCAAGTAAGCAATTATTATTTGATCGCAAAACCTCCTTTTTGATCTGTCAGTTAGTGGGTGAGTGAGTATAAGGTTTTATTTTCTGTCAAATAATTTACCGGCTTAGAACTACATTTTGCCTCCGAAAATGCCTTGCAAATGTCCATTGACAGAACATTTTGGACCACGATATTTGACATCGGAGCTATCAGACTTATTCAATCTTTTTTAGAGATGAACATAGTAAAATTTTAGCTTGAAGAGCTTCCAAATCCAGTAAACTAAGATCATGTATCCGATCTTGGGACCTCACCAAATTTTGTGTATAAAACTGGAGGAAACTTACTAGCAACCATTTTTAAATAATTCCACTTTACAGTTATTTACATTTTTATAACAATTGGTTGTGAAGTTAATAATAAATGCAATATTGTTTATGACCTTTTTTATTTTAACTCATCTGCAGTACCAAAAAGATATGTTTATAAATAATAAAATATATACGTAATTTTAGGTTGAATAAACTCAGAAATTTGAGGATGTTGTTCCAATTTGTGAATTTTAACACAATGACACGGAAATATTTTTATTTTTTCATCATTTTTTGAAATTCAATTTGCATAAATAACATTTTGTTAAGTTTTGATCACAGTTTTAATTAATGTAACGTTATATTTTTTAAGAAACAAGTTTCAAAATGCACAAAAGTTGAACAGTAGCACTTGTTCTTTGATACAATTATTATACAGGGTCTTTCAATTTGTGCATGTTGAATTTTTTCAATGTTAATGGTTTTGAGAGCAGTTATGATTTATGTTTTATTTTTAAAGGACTGCTATTTTTAACAAAAAACAATGGCACTGGTGAAATTAAAAAATCTTACTGGCCAGTTCACATTATCTCGTTAACAATGTCATATTTCTAATGTGGCTTGAGCTGCTTGGCAACATCCTGTTTAAAACACAGATCATTGCGTTGTCTCTACTATCTAATTTAGTCCAAAATAAATTGATAATAATCCAATCCTAGAGCTTCCCGTGGACGGTTGTGGTCTGGATAACGTTGTTCCGAAAGAATTATTAAAGGTCATAAATATCATAGAGAAATTATCAAATTATTATTATTTGACAGTTTCGTTTGTTGATCACTAAAGTTAAATTTTCTATGAAATTTCCGATTGATCCAAGGGCCATTCAGCAAACACAAGTCTATGGTAGTTTACCTTTAGCTTCTGTCCTTCCGAGTCGGTTGAATTTCGCAAGCTTGCAGGCCTAAGACACAACACAAAACTAGTCAAGTTGTTTCCAAGTTTCTAGAACAGAGCATCATTTGTATACATAATATTCACTTTTTACGCATCAATGGTGACAGATACAACTTCAACAACAAGGCTGTCATTAACTGTCAAAGTTTAGAAATAGGAAGATCCTTTACATTAATAATGTAACGCTATGATTGGCACTGAACATGAATCTTTGAAAGGAGTTGTTTTTTTGTTTATTTTTTCAACTTTTTTAATTTTTTAATAACAGTAGAAATATTATTATTCCAAGACTGCCAAAATTAAATATGTTAGCAAAGTCGTTAAAGATGTCCATTAGAATAATTCTTTATTTTTTGAATGCAATCTTTTTATATTCTTCATCTGACCCGTTTTTTTTTAATAAAACAAAATATATACATACATAGTAAACAATTAACATATAGGCTCAAAGTTTCTTAAAATAGTCTAAGTTTATCAAATCAGGTAGAATAAAAATGCAAATTTAATGTGTAAACTTTAAAATAAGCACTTCAGAAAAACAATGTTATTGAAATAAACTCTTTGCAACTTTTTAACACTTTGACATATTATATTATTCTATAGAAATAAAGTACATAAGCAAGTGCATCAATTTTAATTAAAACAATACACACATATATACAAACTTTCTTGAAGCAAACTTAAAGCAATTATGACATAATAACAAATTATTAATAAAAATGAACTCAAGTGAAGCATGCCATAAAACGCAATATGTGTAATATAAAATAATAATTATCATAATTAAAAAATTAACAAAATTCCAAACTACAAAATACTATATCTCCAGTCGTTTCTAACCCAGTGAGACATTAATAATAAATTTTAGAATATTTAACTTAACTTATCCACAATTGGACTTAACGGGTATGGACTGTACCACTGCAATAGTTGCCGGTGTTTATGGCGCAATTGCATTAACAATTTTCTATGTTGTTTATGTCATTGAAGAACTTAAATTAGGTAAGCACTTTTGACATGCATGATGTTATACACTTATGACATGAGAATATACAGAATTAAAAAAATGAAGGAACGTCGGAAAAAACACAATCCACTTAAACGTATTTAAATATATTTTAATAATTTAACGTTTTTTACTTTTTTGTCTTAACTTAATTTGAGGGGTAGTTTGTGGTGCCCCTTAACACAAGTAATATGCAAATGACCTAGAGAAATTAATGCCGCATACTTGTGCATGTCATGTCATTTAACTAACGTTTGGCCCGTTTTTGTTTTTAATTTTGTTTGATTTTATTTTATACCTCTTTTTTTTTGTTTCCTTTTAGACCAACAAGTCCGAAATGGACATGAGCTTCAGGGCGTGTCAAATGTCAGGCTACGACGACTAATTGAGAGTGTAATTGCTGAAACAATACGTCAGCCACCATTTGCAACGGCGGGCCTGATAACAACAACAGGAAGTGCAGCTGATTCAAGTGATGTTGGGAATGGTGAGGGGTCACCACTGAACGGCGCAAATCTCTGCAATGGCAATGGTGGACAATATTTTGAATCGAAGAAATATCACGATTTGCTGGCAACTGCTGTCCTCAATAAGGTGAGTTTTTTTTTTATATCCAATACAGGAAGAGGATTTGAGAAGGATGGCATGACAATGTTACTTTTGACTTTGAATTTAATTGACTTTGGACGAAAAATTGTCCAAACTTTTGATTTTACATTCGGGACAGAGATCAATACTTTTCTTCGAAATTGACAGAGGTTAGCTACATACAATCACAAACTTTAATTTTGAAGTTAGGTTGAAATTACTAAACCACGGATTAATTATTCTACCTAAAATTCTTTGATAGCAATTTTTCTTTGGATTTTTTAATTTTCAAAATTGGTAGAATGTTGGAACTTATTTTTGAAAAATGGATCAAATTTACGACAAAATAAAAAAACTTCGAGTACCTACTAAAATTTGTATAAACTTTATTTTAATTTTAATCAATTTTTGTAAAGCAAAATGGAAAAATGAAGAACTTAGAACGGTAGAATTTTTGTATAGATTTTATAGAATTTTAAATAGCTGAATCAAAGCAGTTTCTCGACCTAATCCCTGTTTCACATTAAGGATTCATTTTTTTGCCAATACAAAAATCGTCTTCCTTCTCAGAACTTTTCTAAGAAATATTCCCAAAAAGTGTACTAAAAACATTTATTGTGTTGAAGAAAACTCCGAAGCTTAAAGAAAACCAATATTAAAGTCAATAAAATTCAAAACAAAATACCTTAATTTTATTTATGTATGAAGGAAGTTAAAGCTCTGTCTCTTTCATAAAACGCAGCGCCGGCAAATTCGCATAAGAAGAATTAACGATTTAAAACTAAATATATACCTAATTACTCGCAACTTGCATACGACACTTGCTCAGTTCTGCCTATGTAAATTGTAGGCTTATGACAAGAAAACCGCTTTTGAAGGACATATTTTTATTTTTAAACACAAGGGTATGAGATTTAATAGAATAAAGCAAACGGAAGCGAGTAAACGCAAATATTGCCGTCATTATATGAGTGTTTGCCTTCTAATTTTCAGTTTCCATTTTTCCACCCATTTAACTACTAAACGGAATATATTTACAATCATACCTACGTAAAAGGAACGACATATGTATGTATGTATCTTTTCTGTTTTTTCTTAGTGCCTTAGGGATAATTATATGTAGTTGAATTGTAAAGCAAGAAAATAACTTTTATTTGTCTTAACGGCTTGTCTATACGAGTACCTATTGTGAGCAGTTGTGGTGGTACAGTTGGTTTGTTTTCCGAAATCAATTTCCGGTGCTTAGTCAATTCAGCAACTGTTCATAATTATTTTCGAAATATTTTTAGGTATATTTTTGTCAATATCTTCAATCTAAAACAGTACCAGATAAATTAATTACATCGATTGGGCTGCCGGGTATGAAATGCAGTCAGTTTATTTTGTACACTTACTTATCCTAAGGCTCTAGATCCAAGAAGGATCTTACCTGTTCTTTAAATACTGCAAAAAGACTCCATAATAGCACGTTAGTAGCAGCCAATGGTGTTCATGTAGTCTGTATAGTGTATATCCCAGTATCTGTTGAAGATAGTACATTCTATGTTAAAGTCTAACCCATGCACTACCTGTTCCAAAACGATATTAAAGGAGGCACATAATGGTTGCGCATCTCCCTTCTGGAACCCCATGAATGTTTAAATAAATCCAGAGGAGCTATTTTTTGATCTCATAATTTTTCGCGTGTTTTCAAATGTTAATTGGTATAACTAGATCAGCATTCCTGCTATTCTGAGTCCTGCAATTGACATATCGAGCTCTTGATAATGAATACTTTCATATGCGTTTATCAAGTCGATGACTTGAAAGATTAAAGGTTTAGTCTATATGACCAATTTGCCGTTTTGAAAACCGTTCTAATATTTAATATAGTGTAATGATATGCAACGTTAAGCAATGATAATTTGTCAAAACATAGTAAAGTTCCTGCAGTAGTGCATCAGATCCGATAGACTTGTAACTGGGCATTGTAGGACTTCTTTTTGTCTTCAACAGCTTCTGCAAATGCTGCTTCAATAAAGCACCTGGAAGAAGAGTTACGTAATTTGTTTTGATCGCAACACTCTGCGCTCTTCTTCAGCTGAGAGGCTAAGTGCCCTCATCTTTTTCGCAGGACCTTCTTTTCATTCCTTCTTCTTGGTCGTACAAGTGGATTAGCATTTGGTCAAACTGAACTAGAGAACACCAGGTGGCTTTGCAAAACCTTTGATTTGGAAACCTAAGTAGGTACTCATTATCGACCTATTACATATTGCTGTAAAGTTTATTAGTTGACATTTGTTATTTTCTGTAGAATTTTCTCCACTTCAATTTTATATAAATAAAAATTAATATGATTTATTTAAATTGGATAGTTACATACCACTTTTGTGTCTTTTCATTCGAAATTAAATATTAAAATATACAATTGTTTTTAATTCAAAACAGTCAACAAATCTTAATTACTTTTATATCCTTAATAAATGACGCCTTAAATTATTTACTAAATTTTATCCGCAAGAATATTGAAAGCAATTTATTATATAAAGTAGATTTGTAAATTCCTCGTATAGGTAGGTTTGTCTGCTTTGTCTGGATTTCAATAATGTAATTTATACTGAAACAAACATCATTAATTTAATTACCTACCCTCAATTTTGTTTATTTCTTCCATTTTCCATATTGTTTGTTGTAAGTGCCCTAAGCCACTTGACCTTTGATATTAAATACCTTTGTGCAAATAAACACCGAACTTTATTTGTTGGCTATAATTTAACACTCTTGTAACTGAATCTTGAAGCTTACTTAGATTTTCTTACTATTATCTATGTAAATGTGTTAACATTTCTCATTATAATGTTAAAATGTTTAAATTTCATTTGTTCTCGAACTTCCCAAGAGGCATCTTCAAAAATACAATTTCACAGCAAGGATATTTTCCCTTTAAGTACAATTTTATTTGCATTTGTGATAAAGAACCTACCTCTCTTTCTCACTCAATTCTTCTTTTTGAAATTAAAAGAAATGAAAGTCTTGAAAGATTGTTTTCTAAAATTTCAAAATCGTTCTCAAATCCTTTTCAGGCAAATTCAGAAAGAGTGAGAAAAATGGTTGACCATCTGAAACTTATCGTGTGTTGTTGTCTTTCTATTCTTTGTTTTCCCCCTCTGTTCATTGGTCTTGTATTAATATCATGTGTTGTATCATCTGATAGCTTTAGTCTTTATTAAGAAGTGTTTCTTCGATTCGGTACATTTATCTATACATTTTTTTACGTTTTCATTCATCACTTAGTTTTATATGTACCTGCTTGTTTCTAAGAATGATCCCATGTCAATACCCCAAACATAACCAAATTAATCTAATCAAATCAATTTGTTACTTATACGATTATTTTAAATCAATAACTGACGAAGAAAAACGTTACTAATCTATTGTACCTCTTCGCAACCATATTACATAATACATCACGCCGTTATTTGCATTTCAGGAGAAGAAAAAAGTGCGAAACACTAATAAATCAATTTGTTTATTTTTAAAAACATCAGACAACTCACATTCGTCATTTCACTTCGATTCGTTTGCAATGACAAACTGCCAACAAAAAAACGTTACATAAAGGCCTAAAGGCGTTAAGGTTTAAAGTTCGAATTCGCATATATATAGAAATCCCCTATGGTGTGACGGGCCGGCGCCTCTCTTACACTAGTTACATTGTTGTTCGAAAGAGAAATCCAAATGCATTTCCATTGGAAAATTGAAAAATTAATCTATAAAGCAGAAATAGGGTCTTCAATCTATATCTATACCCGTAGTCGTACATTGCTTAGGAGACTAAAAGTTACGTCGCACTTGGTGTGCATAATTAGTATGTACATATATAGATACTTTACATAGAAATGCCGTAGATATGTAGACTAAACCATTTATTCCTCTGACACCCTCTAAACACTTCATCAACTCACCCCCTTCACTGTTTTCAGTGGGTGTTTTTTGTTTTCTTTTTTTTATATGGTGGGTGGATGGGACATCTCGTCAACATAAATTTATGGCTTCTTTATAATGTGCAACGGCGATGGCGGACTACAACAACAACAGCAACAAAATACACTGCACCTATAATACATCGTAGTATCTTTAATTACGGCACCAAACGTACCCCTAGCTAAATCAAATACCCATAAAGGGTGCATAAATTAGTTTGTGGTAAACTTTCAAGCTAACAGCTTTCGGTAGTTCGTGCAAATTTCAACTTAAAAAAAAATTAAATATTTAAAAAAAAAAACAAAAGATACAAATTTAACTTAAACAATCAAAAAGGATTTTTGGTGGTTGAACCAAAGATAAATTAAAAAATAAAAAAACAAAAAAAATCAATTAAAAAAGATTTTAATTGAGTACATTCCGCAGGACATCCGGATAATGGAATAAAACACCAGAACAGCACAATGGATAATAATAATTTACACGTACGAGGATAATTCAATTTTTCATGCATATTTTGTTGTTGGGGTGGTGATGGTGCAGGAAATCTAGGGACATTTCACATTCATACATATAGGTTATCCTTTTTTATCTTAAAGGATCCTATTCTCTTTATAAAAATGAAATTTATTGATTTTATAATTGGGAAAAATTCTTGGACGAAAATTTAAATCTTTAAATGAGTTGAATATTGTATACAACATAAGAAATTCTAAAAATTCAAATTTCCAGAAGTTTCATGAATCCTTTTTTTGTATTTTATTATACGACCAATTTTTGTGATTAACATGAGAATAGGTACTCGTATAATATGTATACTTAGCAAGCAGATTGTAAGATAGTGAAAAATGGGGATATTATAATTTTTACGACGCAATTTACCCACATCGATTTTCTTTTTGAATTACATAAGTACCTACTTACGTGCATACGTATAAACTTTCTAGTAGGTATATGAGTTTCGATTGACGAACAGAATATATTGTCAAATTTTTTTTTTCCGTTGACGGATTTAAAATTTCCTAAGGAGATGCTTGAGTTCGATTATTATTATTAAACTTCCATTGAAATAGCCAATATTTAAAGTAGACCATAATGAATTTAATATTATTATTAATACAATTTTAAACAATATCTCCTGAAAAAAAATAATAATTTGCTGTACAATATCATCTTTCTCATTTATAAATAAAAGTAACAAACTTTTACCATAAAGATATTATCGATTCAAAGTATAACCGACTTATTAACAAAATACACATTTTTGTGAAATGCACGTCTTTCGAATAAAATTAATTTTTTTCTTAATCTTATTTAGTTGAGGTCTAGATTATATATTCTGTTCGAAAGTAATAAAACATTAGTGGTGCACTCAGGCGTATACGCACCCTACACTTCTTTTTTTTTATTTTTATTTCCTCCATTATCGTTTGTTCACTTTTTTTGGTGTCTGTTTCATACAATTTTCATGGAATAGTGACTCATCTTGTTATGTTAGGAAAATTTGGGTATTATCAACATTTTTAAGGAACATTCTTTTAAAGGTTGAAAATCAGCGAAAGATAAGTCAAGATGCAAATTCTTTAATGTAGGTATTTAAATTTTATCTGCTCGTGCAAGGAAACTAAACACAATGTGTCAATTGTGAATTGTCTTGAAACCACTTTGAGACCAATGCCGGTTTACTTACTTTTTTATCATTATCTTCAATATTGTCAGCTGCTTCACTTTTATCTAATTTAACTTTTTATTTAATAGATTGTCAATACCCATGGAAATGGAAGACACTCAGAAAGCAGCCCTGATTTAACGTCGTCATCAGTCTTAGATAACAATCACAATGCTATCAATCTCAATAAAACAGATGAGAGTGTATCATCCAGTAGCTCAGTAGAGCCAAGAAGTGAAAGCAGTTTAACAGATCCCATTCGCAGTGTTAGTAAAACTTATATACCTGAACAAATAAATCATATAATCATTATTTGAATTTCGAACTTTCATTTTATAGATCAATAAAAATGATGATGATGGTAATTATGGAACTTTTTATCATGATGATGTTGCGAATGATAACATTGAAGCCGATCGAGAATCTGTTCTAAGTGACTTTATCTCATCGCATATGGTTCCGCTGCCACATATTTCAGCTGAACCAGCATCCGATGAAGAAGATGATGATGATGAAGGTGAGAATTTTTTTAGATGAAGAATTACATTGAATCAGAATTTAACCTTGAATTTTCTTCAATTAAAGACTTTATATCGGTGGGGTCTAGTCGTGATGCAAATTGGGAGGACAATTGGCTCTTCAAAAAGAAGAAATCCAATAAGACTTCTTCTAGCGTTGGGATGCTAGTACCAGCACCAAAAGAAGACATCCGGGCATTAATTGGAGACAAGCCAACCGATGAAGTTAGTGATCTATCTGAAGTCGGTTCGGATACTGATGATTCGTCCCTGGAGATGGTTAGTGCCAGCTTGGATCCTCTCAATGATAGACTCGTGAATAAACATTTGATCGGTGGAAAGAACACAAAGATCGTGCTCGATGAACTTGTCGACCGAACCAGTATGATTTCGACATCTTCCCTTCCTGAAAATGAACCGCCATACACTGAAACCAAAAATGAATTTGTTGTAAGCAACGATGGACTCAACGAATCACAACCCTTGACGATATCTGTAAATAGCTGTAACAAAGCCATCAGCAATGAAGCAATCAATTCGAATGTTACAAAAGCTATCCCCGCAAAAGTTGAAAAGCTAGCGAAGGAGAGTCAGGTTGCAGACGATGAGTCGATTGTTCCACCTCCAAATGATTTTACCGATGACGAGAAAATGCGTAACTTACTGGCTAAATTCAATGAAGAACAAAACGGCAAAACGGACTCAGGAGATGATAACTCTTCGTCCATGTCACCACGTTCATCGATCAGCTGTGCTTTATCAGGTAAGTCCATCAGATTTCCAACAACAATAATCCCTCATTAAACATAAACAAATCATTAATTCATTAAAATGCTAACAAATGCTAACAACAACAGAATTTAGAAACTATAGTCGTTCTCGGTAGCTGTCTATGAACCGTATGTATTTTTGAAGTAGTGTAGTTAGGCTTTTATCTATTTAAATAGTCTCATGTAGAACACTGTGAATCACATCAGTCGCGTAGGTAAGTCCTGTAGAATCAAACCCTGTCCAAGCCTATAACCACTCTGTATGGGAATTGAGAGTCGTTTGTGTTTTCAGCGGGAATCGAAAGAGCTGAATTGGACGCTTATGAAGGCATTACTGACTTCTGTGTTGAAGACGAAGAAGGCCCGGCCTCTGAAATAGATCCAGATATGGCTGAGAGCTCATCTCGTCGACCATCGGTTATTGAGATTCTAGCTGCTATTGCTCTAGGACCCATGCTAGCTGTTTCAGCTTCTGATGATCGGAATATTCTAACTGAGCTTGAATTGAGTTCCTTAATGGAACTAAATGAACTGGCTATGGCTCAAATGAACGCTAAGACCAACGAAGAACGAAGACTTGGAGTAATTGCTGAAGAATCTTTCGAAATTAGTCCTGGAGAAGAACACAGAATGGAATCAATTGAATGCAATGAAGAAACTGATTTGCTAAGCTCACCTAAAATGGTAATGGATGCTATAAGAGATCTTGTAGGCAGAGAAGTCATGAAGTCAGTACAAAATGAAGAAAGTTCACTTACAATTGAAGAAATAACTGAGGAATCTGTAGAGCTCGAATTAAGTCAACAAAAAATATCAAATGAATCTGAAAAACTTGCATCAAATGACCCTGAAGATTCAATGAAACAATCTGAAGAACAAATAAGCCAAGATCAACTTGAAATAGAAGAATCTTTTGAAATTATTTCTGGCGAGAAAGAACTAAGCGAAGTCTTGGTGCAAATAGAATCTGTTCCTCAGATCGAGATAGAAACTGAGGAAGAAATAAAGCAAGATCAATCAGGAATCAAGAAGATTTCACCACATGAGTTAGAACAATCTCGGTTGAATGAGATAAAACCAAACGATGATGACAACGGTGTAACAATCAACAGCCTTTCCGAAGAACTTGGTTTTGAAAAAGTCATTCCTGACGAAACAAGTAGTATCTCTGATGAATCTCTACACACCATTGGATCATCGTCAGAATATTCTGAAGATCTTGATGGTGATACAACCTCCTTCTATATCGAAGAACAGAAGATTTTAGTTATAGCCGAAATGTCCACTGATCAGAAATTACAAGAAAAAATTACAGAAAACCAATCAAGTGAAAGCGACAAAACTATGAATGAATTTATTTTACCTCCACCTACAGCATTTTGTGATAAAGAACTTGGTAAACTTAATGAAATTGGTGATGGTAGTGAAGAAGTTCAAGTGATAGAAGCGCACATAAATTCTGGAATAGTACAACATGAAACTCAAATTACTTCCCAAAACAGCAACAATGTACCCGAAAAAACAGTGACTGAAAAAGAAACGCACAATGAAAAACTTTGTATCGAAACTGCGGAAAAAACAGAACCCGTTCAAACGACAGAAATTGTTGAAGTATCAGCATTCGAGACTGTTGAGTCTGACGAGCCACCTGACAAAGTGTCTATGGAAGACACTCAACCCAAAACTGAGATTGAACTTGTGTCTTTAACAGAAACCCTTAAAAACGAATCCGTTCAAGGTTCCGTAATTGAAGCGGATAATAAGGAACCTACTGAAGGAAGCAGCCAAGACAAGGCAGATAAGAAGATCGAAGAAACACAAGAAAATATTGAGAAAATGGTTGAAGACCAAACTGCTCCCCCAATTATAAACGAACCAGCAGCTCTTAAAACTCTATCCGAAGCTAAATTACTCTTGCAAGCATCTGAAAAATTAAATGAGGAAGAATTGCCTTCCACAGAGCTCAATGGTGCACCGAACGGCAACTTAGGTAATCTTCAACAAGACTCGGAACCAGAAGCAAGCAATAATGAATTGCAAGTAACTGGGGAAATCACAAATTCATCAAACTTAGAAGAATTACCAACCAGCAAACCATCTGAAGAAAAAAATCTCAGCAATCAAGTAGATGAAGTTTCAGAAGTAAAGCCAATTTCGGAGGTACAACCAATTGAAGAACCAACAAATGAACAAGGTAGTAATAATCTTATTCAAGAAGTAACAGACAATAATAGTGAAAGTCTTGAAAATATTCCTTCTGAATCAAATGAAAAAGCATTTAAAGAGTCCACAACTGAAAATATTAAAGCCTTGCTAGATGAAACACAAACAACTGAACTTGAAGAAAATCTCAAAGCTGAAGGTCTGTTATCTAAAAATAATTCAAGTGAACCACAGGAAAATGTTAAAACTGAAGAGAATAACTCAAAAATTTTTGAAGAAAAAGTAAATCAAGAGAGCAACATACTTTCAATTGGGACTAAAATCTTAGAATTACAAAAATCAGATGATGAACATGACAAAAAGAACGTAGATAATTCTCAAACTGATGAATTCATTGCTGAAGAAACTATAGAAGAGCAAAATAAAAATACTCTAGATAAATTATCATCAAACACTGTTGAACAGAAGCCAAAGTCAGAAATTGTGCTGGTTGAAACTATACCAGAAAAACAAGTTTCGGATGAAGATCAAACGAAACCAATAAAAGATGAACAGATTGAAGAACCTAATGGAAAGCTTTCAGATGTGAAAGGTGATACTGAAGTAATAATAGAGGATTCAAAGAATATTGTTGAGATCGAAAGAATATCTGCCGAAAATGAAGTTGATCACAGTTCAATCGCTAAAAAATCAAATGAAGAACTTTCTCAACTACCTTCGGAAGAACTAGAAAATAACTCTGAAGATCAAAATGAAAAGCAAAGTATAAAAACAGATCAAATACTACAGGCTGAAGCAATTTCTCTGGAGTGCTGCGAAGAGCAAAAAGAAGATGCCAATAATATCGATACTGACACAAAATTACCAGAAACAACTCGTACTGAAGAACTCGTTCCAAATGTTCAGAAGAAAGATTGTGAAGAAATAGTTTCTGATCAATCTCATGAAATTCTAGAAAACGAAAAGAAAACCATTAAAACATTTAAAACAGACTCCCTAGATATTGTAGAGCCTAAAACGGCTGATATTGCTACAGTTGAACCATTTTTCGGGACAGGAAAAGTTGATAAAACTGAAGTTCAGGCTGAAGAAGACCAGGCTTTGTTAGAGGTAGATAACTGTCAAACTGAAAATGAAACAAAAACTGCTGCAGGATCTTTAGAAACTGGCCCTGAAGAAAATATAACTGAAAGTCAAACTTTCTTGCAAAATGATGATGGTACAGAAAACATTGGAGAATTTAAATCTATGGACGGTGTTAACTGTGAACTATCTAAGGAACTCGTAACTGAAGATAATGGCAACACTAAAACGGAAGCAAATGAAGCTACAGCTGGTATAACTCTAACAGAATCAGTTTGTATTGAGGAAGCCAATTCAAATATTGTTGTTGATGCAAAATATCAAGAAACAGATTCTCAAACACAAGAAAACCACACATTACTTGAAAACCTTACAGATCCAAAAATGGATATTCTATCAGACCAACGAAAGGATCTCAACATATCTGAAACTAAAGATGAAATAAAAACTGAGTGTTCAAATCAACAAGAAACAATCTCAAGCAATCAATCTGAAGAAACAGAAAATATAACTAATGCTGAACCACAAAATGAATCTTCAATAGTTGAAGACAATGCTACAGTTTCTGTTTTAGAAAACCAACAACTTAATGAAATCTTGGAATGTAAAACCGACGATGACAAACAAGTTGAAACTGATAAACCGGAGCTGACTGAAGATGAAAGTATAATCGAAAGTTTAACAGCTAGCGAAGAAAATGAAATTAAAGTAGAAGCATCAGCGGAAAATGCAACTGTAAACGAATCAGTCTCAAAAACATGTTTAGGTGATGGAGAAAACTCAAAGGAAAACGCTGTTGATAAACAAGAAGAACAACCAATTGAACTTTCTAAAACATCAAAAGTTGATGAACAAGAACTGAAGAATCCTGAAATAGAACAAACACTAGAAAATTCTGTAGAAACTGAAATTCATCAGGATGAAATGCCAAAGGAAGACATTGAAAGTCAATCTAAATCTGAATTAAGCGAGAATTCTAGTGAAAAAGTATCAGCCATTCAAATTTCAGTTGCTGAGCCCACTATTGCAGACAAAGTTAAAGATGACACCAAAGCAAAAATTCCAAAAGAACTTATAGTTGAAGAAACAATTGAGTCTGAGTTAAAAGAATCTCCAAGCAGTGAGCCCCAAATTGAAAGTGATGATGCTGAAAAATCAGAGAAAGATGGTAACTCTGTGACTGGAGATGAAATGCTTGATGTTAATGGTAACACTTTAGAAGTCTTTTCATTGACTAATTCAAGTGATGCAGGAACAAACCTCGAAAGCCAAGATATTGAAGCAGTTGTGTTAGAATCGGTTGCAAACGGTACAGAAGTTCAACGCTTGTCTTCAACTACTGAAATAAATACTGAAAAAATTCAAATAACAGATGCTACAAATCCCTGTGAAGAACTTTCTGTTGAATCAAGTGATCTTAAATCTGAAGCATCTACTGAAAAAACTATGACAGATGCAGATAGGATTGTAGAATCTGTAGCTGTGGCTAATGTGTCTGCAATACCAGCTAGTAATTCCGAACTTAAAGATATCAATGAAGTACTAAAAGAAAATACATTACCTGAAGAAGTTAGTGGACCTCCAAAAACAGTCAATGTTGCAAATGAGATGAAAGTCGAGATTCAAAAGGCTGACTTAGATTTAAATCAAAGCACCGACGACGTCAAAAATATTGAAATAAATTCTGAAACTGATGACATTGTCACTAAATCTGACAATGCAATTCAATCTGAACGTGGAACATCTATACAAATTATCAAAACAAGTGACGAAGATAACACCGATTCAAAAACTGTCGAAGAAAAATGTGAGACATCGGAAATGATTGAAAGTCAAAATGAAGAACCAGAGGCAGAACATAAAATTCAAAAGTCCCTTGATCTAACATCGGTATCAGAAGAATCTTGTCCTACTGTTAATACTTTGGTAGAACAAGAAAGTCAGGTAAAGCAATTTAAAATTGAAGAACAAAATGAAAACAGTGCCATCGAATCTAACCAAGACAATACAACTTTGAAAATTGAAATTGAAGAACCAAAGCCTACTGAAGGTATTATGGAAAAGAAGATCAGTCAAAGTGTAAATGAACAACAGCATGAACACAATGCAACAGAATCTGAAGAAGAATGTACAACTTTAAAAACTGACGACCAAGATATTGAAAAGTTGAGCTTGGAAGAACCTATTTCTGCTAAAAATATCAAAAAAGACCAGATTGAACCTGAGGCGACACTTTTGGCTATAATAGAACCTAATAAAAGTGATGAAAAACCTAAATCAAAAGAAACTGTCTGCCTAGAAGAAATCCCTGGAAATGAAGTGGTAACTAAAGTAGAACCCGAGGAAGATGTTATTAAAGAGTCAGCTTCTGATTCTCCCCAAAATTTATGCCGTACAGATCTGCTAGTTCAAGAAGAAAAAGTTAATGATGAGAAAGTTGCCACAGAAGATAATACAAATAAAGCATTTGAATCAGCACAGCAAACAGAAAAGAATGAAGCTAAAGAAATGTTATTAGATGCGATTGCTGTAGAAGAATCATCTCAAGTATCACCTGCATATTCAACAGATATATTATTACCAAAAGAAAAAGAAGAAAATCCACCAGTTTTAGAATCTGAATCTATTTCAAGTATTGCAAACACGGAAGACTCAATCAGAGCTAGCAACGACAAAACAATAATATTTGAGGAAAAATCCGGGTTATCAATGTCCGAGGAAAATATCTCTACAGTAGCAGAAAAAGTTCAATTAGACAAAGTCGGTTTAGTTAAAATAATGGGTCAAGATACCGACAATACAAGTGAAGAATCAATGCTGAAAACCGAAGTGCAACATGCTAACAAACAAGTTGAATTGGAAACACAAGAAATTGTCTTAAACGTTGATAGTTTGACTCTGAAAACCGATGATGAAAAAATTAAATCAATTCTCAGTGAAAACAAGTTGACTCTGAAAACTGATGATGAAAAAATAGAAGATATCCTGTCTGTTGAGAGTGTATTAAGTACAGAAGTTACTGTTGAACCAGAAATGGTGAAAGAAGAAATAATAGAGATTCTTGAATCTGTGCCTTCAAAAAATGTGATTGTAGATGAAGATCAAAACAAAGTGACAATATCAAATGAAGTCTTGCCTCAAGTACCTACAAAACTTGTTGAAGATATAGAAGTTCAAAACGAAGACAGTCAAGACATTGAAACAACAACATCAAGCGAATCTCAAGTACATAAAGAAAATGCTGAAGTTGAAGCAGTTCAAAATGAGATCACACCTGGAATAGAAATTCTAACTTCTAAAGAAGACGTGCCTCGGGATCAAATAGAAAATGTTGAAGTTGCAATAAAGGAAGTTCAAAATGAAGAAGGTACTGTTACAATAACAACTATATCCATTACAACATCCTCTCAAATACCTACAAAAAATAATGACGATATATTAGTCCAACAAGAAGTAAACTTAGAAACAATCCCGATAGTAACAAATGAATCCGAAACTCAAGTACTTATAGAAAATATTGAAGATAAGGAAATGCAAAACGAAAGCAGTGCCGATGAAGAAACGACAAAATCAAGTGAAACTAAGTCTCAAGTACCCACAGAAAATGTTCAAGGCGAAGCCATCTTTAAAACGGAAACGATACTATCAAATGAAACCCTTTCAACATTACCACCTTCAGAAAATTTTGAAGACAAAGAAGTTAAAAATGAAACCAGTTCTAATGCAGATCATGAAATAGCAAATGTAGTTGCATTCCAAAATCCTGAAGAAAATGTTAAAACACCTCAAGTACTTACAGAAAATATTGAAAATAAAGGAATTAAAAACGAAGTCATCCCTAAAACAGAAACAATTATATCAAATGAAACTGTATTACCACAAGTACCTATAGCAAATGTTGAAGATAAAGAAGTTCAAAACGAAGTCATCTCTGAAACAGAAACGATTATATCAAATGAGACCGTATCACCACAAGTACCTACAGAAAATGTTGAAGATAAAGAAGTTCAAAACGAAGTCATCTCTGAAACAGAAACGATTATTTTAAATGAAGCCATATCACCACAAGTATCTACAGAAAATGTTGAAGATAAAGAAGTTCAAAAAGAAGTTATCTCTGAAACAGAAATGATTATACCAAATGAAACCATATCACCACAAGTACCTACAGAAAATGTTGAAGATAAAGAAGTTCTAAACGAAGTCATCTCTGAAACAGAAACGATTGCATCCAATGAAAACGGACCACTTCAAGTACCAACGGAAAATTTAGAAGATAAAGAAGTTACAAACGTTGTAAGCCCTGAAATAGAATCAACAATTTCCAGTGAAGTCGAAACTCCACATGAACTTACAGAAAATTTAGACAGTAAAGAAGATATGAACGTAGTAAATCCTGATGTAGAATCGACAATTTCAAGTGAAACCGAAACTCAAGTTCCCAAAGAAAATGTTGAAGATCAAGCAGCTCAAAACAAAGCCACCTCTGAAACAGAAACGATTGCATCAAATGAAACCGGACCACCTCAAGTACCAACAGAAAATTTAGAAGGTAAAGATTTTACAAAGGTTGTAAGCCCTGAAATAGAATCAACGATTTCAAGTGAAACCGAAACTCAAGTTCCCAAAGAAAATGTTGAAGATCAAGCAGTTCAAAACGAAGTCATCTCTGAAACAGAAACAATTGCATCCAATGAAATCGGACCACCTCAAGATTCTACAGAAAATTTAAATAGTAAAGAAGTTATGAACGTAGTAAATCCTGATGTAGAATCGGCAATTTCAAGTGAAACCGAAACTCAAGTTCTCAAAGAAAATGTTGAAGATCAAGCAGCTCAAAACAAAGCCACCTCTGAAACAGAAACGATTGCATCAAATGAAACCGGACCACCTCAAGTACCAACAGAAAATTTAGAAGGTAAAAATTTTACAAAGGTTGTAAGCCCTGAAATAGAATCAACAATTTCAAGTGAAACCGAAACTCAAGTTCCCAAAGAAAATGTTGAAGATCAAGCAGCTCAAAAAGAAGCCATCTCTGAAACAGAAACGATTGCATCAAATGAAACCGGACCACCTCAAGTATCAACAGAAAATTTAGAAGATAAAGAAGTTACAAACGTTGTAAGCCCTGAAATAGAATCAACAATTTCAAGTGATACCGAAACTCAAGTTTCCAAAGAAAATGTTGAAGATCAAGCAGCTCAAAAAGAAGCCTTCTCTGAAATAGAAACGATTTCATCAAATGAAACCGGACCACCTCAAGTACCTACAGAAAATTTAGAAGATAAAGAAGTTACAAACGTTGTAAGCCCTGAAATAGAATCAACAATTTCAAGTGAAACCGAAACTCAAGTTCCCAAAGAACATGTTGAAGATCAAGCAGCTCAAAAACAAGCCTTCTCTGAAATAGAAACAATTTCATCAAATGAAACCGGACCACCTCAAGTACCTACAGAAAATTTAGACAGTAAAGAAATTATGAACCTAGTAAATCCTGATGTAGAATCGGCAATTTCAAGTGAAACTGAAACTCAAGTTCACAAAGAACATGTTGAAGATCAAGCAGCTCAAAAAGAAGCCATCTCTGAAATAGAAACGATTTCATCAAATGAAACCGGACCACCTCAAGTATCTACAGAAAATTTAAATAGTAAAGAAGTTATGAACGTAGTAAATCCAGATGTTGAATCGGCAATTTCAAGTGAAACCGAAACTCAGGTTCCCAAAGAAAATGTTGAAAATCAAGCAGCTCAAAACGAAGCCATCTCTGAAATAGAAACGATTTCATCAAATGAAACCGGACCACCTCAAGTACCTGCAGACAATTTAGAAGATAAAATAGTGCAGGATGAATCTTGTTCTGATGTAGGAAAGACAATAACAACTGAAACCGAATCTCAAATACCCAAAGGAAATGCTGCGGATAATGCACTTGAAAACGAAACAGTTCCTAATGAAAAAACGACAATATCAAGTGAAGCTGAATCTCAAATACCGAAAGGCAATGTTGAAGATCAAGCAGTTCAAAATGAAGTCACACCTGGCATAGAAATTTCAACATCAAATGAAGTCGATATTCAAGAAAAAAATGTTCAAAACAAATACAATCCTGTTACAGAAACAATAACATCAAGTGAAACTGGGTCTCAAGTAACCGAGGAAAATCTTGAAGTTCAGAGCAAAGCCAGTTCAGAACAAGAAATGATTACATCAAATGAAACCATATCACCACAACATATTACAGCTAATGTCGAAGATAAGGAATTGAAAAACGAAGTCAGTCCTGCTTCAGAAACAACAACGCCAAGTGAAACTGAAACTCGGTTATCTAAAGAAGATGTTGACGATGAAGAAGTTCAAAACGAACACGTCTCTCAAAAAGAAATGACAAAATCAAAGGAAGAACTTCGAAATAAAGTAAGTTCTGATGCTGCATTAATAACATCGAATGAAATCAAAACCATTGAAGTTACACTAGTACAACAAGAAGTTAGCTCAGAACCGTTGAAATCAATCACAACAGAATCTTTAATACCCACAGATATACAAAAAGTAAGCTCTCAAGCAGAAACGATAATATCAAACGAAAATGAATCTCAAAAACCTACAGACAACATTCAACAATCCGTTGTCCAAGATACAATTTCAGAGAATGAAAAAGTTCCAACAGATAAAGAAAAGCCAGCTGAAAATAATAATGAATCATCATTTACAAATTCTGATGAAAAAATTATTGATTCAGTCATTGAAAGTTTACCCTCAAAAGATGATACGTCTTCGACACCAGATATTCAAAGTGTCAATGCAGCTGAGACAACACAAACTGATCTCCCAGCTCCAAAATCCGAAGATTCCCCTTCAAGTCCTGAGGTTATTGAAAAAGTTCAATCAAAAGAAACTGAGGATAGTTTAGAATCTAAAAATGTACCTATTCTAAAAGAAAATAAATCAGAAGCAAGAACAAATGTAGAAGAAAAGGAGACATTATCAGAAAATATTGATGCCACACAATCGGCTAAAAGAAAAGACTTAACAAATTCAAAAGAAACCCAAAATGAAAGTTCAACAGAAAATTCTTCACGTTCTCAAAACGAAAAGGTCACAGCTACTGTACACCAACCAATTGAAAGTGAAGAACTACAAATTCAGAAAACTGTAGGACTAGTAAATGATAACGATAAACCAACTGTAACCCAGGATGCGATAGGTAACACTAGTGCTACAAATACCGAAGAGGTTAGAGATGATTTAGTTGAACAAGAATCTAAGAAAACAGAACAAAATACTGAAACAGATATTTCAAAAGAACAGGAAAAGGACAATTCAATTCTTGAAACAGTAGCAAATGAAGGAGTATCAAATGAATTAAAATCTTTGGAAGTCGAAGAAGACGCCATCACTCGTGATAGTGGAATGTCCGCAATTGAAGCACTTGTTGAAGATATGCAGACATCAGCTGAAATTAGTTGTGCAAATGAAGTAACGATTGCTGATGAAACAAATGAGGTAACCATTACTGCGAAAACGAATGTCTCAATTGAACCACTATCTTCAGATTCAAAGGATATTATTTTTAAAGAAACTGAAAATTCTTCTGTTAAAGAAGATAAAAACATTGAAGATAAGCTTCAAGGCTCTGACTCTAAAACCGATGAAAAACATGAAAACGAAGAATTGTCCATTTTATCGGAGAACAAAATTGATAAATCTGAAAAAACATCAAGAGATGATGTTCAAGAAGAATCAAATTCGATAGAAAAAACAGTAGTAGAATCCTCACATATCAAAGAAAATTTACCATCGGAAAATTCAGAGTCACAAGAAAAGCAAGAAAAGATAAAGGAAGTTATCAATGAACCAGTTCAAACTATAGAAATATTCACAGAATTGGAGGTAAATGAAGCATCAAAACCTGAAAAGTTACTTGAGAGTGCGTCAATAATATCCGAAGAAATTCAAGCACAAATTTCTTCCAGTTTAAAAATTTCAAGCATTGAACCAGTTACTGTAGTTACTGACACAACCAAAGTTGATGAATCAACTTCAGTAATAAAAACAAATGAAGAACCTAAGGATGAAATACTTAAATCTGGAGAACTACGAGTAAGAACTGAGCCCGAAATGTTGCCAATATCCGATTCTCTTAAACCTGTAATTGAAGAAGAAATCAAAAAATCTATATCAATTCCTGAAACGGAATTAGAACCAAATGAGATAGCTAGTGGAACACCTGAAGTAACTCAAACAAAAGAAATAGTTGTTGAAAAAGTAACACTAACAACTGTAAAACAAAATGAAAACTCTGAGTCTGAGTCTGAAACAAATTCCAAAGACCAGGCTGAAGAAAACGTTTCAATTTCTGAAGGATTATTAAATTCTTTAGATAGTGCAAAAGATAAGACTTGTGTTGATTCCAGATCTATGGATTTACAAAAAGCTGATGAACCAGTAAATATACAAGCAACCATTAAAGTGAAACCCACACAAGTCAACACAGGAGAAATCCAAAATCAAGAAACTTTTGATACTGATACAGAAACAACACCTCAAAATCAGATTTCAGAATCCACCAATATTATAACAGGTGATGGTCAAAACGAGTCAGGTTCGGAATTAGATTCAAAAGATGCTATAAAACCGGAAGACGAAAATTTAAAAGAGGATATTCAAGAAGTTATAGAAGTTGATGTAGCTGAAGAAAAAGATGTTAGCATTGATAAACTTCAATCAAAGAAAGTTGAAGACACACCTACTCAAATAGAACTTTTGGATTCTGATGAAGGAGGTTGTAAAAATGTCAACCTTGAGAAAGAGAAGGAAAAAGAAATTGTTTCTAAAGCAGAGATTTCTTTCGACCATGATCAATTATTAAAGAAAGATAATGTTCAAAACTTAGCAACAGATTTAACCATAACACATGACTCAAATGTCAGTTTGAAAGACGAATCAATCAGTATCCTAACTGAAGAAGTTTCGCATAATCCAACTGTAGAGGCCTCACTAGAAAAAATCACTGAAGCCAGTGAAGCAATTATTTTAAAAACAACAATCACAGAAGCAGTAAGATTTGAAAAACTTTCTGAAGAAATTATAGTAGTTTCAAAATCTGAAGAACCCATCTCAGGCTTAAAAGAAACTTCCAAAGAGACAGAAACAGTAAAATCAACAATTGCTGAAGTCTCCAAATCTGCTGAAACAAAGAAAGAGATTGACACTGTCGCAGTTCCAGATACTCAGAATCACTCTTTGGAAAATGTAAAAGTTGATGAAGATAATTCTCAAACCAAAAACTCCAAAAAAGTTTCTGCTGAACAAATACAAATTAAGAATATCGATGGAGCACAAACATTACCTACGGAAACACTTGAACCAATTAAATTAGACACTGTCGTTGAAGAAATCAAAAATCCGTCACAAGTTCCGAAACCAAATAGTTGTGACATTGCAATGGCTGAAGACAAATTATCTGAAGATATGACCGAACAAGTTACTGAGGTCGAAGAAACACCCCCAATTGAAGTGCTGAAAGCAACCTGCAGAATCATAACGCACCCACCACTGCAACCAACAGAATCTCTAATTGAATCCGCACAATGCCTCTATGATGAAATATCACACCCGATTCTGGGAACAAGTTGTGAAATCAATACCCCCACTCTCGCCGAGGAACTAAGAATGGCTGCTGATAGAAATGTCAACAAAGAACTGCCAACAGCAGAACGCGTTATCCCGCAAAGCATACCATGTGAAAGCCGTTGCTTTACCCCCGAACCGCAACTCAACGAATCAATTGCAAGAGATTCCGTTGCTTCAACAGAACAATCGAACGCACAAGATGCCGCCCAAGGTAATCATATCAGCCAAGTTGCCAAGCAGCTAATATTTGCCGAGCAATCTGCGAAAAAACCAAAAACAAAGATCAGTGGTAGCAAGTTTCGGAATTTGACACTCCGCGACAGGCGGTTTTTAGCTGAATTGGAGAAACGTCGAAAACAAAGAGAACTCATTCAGAACTACTTAGATTCTTTAGATTGCACTGATACCCAAAGTTATATTAACGAAGACTTGTACCTTTTTGAAAGTAAATGTTCCATAGAGCGATCCCCCTATAGTTTGTTTATCGAACCATCAGACTATTGCATTGTAGGCGCCACTAGTACATCACCAATTGCCAATACGCATTTTCTTAATACTAACATTCTATTCTCAGATCGGATAAGTTCTGAATCAAATTGTACAGACGATAGCACAACGACGGTAATCGAGACATTCGGTTCGATGGAGTCCCGATCAAATTCGGACTCAGGCGAAGAGTTCAGTCCAGATAATTCGACCGACCGTGAAAGTTCTGCTACTGCTACCACTGCTAATATCAATATTTTAACTTCTACTAACAAAGCTACTAACCAATCGCACATTTATTCACAACCACCGCCACCACAACCTGAGCTTAGAACAGAGTCAGCATGTTCCAAGTTGCTTGAGACCCGGACTACCACGGGGGAAAACGAGGAACATGTTGATGATGATCCATTGAAACATTTAGTACCAGGTAAAAATATTCACAGCTCGTTTAGAACAATCTTTAGTTTTTCCTTGAACTAAGTTCCTACTAACAAATTAAACCTTCGAACCTTCAGAACCTAACGCTGGCTGATGATAAGAAGCTTAATGAGTACCATTTTGTTTGTTTTTTTTTTTTTTCTGTCCTATTTTCTTTGTGTTGAAAATATAGGTTCGATAGCCGAACGTGAATATAAGAAATGGTACAACGCGGTGGAAATGCCAAACAATCCTTATTCAGTGGAAGCTCTTAGACGCAGACTGAGTGGTGGGCTTGATCGGTCATTCGATCTACCCCACATCAGTCCGTGTAATGAAGATAACCCACTTCAGCTTTGCGAAAGTCCAGTCCCGGAAGCCGAAAGCAAGGCACAGGAGAGGGATTATTCAAGGTAAGATGTTGTTTTACGTCGTTATTTTCTTTTTTAAACTTGATCAAATTGCAAAACAGAATGTACTGATTTAAGTAAAAACCTTTTCCATATTTGAAGATATAGCAGAGACTACTACATCAACGATGCTAAACAAGCCAGTGGAACAACAAAGAAGAGTCCAACTTCACCGCCACCGCCGCAGATTTCTTCACCAACATCAACTGCATCATCAATCGAGGTAATTCGTAATGGATTTGAGAATAGAAATTCAAAAGATTGGACCCTTTCCACTCCGGTTCGTCGAAGTACTTCTTTAAAATACCCCAAGCAATTTCGCTCTAGTGTTATCCCTAAGACCCACAACGATCACAATGATGACATTTACGATGACGATAATGATGACGACACAATGTCACAATACTCATCGCGAAGTCTTCGAACCAAACCAAAACAACGAATATCTCCTAGTCCAAGTATTTTAACACATTTCGAAAAACAATTATTGCACAAAGATTTGAAACGCAATAGTTTTCGTGCCATTTCTTCAACGACCAAGGATTTTGTTCTGAATCCAATTTTCGATCAGAATGAATTTTTCAAAGATACAAAATTATCTATTCCCAAGGATAATAATAATTTGTCAGATGGTGATACAGCGGATTCAGGGGTGGATAGTTGTTTGAATGGGGTAGCTGGAGATGGCACTAGAACGAATCTTGTATTTTAGAGTGTTTTTTTTTTTCTCTTTATATTTTGGGGTAATGATTTACATCATAAGATTATATTATATTTATAAGTAAGTCGTATTTTATAAGGAGAAGAAATTCTTTTTCATTTATTATTATACTATTTTTAGTTTATACTTATAGTCATATTGTAATAATTTTGTTAATAATAATATTTAGACCAATGTAGAATCTTATTATTTTGTTTAATTATATTAAAACGCTAAATGCCATTTTGAGAAAATAGAAAACTATGTTAACTGCATTTGTGTTATGTCCTTGGTGCTTGAAGATTCATTAAATGATTCACGCGACTGACAAAATACCATGATTTCTTTTACACGCAGTATTTACACGACATCGAATTTATGTAGGAGTAATCTGCTCTGGATAATAAATTAGAGTATATTATTTAGTAAAATAATGATATAAAATCTTTCAAACATTCGATTAACTAAAGATAAGTAAATTTATTTCTACATGTTCCACAAGTTAATGTTGCTAGTTTGAAACCAATACTCATGTTGTTAGCTGATTGAATAGTTAAATTGTTTTACCATAATTTGTTTCAATTATAAAACGACAAATATTTGTCTCTAAAGGTGCCAATATTTTTTTTCGCCAAGCCTTGAAGTAGGTTCCAAAGCCCATCAGTTAACCAATTTTTAATAGATAGAATGGTTGAGCGATAATCATCTCTTTAATTAGTCAAAAAAAAATGTTTCCCTTTTATTACGAAGTAACTTTAAAAAAAAACATTTTATTTAAGGAAACTAAAATTTATTCCACGTTAAGTGAGCTTAAATTAGTTATTCCTGTGGTGAGTTATTTTTCTCATATAACTCTTTGAAGAAGGCCACTTGTGAGTTCAGTTAAATGAAAATTAAATACAGTAATAAGATGCAAACATTTAATTTCAACTTGATAGAAAATACAAACAAAAGAGCTGAGCTTAAAACTTCAAAATTGTGTCTTTTGAATTAGATACAAAATTCTAATTATTCTTGAAGGTTCTTGACCAAATTTGGATTTGTTGGATTTTTTTGTTCTTTAGTTTGTTCACGTAGATCATTTTTTCACTGGATTCCTAGAAAAAATACTTAACTTATAACAATAATAGAGACGTTAAATTAAATTATTAGATTAATCAAAATAATACATAAACATATGTATCATTGCAAATTATGTATCGTCAGTTGAAGCGCTAAACAAAAAAAGAAAGCATGAAATTTTATTCTACATGATGACACTTTTTTTATTTTATTTCAATTTCATTTGACTATTACTTTCCTTTTAACATTTTCTTAAGCTAAAATCTTTTTACTAAAAACTATTAATTTCATAAATATGAAGCAAATGTTTTAGTAAAATTGCGTTCAAAGTGTTCTCAACAAATTCGAGATATTTTTTATCTAAGGCAAGTATGTATGTACATATGTATGTATGTAAAAAGATTTTGAATTGAAAAGTGTTTTCAGTAAATTTTGTGAGCTGCTTAAACAAAATTAATTGTTTTTTACGTGTTTTATTTGAAAATTGTAGAATGTATTCCGGAAATGAATTTTTTTTCTAATAATTTATTATACTTGTTGAAATTCCCAACACAAACTCGCAGGTGAGTAAACATTCTGTGTCAAATATATTTTGTAGAAAAGAATGTATGTATGTTTAGATAGTGCTAAACGTAAACTTAATAAATAACAGACAATTTTACTAATAACATTTGTTTCGCATATCATCATAACAAAGCAACTAAAAATTTGGTGGAGCGATTAAATACATTTTCAACCAAATTTTTTTTTTAAACTAATTTTCTGCATATCTCTTTAACTATAAGCAGTGATGAGCGGTGTAGGGAAATTTTGAATTTCTGTTGAAATTTATAAGTTTCGATTTTATAGTAGTCTGAATTACTATATATGTATAATCTTCCAAAATGAATATTTTATACCTATTCTCTTTTAAATAAAGTTGCATGGAACAAAAATACTCATTGGAACAAGCCATTAAATTAATTTCATTACAATTCTCTCGATCTCCCTTTAACGCATTTTATCCTTCAATCGAATTATTATTCATCTTTTATGTATTATTTACTCTATCTAACAAAATATTCCAAGTAAAGAACATTTATAGATTTGTCGTCTTTCTTAGTTATTTTGTTAAACTTAAATGTAAATAAAAAATATTAACCTGAATTAATAAACAAATTAATTTTCCCACAGTTGGATGAACGATTAAAACACAATTCAAATACCGTTGAAACAACAACACCTGTCAAGGAAATGTGCCATAAGCTGGAGAAACAATGCCGGATAGAAGCTGACATTTACTTAGCAACTCCAGTTCAGGTTATCGAAGATATCCCCCAGGCTTTTGCGGATAAGAATTCTATTCAGACAGTTGGCTCGATAAACTCACTAACTACAGAAGCGGTTAGCAAACTTTCTAGTGAAACCAGTTCGATTCTCACAAATGAGAGTCTAACACCCAGTGAAGATTCCGATACAATTCGTATTTATGATCTGAAAAAGCAAGAAACTCGACTTGTCAAGGAATCAACTCAAACAACAACAATAACAGTGCCAAAATCTCCAGAGAAGAAAGTTCGTCCAACAGAACTTGATATAGTGCCAACACTAGCACCACCAACAGCTACAATATCATCAAAAAGCTCTACACCAACTTCATTTAAATTCTTACAACCCAAAAGGAAGCTTATTAATCCTAGTCAAGTGCTATCCATCGATTTGGATGCCACTCCAGTAAGATTCTTTTTTCAAGGAGAAATGAGAGAAAATTTAATTGAGTCTTTCACTTTTAGGTAGCATCACCTACATCAGAGAAACCAGTTATAGAGGCAGAAGTTGTCCATGCATTGCCATCAGTCAAGGCCTTGGCAAAGGCCTTCCTTTTGACTTCGTCAACTTCATCATCGGATAACAAATGGCGGAAGGTAAGTGTGCTTAACCGGCTACAAGGACCAGAAGCAGGAATATCACATTCTTTTGTTAAGGCCCGCGCAAAAGCACCCCTGCAGTTCTTAAAATCCACAACTCCAACGACAACACCAACCCCAACAACGGTAGTTCCAGCAGCCAATATCAGCAGAGGCATTCAAAAGCAACCAGAACCAGTAATACCAGATACAACTAGTCAAGGATCTGAGGACGCAACAATTGCTTCTGATTTATCGTCTCTCGAAACGTAGGCTCTATTACCTGAAAAATGTTTTCAAATACATTGAATTTGTCTTTCTTTTCATTTTGTAGAGATCCACCATCAAGACTTGACGCCGGCGATGCATTAGATTCAAATGCAGATGAAGACAGAGCTGTTAGTCCAGTTGTTCTACCAGGATGTTTGAGAAATAATATTGCTTTCTTTGAGAATTTAAAGAATAAGTAAATATTTGTGTTTGAGGAGGACTTATTGTTCAGTCCTCTATTGGATTGTTTAGCCTGATTTTTGTTTAGATATCTTCATACAAATTTTAAATAATGAAGATATTTTCAAGCTTAAAAAGAAGTAATATATTATTACAAGAACATCCTGTAGAAAAAGTATATATATATATATACATATATATTTTCAAAAATATTTATAACCAAAAAATAAATGTATTAGTGCCATTGGATTATTATTATTTTATGATGGATATTAAATTATGTGCCCTATTATGTCAATTTTATATACCTTAATGTATCTAACCTAGATAAACGTATAAATGGAGATCATTATTTATTTTGTATACCAAAGATGATCGCCAAATAGAAGCCTTTAAAAGGCGCCAAATAGATCAAAATGTTAAATTAATAGTCTTAAAAAGTTTAAAAGATACAAATAAAAAATATATATATACCTAGTTAATTTATCCGCATTTTGTTGTTTTTTTTATTATTTACTAGCTGTTCCCCGCGACTTCGTCCGCCTCAATTTATTATTATATCAATTAAGATTAAGTTTTAAAAAATATATATTTTAAAGTACTTCGTAAAGGATATTTAGGTTTTATTTTATTATGGCTGAAGAACATATACGGATTTTCTCTGCAACCCGATTTTGACAATGTAACGGAAGCCCTTTAAGATGAATAATTTTCTTTCCTTTTGCAACATTTTCCACTCATTCTTCGCTCCTATTGATAGTAGCGTAATTTTAATAATTTATTTAATTTATTAATAATTTAATTAGCTTAAAACCAAGAGTTCCTCAGATTCAAACAAACAAAACTCTTCAGCTTTATAGATTAGTATAGATATATGTAGATAAACATATGTATGTTCATATGTTAATTATGTGTACTGAATATTATTTATCATAATATGTATTTTAAATACAGATTAAAACTAATAAGTAAGGAGTCGACACATTTTGATTAAAATGTTTTGTTTTTTAATTTCAATACTGGAAAGTGATGGTCATGACTCATAATACTCAAAAACAAAATCCACGATTCGTTTGAAAACAAAAATCTATCCCATGCAATGCGTGCCTTCTGTTCTCTTTTTAATACGATATCCCGCTGGCTGATTAGTGAAAGAAAAACAAAGTGCTTGGTGGCGTTCGACTGCGAGAAGAACAACTGGTCAAACAATTAAGGTAATGTAGCAAACTTTGACCTCTTAAGCGCAAAGCAAGTCGCAAGGAGAATTGATGGCCCCGTATGTAAGGACGGACGATTCCGCAATCTACCTCGAATTCAGATGTGTCGTGAAAAAAATAAACTCGCTAGATTCCGTCGGACAGGTCACCTAGCTCGCATGAAAGCAGTGGAATCACCTCGGAAAGTTCTATGTAGTACATTTTATGGTAGGGACAGCGTGGCAGACCATCCTTACTTGGAGGGACGGCCGGCGGCGGCGGCGCAGACCAAACCGTCCGAATCCTTTGCGCAACTGAATGGCGATGGCATGGCGTTCGTCACGATCGGGATAAATGAGAGACTCCTTTGGTCATTGGTCATTGGTTATGAATCATTATAGGAGAATGGTCATTAGTGGTCTTTGGTCATTGGTCATTATTGGTATTTGGTCATAAATGGTCATTGGTCAATATAGGTCATTGGTCATTATTAGTCTTTGATCATAAATGGTCTTTGGTCATAAATGGTCATTGGTCATTATAGGTTATTGGTCATTGGCCTGTACAGGTCATTGGTGAAAGGTCAAAGTTCAAAGGTCAGAGGTCAAAGGTCAAAGGTCAAAGGTCAAAAGTACAATGACCAATGACCTATTATGACCAATGACCTATATTGACCAGTGACCTATATTAACCAAAGACCATTTATGACCAAAGACCATTTATGACCAAAGACCAATAATGACCAGTGACCTATATTAACCAAAGACCATTTATGACCAAAGACCAATAATGATCAATGACCTATAATGACCAATGATCATTTATGACCAAAGACCATTTATGACCAAAGACCATTTATGACCAAAGACCAATAATGACCGGTGACCTATATTTCGCCTATTGATCGTAACGTAATTTTTTATAGCTTAAAGTCTTAATCAATAAATAAACTATCCAATGCAAAAATAATTTTTCAATTCGATCAAGTAGTTTTTGAGATCAGCGCCTTGAAACGAATAACGGAAGCCCTCAAAGATGAATAATTTTCGCCGTTTTTGCAACATTTTCCACTGGTTCTTCTCTATTATCGGTCGCAGCGTGATGTTATATAGCCTATAGCTTTCCTCGACAAATGGACTATCCAACACAAAAAGAATTTTTTAATTGGAACCAGTGGTTTCTGAGATTAGAGCGTTCAAACAAACAAACTCTTCAGCTTTATATATTAGTATAGATTTATTCAATTATGGCTCATCAATATTCACAAGATTCTAGGGTCCAAGATTCGTCTCATAGGTATGTAAATATTCCTTTAAGTAGCAAGAGAGTGGAGCAAATCTGTATGAATACATTACTTAACCTCGACCTATCCAAAATTTGAAATTTAAGTATTTGATGTGAAAGACATTGGATATTTTTATCGTAACATTCTCATTTCCAGTTCTAATTTTAAATAAAACGGTCATATAAATATCTCAAATGGAAAAAAAAAGAAATTGTCTGGTCATTGAGTCGACAGAGATTAATGAAGAGTATTTTAATTTAAACCGACAATGGAGAACATATGCCTTTGAATCAACTACCCCTTACCTAGTAAAAAAAAATTCAAGAGTTCTAATTGCAACATTCAATTTTCTAACACTTAAAGTACAAAGTTGTAGATATACGAAACAGTCTTTTTATAAGTTTGTTTAATTATGTATATTATAATATGAAAACTCACTTTCGTTTATGTTTAAATAATAATTTATTGTCAGATTAAAAATATAAAATTTCGTTTTATTTATTTGATTTTTATTTAAGTGGGAAAGTACACAATAATGTTTATAAAATCCCTAAATTCTCTTTAATATTTGCCTTCATTATGTGGCTTGTGATGATAGAATTAAAAAAAAAATATATATATAAATTGAAGATGAGAAGAAAGTACAAAAAAAAATACATTGAATGCAAGAAAGGCACTATAAAATCGCTGTTATCGGGAAAGATGCAAACCTATCACGGTTTTTGTCGTCGTCCTTCCACATTACATAGTTTTATCAATTAAAATAAAATTGAATAGAAAGTAGAAAAATGGAAGTCCAATATAATTAATATTCTTCTAGGGAATGATTGAAACTCAATAGCTCTAGTCAAAGAGCACTATGATGAATTTTTTTGGGATGCTCCGCAATGTATAGGACATAGATGAGTGGAATTGCAAAACATAACGCTAAAATCATTATAAACAAACACACCCACGACATGTCACAATCCGATCCTGACCAATCCCAAGGACGTACAGCCGGTCCGGGAATTATTCTTGGCTGAGGTATTGATTCATCCAGAACGCCGCTCATCAGCGGTTCATAGCCATCTGAATGATTATTTCCCATGTAAAGGCTATTATCTGTAATAGAAACAAAAATGATTAATGTTTAAATGAGAAAATAAAATACTATTTTAATTTAAATTTTTTTTTAAATTTTGTTACAACTGTAAAATTGATCAGAAATTGAAAATTTAGCTCAAATATAAATATAAATGCACTTTAATTTTTATGAGCGAGGATGCGAAGATATTAAATATTAATTTGACGACATTTTAGAGCTGGAACAAACTTTAAACATACAAATATTACTAAAGTCAAATAATTCACTTATTTACAGAGCTAAAAACTTATTGAAGACTTTAAACACCAAAGAAACCACTTTTGAAAATAAAAAATGCTAGCTGCAATTTCACACTCAAAGACAGAAAACGCAATCTACCGAAGTTCCAAATTATGTATTAATTTATTTTTATTTAGCGAAATAACCTTATCACAAGAAGGGTCATCTTTAATCAAAGAGAGTAAAGCTTGGAGCGTTGCCCGAATTTCGAATAAATGATAATAATTACAATCTGGAGAAGAATTAATAATTAAATAGCTTGAGAAAAGCGATAACATTTTAAATATAACCAAAACCGAATTATACCGATTGTTTTTAAGTTCAAGATTATGAAGTAATTACAAAGGATAGGCTCATATTTGTTAATTGATACAAGTTAATTGATTTATTGATTGAAGAAAATTAACAAGATACAAAATTAAGAATAAACATTTTTGCATGTTATTTGTAAACAAAATCATTGAACAGTCGTTTCCAAAAAAACATACATATGATTTTAAGTGGTGACTTTTGGGTTTTATTTTCAAATACCCTCACATTTTGTAGATTTAAAATACATAGGATGCGAGTATTGTGAGTTCCGATTCTTCGTGGCATATGCAACACAAAATTTACCACCCACATTTAACCGACTAAAAAAATATTTACTGGTATGATTTTAAGTATAAATGCAAGTTATTCAATTTTTAAAAGTATTAAATGTAGGCAGATAGATGAGAAATAAAATATAGCAGGTACACGGGTACCTGGATTGATTTATTACATGCTTATCTTTATTAAAATTTTGTTTATACTAATAAAAAAGCTTCACCTCTGGCAAGGAAGGAAGAAGAATAGCAACTGATCATTTTAATGCAAGTTTTTTCATTTTATTCATTTAGCACTAAAATGAGTAAAATATGTTGATAATAAAAATGACATACATATGTGTATACATATGTATGTATATTCCATAATAAATGGGATCGAAATGATTGTAGCCAATAAAAGAAAATCGTTATTGGAGAAACATGACAATTTTAGAAAACAGTAATAAATATGTGAGGCGAGATTAAAAGAAAATTCAAATTCAAGTACAAGCTTCATTACTTAAAATCTTACATACCTTCAATAGAATCATCTCTATAAGCATTGTTTCTCACTGAGGATTTCAGAATAATATCATTGATAGTATCCCCCGCTGAGTTTACCGATGCAACAAGCAGTTTCTCACTCAAACTAGCATTCTCCAAGGGATTTCTTTGAATGCCCGCCTCACTGACCTGTGGGTGTTTTGGACTATTGTTACCGCTTTTGTGAACAGCAGGAAGTGTTTCCAGCAGCACTGAGTGAACGGTGACAGGTATTTTCACAACCTTCCTTGCGTATATTTCGTTATCTTTGTCGATTTTATTTAAGCGTTTAATGTCAGCGACCTTGAGAGAATACAAAAAAAAAAACATAAAAAATAATTATCACACTAAACTCACACTTATGGGATATAATTGATAATTGATTTAGCATTAGCACTTACTGTGCAGTGGAAACGTAACGCAAGTGCTTGAAGGGTATCACCATCTTGGACTTGAGCTTCGATTGTGTTTTCGAATTTTTGTAGGGATTGTGGAACCTTTTGCATTGGCACGAAATCTGTATCTTCATCGAAATGTTGCGTATATTTTCTAAACAAAAACAAATTTCAAAGAAAGTAAACATTGGTAAGATTGTAAATAATGTAGTTGACACGACACACTTCTTACTTTTGTCTTTTCAATGCCATAATTTGATTATTTTGGGGAATTCCAAGCTGTTACTTGTTGTTTTTACCTTTTTGGTTTGTTTTTATTGGTTTATTTAGCTTTCCTTAGTTTATTTCATGCACTTGAGACATTATTTAAGTATAATTTAGTTTTATTATTACTGCTAAAACAAAAATTTGTGTATTTTCGGGAAAGAAATAGGGAAAGCAGATTTACAGAATTATAAAAATCTATTAAGATGCGGATGTGCGAAATAATGCACAAAAGATGACAGCTGAGATCACAGATGACAAGACAACACAAAAAATGTCGAAAGAATGGGCTCGTTCGGAAACTAGGCTTTACACATTTTAGGATCCATTTCTACAAGCTATTGCTTGATAGAAATCAATGATTTTGGATCTATATTTTAATTTTGAAATTCAAGAGATATATTGATTAACATAAATAATTTTTTTTTTTCTTTAGTTTTGGCGAATTAAAATTAATGTTTTAAATTTTTATCAAGTTTGTAAGAAAATGAAATAATTTCCATTTTTGACGAACTGATTCAATTAATCCTAATAGGTTATTTTCTTATTTTTTATCTTCCTGCACAAATACAAAAGCTGACAATTAATTACAAAATTGACTTTCTCATAACCTGAACCTGAAGGATTAAAATAATATAAAATTAAATATTAGTACACATTTTCACTGTTATTAATTAATTAATAAGTTACTGGAGGTGTGGAATATTTAGGCACATCATATTTACATAGGCTCAAAGTAACAAAAGTTTTATAAATTTAATAACTCTTTGAAAGATCGTCAAAAAGGTACCAATGTATTTTTTAGTTGCATTAGTTTGTTACAATTTTTAATTATTATAAATTTGGTACCTATTTTCGCAATGATCACACCAATAGCATAAAATGCCGAGATGGAGTGAATATCCCTATAGATTGTTTATTATTGTTGTTGGGTGATACGCCATCGCGACATTACGTTATAGACTTTAAATTTTTATTTGATGTTGACGAACAAGAAACTGATAAAAGTCAAAATGACAGTTGATAATTTGTTTACAAATAAAACTAAATTCACATAAAGTAAATAATTGAAAAACATTTATAAAATTAATTATATAATATTATAATGTCGTCAAATGACGAATTAAGCCATCATTTGAGACAAGAATATTGCCAAACCCGCCCGAAATATAGACAAGGAAAAAAATTAACTGCTGTTAAGGTATTGTTTGTTTTCGATGGTTTTTTATTTAGAAATGTTAAATATTTGTTTTATTATAAAAGGTTTACACAATTGCTAATGAATCAGTGCACCTGCTAGTGTTTGGTGTTCCAAAAGTAAATCTACAAAGCGATCTAAGACGAACATTCCTGAGGCACGGACCGTTGGACTTTGTTCGATGTGTTACAAATGAATTGAGCCAAAAAAGTTAGTTTTACCTTTAATAAACAGCTTCTACCCTCTTCAAAATTAAGATGTAGATTGAGCTTCCTTAAAATCTTAATTATTATTTTCTAACTTCATGATTTGATTTATGTATGTATTATTTAATTGTGAAATTGTTCTCTGTTTTAGTTGATATCGAAATTTTCACCGATGTCTTTCATATAAAATTTAAAAAACTTGAACATGCCAGGCGAGCAAAACGTTTTCTAGATGCTCAACAGTTCTACGGTGGTATTTTACATATATCCTACGCACCCGAATATGAAACTGTCGAAGAAGTTCGTGCTAAGTTTGCCAAGCGAATAATGGAAGTGAGATATCGTATGAATATTAATCAAAAGGAGGCCGATAAAGAAAGAAATGACCAAACAAATGCAGAAGAACTAAGTTAAGATTTATGCTTTTTTAATAATTTTTAAAAAATAGTACATACATACATACATGTAAATAATTAAAAGAATTTTTATTTTGAACTAATAACATACATTTTGTTTTTTTTTTTTTTTTGACTTAACAATATCTAATGACTTGTTTTTCGCCAATCATGGTACATATTCAAGAACCTTATACGTTTTTGCCATACTTCATGTCCATAGTAAGACCAAAATCTGAAAAAAAAAAACAAGTTATGAGTGTTTGAGAATCTACGGAATACATCTTAACGTCGTTTTCATTTTTAAGATTACAGCACATCTAGCTGTCTGCGTAAATATCTTTAACTAGCTGTTCCCCGCGACTTCGTCCGCCTCAATTTATTATTATAGCAATTAAGATTAAGTTTTAAAAATATATATATTTTAAAGTACTTCGTAAAGGATATATAGGTTTTATTTTATTATGGCTGAAGAACATACGGATTTTCTCTGCAACCCGATTTTGACAATGAAACGGAAGCCCTTTAAGATGAATAATTTTCTTTCCTTTTGCAACATTTTCCACTGATTCTTCGCTCCTATTGATAGTAGCGCAATTTTAGCTTAATTATTTAATTTATTAATAATTTAATTAGCTTAAAACCTTCCTCGACAAATGAACTATTCAACACAAAAAGAATTTTTAAATTCGAACCAGGAGTTCCTCAGATTAGCGCGTTTAAACAAACAAACTCTTCAGCTTTAGATATTAGTATAGATTAGTATAGATATAGATAAACATATGTATGTTCATATGTTAATTATGTGTACCGAATATTATTTATCATTATATGTATTTTAAATACAGATTAAAACTAATAAGTAAGGAGTCGACACATTTTGATTAAAATGTTTTGTTTTTTAATTTCAATACTGGAAAGTGATGGTCATGACTTATAATGCTCAAAAACAAAATCCACGATTCGTTTGAAAACAAAAATCTATCCCATGCAATGAGTGCCTTCTGTTCTCTTTTTAATACGATATCCCGCTGGCTGATTAGTGAAAGAAAAACAAAGTGCTTGGTGGCGTTAGACTGCGAGAAAAACAACTGGTCAAACAATTAAGCTGGCGGCGCAGACCAAACCGTCCGAATCCTTTGCGCAACTGAATGGCGATGACATGGCGTTCGTCACCATCGGGGTAAATGAGAGACTCCTTTGGTCATTGGTCATTGGTTATGAATCATTATAGGAGAATGGTCATTAGTGGTCTTTGGTCATTGGTCATTATTGGTATTTGGTCATAAATGGTGTTTGGTCATAAATGGTGTTTGGTCATAAATGGTGTTTGGTCATAAATGGTGTTTGGTCATAAATGGTGTTTGGTCATAAATGGTCATTGGTCAAAGTAGGTCATTAGTCATTATAGGTTATTGGTCATTGGCCTGTACAGGTCATTGGTGAAAGGTCAAAGGTCAGAGGTCAAAGGTCAAGTGTATAATGACCAATGACCAATGACCTATTATGACCAATGACCTATATTGACCAGTGACCTATATTAACCAAAGACCATTTATGACCAAAGACCAATAATGACCAATGACCTATAATGACCAATGACCATTTATGACCAAAGACCAATAATGACCAGTGACATACATTTCGCTTATTAGTCGTAACGTAATTTTGTATAGCTTAAAGTCTCCCTCGATAAATAAACTATGCAATGCAAATAGAATTTTTCAATTCGAACCAGTGGTTTCTGAGATTAGCTCGTTCAAACAAACAAACTCTTCAGCTTTATATATAAGTATAGATAATATTTTTAGAGTGAAGGAAATCAAAAATCGTCTGGAAGCAGAAAATGCCTCAACACTTATAGACATTTATTGAACATCAAAAGATTACCAAGCGTTTAAAAATAAACAATCAGAAAGGAATTTTCGAGATGTGAGTCCAGTCCAATCTGCCCAGCTTAGTTTTTATCTGATTAAATGTAGATTGAATACAATTTACAATGGTCGGCGGATTTTATTCCTTTGACTAGAAGTTTGAAGTCTTGGCTGGGTTCCGAAAATTCAAAAGGCTATAGTAGGATCTATTGAATTTAATCAGCTTTATTGTTATTTGATAAAACTCTTCACTTAACGAATTTGAAGGATTTCCCAACTATAAATTTATGCTCGACTATCCTGCAAAAAAAATTGATAAATACTTACACTCCAAAGATAGCTCCTCCCAAGTGTGCAGCATGATCAAAGAACTTCCATCCAAACAGAACACCGGCGACGTCAAGTCCTATTATAACTTTTATCGCCTGCAATAAAGAACAATTTTGTTTGAACCCAAACAATTTATCATTTGTCTGTTTCATTTTACCGCTCCCGCTGAAAAAGTGACCATTGGCAGAAATAGAATGCTCAATTGTGTGTTTGGGTATTGTGTACAAACATAAGCTAGAATCGTCATAATCGCACCTGACTTGAAAAATAAAATAAATTAGTATACTTCATTAGGTAGTTGCGCTGAAGAAAATACCGCTCCAATAGACATTCCAGCTGTGGATGTTATCGCTTTGACAATAACACTAGACAAACTGGCAATAACTCCGGCGCTAAGGTAAAGAGCCATAAATTGTTCTTTGCCTAGGGCTAGAACAGCTGCCGTTGAGAAACTATGTAAAACATACATATTTGCGAATAAATGGAAAAAAGAATAGTGACTGAAAGTAGAGAGGAACATAGGCCAACAGACAACACCTAGAACATCATACAAATTTTCGTTAATTGGTTTTAGGTGAAAAGTTTATGATTTCTTACGTGCAGCAGGGTTTGAACAGAAATACGTAACCATTACATTTCGCATCCGGGGAACTCTCCAGAGGCCAAATACTAAGAGGTTCAAGGCAAACAGTGGCACAAACACCTTTTCTCCAGCAGTCAGTTTGTCCCACACTACAGTCAACTCTCTTTTTATTTGACTATATTTGCTTCTTCCATCGTCTGATCTCCTCAACCATGGAAGTTTTGATTTCTTTGCAAGTTCAATCATATGATTGCGAGCTCGTTCGTATTCGCATATTGTGGCACCTAAAAAGCATCCTGCACTAAACTATGAGATACCACGTAGGTGTTATTGATATAAAAATACTGGATTTTGAATTGGAAGTTTAATTACCGCGCCTGTGAATAGGAAAGCTTTCACGAGATTTCCTGATGGTACGGGTCCAGTGTTCACTGGCAAATTATCGAATGGTGTCGTTTGCAAACGGGCGCGAGGTGCATTGTTATTTCGTACACTGCTACGTATGGCTCGAGATGTGAATTGGGGAATCTTTGAATGATGCAACATAGGCAATTGTGCGATGTTGGGAGCTTGTCTAAGATTAATTGTGGATTAAATTATTGTCACACTGAGCGCAATTTGAATTATTCATACCTGAGTTGAGGGGTTAACCCTCGGTATATAAAATTTATCGCTAACATTTTATTAATGTGTTAGTTTTTAAATAAAATCCAATTCGAAATAAGCTCGGTTTCTCTTCGGACTCGGAATATTTTGATTTTGACAACTCAAAAGTGACATATTTAAGCAAACATCAAATTGACATTTATGGCCATGAATAAAATGGACACATATGGTAGCTAATACATCCGTAAACACAATATGGCCTAGCGCAACACTCGCGGGCAACTAAGTTTCCGGTAACTTTACATTTATCCGAGTTCCAAACTTTTGGAGGGATGTGAGATTATCTGCCAACTTACGCATCCAGTAAGAATACCAAATATTTGTCTGATGGCGATGTGGTAAATCTTGTAGATTTCCGCATATTTTGGTGTTTTTTTTTATTTAAACTACTGATTGGTTTGTTATATTTGCCTTCAATTTTACATCATATATGTATAATCTTAATTTTATTTAAGTGCATCAAACTACAGTTGAAAATGATTTCACTAAGTTCTCAATACCATACTACTATCTACATAATATTATTCAGATAAATTATCTACCTAGATCTGTAAATAGAACAGTAATGTTTTTTGAATTTTAAGTAAACATTTGATAAACTTTACTTTTCCAATTTCAAGATTTGACAAAACCTTTTAGGATCGTTTAGGGTCAAAACCAAAAGAGTGAATTTATGTTACTAACCTTTAATTGATAAAGGTTTCCAAATTCTGAAAATGGTTTCTCATTTTTTCTAAATTACAAAAATCAAAACAATTCAGAAAAAACACGACAGATAAGTATCTAACAATTCAAAAAAGTAAGTTTTTTTTACAAGCATTTAGCTTGTATGTCTCACTGGCCTATAAGCCTTGAACCGTTTTGAACAAAGTACATAAGGGATATTCACGATCTGGTGCAACAGGTCTAGTATCATTCTAAAAATGCAGAAGTGTAAAATCTTACAACACTACAACAACAAAATATATGGAGTGCAATTTTGCTATAGTGTCGCACTTTAGCTATACCCGAAACCTATTGCAACAGAAAAATACACCGGTGTAAAATTTGCAGTGGCATTTTTGACAGCTCACTAAGAGGCACAAGTCTTTGGAAGCTGAAAGAAATATCTTATAGTTCTTTTTTATTTTATTAAATTAAATGAACCGGAGGGAAAACCGTGTAATAATGATTCTAGATTTCATTCATGAAACAGGAAATTTAAAAATTGAATTCATTCCATTTTGAACATTTGTCGATAGTGATCGTTGTCTAATGAAGCTAAAATATTTTGAAGCCAAGCAATGGATTTAGATAATTTGTTCATCCAACCACAGGATGCTAGAATGAATAAAAGGTCCTCGTTCAATTCGTTAAGGATTTTAACCACAGCATCTTATTAACTGTCTGCATTTTCCAGAAATAAAATATACATGCATCTATGGGTTAGCATTTTTATGATTTTCGGCATGAATTTTATTTGATATATTCGATCGACATAATTTTATCTGCAGCATCTTCTATTAAAAATTCTGTGATATTTTCTTTTTCCGTTTTTTTTTTGGCATCTTTAATAAGCTTGGACAAACTTCAATTCTTATAAAAATTAAATTTTCAAAACAAAAAACAAATGCCACGCATTTTGAAATTTACTGCAGTGTTGCAAATCGAAGAGTAAAAGTGCGTTCACGATCTACTAAGAAATAATAAAATTTCGCATTTTTGCTAGGCTCGTTGCACCAAATTGGGAATACCCCTATAATTTGATTATAAGTACTTGTAAAATCTGGCTTAGAATTAACCAGAAACATTTAAAATTTAATACAAAGTGAATGGATTAATGAAATGCCAATATAATTCATCTTTTCTTGGTTGAATGGTCGAACCTAACAAACATGTACATTAAGAACTGAATGCATTCATTCACGACGTCAAAATTTAATAAGAAAAAAACTTCTAATTTTGTACTTGATATCGAATCAAAAATGAAAAAGTTGTGCAATGTACAACCAATTTGATATTTGTTCATAATACGTTAAATAACTTGACATTTTATTAAAAACAGTCAGCACTAAGATGAAAACAATATACTTCCCAAACTTTTAGTAATGTAAATGTCATCTCAATTACTTTTAATTCTATTGACAATGAAAATCGTGAATTTGTGAAATTGCGTTTTCGATACAAAAAAAACATGCATTTGAAGTCGTCTCTTTCTTTAAAAGGCAAATTTATATGTTAGAGTGAGTACGAGTAATTACAGTGGTGTATGTAAAATATATCCCGCCAAAAAAATGCATTTGAAAATTCTCATGTCTCCAGCAAAGCCGCACACAAAACTGAAATCACTTTAGAATTGACTGTCGATCTGCTCATATGGTCGTGTTTAGATAAGAATAAAAAAGTACTACATATATATTATTCTGAACAAAGGATTCCAACTTGTAAAAATATCAAGTGCATTCTATTTTTTTTATATAAAAACAAAATCTACAACAAACTAAAAGAATGTCTTTCATTGCTGGCAAAGAAAATATCTCAGAAAATATGGAACGCTTTTCATTGAAGGTAACTTTGGCAAAATTCGAGTTAATCTTGTAAAAGTCTTCATTGTTTTTGATTTTTCTTATAGAGTCCTAGCAAAATCTTGACTGACAACGTATCAAACGTTCGCAAAGGACAAATACCTATGTTTAACGCCGACTCGCCAATGAAATTGCAACAGAAACAGCAACAGCAACTGCTGCCGTCATCAGCAGCAGCTTCAGAGGTAACCAGCTTAGCCAACAAGGAAGCTGCTCCCTTCGATCCTCAATTAGAACCATTGTTGAGGGAGAATCCTCGTCGTTTTGTCATCTTTCCAATCCAATACCAGGACATCTGGGAGATGTACAAGAAGGTAAGTGTTTTTTTTTTTTTCATTGAAGAAAAAAAAATACATACTTCCCGCCAATATATCTGTGATTCATAACTCTGCGCGCCTAAATTACGCGGTAGAATTCAATTGAACTTTATTTATTTATTTATTTTTTTTTTGCTGAAAAATATTTTTTTAGCAGTTTTATCGCGAAGTATTATATTTCAATTTCTTGAGAATTTCTACCATGAAGTCATTTTAAAGATTTTGGCGCCATTTTACTGGTGTTAGTAAATGTGGTTTCCGGTGGGTTACATGAAAATGTATGTACATATTACAAAATGAGTTCATGCACTTCTAGTTTCTTCTATGCTGCGTTGGCAAGAATTGTGGAATTTTTCTATCTTCATATGTGCAATTAAGAAAAACCAAAACCGGTTTTAGGGAAGATGAAAACAGGTGGAACTAAATCAAGTTCGTTTTGTAAAATAAGGGGATGATAAATAGGTTTTTTTTTTTGTTGTGTGATGAAATTCAATGCTTATGTGCTTGGTTTAAGAAGATTTATGTCGCTTGGTGACGCTTTGTGATTCCAAATCTATTTCACAACTTCACTTTCTCCAGCATATATTTGAGCTAAAACATATAGAAAAGTGGATGTGATAATAGTTTTTATGAGTTGAATAAGTTGCAATACATTTTCTAGAAGTATTCAAATATTGAATAATTTATACAATAGTTTACGTTTTCAATTTACGACTAGTACTAGATTAAGCCGGTCATATTCGGCATACAATTGTAGGCTTCCTTCATTTCTAACATAAACATTTGAATCCTGCTTTGTAACATCGAATCTTTTTTAATGTTTCATAGTAACATTGAAGAAACTACTTGTCCTTTTTTTTTAAAGTAAGTTCACCAGCTTAATCTAGTCTTCCCTCTTCAATTTGAAATACGAACATTGAATGTAACTTATTTTCACATGCAGACTTTATTTCGAAAATGTTTACTCCACTTTTCAAAAAAAAAGAATAAACTAAATATTGATTAAACATTCTTCTAACAGGCCGAGGCATCATTCTGGACGGTTGAGGAGGTAGACTTATCCAAAGACACAACTGACTGGGAGAACTTGACTTCAGGAGAGCGTCATTTTATTTCGCATGTGCTTGCCTTCTTCGCTGCATCTGATGGCATTGTAAATGAAAATTTGGTTGAACGTTTCAGTCAGGAAGTCCAAGTGACTGAGGCTAGATGCTTTTATGGCTTCCAAATTGCCATGGAAAACGTGCATTCGGAAATGTACAGTATTTTGATTGATACTTACATCAGGGATCCAAAGGAGAGGTTTGTTAATTTATTACAATTTTATTTCTCTAATAACAACTCCTTCAATGAATTTTCAGAGATTATCTATTTAATGCCATTGAAACATTGCCTTGTGTTAAGAAGAAGGCCGATTGGGCGATGGCATGGATCTCAAGCAAATCAGCGAACTTCGGAGAGCGTATCATTGCCTTCGCGGCTGTCGAGGGTATCTTCTTCAGTGGTAGTTTCGCGTCGATCTTTTGGCTGAAAAAGCGGGGTCTTATGCCAGGTTTGACATTCTCCAATGAATTGATTTCCCGAGACGAAGGTCTCCATTGCGACTTTGCATGTTTGATGTTCCGTCATTTGGTGCAGAAGCCAAGCAAGGAGCGTGTAATTGAAATCATCTCAGAAGCAGTCAAGATCGAACAGGAATTCCTTACTGATGCCTTGCCGGTCAATCTTATCGGCATGAACTGTGATCTTATGTCGCAGTACATTGAGTTTGTTGCCGATCGCCTACTTCGTGAATTGGGAGTTGGAAATGTGAGTTAGAAAAGAAAATAGATGACTGAATTGAGTTTTAAAATAACCTTAATTTTTCTTACCACACAGGTTTACAACACACCCAATCCCTTCAGCTTTATGGAATTGATTTCCCTTGAAGGCAAGACAAACTTCTTCGAGAAGAAAGTCGGTGAATACCAAAAATGGGGGGTGACAGCAAATCCATTGAACAATGTGTTTACACTGGACGCAGATTTTTAATCAAATCCTTCATACCTGATTTTAGTTAGTTATTAAATTAATTTTAAGTTCTCTTATCACATTGTCATTTTGGGTTTACGATTGGTATTCATCAGAGTTTTTTTCGTGGACAATTAGTTTAAACATTTTATAATATTGATATCAATTCGTTAATATTTGATTTATTACTGTTTGTTCTATGAAAAATTCTTGAATTATTACCTATTTTATTTTTCATTGTAAAATTTCTTTCATCACAGTCATCTGACATACATAGATCTATTAATCCTAACATAGCAAATAAAATGTGTACTGACACACAAGTTGTAAATATAATAACGTATAAATAAATATAAATTAATACAAAATTAACATTTTTGATTTATGTTCCAACTTAGACGAATTTGTGCCTTTACGCGGTAAACATTTTGAAAATAAATTCAATAGTAAAACAATTCCAATGCGCATATTATTACTATGCCTCAGGTAGGGAATTTCTCTGAGAAGCGCCTTCAAAAATGCATCTGCAAGTGGTTTTGTGGCAAATCTTTATAAAAATTGTTTTGGACAATTATGTCATTTTTTGTATTGTTCCTAAAGACAGTAAAAAGCAATGACATACTGGGCGTATACGCACTGTTTAATTACTGATTTAAAAAAAATGCGCCTCGATTTGTTTGCGATATTTCTCAATTAGCGGGCTTAAGTTTATGGTAGAATCAACACTAAAATATTATGGACTAATGGTTTTTAGTAAGTGTTAAATTTTTGTATTTATAAGTGCGAAACTGATAACTATAAATAGCGAAATTGCCAGTCGGAAATTTAAAAAATTATATCCAAACACAAATTTGAAGTTTTAGATTTCGATTAAAATCAGTTTTAAAACTTTACAAACATTTCTATTGTTTCATCAATATTTTTTTTGGGGCATATACATAAAACAAAATAAATAATAAGAATTGACCTATAATTAAGCATTTCGACAGGTTTCAAACTGTTACAAATATAGATAAGGAATGCAAATGTTTTTTGGTCCAGTTGATTAAAATTCTTAAAAAAAGAGAACATGTTTAGCACATCATATGTATTGGCCTAGCATTGCGAATCGATTCCTTGCACAAATTTACAGTGAAAAAAAGAAGCATTGATTGGTGCACAATGTTGTCAAAGCAAATTCTTATGGACATATTTCACTTTCACTGTCTTGTCTTTTCAATTTCAATGCCAAAAGCTATATTAAGTGGCCCTTATGCCGAAAAGCTCAGGCGCATAGACTTTCGATTTCAATGCCAATAGGGTACAGGATTGGTTGGACCGATTCGCTTTTATGTGTTAAGATACATAAATTGAATTATAAAAAAGAAGACAAAACTCTGGCTTTAACGCAACTAAAAATAAAAGCATAGAGGTATTTTATACCAGTGCATTGCGATTGAACCTTACTTACTATTTAGATATAAATTTTGTTTTCGCACAATGGGTTCTGCTCTTCTTTTTCAAATTATTGTAGGTATTTTTAATTCAAGTTCCAAAAAAAAAGCTTTTCAAAACAAGCTTTAAAGCCTACTTCTTATATCTTTTATACCACTACCACTGTCAATACGTAAAGCATAAGCATACCAACTAACGTTTCCGCATCAAATTGCAGTGCTAAAATACCTGCTATCAAAGTAGGTCTCCCGCTTAATTTAGCTCTCCTACAAATCAATATAAAAAGTCCCAATCCAAAAACAAATAAAATATAAACTTGCTTACTTACCTTTAAAGTGCCTGTGAAAAAAATATTGTTAATAAAAATCAAAGGAGTCAAGTGAATGTGTGTGAATAAATACATTTCTTAGAAATTAAAAACCACACAATTGGTTGGACATTATTTGATATAAATATTTTTTTTTTTTTGGTAAACTCCCAACATAATATAACAATAATAAAACATAACTCAATTAACGATTGAGTTAAAGGTCTCTTAGAATTTTAAAATCGCAAAATAGGGAGGTATGTGAATTAATTTGTTTAAATACATTTTACTACATACTTTCTTAAGGTTAAACAGAAAACATAGGATGGAATGCTGAATTTGCTTTAACACTAATCATATTGATTTTTGCATCCCTGATTCAAAAATCAAGTGACGTCCTTGAATTAGGAGTTATTTGTTTAATACGATTATATCTGTTGTTCTTTGGAAAACATCATTTTATACCATGTGGGCATTAGTGCAAATTAATTTGAATTGAAGGTAAATTTTAAGCCCAATTGGAGTTCCGCAGTGACTTCCAATTTTCAAAGTGTCCTTGACTTTGACTTTACATAACTTTCTGATGTAGTTGCCTTGACATTGCTTTAGCAGTTCATATGTAGATGTTTGCATTCAATATAGGTTTGCTTAATGCCTCATGGTATTGAGGGAAATAATTTGGTTTTCAGAAGTGCGGCTGCTTGCCAAATTTTTGGAGAATGTGTGTGAATAATGAATGAAGGAAATATAATATGGGATTAGGAGCGTACCTAAACATGTATTGTAGGTACCCAGGTATACAAAATAATAAATTGAAATTTATATCGATTCATCAACATAATTGGGAATTGGGTTATGCATTTAATTGAGTTTTGGCATTGGAGGATATTAAATTTCTCGCTACACTCTAATGAACATTTAACTAATTATTGAATTATTAAAAAATCAAATTATTTATTTGTCTAAAACTAAAAACATAAATATAGGATTGTCACAGGAAACAAAAAAAGAATACTTTGCGTCACAACTATCATAGATTAATCTAAAAGGCTCAGGATCATCAGGATTGTTTACCCGACCGATTTTGAATGGTTTGGTGGTAACATTTATCAACAGCATTGCTTCATAGAAGCAACCACTTTGGAGCAGACAACTTACTTTTTTTAAATAGAAAACACATATGTACATATCAACTTGAATTTAAAGTAGATTTGTCAAAATTGTTTTATTTATTTTATTTTATTGTTTTATTTTAACAGAGTTGCCAAGCACATGCAACCTTAAAAAGTTGGTAACACATTATTTTTGTTTGCAGTAAAATGAGGCCAGAGACGCTTCGTGCTGGAATCTCTTGTGTAGATTTTTCGATTGAGTGACATCGCTGAAAAATCATCGGTTTCCATTGATTAACGAAATCAAATATCTATAAGTACGGTTAATAGAAAGATGGCGACCATCTGATCCCTATTGTATGTTGTTTCTGTTGTTCATTCTTCTCTCTGTCAATGTTGTATTGTGTGATCTGATAGTCTCAGTCGCTAAGATGTAATGTTTCTGTTTGTGGGTGTTCGTTGTCATATGAAATATAATGTAAAATCTCTATTCTCATGAGCTAAGTGGTTACAGTAGTCGGCTTTCAGTCTAGAAGTAAATGAATTTATGTACTTAATTTCTATTAAACAACAAGGTGGCATTTTACTGTCTTATTATCCTTTTCATTTCGTAAGTTTCACTTGTTGAGTAAAATTCAATAAACACGCTACTTACTATTGACCCTCATTTAAATTGCCTTTCAAGTCTTTTCTAATGCCAAAGAAAACTGAGTAGGGTCAACAGTTTCTTAAGAATGAATTTTTTTTTTTCATTTTTTATTAATGGATTTGGCAAAACAAACAACACTATATTTGAAATGGAAAATCAACCAGTGTACCTGAAAAACATGCACATTGGCATTTTTTCTTAATCCCCTCCTAAACCCTATTGCATGTCATGTTGGTAGTTTGACCCCTATTGCACTTACGACGACTACTGTGGGAATTTTTTCATGGTAGTTTGTTATTGTTTGATTGTTCAATGGGATTTTTTTTTTTACAAATTACAAACAATTGATTGGATTTGGAATCATGGAAAAATTTGTGTCGATATTAAACAATGCATTCTAAGTTTTTCTAAATATTATACACTCAGTCACACTTCCGTTGAAATATTTGAATGGAATATAAGTGTATGTTATAAAATTCTGATATAATGTTGCATTTGAATAATAAGCTGTTAAATTTTCTTTTGAAATGAAAAAGTAGCATTATTCCTTCCTAAAAAACTATACACACAAGACTAGGACTTATTTTTGAAAACAACCAAAATATATGAATAGAAAACTCATTAATATTAGCAACAACATATTATGATCCATATTTATTATTTTCCATATAAAAATCAAATCAATAAAACACAAAAATAATAATATTTTAATTTGTCAGAAATCTGAACCTTATCATATACATACATATGTATGTATGTATGAACCAGAATCAAAATATAAAAGTTCTTTTTTCATATTTACTCAGGATTTCATGTTAATTTACTAATGTCTTTCTTTACATACAAAATACAAACATTTAATAGTTAAGATTAACAGATATGACTTAAAACCTTAAAATCAGTCTGCCAATTAAATCTAAAAACTAATTACATTTGGAGAAGTTATAAATTCCTTAAAGAAGTTTTAAATATCAGAAATTGAAAACTATAGAGGTGTAAATTTTTTAAATGATAAGATATGCAAGATAGTAAAATTTTATTTTATTTGAATACATAATCAATTTTTAATTTAACGATTAATATAAAGCATTTTTGCTGTAGGATAAAATCTAATAAAGATAAGAATGATAAAAAATACGCAAAATGTTAGTTGATAGTTTAAAGCTTTTATGTCGTAAAAATGTTGCAAATATCCGAGAGTACCATTATCTATGTACATACATATGTATGTATGTATGTACCATACTTTACTTACTTACTTACTTAGGTCCTCAGACCTACGAAGTCCGTTGGTGTTCCCTAGCGGGACATAGGGCTTCAATCAATCCTTATCCGAGGCGTAGTTTCGGTTTCGGTAGCACAATTTAATTCAGTTACGAAGAATGCTAACCTCCGTAACCTATCCCAGAGAAAGCTGGGAGCTCCGCACCTACAATTTTAGCTTATTTTTGTATATAGGCATACAAAAATAATTAGCGGGGACCACCACGGGGAGGTAAAGTAAGCACTTCGTCGTGCCTGAAAGTTGCGCTGCTGGCCTATGCCAAGTTATAGGCAATCAACAGTTACCCCATCAGACACGGCGCAGGTCCGCCCACATACATATGTCTAATTTGCGCTTGAGCCTAAACTTGTCAATTTGCTTGAAAGAGCATTTTCATGCAGTAGGGGAAAAATGTAGGACTCGTTTAAGATCATAAAGAGTTAAACTTTGGTTGATCTGTTAACTTGAATCCATGTTCTGTATATTTTTGAAAACATTTCGATTCTATTTTTGTATATAGGTATATGTATGTAGATACCTATGTCATAATTTTGTCCTTGCTTTAAATACAATGTTCTTTTTTGCTGTAATGTTTATGTGACTTGCAGTTTAAAAAGTTATTTCATATAAGTTAAATGACTTATTTATACAAAAAATATATTACTAGAATAATTCTTAGATGTAATTTAAACTTCTTTTTTTAATTGCTATTATAATGTTTAGGACAAAATTTGCTTGCCAATACATTAATTTACAGATCACACGAAGTGATCTAAAATTAGTAATTAAAAGGGGACGAGTAAATTGAATTTTTGGAATTGATTGAGTACTTTTTTGAAAAAATTACTTAGTATATATGTATGTATGTATGTAGTTACTTAAATAAGCTTTTTGTGCTATAAGTTCAAAAAACAACATTTTCTACCTTTATTCCTACGCAATTTTTTTTTTAAGATCCGAGACATAGATATAATTATGGGTGTAATGAACTCTTTTTAAGATGTATTCAATTCTTTAATTCTAAATGTGAGGAATTTGATCTCTCAATTTATAAATTGGAATTCAAAATTAAATTACAAAATGTTATAAATTAGCTTTAATTTTTCCTAATTTTTTTAGTAATCTGTAAGAACAATATGGGTAGGTGAGAGAATGTAGAAAAAATCAATAAATGCCTCAAACATGAACAATGTACTAATTACAATAAAAAAAAATGGCTTATTAATATTGTTTTTAGGGAACATTAAACTAATTCCTTTAAGGGATTTCGTAAAAAATAGTTCAAAATCAAAAATATGGGTTTCTAATAAAATGAACCTATTTCTTATTTTAGAAAACGGCAACCCTACAAAAGATTATTTAATAATAATAAACTACCTATAAACAATACACTAGTAAATTTAAAGGGCTCTCCAATCCATTTTTATTGTTGTAGACTAAACTTCAAGAAGACAATAAACTCTATTTGTCTCTAATCTAAAAAAGCCTAAACGATAGTTCCATGATAAACAAACAAAAAGTTAATACATAATTTTAATAGCTTCCTGGTTACTCAGCATTATTTAAAGACTCAATTTTTAATTATTGTGTTTATATGTTTTCTTGCTCATCGTTCTCTAACAACATCAAAAATTGTCAAACAATAATACAAATTATGTAATTCGTGGATACAAATAGAAAAGAACCTCCAAAAACAAAAAAAACAATAACAACAACTAAATTTTATCTCAAAACATTTCAAATTGATTATTTTGAGTGTTTCCGTGAGTAAAAAAAAAAAAACGAAAAAACGTTAGAATGATCCCAAATGAAAATATTTGAGCAACTGAGTGTCGCACTCACAGTCGCAGTATCGTAGTAAACTTTGGAAGCACATGCTGTGCTTTTTCACTTTTATTTATATTTTCATTTCATTTCATCCCCCCACAATTCACATTGTCGTCTCATCGACAAACTTTGATTTCGTCAAAGAGAAAATTTTCAAAACCACTCGAACTCGATTTTAGTTTACGATCAACCGTGAGTGCGAATGTTAGTGCTACCAAAATCATTGCTAAGAAGACCGGTCTTCTTGGCGACGTCATTTAATGCTGCATCGACAAAAAGTGTTCGCAAAACGACGGAATGGAGTCGCCGCCGCCACTGTCTCACTCCAGCCCAGACAGTTCAAAATCCGCAAGCTGAATCACAGCTACGCCTTGACTTGCGTCACAAAAGTAGCCTCCTAGCTCTGGTCTATAACGAGTAGGTCCCAAAATTTGTTTGTTTTTGTTTCCCCAAATGAATTACCATATGTGCATATATTTTTCTATCAAAAGTCCCAATAGTCACGTGACTCCAGGAAAATGCCTTCGAACCACTCGACTGAACTATTGTTATCTTTACTTGAGAATTACGCTTCACTTAACACCGAGCTGCGCTGAAATAATCGCTTGAAATTGTTTCACCGTCATTTTGGACTTTGACCGCCAAAGCCAAACAAAAATTTAGTTTATTTATAAACGAGTTGAATTGTTGTTTGAAGGAAGAACGCTTTCTGGTTAGCTTATTTGTGTTTGTGTTTTGTGTGTAAACGAAATTCATAAATTAATATTGTTATGCCAACTAATTTGGATTCTTAAAATGTTATTCATTTTAATTCCAAATATTTGTTCAAATCACTATTTAAGATTTACGAGTAGGTACAATGTTATCATTTTCATTGGAGAAGAAGCTGCTGGGAATAAGTCCAAACTTGGTGTTACCAACAACTGAGTATATAGTTTGTTCGGTGATTCGGAACCCTTCTAATATTCTGACACCTGACCGTGGTCTTCTAAGTTCTGTGTAGTTAATTAGCATTTGGTTGGTTTTTAGGGGATAATTAATGAAGCTATTTAATTGAAACATTAAATTAAATGTGTTATTTATAGCGAAAATACCCTTAAAATAATTTATACATGCAATGAGATCGTGCTTAAAACTATGCTCTTAAAAGTGTGTTATCAACTTATCAGTTTGATGGTTTTTCGAGCGGAATACATTTATTATTAAAATAGTCTGTGTTCCTGCAGTTCTACTGAGACAATCGAAGTAGACAGTTGTGCGAATCATCATCAATCAAGTGTGCTTAGTTTATTTTACTTCTAATAATATTAACATATTTCAAAAAATTCGTTGCAACTATTTTTTATTTAATTTGTGACTTACTGAACCTTGGAAAAATGTTAGTGATTTGTTGAATATTTTATATTAACTAGAACTTTTTTTTTAAATCTGAATTTTAAATTCAAAAATTTGGGATTAAAAATTTAAATATTTTATTCGCATCTACGGTTCAATGTTAAATTTTACTTACAAAATTAAATTAAATTACATATATGAAAACCTAAATCTTTAAACTTAAAAGCAGAGAATATCTTTTAAATACATTAGTTAAAATCTTTCACAACTGACAATTTTGTATTGAACAACTTTATTCAAATCTTAATTTGATGAACAACTTATTGTGTACTTCTGGAACAGCGACATTAACTGAATAATCAGGGATAATTTTAAACCATCAGTTAAACAAAAAACCAGTACTTATTCCTTATAAAAATAATATACAATAAACAAAATCTAAATCGAATGAAGGATTTCAATAATTTTAAATTCTAAAAAACTTTTTAGAACGTAGTAAAAGTGCATTCAAAATTATCATTCAGTTTTTTTTTAAGAAATGTAATGCGTCAAGGTTTTTCTAATTTTTAAATATTGAATCAAAAAAATATTTTCACTTAATTTTGCGAAAATCGAATTTTATTTTCATTCAATATCGATTTGATTTTTAATAAAGTGGAATAAGGAGTGTGTTTTCTAGGGCCTAATTTTCAATAGTCAAATTTTAAATAAAATTACGAACTGAGCCGCTTATTTGAAGATTGGAAAACTAACATTCATTAATTGTTAATTCAACTACATTTTCATTGAAACTATAAATCTAATACTTAAAATGGAACTACGTATGTATAAAGTGTACACATTTTCAAAAATGACTTGATTAATTATTTTTGCTTAAAAAAAGGTTAAAATCCAATTTTAAAGATTTTGAACTTCGAAAAGGTCACATTTAATATAGAACTAATTGGATTTGGTAATAACATTTTTTAATTGCATTCCATAATGTTCGTTTTTATGTTCACATAAAAGTTCGCAATTATTTTGGTAAAAGGTTAAATTTTAACAATCGTCTCCGTTATTTTTTTAAGGCTCTACTTATAGTTAATTGCGCTAATAAATCACTTTGAAATTAAATTTGACACCTTAATTGAACCAGAAAAAGCATCATTTAGACTAAAAGCAAACAAATTTTGGATGTTTTGCAATAATTCTCTTAAATACCACTCCATAAACTGTCTCTTATACTCAAAGTTCAATTTAATTTAACTAAATTAACAATTCATCATATTTTATCTGGCTATTTTAATTTTAATCAATATTAGTATTCTCGTGTTTATGTACGTTCTTCACGACAAGTTCCTTCCCTGTTCTATTTTCTTCTACTCAAATCAGACATTCCCACATGAAGGTCACTATGGCGTATGAGTAATAATTTCTGTAAAAATTGACAAAAACATAAAATTCTATTAAAAAAATCAAACTTACATACATACATATGTAAATTTTAAATCTATGTTGATGTTGGTGGCAGGGCAAAATATTAAATTTTGTTCATCCTTGGTTTGTTTGATAAGCAACTAAGACGGAAAATAAATCTGAATCAGCATTAGTATTCTGATATTTTGTATTAAAACAAATCTAAACACTGTTTGAGATACTTGATAAACGTGTAGATAATATTTGAACTCTTACAATAAGATAAGATGGGATTCGATTCGAATTGATTTTCTACACAAATACTATCTAAGTTGGGAAAACTTCAATGAACAATAGATAGATATAATCGTTGTTTTATCTTAGGCATTTTACTCGGTTTTTTAGGAAGCTTTTGCAACTAAAAATAATAGCACTTGAAAATTTGTATCATTGTTGCAAACAAAAACATTGCATTTGTTCTAAAATTAAATTAATTTAAACAAATTGCACTTGAAATAATTGATTGCCACACGTGACACTGCTTCACGATTTTACTTAATCTCAGAGATTTTTGTCAGTGCAAATTGGCGCGAGAGGATAATTTAAAATTTACCCATACGGTTTATTGTACATGAATACATACATAGGTACATATATGTATGTCTGTATATGTTTACATTATTCATGTTTAAATAAATTGAATGTAATTATTTTTCGCCGGCTTTTGTTGCAGATAGTTTGACGCCTTTTTATTCATGTTGACATGAATTTAATTAGTGATTGTATATTTATAACATTCAAATAAACTATTTACACATTTAATTGATTGATATTAAAGTTTTATTTCAATTTTATATTTTTCAGGAATTCTGTAATGTTCGACTATCTGTACTTCTATCTTTCGAACCTTCCCAGATGGCATGTGGTTACATTCGCTGGATTTGCGTATGTGGTTTATTATTTTATTCAAGTTGTTAAGGTGAGTAAAGTAATTTGTTAGAATTTTTGTAAATTATTTATAGCTTATTGGGATTCAATCGATCAAAGTTCAATTTTAAGATGAAGTCATGAACAGAATTGTAATGATTTATAAATTCTGGTGAAATGTAACTTTAAAATTATTTTCTGTCGAAAAGAATTACACACACAAACATTGAAGTAGCTAATATACTTAATACTTAATACTTTTATAGATTATAATTTCTCTTAGGTTATTCAAAAGACCATTTGAGATTAATGAATAAATAGAAAAATTAATTTGTATTCACATTTTCAAAGGAAGGGTTTTCATTATGCCCAGAGTTCATGCACAAAAAAAATTAAATTTTATAACTGTCATTTATTTATATAGAAATTCTAGTTTTTTATTTAAAATTTTATCGCCATAATTTATTCACAAAATTATACATTTAAAAAAAAAACTAACTATAATTGAAATTTAATACCTATACTTAAGAATTTCAGAAAATATATTAAATTTTTAATAAAATTGTTATAATTAATTGATTTGATCTTTAGTCGCAAATAATTTTTGTCCTCAGAAAGCTTAACTTTAATTATTGTAATTAAAGTGTTTTAAGTCATTTTAGCGTAAACTTTAGACCTCAACAAAAAAAATTTAATGACACCAAAAGAGCTAAATGTACTTTGACTCTTTGGTGAAGTTTTGCTTTCTTTCTGGAGATATTGATTAAATCAAAGTCCTGCAAAGTAGGACTAACTTTTAACACGAATAAATAATTTAATCAGATCTCTGGACATTCCTACTTCCGATTCGAAATCTATTACTATTTATTAGAAACGAGATTTGAATGAAGTATTTCAATTGTTCAATAGTTGAAGCGCTTAGAAGACTTAAACTACATTATTTTAAAAATAAAAATAATAATCAGAATAATATGAATTCCAAGTTTCTTACTTCATAGGAAACCGATAGTATGCCACGGTTAGAACTTAGGGCTATAAAGGAAGTACCTTCTTGACTCAAATAAAAGCTGAAAACCATCCATTTAGTCATTCGAATCTGTCTTCTACAATTTAATAACCCTCCTAAACCTACCGATCATCTCCAAGAAGATGGCACAGCATTTCAAAGTTCATACCAATAAGATATTCAAGGATGTTGACATAACATTACTATAATTATTACTACGTAATATTATTATTTTTTTTTTTCACATAAAGAAGAATACTAATTTAAATTCGTTAGCAAATAAATCTTAAGACTTATTTGAATGATCTTTTCCATATTATTAATTCTTAAACTTTAAGTCAAAGTTTAAAAGTGCATTTTATTTAACTCAACTTAAAAATGTTATTTTAAATGCTTCAATACACCTGTGGGCAAGAATTAAACACAATTGTTATAATCATCAAGAAAGTACACAAAAATAATCCCAATAAAAGTCTTTTCGTCGTCAAAAAATTTATTTCTGCTAGATTAAATTTTACAGCAAAAACATTGGCCGGTAATTTTTTGACTATGTTGTACACATACAACAAACAATGGATGCTTTGATAAAACCTACTTTTTTATTATTCCATAATCGCAGTGTTTTTTTAACTATTTTTTATATTTGCCTCTTGTCATTTTTTGAGCAATTAGCAAACATAGATATCTTCGGTCCAAAGGTAAATCTCCATAAGTGAAAAAAATCAGTTAATAAAATGGGATTCTTATTTTTTTTTTCTAAGCCAAAAAGTTAAGTTATGAAAAATATTTGTAAAGGTATTTAAAGACCGCTCTTTAACAGCTCTTTTTTAAATTTCAAATTTCTTCTTTCATTTCTATTTCTTTCTTCTTTTTTTTGCCTTTGAACCCATGATAAATAAAATTTCTTTCTTAACTATGCGCCAAGCTGATTCATAAGTGAAGAGATAATTACTGAAATCATAAATTGTTCTGTAAAAATAGTTTTGAACAAAAGTTTATGATCTGTAAGTGCCAAAGTTCAATGATTATAAACTGTCTGGGAATAATCTTATCTCGCGTGGGAGCTGATAACTTATTATAATATGAAAATATTGCTCTTTTATTTGTGCAATAAATCGAGTATTGGTTTCGTAAGAGAAAAATTGAGGATTCCTTATAGATGCTGTCGACGAGGATCCTTAAAAAAGGTTTTATCAAACTTTTGTTTTCCTCAAAAATATAGCTATAGCCATTCTTTTCCTGTAAAGATGTCAACATTTCTACCTTACCCCGTATGAAGTTTTGAAAAAACGTTCGTTAATTTTTGGTGCTCGTTATTAGCAAACAAATCATATTCAAAAATTAAATAGTTTTGATTTATATATTTGAAAAACTTTAAGCATATGGCTCAGCGTGTTATGAAGATACTTCAGACAGTAAATGAGATACTGAAAATATTTTAAAACTAATTAGGGAACTAAATAACATAATCTACTATTTTTTTAATTGTTTATTTAAGAGTTTAATTTTTAACGGTTGTATTTAAAATTTTATTAACAAACTAATTATATACTTTATTATATTTCTTTCATTTTTACAGAGGCCAATATTGGCAGTATCCAATGGTCCCTTCAAAGATTTTCTCATCAAAAATGTCCCCACATTAGAGATGAAATTTTGGCCAACATTTTGGTGTGTCGAAAGTCGAGCACAAACAGTTTTCGCCAGTATAATTCGTGCTTCAAATTTAGCAAATATCGATTATAGAAGGTACATTTATTTTTTCATACCAATGACTTTAATTTCATGGAAACTATTATTTTTTTCAGGGAAATATTAAGCCTGAACGATGGAGGAGAAGTAGCTTTAGACTGGTTAGAAAAAGGTTGTGATGAAAAAGCTCCTGTGATAATTATTCTACCTGGTTTAACAGGTATGTATAACTTTGAAGTTCTCTGTTTTGGATCTGCGAATTTTCAATAATCAATTTTCAAACTATATCCATATCAGGTGAATCTCAAGCCGATTATATTAAATGTCTTGTAACTGCTGCCAACAATGAAGGCATCAGAGTTGTGGTGTTTAACAATCGAGGTTTGGGTGGTGTTGAGTTAAAAACACCACGCTTATATTGTGCAGCGAATTGCGAAGATTTGTCGGAAGTAGTTGACCATGTCAAGAAAACACATCCCGATGTGAAGTTGGGCGCCACTGGAATATCAATGGGTGGATTGATTTTAGGTAAATTTATTGAAGTTTCTTAAAACACAAAGTTAAGTTATTGTTAATGTTGGAAATTGTCGAAATAGGAAACTACCTAGCAAAACACAGTGACCAGTCGAATAAGATCCTTACGGCAGCGAAGATTATTTCAGCACCTTGGGATGTTGTTAAAGGTGCGTTCTGAGAAATACCATAAAAGTGTAGTTTTAACTTTGTTTAAATTACAGGATGTGCAAGTATTGAGAAGCCAATTTTGAACAGTCTCTTAGGTCGCCATCTTGCGTCAAGTCTTTGTAAAACGCTGAGTAACTGTCAAATTTTCCGAGATACAGATGTTGATATTGATAAGATTATGTCGGTAAGAAGAATTTTTTTTTCATTGAATCAAAGTCAGAATAATCTGATAATGTTATTTTTGTCCTCAAAAACAATAAGGCACGTACAATCAAGGAGTTTGATAGTATGTTCACATCGAAGCAATTTGGATACGCAGACGTCGATGATTATTACAGTGACGCAACATTGCACAACAAGCTGCATAAAATTTCTGTGCCTTTACTTTGTTTAAGTGCGGCGGATGATCCATTCCAACCCCTAGATGGTAAGACTTAATTTAAAAAGAATTCAAAAAGATATCACTCTTCGTTTTCATATTTAGCAAACTCTAAACTCGTCCTATTTAACTAATTAATTTCAAAACTCAATTTTGCAAGATTTTTTACTTAGAATTTTTTTTATATTCATAGCAATTCCGATTAAAGCAGCTGAGCAGTCAACCCATGTAGCTATAGTTGTGACCGCTCGTGGTGGTCATATTGGCTTCTTGGAGGGCTGGTGGCCATCAACAAAGGACCAATATATGGGCAGGTTGTTTAGTGAGTTCTTTTCCAAAGCACTTTTTGACGTGGATGGTGAATTCAATCGAATTTCAAAAAACCTCATTCAAAATTTTTACACAAAACAAATGCTGCCGGAAATTACTAATCCTAAATATAAGCTTATTGAACCCGAAGTCAAATCTCTGGAAAAGTAAGGAATACAAACAAAAAACAAAAAATTAAATTCTTCTTAAGCAAAACAACGATGTTATTAAGCAATAATAGTTTTATAGAGAATTTTGTGTTTATATTTTTTCTCTCAAGACTTTTTGAAAATACATACGCCTAGACTAGTTAGATAAGTTCCGACCTATGATGCTAAGATATAAACAATAAATTTAAAATAAATTAAGAAAGCATGAACTCGAAAATGTATTTATTGCAAAAGCAAATAAGAGAAAACTAAAAGCTAAGAATATTAAAAAAAAAATGCTGTTAAAACAATGTTTTTTTCTTATATAAAATTTATTGTTAAAAAAAGTACTTATGAACTCAAATTAAAAAAAAGCAATAATAAAATATTGCAAATAAATATTTTCACATAATAATATCTACTTTGTACCTTATGAAACGGAACTTTGTCTTAAATAGAATAACACATAAATATTGTGCATGTAATTTTCTAAAAACAGGAAACCTTTTTTAAGACCATTTGGCTATGATTCGAAAATAATGATGTCGAAATGATGTACATATGTACAATATGACATTTTACGTGACTTTATTCAGTATTTGAATATAAACAATGCAAAGCGTGGCAGTTAAAATTTAACATAAACTTATAAGAATTCGATGTAAACCGGGTCCAAAGTCTGAAAGTAGGTTTTTATTGCAATTAAATCAACTGTTATCGCAGTTGCATAAAAATAACTTAATATTTGGGAATTTTAAATGTTTAGTTGTTGTTAATAAAAAAATATATATTTTTAAAGTTATATTACTTGTTATTTTTTTTAATTATTTAATACATTTTATGAGAATTATGTTTTTACTTTTAAAGTATGTATATCAATAAAATTTACAATTGTAGCTTAATTAAAATACAAAAATTTGAACAAACTAAAATTAATATTTCCGAACAACATTTGAAAAAGTCTTTCAATATTTGTTTTTTAACTATTCAAAATACGGCCAAAATTTTCGAGAGCCTTAAAACGAATAATGGAATAGTTAAGAAAATTATAAAAAAAATCATCCTTAATCTATGACGATAAAAAAGAAATAAAAAATATTTTTCTTTTCATAAGTCCAAACATCAAAAAGTCATTGTATGTAGTTATTAGTTATGCTTACTAGAGCTCTTGAAGTTCACCCAAAAAAAAACGTGATTTAATTCTGTTAAGCTTGATCAAATAACATCTTTCCAATTTTCTCTAATCACATGGCAAAATATAGTATAACCGATCGTCAGAACTTAATTATTTGATTCTTTTAATTTTACAAAAGGACCTTCAAATCTCAAAAACTAGCTAAATACATACTTATGTTTTTAATATAAGACATCAATGTATGAAGAGTAAAGTTGTTTTCCAAAATTCAGGTGTACCTAGAAGAAGTCATCAAGAGCTCTACTGCATGCACAGCGAATTAAATTATTTTTTGTATTAATTATGGATAAAATAAAAAATTCAATCGTCCTAGAACATATCATTCTAAATACATTTTACAAGAATTGTTAGCTTTCAGAAAGGAATTAAATATTTATTGTTGCATATTTTACTATGACGAAAAATTTTAATAAAATAATGTTTAATAAAAACAATTTAAAGACAAACAAACTGACTATTGGTTTTTATTCATATAGATGTATACGTAAGTGTTCAAAATAACAAATTAACTATATTGGGCCAATAATTTATTATTTATGTAAGGAATTTAATAAAAGCACGTTATTTAACAATAATACTCAAATATATCTTTCAACTAAAGTTAGAAAGAAAAAATTGCTTTTGGCATTCAACAAAACTCAAATACGAAAGTATTGCCAAAGTTCTATTACAAGGCATAATTTGGCCGGCTTATCATTTATTTGCAAGAATTTAGTTTTTATTTTATAAACTTTGTTTCTGTTTTACTTTTTTTAAATGATTAAGTTTTTATCCAACATTGATATGTATTTAAAGTCATTATTATTGTTGGGAATCAAGGCTTTTTTTACTATGATAAATCAGTTTTTGTTTTAATTTTATTGTTGTTTAGGCATCAAACTGTATTAGAATAGGTATTTAAGTTTAGTATTTCTGACAAAATATACGTTTCTTCTTGATTCTGTTTCCGTTGTATTTATTACAATCCACTTAGTTACCTGTGAGCAGGTTAAAAGTTACGCAATGTATAAGCGTTTATTAAAAATCTTTGCAGCGTAGTCTAAATCTAAATAAAAAGCTTAAATAAACGAAATTGCAAAAAGAAAATAAAGACACATCATGTAAGTCCACCGTTAACACCGCACTTTTATACCCAAGTCTCCCCTATCGAGTAATCATATGATTTTGACGTTTTCTTTTCCAAATGTCAACTTTGTTTTTCATGTAATCAGGAAAAATATCAAAAGAACACAAAGAGAGTTCTGATAAAAATATAGTAAAAATTGCCTTTTCTGCAACTCTATTTTTTATTTGTTTAACTTATTTTTCAAAGTCCTTCTTCCCCTAATACTTCGGTTTGGATTTATATAAATAAAATTACCTGTTACCAACTAAATTCTGCACTCGAAACTTTAGTGAAACCATTTTTCCCTAATCACCTCTGTTACGCAGTGCACTTTTTCTTTAATTTTACAATTGAAAAAAAAAAATCCATAGTTGCCAAATAAAATTCGACACATTAACCATTTGAAAATATGGGAAATGCAGGGAGTGCAAACATTTCCCGAGAACGCCACAAGTCCGCCGATAGTACTACGCCAAGTTCACCTTTTCGCGACAACTCCGGTGGTGTCCTTGGGGGTGGTGCTGGTGGCGTTGCTAACAACAACGCAATAGGTGGCGGTGTGGGTGGGCAGGCGTTTGTTTTTGACAAGAAACCAGACACGCGCCTAGTACTCCATGGAACGTCACAGGACGACGAAGAACAACCATACTATACAAAGCCAGTATCGTCGTCGATTCACGACGACTCTGAATTTGCCACGCCAGCTCCGAGGCAACGTTCTAGCACTGTGTCAGAGGGAACAACACCAACGGCAATGTCGGGTGGTACAGCTGAAGCTGAGGAAGACCCTAATAAGCCAGCACTGCCAACAGTGTTGCGTTGGGATGGCGGTGGTAAGCAAGTTCTCATAAGTGGCACTTTTACGAATTGGAAGACATTACCTATGGTCAGGAGTCATGGGAACTTTGTGACTATTATTGATCTGCCCGAAGGTGATCATCAATATAAATTTTGCGTGGACGGCGAATGGAAACATGATCCCAAATTGGTGAGTTTAAGTGTACGAATGTAAAATGTTTCTCCCAAAAGTAAAAAGTGAGTCATTGCTGGAATATTATATTTGGGAAAATCAATAATAAAGAAGCTGTCAGCGGAGTTTTTATTACTTTAGTTGTTTGATGTCCTTGTAATAATAATAACTGGACAGAGTATATTTTAGATCTGTAGTCTTAAGTGTGTTAACTTATGGAAACAATCAATAGATTAAATAAATTAAACAAATTTGTATCGTTGGTGAATTGATTATTACAATAGTGAGCGAAAAATTGATTTTAAATAATCTGCCAGAATTTAAAATATTAACAATCAAAATAATTAGAAAGGATAAAATTAAGAAAGAAAAAAGGTGTTGCAAAATGTGAACAGTTAGAGTTTCATACTTTATTATTTTTTTTAAATTTATGTATTTACAAAAATTTTAATTTGCATGTTTGACGCACTTGTCCATTTTTCAATAGTATTTCTTATTCATAAACTTATTGTATATTTTTTTGCTTTTTCCTTTTTAAGTGTTTAAAAACACAAAGAAATTTCTTTTTTAAATCATAGAAAAGCATTGATGATCCAAGTGGAATAAAAAACAATCTAGTTTCCGTTCGCCAATCGGACTTTGAAGTTTTCCAAGCTCTTGCTAAGGACAGCGAAAATGTCATAAACTATGCCGAAAGAGAATATTCTCAAGAAGTACCCCAAGCAAAGCCATGGGAAAAAGTATCTGGACCGCCAGTTTTGCCGCCACATCTACTCCAAGTTATTCTCAACAAGGATACGCCAGTATCTGTGAGTATGAGATTAAAATAAATTTTTCGTTTTGGTTGTAAATTTTATTTTATTTTTGTTTAAATTTCAGTGCGAGCCAACTTTGCTTCCTGAACCAAATCATGTGATGTTAAATCACCTGTACGCTCTCTCCATAAAAGACGGTGTCATGGTACTTAGTGCTACGCATCGCTATCGAAAGAAATACGTTACGACTCTCCTATATAAGCCAATTTAAGAGAAGTTCTTTTCTTTTTTCTTATAACTTTAATGAGTCTTGCAGAATCAAATTATTGCAATTCGCATCAAGGAAGTATACCGTGCGTATTTTAAAATAACTACATAATAATATAGATCAAAACGAGTATTTTTGAAAAAAAAAAATTGCTTTTCCAGCAATAACAATAAAACCTAAAATGCTTAAAATGTACAATAGATTAAACATACATATGTATAATGCGCTTCGATGAAATGATTACGAGTGTTCTTTCGTCGACTTTGATCATTTTGAATATACATTTTGTATGAAACTATTTGAAGTGCAATTGGAATGTATTGTTTTTTTTTTTGTTTAATATTATTTAAATATGCCCTCTCCAATAAAAATGAATAAAATGTATTTTAAAATATAAACAATAATTTGTATTGTTGTTACTTCTGCTTATAATGAATGTAAAAATATGATACTGTTCACATCATTCACATTAAGTTAAGGTTGAATCTAGATACTATTCCTATCAGATTTTAATAGTAATTAGATCAAAAGATATTGACTCAAACATAATTAGGCAAGTAATTAATCACATCAGCTCCTTATTAGTAGAAATATTTTGAATTGTCGTGTGAGACTCTAATTTAGTTATGGTTGTGAGTTCCTTCAATCTTCAATTAACGATGTCAACAGCTTTAACAAAATCATTTCAATTCACTGCACTTTCTGTGTGTCTTTTGATTTCGTCATTTGGAGTAACAAACAGCAAATTTTTTTGATAATATCTGTAAATGTGTTTATTATTCTAACGGAAATTACAACTCAAATCATTCTGTACAAAGAAATATTTGCCTATGTTGGCCAACCGGTCCTTATGGTTTTGGACTCTGTTGCAATAATGGGTCCCATTTTGGTTCATATCTTAATGCTTTCGGAATCATTGATAAAAAATAAATCAGATGTGAAAATTTGGAAACAAATTAAAAAAATTAATAACGAGTTTGGTGGTAATTCAAACTCTCTCCAAAAGCTATTCCAAAGGGATTTCCTCCTGATGACGTTCGTACCACCGATGTTGTATTTTGCAATTATGTTGGCTACTTATCGAACTCAAAAGAATTGGGCACTGAGTGTCTTGTGTAATCAATTCTCTGGTATAATATATCGCTGGGGAATCCTAACGTTTGTATATCATACACGATACATTAGTGACAAAATTTACTTGATGGCTCAAGAATTTGAACATCTCAATGCGCTGATTGTAAAACACAAATTTGCTTGTAATACAGCAGTTGAGAGAATTTACCAAATGAAGAATTTATTGAACTCGGTGTGGCATCTTCACAGTCTTGTGAGTACTCGCTACGAAATCTTTTTTGTATTTTATGTTTTGCTCAGCTTGTGCGGACTTACAACTTCTATGTACTTTCTGAGCTTAAGATTTATTTTAAGAAGTTTTTCATATACACTTGGTAAGAGATACCTAAAATTTATATTAATATTCAATGAAAATTATATCAATTTTGTTTATTGCTTTTTAAGAATCAGCCATTTGTGTGGTTCCGTATTTTTACATGAATATCCATATAACTCATGTTGCATCAGATTTGTCTTTGAAAGTAATAACTTATTCGAATACCCGTTTTAATATGTAAAATAAACTTTTCGTTTAATTAACTTTCAAGGTTGAACAACTATTTAATGGACTACAATTGCTGTCTGACCAAAATTGGAATTGCCCGGAAGTGGTATCAGCAGTTAAATTGTTTAAATATCAACTGATGTCTGCAAGATTGACAACAAATGTTGGAGGCCATTTGAAGGTTGATTATTCTCATATCGTGTTAGGCGTTTTTTCTATTGTTACAACAAATATATTTATTTTTCTGTTTTTTAATTAATCTAATACCTAAACAATAAATAAATAAGTTTTTTTCTAGCTTATGGTACAATTATATTAAAAAAAAAAAAAACTTTTCCCTTACCTCAAGCAATCTACAAATTTACTTTTAAGTTAATTGAAAAGAAAATTAGTAACTTTATAAAAGTTAAGTTTTCATAGAAAAACTTTATAGAAATGGCAATGCTAAATTATTTGAGTTATATAACACCAAAAATTAGTTAAACCACTTACATGTAGATGGCTATAAAGGAAGCCGCGAAACAGCTTTGGATCATCACATTTTTTATTATTTAAAGTTTGGTAGCTGTGTCAAATTCGTACTTCAAAAGTGACATTTCAAATTTCAAAATAAAGCAAAAAAAAACAATCAACACCCGAAAATGGAAGCTGCTGTGGTTGATGTAAATATTTATTTTTCTTTTTTTTTCTTTTTATAATAAACTTTCATATTTGTAGTTCTTATTTGAAAGCGATGATAGCGATGAATCAAGCTCGTCAATTTTGTCCGCACTACTAGATGATACGAGTAGTTCCAATTCCTCAACAGACGAAAATACGCCTCCAAATAATCAGAATGAAATAACAAATTTTTTGGAAATTGTGCATACGTTTTGCGACGCAGATTTTAAAAAACACTTTCGGCTTCATAGGTCAACTGTTCACATTTTGATAGGTATACACAAAATTTTTCTTATTTTATATTAACGTTTACATGTAAATATTAAAATGTATTCTAGATCGGTATAAGTTATTGCCACGATTTAATACCACACCAAGAAGAGGGCTGCCGAAAACTTCTGCTGAACAAGAAATACATACATTTCTGTGGTATATGGCGAACACAAATACTTTTCGTGAAATTGCGAATTTATTTGGCATATCACGTTCCACCGCTTGGAGTATTGTGAAGAGGGTGACTTTGTGGCTTATATCCATCGGTCATGAATATGTGAAGTGGCCAAGCAGAGAAGAAATTGCCCAAAATATGGCCACGATGGAGGCAAAAACAAAGATGCCAGGAATTTTGGGATGTATTGATGGATCACATATAAGAATCAAGGCCCCGGATTCAAACAAAGAAGATTATTTGAACAGAAATCATAGCTACAGCATTCTACTGCAAGGTGTTGTTAATGCAAAGAAAAAATTTATAAATGTTTTCTGTGGAGAACCGGGGAGCTTGCACGACAGCCGACTTCTACGTAGATCCGATCTGTACAAGGACGCATGTGAGAGGACAGAAGAACTTTTTCCTTTTAACTCGTTTCTGCTTGGCGATTCAGCATATCCATGTCTTGACTGGCTTATTCCACCTTTCAAAGACAATATAAATGTAACACCTGCTCAGCGTAAATTTAATGAAATTCATTCTTCGGGACGAATAATAGTAGAGCATTCATTTGGTCTACTAAAAACTCGTTTCCGAAGAATTCTTCATTTTAGTGAGGAAATAAACTTAAACTCTGCGGTGAATTTGGTGGTCTGCGCATGCATATTACATAACATGTGTGTAGATAACAACGACGAGTTAGAAGAAAACCATCAATTGGAATCGTTTCCAGAGCTTGATTTTCATACAGAAACCTCAAACAGTATTAGGCGGCAGAAGTTACTAGACGAATTAATAAACAGACATGTAATTTAAATATAAAAATCTATGGTAAATGCATTTTGATAAATTTGTCTTTATTAAACTAATCTCTTTAATTAAAACTATAGGAACATACAAAAAGATACACATACATTTATGTAATGTACATATTTACATAAAAAAACATCACAAATCCAATTTCAAGGGATAATAAGTAATAACACATTTAAATCAAAAATAATTCAAAGGAACATAACACATAATTACATATTTACATTAAAAAACACAAATTAATTCAATTTTAGAAACGTCGTATGTACTACAAAAAAAAAGAAGAAAAGTTGCTAGGAGAATTATTTAATAAACCATGACATACACATGCTTATGAAATTTATGGTTTATTGAATTATTCTCTCAGCAACTTTTCTTTCCTGGCTAGACGAGCTTCTCTTCCTTTTTCTGCTTCATCCATACGGTGGTTCGTATGTACTACAAAAACCTCTGTACCTCTGCAAAACTTTAATCTATCAAATTCTGTTACTGCACTAAACCGAGATTTATATAAATTTACTATTTATGTAAATTTACTATACAAATATCAATCACCTCAAATGAACATTTAGAATAATTCTCCCCAAAATCTACTTAAATTTGTTAAAAGTGCTTAATTGGGTTTGTATTTAATTTTCAAAAATACTTTGAAGTGTTGAATGGTGTCGTTTCTATTTAAGTCCAGAGATCTTTGAACGCAGCCATTTTTGTGTCATTTCAACTTACTGCTTGTCAAGAATTTAACAGGTAAACATTTCTGAAATAAAACTATCGCATTTCGCATGCTAAATAACTTTTTGAATGTTTAATAATTATCCGCAATGCCTGTGAATTGCAAATCTAATTGTGGGAAAAGTGCTTCTCTAAAGGTATTTATAATCAACAAAAAAATAAAAAAGAAGGAATAAACTGACTAGAATTCTCGCAGCGTCCAAAAACTGGCGATGCCCTTTGCAAGGAATGCTTCTTCGCTGCCTTCGAAGCTGAAATCCACAATACAATTCAAGATAGTGCGTTATTCAAGAAGGGAGAAAAAGTAGCTGTTGCTGCCAGTGGCGGAAAAGACTCCACTGTCCTTGCCCACGTCCTTAAACTCCTGAACGATAGGTACGAATATGGCCTCGATTTGGTGCTGCTTTCAATTGACGAAGGCATAACTGGATATCGCGACGATAGTCTGGAGACAGTCAAGCAAAATCGAGATGACTACAAAATGCCGCTGAAAATTCTCTCCTACGAAGAATTATATGGCTGGACAATGGATCGCATTGTGGGCCAAATAGGTCGATCAAATAACTGCACCTTCTGTGGGGTGTTTCGTCGCCAAGCTTTGGACAGAGGCGCAAAGTTGCTGGAAGTTGATTGTATAGCAACTGGACACAATGCAGACGATATAGCTGAGACTGTTCTGATGAATATTTTGCGCGGAGACACTGCCAGATTACGAAGGTGCACTAACATTCGAACTGGCGGTGGAGAGGACAGCATACCTCGCGTGAAGCCTCTCAAATATGCCTATGAAAAGGAAATCGTTATGTATGCCCACTACAAAAAGCTAGTCTACTTCTCCACCGAATGTGTTTTCGCACCAAATGCGTATCGAGGACATGCGAGAGCTTTCCTTAAGGATTTGGAAAAAATTCGACCATCTGTGATCATGGATATAATATATTCGGGAGAGCAGTTGGAATTTAAGGACACAGTTAAAAATCCTGTGCGGGGGATATGCGAACGTTGTGGATTTGTGTCATCTCAGCAGCCATGCAAGGCTTGTGTGCTGTTGGAGGGACTGAATCGAGGACTTCCCAAATTAGGCATCGGCAAGAAGTCCAAAGGCGATCGAATGATTGCGAATCAGGATAAAGAGATTGCATTGCGTGAGAGGGCGAATTTGGTGAAAAATGATTTTTAAGTTATGTGCAATAAAGTTTTTGATAAAAAAGATTTTTAATTTCCAGTAAATTTTATATTTTCCAGTGGTTTACACTACGAAGTAAGACTTAGAGATCTCGTTGGAAACTCAATGTTAATTTAATGTTGAGAGCTTTTTAGCTATTGTTTTTTTTTTTTGTAACTTAATCAAAATTGCCAAGTGTCTTACTCTTGCACCACAGTTGGGCTCTCAGATAGATACACGCTTCACATAAATGAACAAGGGGAATTTTGTAATAATCTTAAAAAAAAAATTGGTTGAATTCACAGATAGAAAATTGATACTTCAACTGAGTCTGGAAAATAATTGGAGCTATGATATTTTAGGTTTTCGAGCAAATTCGGACCAACTTAAGGAATTGCTCAACGAAAAAACCTAGTTCAGGTATCATTGTAGGTAGTCCGAAATGATTCAGTCAGTGTTCGGAGATCTCCGCAATACGAGCAACTGTTACACACCTCTGTTTAGATTCACATGTGGGCAACAGCTTGGTCAATGATGCAGCAGATGTACGACTAACTAAAACCTTCTGTAGTCATGTAGGAATTTAATTTATCGACCTTAGCGTTATGGAAAACTGCGTAGGACTTCTTCCCAGGAAAGCCCGCTCACCTATGAAACAAAAATTAGATGCCATCATTTGCACCGTTTCTTGTAACCATGAATTTATCCCAAAAAACTAGGGAAACTTTCATTGAAGTTTATTTGCCATCATTAAACGATTTCAAGGAAAACTCTCGAAGGAATTCATTTGTAAAATTTCGTCCTAGGTAATCACTCCGCTGCCGATTACCGCTCTTTAACACTACATTGGGGTTCATCGCCACTGAAAACCCATGCCGTGTATGTCAAATATCTTGATTTCAATTTGTTTGGAGTTTCTAAAACCACATGGTATCGCATTCAGAGAGATAGGTAGGGTTTTAGTTTTAGGGCTAATAAAGGTAATGAAGAGTGTAAAATTTGATGCTTGAAAACCATTTTCACGCTTTCCACAATTAAGAATAAAAAAGAAAAAACACAACGGAGTACATTCTAATTTTTACTTTTGTTTTATTTGCTTTAATTTTACAAATATTATGATAAATCATCATGAGGATTAGCTTATCCCCGTTCACATTGCTTCCCGAGCAAACCAAGGATGTATACCTAAAAAGAAGAGAAGGGGTGTTTTAGTAGGAGCCAAAAATATGTTCTATTTTTTGAAGAGAAGAAATGAAGAATCAGTTTTTATATTAACGTTGGAATCACATTGGTTCATATGAGGTGTCAGAAAATTTGGTTTTCATCAATTTCTTCAAATTTAGTGGTTGGTTTCCACTTAACTAGAATATTTACCTTTTTATTTTCCTTTGCAAGATAATTAAACTGGTACACAAGTCATAATCGAGAACTCAAGCTGGAATAAAAGACAAAATAAATTTTATTAATATTGAACATCAATGATTGTTTAACCAGTTTGATTTGGTTATAAAAATGTAATTTCCACGAAAAAAATATGCACCGCAAAACATGTGAAGATGAATTTGGGTTATGCTTGGGCGGAAATCTTTTATCTGCGAGCAGGTAAAAGCACTAGCAAAAGTGGGATTTCTTTGGACCAGCGACTCATGCTCGCAAAGGCTTTTAAAAGCCTGAGTACAATTAAATAGGAACTTACGTTTTGAAAACACCAACATTGGACTTCAGCTTCGATCACTTAATTCCTGATGCTCTGGATGGCTACCTGAAATCGAAAAAAGTATTAATTAGAAAAAACTTACACGTGTATGGAATTAAAATGTAGCTTTTATTTTGAACCATTTAGTGGCTTTAGGGCCGAGCTAAATGGCGATATGTTAAGCGATTTTATCGCAGAACGTTTGTTCTACAGGTTTACATATTCGTTAGACCCGTAGTTATAATTCTCTGCTTAGTAATATAAAATTATACTTGTTTCACTTACATTTTAATCCAATTTTAATAGAAAGAACTAAAGGAGTATTTCAGCCACATGTTCTTTTTGACTCAATAAATTTTATGAACATTTTTACTAATGTTATATATTTTGTATTTTTAAGAACGCGACCTTCCACCAAGAGATTCGGTCAGAAAATGGACAGATTTTAGTGGAAGCGGAAAGATGTGATGGAAAGATGGCTTTTTTTTCTAAACATTTAGTTCATCTAGTTGATTGCAGGTGGATGGTGGAAGTGTTTTGTTTCGAAATATGGAAGTAATTCTTATGGTGATAGCACAAGCCTCAAAGAAAACATGGTCCATAGACATTATTGCTATTTGCACATTCGTGGCTTAATATTGTTATTTGGTTCAGCAATTTTAATTTTGCCTATTTCAGTAGACTTACTAAGTTGATTCAAAAATTTGAACATGGTTGATAGTACGTATCTTGGACTTAGATTGAACCTGTCTTAATCTATCGAAATCAGTGAGTTGAAATATCTAATATGAAACAAAATCTTTAACAACGGTTGTGAATCCAGCTCTTGAAGTTGCTTAGAGTTTCATCAACCGTGAACAACGTAAATGTGGTATATATCACAATACGAAAATCTCATGCTCTTTTTTGAATTCGATTTTTATACTTGCTTTGAGAGAAGATGCCGCTAGGATATGAGTGTTATTTTTCACATTCTTTCTATAAAAGTTCTTCAGCCAAAAACTATCGATATAAATTACACTTATTAGTGATCTTTGAATCAGACAATTTAGATTAAGAAGCGTATCTCTTTTCTACATAGTTTGAAACTTCCTTTTTAAAACTTGGAAAAAGAAACACAAAAGTTAAAAAACAAAAATTAATTCAGTGCAATCAGAATAAAGATGTCTGCTGTGGGGAAATAAATAGTGAGAAAATTAAGCCGAAATCGCAGATTTTGCAACAAGACTATTTTTGGGTTAAATGGAATGTGTGAATGGTAAAATACTATTCTTTCCTGATAGTTGTTAAACGAGTATGATCACTGTAACGAGCAATGTTGTTTTCGTCTGTCCAAGGAAGTAATTCAATGTTCCGTGTTAGTTCATTATCAAAAATCTGTGAATGCACTTATTAAATTCATTTTGGTATCACTTATGCCGGCCACTGTCATATTTGACATCTCCTTCTCCAGTGATCCCATTTGCTTGCAGTCCCACGTGTTGTTGCTGCTTGAATTTAAAAATCAAAAGTGTAGCACGTTTTTGATTAAAAAATATCTTAGTTTTTCAATAAAGGATAATTTTTATAGTACATAATGGGACGCAAAGCCCAATATTCTGAAAAACCTAAGAAAGGGCCTGGTCGTAAAGCCAGAAAACAAAAGCCGCCAACATTCACTAAAGCAAGTTTCGGTGAGTTAATTTTGTGTTTTGTTTTTTAAGTGTGTTTCGATTTTTTTAAAATAAAACATTGATTATAGCTCCTATGGTTGATACTGATAAAAAGTTGTCCCATCATCAAAAACAGCGGTTGGCTAAACGGGTAGCCAAAAAAGATGAAAATAAGAAGAAACAGCAGCAAAAGAAATTGCAACCCAAGAAGCAGCAACATTATGAGAGCGAAAGTGAGGAAGAGGTCAATGCCTCGGCCGAGGAGCAGGAGGAATCAATGGAAGAGAGTTCAGGTGATGAAACTGCTGGTCCTGTAAAAGGCTTTACAGATGACAACCAATCGTGGTTGAAGCCTAAACAGAAGACTGCAAAGAAATCAATTGTTCCTCAAGGAAGTGATGGGGAGAGTGATGAGGAAGAAGACGACGAAGACCTGGAAGATGATGAGGAAGCCGATGGTATTGAGTCCGGCGAAGAAGAAATGGGAGACGAAGAGGGAGACGAGGATGAAGAGGATGGGGAAGAGGATGGGGAAGAGGAAGAGGAAGAAGAGTCCGGCGATGAGTCGATGGATAAACTTAAAGTTGGCAAACTAGACGACTTAGACGAAGAAGCAAACTCGGACGACGATTTTGATATCTCAGATAAGGAAGATGATGATGACGACGACGATGACGAGGAAGACGATGATAGTGATGACGATGATAAGCTTCCAATTGAGAAAGCAAACAAGAAGCTGAAAAAGAAGAAGGAAAAGGAAGACAAAGAGGCTCTGGCTGAAATGCAAATGTCTGTCGATAATCAGGAAGTCTTTAGATTCCCAGAGGAAGATGAGGAAGAGAAAGAAATAACCCTGCAAGACATACAGCAGAGAATAAAGGACATTACCTTGGTTCTCTCTGACTTTAAAAAATACCGCCAAGAGGGCAGAAGTCGCCCGGAGTACATAGAAATTCTGAAGAAAGATTTGTGCATGTACTACAGCTACAACGAGTTCCTAATGAACAAGCTAATGGACATGTTCCCTCTCAACGAGCTTATGGAATATTTGGAGACATCTGAGGTGAGTTTGTAGATTTCATATTTTTGGTATCTACTAATCCTAATCGTTTAATGTTTTTTTTTTTTTATTCAGGTCGCTCGTCCACTCACTATCCGAACGAACAGTCTCAAAACCAGACGTCGTGATCTTGCTGCCGCTCTCATCAATCGTGGAGTCAATTTGGATCCTCTTGGTAAATGGACGAAAGTCGGTTTGGTGGTTTACAGTTCTCAGGTTCCACTGGGAGCGACTCCAGAATACCTGGCTGGTCATTATATGATTCAAGGTGCATCAAGTATGCTTCCAGTTATGGCGCTAGCTCCTCAAGAAAACGAACGTATATTGGATATGTGTTCGGCTCCAGGAGGCAAGGGATCGCATATTGCGGCCATCATGAAGAACACGGGAGTACTTTTCGCCAACGATTCTAATCGTGACCGAATCAAGGCGGTCGTTGCTAATTTCCACCGTTTGGGAGTGATAAACGCTGTTGTCAGCTGTGAAGATGGTCGTAACTTCCCCAAAATTATGACCGGATTTGATAGAATTTTGTTGGATGCTCCTTGCACCGGAACAGGAGTAGTCTCTAAGGATCCCAGTGTGAAAACATCAAAGTCTGAAATCGATATTCAGAGGTGTTACAATTTGCAAAGGAAACTACTGCTTACTGCGATCGATTGTGTCGATGCCAAATCGACCACTGGAGGGTATATTGTCTATTCGACATGTTCGATTCTTCCTGAGGAGAACGAGTGGGTCATTGATTACGCTCTGAAAAAACGTAATGTCAAGCTCGTTCCAACTGGATTGGACTTCGGAACTGAGGGCTTTGTAAACTACAGGCAGTTCAGATTCCACCCGAGCATGAATCTAACTAGACGGTACTACCCGCACACCCATAACATGGATGGGTTCTATGTGGCGAAATTGAAGAAATTCTCCAATCAAATTCCGATAAGTAAGGAAGAGCAAGAGGAGGATGAAAAGGAGTTGTCTAAGGAAGTAGTTGAGGAGAAGCCTGAGGGGGAAAATGCCGAGGAAGAAGAGTCGAAGCCTTTAAAGAAACTTGGCAAACGTGCCGGTCATCCCAACCTATCTGAAGCTGAACTGGCACTTAAGAAAAAGAAGTTGAAGGAGAGCTCAAAGAAATATGTAGCAAATGTATTTGAGAAACCAGTCAAAGTGGAGAAGGTGAATAAACCTAAGGATGAAAAGCCAAAAGAAGATGGTAAGAAGAATGGCAATCCGAACCTAGAAAAGAAGAATGCAAGCAAAGTTACTGATCAGGTACCTAGTAAGGGACTTAATCAAGGCAAAAAGAACAAAAACCAAAAGAATGTTGGTGGAGACGTTAAACCAAATGAGGCTCCTCCTCAGGGCAAAAAGGCCAAAAACCAGTCAGGAAAACAAAACAACCCTACGGACTCTTTGATAGCTAATGAAACACCGTCGCCACAAGGAAAGAAAAATAAGAATAAGAACCAGAATCAACCTCTTAACCAAAACCAGAAGCAGAACAAGAACCAGCAACAACAACAACAGAATGCAAACAAGAATCCAAACCAAAATAAAAAACAGAATGAGAATCAGAATAAGAGCCAGAATCAAGACAAGAACCAGCAAAAGCAGAAGCAACAACCGCAACAAAAACAGTCTCCACAAAATGGAAGTGCTGGGCAAAATAATAATCAGAACAAACAAAAAAAGAAGTTTGAAGGAAAAGTCGGTAAACAAACGCAATCACCAAGTCTGTCGCAAACTAAATCTCCCGCTCAAGAAAAACCATCCCCAAAGTTAAATGGCAAAGCTCATGCTCAGAATGGTCAAACCTCTAAGCCCAACAAACACAAAAAAGAAGAGAAAAATGAAACCGAAAAACCTATAAACGGATCGCCTGCAAAACAACAGAAAAAACAAAAGCTCAAAGAAGTGGCAAAGAATAAAAAAAAGATCGACATAGATGATGTGCCAGTGCTAGAGGGCAAACCTATTAAACAGAATAAAAATAAGAAATTCGAAACGAAAAAAATAGGACAATTGAAGAAGAATAAAAAGGATTTTAATAAAAGTAAACAATTCAAAGGAAAACCAGGAAAACAAGGCCAGAAGTAGAAATAGATAAATATGTAGAATTGCTTTGTTTTATGTGTTAACTGTATAAATTGATATATACAATTATTAATTATTTACTTCACTTTTTAGAAAACTATTTTCTAGATTTTGACTTAATTTTTTTATTACGCTAGATTTTATTGAAGAAAATAAAGAAAAAACGCCGATGTTAATAATAATGATAAATATTTATATTGTTTTTTTTTTTTCGTTTGGTGTTTTTAAGAAATGTGGATTTTATTTAAAACAAGCACAGCGGTCTAATTCGTTGCCAAAGCAGTGTCATATCCAATTGCGAAAAGGAATTGAGATGTTAGTAATTTGAGAGTAGGACGTTAAAATAATAAGGAATAATTAAGTCCTACTATAAAAATCGAAGTTTGGTACAAAATTTTATTTCCAAAATAGGTGCCTAAAAATACCACTTAATGCTGACTTTTTAATAAAAATGTATAACTAGGTAACTTATTCAAACCGGTCGTGGTTGGTTTGGTACAACGGATTTAAACAAATAGAAATACATATTAAGTAAATAGCAGTAAATTTTGAGTTAACTTACTAAATTCTTTGATATTGTTTAGCCTTTTTTTTATAAAATACATTTAAAAAATGATAATGTTTCTGGGATCGTAAAAATCAAAACAAATGAAAATACTTTAGTATAAAAATATAAATGTTAAGCAATATGGAAAAATAAATTAATACATTTATTTATTATTTATACTTATTTGAGATTCTCATAAGGAGAAGGGTGTTTCAAAATTAAGCCAAGTGATGGGCATATTGTTTACAATTGTTGTATTTTATTTACTACTGTATAGCTAGTGCAGAATTCAAGTGATTAAAACGATGAAACTCACTTTATATGTATACAAATATTTCGCCAGCATGCCATTTTTTGCTTGCTTCCTTTTCGTCAGCTATCAAATTCTTGTTCTTTGCCGAGTGAAATGTTGCTGTGCTTGCTATGAAACAGTCAATAAAACACGGCAAATATAGTTACATACTTTCAAACCATTCACTCCTTGAAGTCATTCTTCTCGTCCATTCAATTTTTCCATCAATTTTAAATTCAAAAAGAATTCCACCAACAGCGATGAAAACACATTTAAACACAATTAAATTAAACCCCGAATTCACCACATAAACATTGAATCCCAACAAAAATTAATCTTTCTCTGCGCACATACCACATTACTACGTATGTCTCAACTCTCCCTGCTTATCATTAAGATAAAAATGGAAATACAAACTGTCCATTCAGAGTTCCGACGCATTTCCAGTTCCAATCAAACAACAATAAAAAACCCCACTCTTGCTCCGATTCAGACTTTCAGAGTAGAATTTTACACCACCCTTGCTTGCGATGTAAACAACTTTCCATTGCTGATAAAGTCCCGGCTCTCATGAATACAGGTGAATGTCCATTCACCACCCTCTCATAATGTGGCCATTCTACCACGACTATACGGCAGCACAAGCACCACACCATTCACCACACCAGCAGCGTATTCAAATTCCATTGGGAAAACTGGATCTCTGAGTGAGAGCAATTTTCCGATGGGAAAGTTCTCTACGATAGAGAACAAACTCCACCGGAAACACCAAATAAAAGAGATACCGATGCCGATGACGATGCCGATGGATGACTTTGACACGATAGACGCTGCAGCGCATAGCCAGACCGAGGCACATCTACTCCATATGACATCACTATCTACTCGCATCTACTATCAGCAAACAGAGCCAGCAGCGGTCCGAGCCTCCAAACATTCGTGTGTATCTTCCACGCCGCGCTGCCGACTGCCGACACCGAGCACAGATTCGAGATTCTATTCCAGTTCCAGTTGTAAACGTTAACTCGAAGTGGTCGTTTGTGCTAACGGTAGCTTGCGTTCGATATTTCGCCCCGGAAATACCCTCAATATAATTTGAAATAAAAAAAAAGTAAATTACCCTTATTCAGGATTCGTGTTTGGCTCGGGATTATAACTAATTCGACAGATAAAGTGGTCCACTATTTCATTCGGGGAACACCTCTTTGCATCTTAATTGAGTTCAGTGGTCAGCATTTCGGTGTTGCTGCCAAGGATTCTCTGGTGTTCTGGAGCGATAAGGCAGAATTTAAACTTTATTCGGTTCGTGTGTTGGAGCGTTCTGTGCATCAGCGTCGTCATTTCTCTGTGTCTTTGTGTGTGTTGGTGTAATTGGGTATATATTATAAAAGCTACCGCCCTAATTTTAAAGGATTTTTCTTATCGTGGTCATAGAAATATAAGACCAACTAAAACCCACCGACTTCGTCCTTTGTTGGCTGCTCCTCCTTTTGTTGTTGTCTATCAAAGTGAAATTTCTGAGTGAAAAGTGATTTGTGGTGTTTGGCTTGGTTATCAAATAACGGTTTCTTGGCTTGTGGGTGGAATAATTAAAAGAGGTACTTTTGAGCGCCGAAAAGGAAACCTTAATTGGAATAACGTTTTTTTTTTGTGATATTCATAAAGTAAGTATCACTTTTTGGTTGGGCTTTATGGTTAGTTACATTTTCTTATTTTTCCTTTGAAAATTTCCAAGGTGTGTAAAATAGCTTGTAGGTTTGTGGAAGAGTCTAAAATGGCGCGTGTTGAAGAGATATTCCTGGAACACTTTCTAACGCTTTCTATACTATATTTGTTTGCATAGTGTTTTTATGAGTTCCCAAGAAAAAAAAAATAATCATCCTCGAAAGAGTTTTGAGGTTTAGACTTTTTTTTCATTAGTTCTTCAAATTATTTCTCATGTTATTACCGTTATAATACAAAATTATGTTTATTTTTACTATTTTTAAAGAAGAGTTTCTTATTTCTCACTTATAGGATTTTGATGAAATTTCATACATAGGAATCAGAAAAGAGTGCTAGTTAACAATGTGTAAATTTACAAACCACATTTTTCAAAAGCAATTAACAATTTTAAGTTGTTAAAGTTGACGTACATTTTACACACATATTTTTACAACATTCACCAAATTGCGGGGTAGAAGGAAAGAGAAAAATGTATATTATACTTGCTGATGCTCTTTTGGTATTTTCCTTCCTTTAATGGAGCGGAAGTGGCATCTTGAAAATTTCTTTTTGGGTTACTTTCGAAAGTCATGTTTGTGGGTGATAAGGGTTGTCGTGTTGGGCTTTCATTTATATATATACACAGACACAACATACATAACCATACATTGTATATATATGTATGTATTTAAAGCAATGAAAGGGTAATTCGTTTGGTTTTCGTTTTGAGAGTTGTAATGGGTCCTTAACCCGTAAAGAGTGACAGATATGAATGGGTTTGAATAAATCTTATTAAAAGTTCAAAGGCTGCAACCAACTTTTTTCTTCTATGATTATATGTATGTACATAATATATACTAGTCACTAGTGAATGTATAGAGATCTTTTAAGCTTGATTCGATAAATTGATATTAAATTAATTACTCTTGACAGGAAAGGTTACACGTACAGTAATAATTATGAAAATACAATACAAATTAGTTAGAATTGTGGCTCATTGAATATTTAAACAACGTTTTAAAAAAAAAGATAACATAGGATTTAGTTAAGAATAAATTTCAAAGAGATATTCCAATATTTAGGAAACGAATTGAAAAGAATTTGTTTTTTTTTTTGTAAATTTTTGCTTCATTTAACATGAATGACGTCTGAAAGCAAACAAAAGTAAAAGTAGAGTTGCAAACAAAATGTTATTTCCTATACTGAAACTGATATCGTCCAATTAAGTGTTCATAAAAACCGACAAAAGTTTTATAAAAGTTTTTTGTTTTTATTATAGTATAAAATTTGTATATACCTATACTATTTCCTAATAAATTGACCTTGATTACTTTCCATTTAAAGACTAACAAAATAAAAGCAAATAGTTAATTAAATTAACACTCATAAAATCTATTCTAGCCATCATATAAATTGGTCCAAAAAACATTCAATGACATATCAAATTAAAGTGAAGGGTTTAGAAAAAAACAAATAGTATACAGTTTTTACCAGAACACTGTTATCCACACAAAGCATTTTTAGACCTTGTTTAAAGATAGGTGCAGTTAAGGAAGACGTGTTCTAAAAATTGTTGTTTTAAGTTAACGTTGACTGTGTAACACCCTGTATAGGTCAAAAGTCTTAGAGAAACTAGCTACATAAGCTTGCTACATACATATGTATGTATGTACATGTTTTCATTTCATTTCATTATTTACTTCTTATGAACAGTAATTTGAGCTGTGACGAAAATGAAAGAAAATATTAAAAAATAAATAAATTATAAAAGTGCGTATACGCCCAGTGCACTATTAAGCGAAGCGAAGAATCAGTGGAAAATGTTGCAAAAGGAAAGAAAATTATTCATCCTAAAGGGCTTCCGTTCCATTGTCAAAATCGGGTTGCAGAGAAAATCCGTATGTTCTTCAGCCATAATAAAATAAAACCTAAATATCCTTCACGAAGTACTTTAAAATATATATTTTTTAAAACTTAATCTTAATTATAATAAATTGAGGCGGACGAAGTCGCGGGGAACAGCTAGTTGTAAAATATAGCTTTGAACAAGTAATAATATTTTTTAAGTGACCCCTGTATTTTGAGCTCGAATCCTTACACAATATCGCCATCTCTGTTTAAGGATTTAAGGCAAAGTCCGATGTTCAACAGATTACATTTTGAGCATGTTGTCTATTTAATTAATTCATAGATAAACTCCACTTAACTTATGCAAATGCCAACTAATGGGGATTGTTGTGTACGGCCTTTTCGATTCCATCAATTTTAAATGGTAAGTACATAATTGGTTTTAATCGAATATGTACAAAGTGTGAACCAAATACAATTTTCTTTTTAAAAATGTAATAAAAAGAACAAAATTAAAAGATTTCCATTCATTTGGGAACATAGCACGTACCTTTCAAGTGGGTGTCTCGGATGGCTTAGCAGCAGAACATTCTATCACTCCAATTTTCCAAGACCTTCTTGGTGGTTTCGTGATGTAGCTCCAGAATTGCTTGGATGATATTGGCCTTTTAGTGTTTGTGTCGTGGTTTTCCACAAAAAAAAAAAACCCAAAGTTTTCAAATTAAAACACGATTTAAAAAAATGGGGTGCATGGAGCGCCATCCTGCATGAACCAGGGGTTGTCCAAGTCCATTACTTTAATAACCGCCTTTGACTGTAAAAATGATGCCAACTCTCCAGAATTAGCGCCAAAGTGTCACTTTCTGTGGATGAATTGACTTCTCGACAATTCAGATGAGTCAATTTTGTAGAAAAGATAATTTTTTCTAACCTTCGTTGTCCAAAATTCAAGGTGTGTGTTGCATTTTTGTCAAAACTTCTCTTGAAAAATACGCAATATTTGGGTTACACTGCAATTATGTTTTCAATATTTCCCAGAGCTTTTCAAGCGTAAAGCTTCTCATTTTATTTTTCGGAGGTATGACACACTGATTTTTTGTCAAGTATTTGATCAGCTGTGTCAGTGTAAAACAACCTATGGTTTAATAAGAAACCACTAGATGGCAAACCCTTTAAACAGATCTGATTTTTTGGTATGGAATGTAATCAGTTTAATACTAAATTCACCGTTTTATTTGGTAAAAATCGAGAAGAATACCAAGTTATGAAAGATAAAATTAGTTGATTAAAAAAGAGAACAATTCCTGCTGTATACAAAACTTGCTTATCATTTTTTTTCCCCAAAATATAATAAATCTTGATCAAAAACTTCGTATACAGCAGCTGCGGTTTGTGGAATGTTTGTAAGAGCCAATTTCATTTTCCTAATGTGTACTTCACAATTTTTATGTTCATAAAATCAAAATTAATATTTTATCGTCCTACAAGCACAAAACCATTGTTTTATTGTGCTTCAAACAACCTCCTTAACACCTGAGCAATAAAAAGGACCTTTTTAAGCCCTTACCCAATTCTAAATCCACAGCAGTTATAATAACTTTCCACTTGTATTTATTCTTTCAGTGCCTTTCTCTTGTATGTATGTACGAGTATATACACTTAACGGTATATAGAAGGTAGAATATATACTTATGTACGTTTTGATGTTATTATCGTCCATTTTATATTTTTCACCACAAACTTAAATCGACCTAGTTCCTTGTGTGTAATAATAATAATGGCAACAGAACACACGACGACGCACTCAAAGGGACATTGACGCTATGACCCAGAATCCCAGAATCCCAGAATGCATAATCATTTGGAATTTGTTTTCTGGGATTCTGTTACGAGTTACGAGCCTTCTGCCAAAAGCACTCACATATTAACAGGCACGGCACATCCTCGACATAGCGACAAAAAAAAAAACAAAAAAAAAAAAAAAAACAACTAAGTTTGAAAAGATGAGAATTTATTATTAAATATTTATGTCCAGCTCCTACCTTTAGGGATTCCATGTGGAATCTGGTATAATCCACCAAGAGAAGAGATGAACAAATACATTTACATACACAATACGACACCATCTGGAATAAGAATAGGTAAACAATGGAGACCCATATGATGGTGGGGCGACGACGACGACGGGCGAGAGCGAGTCCTTAAGTCGGTACGGTATAGCAGCCTCCGAAGGACTGGATGGATGGCTGGCTTGATGCTGCTGTGAGGGTTCATAGACTGCGATAAGAAAATGCCGTGATTCACATATGGCTTCCAAATGAGGGTGTGCTGGGATAAGTCCTCGGGATATAAAAATATAAATGCAACATGGAACACCAGGTACGTTGGGTGGATGGGTGGGTGCCGATGGGGATGGCCCAGGTGGCAGAAATTCCCACATCAGGTGGAGGAAATCTACATCAAGAGTAGATCCTTGTAACACATTCAGGCAGAAAATATGGATGTTGTGCATGTGAAGATAAGCAGGACAGCAAGCTACAAAAAGTCTAATGTTTTTTTTTGTATATCCTATTTCCAGGTGAATTATATTTATATAGATATACATATGTATGTCTATGTATACGAGTCAATATGAACAAGCATGATAGCTAGAGGCAGACTCTGCCACCAAGCGATTTTCTAAAAAATTCTCTAGATATTTCAAATACGTTTTCACATTTGAAAGACTTCAATTGTGTGTTGGTTAAAGTATCATAAACTGTTTATTTAGACAAAATTTTTATTGACTGGGGGTAAGGTTACTCAGGGAATTGGTTGAACATGGAAAATGCTAAAAAGACAGTTTGTATAGGTACATGAGTCTTTTTTTATTTTTTTTGAGTTTGGAGTTTTCATCGTAAATGAGTCAAATGTTATTCGAACTTTTGGTGTAGCGTTACTGAACTTTAACTTTTAGATTTGTCTGCAAGATTTTAATAATGTTTTTGAAATAATTGAATATTAAAAATTCTAATGGGAAATGTACTTAAGTTTGGAATATAAAGATTTAATTTATTATTTGTGTTAAATGAAAATAAATCAAAGATGTTAAGTCTCAAATTCAAATAAAAAATTGTTAATAGAACATTATTTATATAGAAAAACATTGTTCAGTATTTTGTAACATAAGAAGTCTTAGCACAATTATTTGTATCTGTAAAAGGTCACTAATTGTTCCAAAATCTCTGACTTTCACACATTTTTTGTTTATATGAAATGGCGAATGTCAATCTACTTTGACTTTGTAAAGACCTGCCAAAAGCCGGCCAATCTCGGATTGCTCTTCATAAACTAAGCTACAAGGTTTTGACAGTTATTTCTTTCGCAGATTAAGGTCATATTAAGAAACAAATTTTTGATAAGAGTGTTTTGTACTTTAATTCTATTTCTGTCACTTCAGGTATTCCACAAGGTAGTCATTTTGGTCCCATACTCTTTGTTCTATTTATCAGTGACTCAACCCTGATTTTTCATGAATCAAATTAATGAATCAAACCACTTATGGTGCTAGCTAAAGAATAAAAATCCGTTTTTCTTGACTAAGTAGTGTTGCCAGGAAAAGTTAATTTAGCATTCAGAATCTATAAGATGTAAATCGAACAGAGGAGTACAAAAATGTATTTTCATAATAAGTTATCAGTTTATCATTTTCTAATTGGATAATATTTTTAAGTTACATATGTCTTGTTTTCTTTTTAAACTTTTGTGTTATATAGAAGTCACAATGACACTTGCTCATCAGATGCCCAACTCTAAAACAACAACATATTTAAATATTAAAAATTCATTTTTGTATCGATTAACAAACTTAGCACTTAATTAGGCTATCCAAACCTGTATTGAAGTAGATACTTATGTAGAATTCCAAAAATGATTAAAATCTTTTAAAGTGAAATTTAGAGACGATTCTACATTAACAGTACAAGAAAGAAGATCGAGACGAGGTTAGGAAATTTTTCCAAAATTTAACTAGACTCGCGCTAGTTTCATCAGTCCTGTCAGTTTCGATAGCCTATTTTGTTCTTTTAGTATCAGTCTACAAAATACATATAAGCATATTATTTTCCAAATCACATTGTAAATATTGATGTTTGAATTTGCTTTAAGTACAAGTATTCCGGATAAAAAAAAGAAAATTTTATAAATAAGACTATACAAATCTCAAAATTAACATATTTAAGTTCTTCGTTAAGTTTGGTTTCTTAGATTAAAATTTCTGTCTTAAAGTTGAATCATAATTATGAAATGATTTAAAAAAATCCATTCGGCATTTTGTTTTGGTAAATTTATTTCACAGCTCGAAGATGTTTATGTTTGAAATCCGGGATGCCTCAAAAAGTACGCATCTGGTAACGTTGCAAGCATTTTGCTTAAAGAAAAATACATTTCTTCTTTCGTTTAAATGTAAGGGGCATAGTTTTCTAAAAAGTTTCTGTAAATGAAAAATTTAAATCATGAACCATTTTAATTTTCCAGCATAATTCACTTCCCATAGGGAGTTGTTTTTAAAGCCATCTACTTTTCAAAATAAAATTTTCAAGTTTGTTTGATAAACGACAAAAATTGATAAAAAAAAATATTATCTAGGAACATTTTTGTAAGATTTGGCAACACTGTCATTTAAAAATGGCGGAAAAAGCTTCGTTTATGAAGTGTTTAAGGTGCGTTCCGTTATAGTTTATTAAAGTGAGTGAGTGAGTGAGTGAGTATCTTGCTCTAGACTTAATATCATATACAATTATACATTTATGTCTGTTTAAAATCTTTCACCATTAACAACTTAATTTTAGCCCCTTTTCATTGTCCTCGTTAGAATTAAGAACAATTACTACGTCTTATTTGATCAGTATACATTACTATTTGAAGACGAATAACCAAATATATTAATTGCGTCTTCCAAGATTATCACACTTGCTTGTGCTCATCAGTATACTCCAGGCCTTAAGATAAGTATTCACTCAATTAGTTAAATTTGATTCTCGACACTTACAACCTATGTATTGAAACAGAAAGGTACTTAAGTAATATAATTAAGTCGAACATCTTAATAGAACATAAAATTCATCAAGGTCACATATAAATCGTTTAATACGACTTCGACTACGACTACACCGCAGAACCCCTGTCCTATCGATGAGGCAATAGGTGTTACCTATACGCACAAAGAAACTTCGTCGCCATTAATTTTCCTAATGCTTCAAATTAAATCCCCAGCACATTAACGAAAAATCATCCATGGGAATGCATACATCACCGCACCGAGTCCCGAAATGTGTCATAAAATACACGTTTTCGTCGACGTCATTTTTGCTGTCGTCGTCGTCGTCGTCGTCGTCGACGTCGTCGTCACAATACGTACACAATACCCAGTAACAGTTACAACACCCGCAGGTCTTTTTAACAGCATAAACCAGCATTAAAGGTTTTACAAGGAGAATTAATTGCCCATCCAGGGTTGGGCTCTCAAGTTGCTGGCATTTTGCTCCTGCGTTTTATTTGAACTCAACGGTTGTGCGTTGTGACACTTTGGGGATTATTTCATTGAAATTGTTTATGCTCCTGTCAAAAGGTGTTCGTTCTCCAGTTCTCCCGTTCTCCCGTCATCACCCGCACTCACATTTCACTTCTATTATTTGATATATGGTCTTGTGTAGAACCTTACACTCACACTCGTATATCTTTAACATGCTCTATTAATTCGTCGCCACCCTTCAAAATGTTGCTGCTTCCGGTTCCGCACATGAGCATAATTTCATTTGCAGCTTCAAGGGTTCTTCTACTAGTAAGTTGTGTGAATGTGGAGATTTAGTTTTATAATTCTTTCTTTTTTTTCTAATGGGAATTATGGGGAAGAAAAATAAATGTACGTTATGTATGTATGTAATTATGGAATCCGATGTGGGATTCGATTAAAAATTGAGAGGTGTTGGAGTGCATGATGGTGCAATGTGATGCTTTTTTTCTTCCATGAGGTGTATTCCCATTTTATTATGAGTTGGCAATATTCCCTTAAGCCAGTGGGACATGCTTGGGAGTACAATGGCCCCAGTCTGGGTTTTTCATTAATAAAAAAATCTCTCCAAGTTCCCTGATGCACCGTTGCGTTCGTCGTCGGGTTGTCAAATGCACTTTTTCCGATCCGAGTGTTGTTTGTGTGTGTGTGTTTTTTTTTCTGGTTTGCCTCGCGTGAACATAAGCAACTACGACGACGACGACGAACGCCCGCTATTCATCGTGGAGCACTACATCTAGTTTTTATGGCGAATTGGTAATTTGAAGTCTGGGGTAACATTATCCGCTTCCATGATATAAAATTGTACACGCGGAGTTGGATTTGAGTTGGATTCGGGGTAAGATAGATTCTGAAGTGCGACTTTCAAATAAAATTGCAACGACTCAGAGCGGGCAATCGACGACGACAGTGGTGGGAGGCGGCGCGGCGGCTAGATTGAATAATACCGACAACAACACAAATAACGGCGGCGGATGAGATGCAATTTTTGAACTAATTTATATATTTTTTTATGGAGTGTGAGAAGTGTTTTGAGAATTATGAAAATTATTGGATTTTTTTTTTTTTCATCTTGTATTAATCTTCTCTGATGGGAAGATGTTGTATGATATGTCGAGAGCAACGGAACTTTAGAAATATTGCACGAATTATAAGTGACTACAAGATAATTTAGTTAATTTATTCAAATTGTTTGTAAATAGTGTCTGAAGATTTTTGTTCGGTTTAATTGAAGATAATTTGAAAGCTTCTTTTGCCAATATTCGTAACAATTGGATTTGTTTGTCATAGAATCTTTTGTGTGAAAGAATTGAAAATGTTTTGAAGACCTAATTTTAGTTGCATGCATATTTCAAGAGCTCCACGATTTTCATATTTTGAATGCCATTAAGATGTTTTAATAATGATTTTTGAAAGATGCCAATAGCTTTGTCATTTAGACTGTTGTGTCTTGGTGTAAGTTTTTGTTTTGTTTTTTTTTTTTTTTTTTTATTTGCAACGTTTAGAATTATTCACATGGAAATCTGATAAATAAAAAAAATAAGAATAATGCGTATACGCCCCGTTTAACATTTTGAAGAGGATCAGACTATATGCAATTGGAGACAGTTTTTAATCAAAAAAGGGGGCTGGGTGTGCCCCACACTGAAGAATCCCCATTCTACTTTGAGAACTTGGCATTTCTTGAAGTTTTTGTGTTAAAATAAATCGCCAATAAAACGAAAGGTTTTAACTTTCGATCCTAAGCAAAACTAAATTCTGTAAATTTTTGTGATTTATTTTTTTGTAAAAATATGTGTAAAATATTAACTGATAACGATTTTACTAGAAAAAAATTATCTGACTTAAGATATTTCAACAACTGTCAAATAACATGAATTTGAAGCCGTGTTCAAGTCGAAAAACAATTTTTGACACTTTTTGGTAGATTTTGGTATTGTTTTTTAAATTTTAACTGTCAGTTTTACATTTATTATTTTTTTATGATAAAAATTGTATTATGTAGAAAATTAAATTAATTTGAAGTCAATGTCAGCTCTCGAGATATTTGAGTCGAAAAACATTTTTTTATCAATTTTTGGTAGGTTTTTTTTTGTATCTATCAAAATTAACTAAGCAATAAACATTTAAACTTTTTAATGGGTTCGTTGCATTTTGACAAATTCCCATGAATCAAAGACTTTGAATTATATAATCACAACTTGGAAAGAAAGACCGCGTCTATTTATATGATCTTCATTTTTGAGACACTTTTGATAGTGATCTAAAATTAGACACTCGGGCAGGTAAAACTTTGTAAGTCTCCTCATTTCTGTCCAAGGCATAAGAATAGGTTGAGCGCTGTAGATAACTGCAGTTAACTAATAGAAGAGTTTACATTATACAAATGTTTATACAAAATGTTTAAGCATCACAAATATGTATAAACTTTCCCACCCGACATTCGTACGCGTACGAGTATAAATAGTTAGCATAAGCCATATGCACTTATAAAACGCTTACCGCATTTCACTCCAACATCCTGACTACCCTGAGTGCAATTTCTCTTAATTAATTTGGCGGGACTGTTAATGCATTCATATATGCACACATCCACACAAACATATTCAAAAAGCACACCCAGCCGCAAATCCAAAGAAAAACGGAAAATTATTATTAAAGGAACAAACACACACAAAAAATACCACACACATATGAAAAAAAAAAAACAAAAATATTGAAATTGAATCCTTGCCAAGTAGCGGCCGCAAGCGTAGAGTAGAGTTGGCAAATTAAACTTCAGATCTCATGTTCTTTTCTGCCATCATCGCGTTGTTGTGCTCCTTTTTTCTATGCCCAGCCGTGCGCCTATTTGTCAAATGGGAATTTATTCCTATTGAAGGAACCATCATTTATGCACATGAACATATAGTTGCGCTCCTCCGGGAATCTAAAAAAGATGATGGTGTGGAGTTTGTTTTGTTTTGTTTTTTTATACTTCACCACATAAACAATCAAGAATACTTACACATATGTATGTTTGTAGCTTGGTTGCCAGGCTGCGGGTCAATAACTTGTTAGAGTTGCAGTATTTCATTGGAAAATCACCATCAATTGACATATTTACGTACAGTCTGATTAAATTGGTCTGACACATTTAATGAAAATGTGTTTTATTGACTCTGTGATGGGATATAAATCTAATTAAAAACAAAGACTATCCAGAAGATTTTTAATTTTTGCAAATGGCGGTGTACGTCAATCATATTTGACATTTGTATACCAACAAGTAAGCAATGGAGTGCGTGAGAATTAATGTCAAGATTGTTACGTCATCCTCAATCTCGATAACGAAGAGGACCATTTTGTGTCAAACATCATTGTGAAAGACAGGCGGACTGTCACCTAAGCGTTAACGTCAATAATCTTTTTGATCCGATTTTGACACCTTTTCTCGTTTGCCATAAAAATTGCAGGAATGTACAATTTTAAGACAATTTATTTAAATGCACCTAATCAAGTGAACCGCGGTGTATGCATGCAAAAAAGTAAAATAAAGCCTGAGGACGAGAGAGAGTGAATAAAATCATTTGCAGTGTAAACATAACATCTCACACATGTTTATCTTTTGCATAGAAGTTTACTTTGAATCGGTTACGCCTGAATGCATATGTCTCCACTTTGGGTGATCAGAAATCAATCAAACGTAATGTCAGAAATGCTGATGTGGAAACTCACTGAGTAAAAAAAAAAAAAACACATAAGTACATGTTTTCCATTGCATTGAAAAGTTAAGCCATAGAGCTGCTGGATACAGTATCTACTGGAAAAAAAAGATACTCAGAGACAGACATCATCAGCCTCGACGAACGGAGACGTACCGCGCTCCCGTACCTTACCTCTTTATAAACGAGTAGAGTAAATCGAATTCGATGGTATAAGTAATTTTATCAGTTTTATTCGAGCACAGATGCATTTTCAGTCGAGGAACGTCAGGAAGGATGGCATGTGGGTGTAGCTGGGACCATCAGGGATGGGACAGGAAGGAAGAAGAATGCTTCTGGCGTAGATTGCACGAATGAATGAATGAGAACTGAGTGCTTCAATATCCAAAGGGAAACAATGATGGATTAAATTTCATGAGACGGACATTGTAAAGAAAATTAAATAATCTGTGGATTGGACGGCGGCTTAGACAAGTGAACAAGGGAGTTTGTTGATGTGAAGACTAAAGGGGTCGATGGATCTGTCCTTGACATCTTTATTAATAATAATAATTGTTTTTACAAAGAGTTTCACGGGGAGAATTGCGCAATGAATTCCCAATGCAGGATGTAATTAAAAGAATGTAATGGTTTTAGAAGTTTAAAAATGAGGAAAAAAAAAACAAGTATACATCGTGGGTAACTTCAAGAATTTATAAAATTAAAATTTTAAAATTATGAGGATCATAATGAACAATTCATTAAAGGTGAATCCTATTTTATTAAAATAAAAGTGCAAAAAGGAAATGTAGGAAAACCATTCAGTTATGTTAGTTACTCTTGTAGGTTTGGTTTTAGGAAAAAATTAATTTAATTTAATTTCCTTATTAAGCTGACAAATGTAGGTACATAGTTTGTGTGGAACCACATCCCATCATATGAATTCAAATAATTGCGATTATAATGTTAAAATCACTACGCAATGTAAAAACCACATATTAAAGTATCTCAGTTTCGGTAAACTGGTAAATCATCGCTTACTAGGTAACTTAAAGCAACTTCTCCGAAATTTTACTTATTTTTATTTTTTGTAATTTTAAGTTGACTTTTGGGAATTTTTACTTTCGAAATAAATGTCCTTTATAATTATTTGTTGAAGAATTGAAGACAATAGTGAACAACAAGTATGGAACTATCCCTTAAAGTGATCAACTTTGAATTGTGGGCTGTTGATCTAAAAACAAAAACCGCCTTTTTCTCAAATAAGGAAAACCTGCTCAGTTTGCATGAATATGAATATTTCAATACGATTTAGAACTTCATTTATTTTTCAATATGACTTAAGAAAATCTTAATATATGTATAAAAATTCAATGTGTATGCCTTGAATGAACTCAAAAACAACTCAACTGATATTCATGAAAGTTGGCATATATGTATATGTAATTTGGTCCAACTTAGATGATAGGATAGTTAATATTTAAATTAACGGTCCCAATAATTAATAATTAATAATAAACTGATCAACAACGTTGATTGTTGTTATTGATCGTAGTTTCCATAAGTCTAGAACAGATGGCGCCTTAAGCGAATTTCTTTACAGCGTAGCTTACATCTCAATTTATTATTTGACAGTCACAATTATCTGTTAGCTCCAAATGATTTTAAAAGATGGCGATATGCAATGGATTGAGTAAGTATTCAATAGATGGCGCTATGGTACGTTTCATGTAAGCTTTAATATAATAGCACAGCTAAAGTACAAGTTAAATTTATTTTGAAGTAAGCTAAATACCCACCCACACAAGAAGGAAGAAGAGTTGATGGTAGACCAAGAAGCACATGGAGGAGAACAGTTGAGGAGGAATCTGCGAGATTGGGAAAGAGCTGGAGGTAGCTGAAATACATCGCTGGAAACAGTGCACGATGGAGAGTATGAGTAGTTGAGGCCCTATGTCCCACTAGGGAACACCAACGGACTTCGTAGGTCTGAGGACCCAAATAGTCTGTCAATTTTTTTCAATAAATATTTTTAAACAGGGTACTGTTCCCCTTAAATAGTTTACTACAATACGTGGGCGGGTCTGCTAGTTTATTATAAAACAAACCCCAATTAATGCAGGGATATCAATTTTGGGAGTAAAATTAAATGATAAAGCGAATAAAGAATTTTTTTTTGGAACTTGTATTACTTCAATACCTAAAAATTGACAATAAAACAAGAGTTAGTTTTATATTAGCTTGAAAGGAAATGTGAGCATTAGTAGATACTTTTTACTAACTTTAAAATTTATTTTTTAAATATCGACGTCTCTTACACAAGGTTTATTTCATTGTTAAAAAAAAAGTTATGCCATTAACAACGAAATACAATATTAGCCAAAATGACCACTAAGGCTATGGTGCAGCTCCATAATTCCGAACTCTAAAAGCCTATATACAAATTCTAAAATGAATCTCCACCGGTTTCACTATTTCTGGCTAAGAAGTATTTTCACGACCACTCCAAGGTATTTCAGTTTTGCGAACTATGACTGCAAAATTTTGCTTCTTTTCGTTTTTAGTAATGGCTTAGTTTTACTTGTCAAATGTCAAAAGATGACAGCTTCAAAATTGACATCTGCCCAATTATCGAGTTATTTAAATTGAAGCCTCTTATTGTAACAACCTTTATAATACTAGATGATCTATAGAAAAATTAAAAGAAGCGGACCAATTTGTCTTTCCTGAGGTACACTTGAGTGAAGGGTTAATTTGGAAATGTTTCTTCTTAATTTATGAAGAGGTTTTAAACATTTAAGCTAAATCAGTTAATTGATTTTGTTAGAAAAGTCAACGTTAATGTAGTCAGCTTCTAAACCAATATTTCGTAAAATTCTTGTGAGTGAGTAAAATTTATACTTTCTTCAATTACTTAAAATTTGTTTATAAATTTTCTTTTCAAATGAAAAAGAAAGAAAAAGTAAAGTCACATTGAGTGTTGGTCTAATTAACATGATCTCAATTATTATGATATCGTGTCTATTAAAAAAAAAGCACTAGCGTGATATAAAACATAGATCAAAGCTTCTTTCTTAATGAATTTGTTTGCGTGTTGAGAAGATACTTTCGATCAAAACATAGATAATGTTAATGCATAAATATATCTATAGCTATGCTGATTTTTTAGCATATTTTTATTTTACTGGAAGATTTTTTCTTTAATAGAAATCAAAATATGTATGTACAGAATTGTTTTGTATGTAAAAATTAGTGCTGAGAAAATTTACACAATTCATGAATAAATTATTGTTTATTATATTTAGGAACGGTGTTGCTTAATGTAATTTATATGATCGTGTTCGTACGATCATTGGTATTGGAATAATAATTTTATGTAACGAAAAATTACTTTGTCCACTACTAATACAATTCAAATTTTATGTTTTAAAATCAATTTATTAATTTTTAAATTTTGTTAGCAGACAACTTGGACATAGAAATAAATCTTTTGGAATGTATTGTATTTTTTTTCTTAAAAACTAAATTGATTCTTATTTAATATTAGAATTCAAAGTGGACACATGAAGTCCATAGCCTAAAGGGTGACAAATTTGTCGAAAATTACTCAAACATGTGAAAGAGTTTTTGTTTTTCAGACAAACAAAAACTAAGTTCCCTAAACTTTTTCCGTGTTCCTAGTTCGAAAACAGTTATAAAACGTTCAACTTCACTTAATCTTATGTAAGTTCACACATCAAGGAATGAATTTGTCCTCAGGTCAAATAATGTTGATCTATCTCAACTTATCAGGAAATTGCACGTCTTGAGATTCACGGAAACATAAAATTATACACCAACAAGCTTTTTAGAGCTTCTCCAAAACTAAGTTTCAACAACTTCCGCAATTATCTCACTCACAACAAATCCAAGTCCAAATTATAAACTTTTCCTTCAAGAGCAACCACAAAATGCACCACTTAGGGAACAAAAGTGCCACACACAAAACAAAATGTCGTTGACCCGCTTAAAGTCAAGTTATTTGAAATTCCACAGTGCGAAGCATGTTGGAATTCTTCGACACAAGTGCGACTCAAAAAAAAAGAAAAAACCTAAACTAAAAACTTCCAGAACTATGCTATCCGAAATTCCCTTTCAAATCAGGATGACTCCTTCCAACATCATGCCAATATTTTAGGAACACAAAGAAGGAAAGCTGAATGACAACCAACAAAGTCCAAAGGATTTAGAAAACACAAAATATTCATACATACATATGTATGTATGTAGATATATGTATTTATGTGTAGATAGAAATTTCACATACATACTACATAAAAGGCAAATGATAAACGAAGCTGAATTTTTCATCTCAAAAGGAAAATAAAAAAAAATTCCTATCTTTGTCCTGTTGGAAGTTTTTTTTTTATCCTTTGGGAAATTTTTGCTTCTGCTTGTTCGGATTCGGAATCTTATCCATTTCTTACAGGAAGTGAAAGAAAATTTTCATTTTATAGAGAAAACTTTTCATTCATTTTACAGTGGGATAGATTTGCTAAGGGAACGGATCCAAACTTGGTTCGTATGTATATTGGTTCTGAAGCAAAACATGGAACACGGATGAAAGAAAAATCAATGAAATTAAAGAACACTGAACAAATATAATACATGAAAATATTTCTTGCTTCTTAAGAATTTTTTTTTAAAAACGAGTTAAACTTAAAAACCATAAGCGATTTTTCTAATACATAGTTGTCGCTAGGCATAAATATGAAATGTTATGGTTTGACACATCTATCATTTTATTCTACTGACATTAAACTTTAAAGTCATACACGCGATATTCTGCTAAAGTAACGACGTCATGGATTTATACCTTTTTGAAAATGTCAAGTTTCGTGTCTTTTCTTATTTAATCAAAGCCACTGAAATTAATCTTTTTAGTATGTTTTAATCTTAAAAAAACGTAAGGTGCGGTTTCGAAAATTCAAAATCGCTGATTTCAATGTACAAGAAAAAAAATCTGGTAATGCAGCCGGGAACACACGTTTACAAGGCAGTACTTTGCCATTTTTAAAGTTAGAAAATTGATCTATGGATAGCATAGAAAAATTGCTTGAAAAATGGACAAAATGTATACAATAAAATGGCCAATACTTTAAATACATACTACATAAAGAAATACTTTATTAACACACGATATTCCTTCTTATTCATTTTTTCAAACTAATAAAATTTGCTTCTCTCAAAATGCTATACATTACTCCCAAACTAATTAATTAATTTTGAAGCTTAAGGCTGACTTAAAATCATGTTAATTTACATAATACTAGAAGTGCTATTTATGTGTCAGCCTACGAACTATTCAGGCTGTCTACTATTTTAAGAACGAATCTACAATCATAAGAACAAATACCTTTTATGTGATAATGAAATGATAAGACCCAAAGTGAAACTAAAATCATCGATCTTGACGAAAGATTCGCTTATCTATAGTTTTGCAATATCGATTTGTTTAATTGTAATACTCATAATATGATTTGGCGGTAAGATCAGAGCAACATTACAGAATTAAGGTTTTAATAGTTTTGACGATTGTTGGAATTTGAGTCTTTGAATGTCTCTGTCTCCTTGGCGAGTCTTTCAAAGATAATTACTGTCATTAAAAGAGCTCCTGAAATAATACATTGAGATTCAGCATTAAATTTTAGCCCCCCTCCATTCCTGTTTTGCTGTCACAAAGCTATGGCTTTTTATGAACTGAAACGCTGTCAAATCTATTTATTAATCTTAAAATACTCAATTGAAACAACATAACTGGTCCAAAATTGTCGGAACAATGTATCGAGCCTGAAAATTAACTTCTAAAATCCGGATCCGATTTAAATAAGATTGACCCGCAATTGCGAAAAGAGCTAAAATTTCTCTTAGATCTATGAGGTACGGGTTTCGGGGTTGATAAATTTGACTCCACGATCACTCATTATACTTTTTTAGAAAAACAAAATTCCACAAAAATGTTGTCTTTTTAAAAAATAGTGAAATACATATGTAATTTCTAGATCATAACTTTATTTTAGTAAATCGGATTAAACAACGGGCTAAGCATTTAACAAATTTTTAAAATAACAAAATTTAGACTCGTATTTCTCATAAATCTAAGAATAAGTCATTTAACTTTATGATTGTGGTTCATAGATTTTATGTAAATTTTTCCAGTGTAGTTTCTCGCCCTCTTTTTTTAATGAAAAATTTCAAGACCATGTCGTACATTTCGATCCACTATACTCGTATACTTTTCTTCCTATTTTCGGTTACAAACAACTTTAAGCAAGATTTATGTATGTTTTTGTGTCTGTCAAAATATAAGCCAAGTACAAAACAAGAAATGTTGATGTTATCTATAAGTTTAACTTAATTTTCACGAAGTATTGTCACTTTAAAATGATTTTGGTTTTTTTACACTAAACTATGTTTAAAAAAATAATATTCGTGGAATGAGAAAAGACTCTTTAATTCTTGACATTAATTGGTAATTCAATATTTAATGGCTTGTTGTTTTTTTTTTCATCAGGAAAATTGTATTCAGTTGAAATGGTGTGGAAAGGAGTTTGGATAGTGTTTTTTTGTATTTTTGGTGATTTGCATATAATTTTCTTTGGTTGTTTTTTGTGTTTTTTGATGGGTTATTAAAGTTAATGGTTAATATAAAAGTCAATTTCAGGTTTTAAGTGTATTTTGAAGGTATATTTTAGTACACGTTATACAACAATACATAAAATTAATGGCTCCTTTAGAATCAGAACGCTGGCTGAGGGGGATTGACTTTTTTACAACCGGAAGCTGATTTGGTTTGATAGGTCATAATAATAAGAGGTCTAAATTGTATCAGTTTAATGTCACCACGGAAAAAAGCCTATAGAATGGATTTTTCAAAATATATTAACAGGACATTTTGGTGTACATATACTTCCCAAAAAAAAAAGTCACTGATAACGCTGTTTTGACATTATTTTCTAAACCAATATCAATTTCAGAAAACCCATTCATACAACAAAAACATGAATAACAAATAATAAAGTTAACTTGATAGTATTGAACTTGAGGCAACCCTTGAGCTACGACATTCTGTCACAACCTCACAAAAAGTATAAAAGAAAATCTCGTTTAAGATTTTATCCAAACAAACACAAGCCAATCCTTTGAGGATTTCTTGAGTTGATTGTCCCCAGAAATGATGTGAATTTGTTTTTGACAAGACTTCGTCGTATATTTTAGAGACAAATTCAACAACAACAACAACACCGAAAAGCAAAGAAAAACTAAAACATAATAAAAGTTAAATAAACGACACTCTCCTAAGGGATAACTTACGATGTAAGAAAGGATAGATTGGATAATGGATATACTCCTATACATAAATACATATATATTAAAGTACAGTATAAGATGCTTACTTTGGGTGTTTATAACATATACATGTACTATATGTGAATAAGAAAAGCTTAAAGGTCATTATCGTCCTTTCTGATAATACAAATTTAATGTTTGACAACTTTACGATATCGAAGAACTGAAAGTTTTTTTTTTTATTTGTTGAAACAGTTTTTGGTGAAATTAGGTATACTCGTACACACATACATAATATGTATATATGTATATGCACATATGTATGTATGTTTATAAAATTGACATTAGACAAATAAACTTTGTAAGTAAATTCGAATACATATTGTGTGGGATTTTCTATCTCAGATGGCTATACGTTTTGGATATAAATTGGTTTTCGATGTATACATTAATACAAACGGTGGAGGATCTTGCTCGTTGATAGAGGCCCGGTTTTAAAATATATTGTCAGCTATATACCCCCGCCTTTCCCCTCATTTATGTCTAGCTTGACTCATGAAAATCATTTTGCACAAAATTTTAAATTTTTGTAGAAGGTTTAGATAAGGTCTTTTTTCCAAAGTATGAGTTTTTTTTTTTGTCCAAGAAAACTGCAGTTTACGATTGGAATATTTAAATGGCGTTAAGGGATTATTTACTAACATTAAAAGATGTGGACCTAAATGACTGTCTTCAGGAACCCCGAATTTAATTTGGCAATGACAGCCATATTGAAAATTCATTTGTACTTAACCTATTTTGAAGATAAGATTAAATTAATATTAGTACAAGATAATCCAATCCAAAAATCTGAATATTTAAAGAACGTAAAATGCTGAAAGACGGTGTTAGGAAAGATGAATAAAATTACTAGAAATTTATCGAAAATATTCACTATTTTTAAGTAAGCACCTATATAATAAACATCGTGTCTCAAATCCTACATATAATAATAATTTTAAGCTTTTGCTTAAAAGTAAATCAAAGCTTTATAAGTTAATTTCTTAAGAAGATTACTTATGAAAATTTATTTATTAAAGAAATCTAATGTATGATATTTTTGTCCTTCGAAAACTAGAACCTTTCTAACATAGTACCTCCGCCCCTGCATAAAAAATTCTACATAACATTTGGAATTGATGTGGTCATAGTATTTGTGCAAAATTTTGATTCGTTTCCTGATTTTTTCATTCGAGAAAGTCAGAAAAGTTTTTGTTTATTTGATTCAACATTTGTATCGTTAAACAATTCAGACAAATTGTTGAAAGATGAAATAATCTGGATTGAAATAAATTTGCAAAGAAAACTCAAATGAAAAAGAGATGAACTTGGGTTTGTCATAAATAAATAAATACATACATACATAAGTTATAATCTACTAAAAAGTTAATAAACTTTTTGAAACAAATAACATTTTTTCATGTGTTTTATGACTTTTAAAATGCTTATTCAGAGCTATACACTCTAACACGTAAGGTGTGTAGTGCAGCATCCAAAGATTATGCAAATGTCAGAAATCAAACACTCCTGACTTCGGTATAACAGATTGTAGTAAAATTTTGACGATCTCGAGCTCAACCGCATTCAATAGTTTTGACAAGAGAATACAATGATAATAGCGTTTTTCATTATTATTGCATTTAGATTTTGACGGGAGAACTGAAGTTAAGAGTTTTGACAGAATCTTAAAAAGATCAAACTGGATTTGTTGTAACTATAAGTCAAAGTGAACATTTTTGGTTTACTGAACTCATTCCTTGCCAATTTTTTGATTCCTCATTCATCACTTCATAAAAAGTTTCTTAGAGTTTGGAACTTTGACATAAAATTTAAAATGATGAATGTAGAATGAGTTCAATTTTAATAGGATTAGATAGTGTCAAAGCTATAAACTGTCATAGTTTATTGATTGATAGAAGCCAATTTTATTAGTTTTTTTAGAAACAGTTTTTCTATGACATTTGGATGACACAATATTAGAAAACTATATTTTCATACTTGTCCGAGGGCATTGTTCACTTAAGGCTTTTTAAGATGACTCATTATGACATCTTATCATTTTATCTCGCTTTAACTTGATGGTTTAAAAATGATTGGAAAGTGAGGCAGGAATTGAAAAAAAAAAATAGTGGGATCGAGATAAAATGATGAATTGTCAAAATGAGTCACCTGAGTCAGAGACAGATAAAATCGACAACAATGTCAATATTAAAAATAAAACGGCTACTGACATCTATTTAAATGTTGAGGAAAACCCATTGGGTATAAGGAATTCTGCATTGGGAACTGATAGACTTGGTACAAAACGTACATTTAGATATGTAGCTATAAAGTCTACTCTAAGAAAAGGAGATACGTTTATTTAATGGATGACAAGTCGAAAATGTGGAAAGGAAACTAAAAACCTAATGTTAAACTAACTGCAAAAAAAAAAAACTAGAGTTAAAAAATTCGGACTTTTTATGGTGTCAATAACATTTTCTTAAAGAACAAGTGTAAGGGAAGAAGAATAAGACAGAAAAATGGAAAAAAGAGTGAAAAGTGTTAAATTCGTGGAAAATATTTCCCTACCGATTTTGGCGACTTCAACCAAGTTTTTATAAGCCAATTATAAAATTACAATTTATTATAAAAGTTATCTTTATTACAAATATTTAACATAAAATCGGGTAAAAACTTCTCCATAAACTTAAGTTTTAATTACAATTACAAATAAAATAATGACAACAAGAGAATTAGAGAGTGAAGGATGAAAAGCATTTAATTGACTTCACCATATTTACCTCAAGTAGATCAATTATAGTTCAATATTTGTCTTATAAGCCTCTTTAACTCACTGAACTGAAAGTCAATATTCAATTAAGGAACAAATCAAATTTATAAGACTCGTCAATTTAACCTCGTTGATGTCAAAATATTTGCATAACACATTTTCAATTTTCACAATGAATTTTTTTTTTCTTGCATATAAAAATATGAGATGCTTTTCTATTTTCTATTACCATATTTTCTTATACTATATGACACAAGAAGATTGTAACAGTACGAATAGTCTAGATGGTTCTGTTGCATTAATGGCGGGTTTTGTAACCTTCATCGAATTTGTTGAGATAATTTTACAGGTTTGTGAAGATGCTAAGAGACATAGTGACTATAAACTATTTTTGAAAGGACCATTAAAGAAGGCACCAGCACTTGTTTGAAGGATACGAACGTCTTACTTGGGAAGCTTTTTTTCATAGAAGAAATTTTCATGAAAAAACTTTGCAGTGAAATTATTTAAGGACCTTCTTAAATCAATATATTTGTAATTTGTTAAATTCTACCCGAAAACCTCCTTTTTACTTGTAGAATCAAAATTGGGGAAGCTTTGGTCACAGTTTTAATAAACTAATAAAAAGTGCGTATACGCCTAAGTGAACAACTTTGCTTCTAGGGTTAAATGTTCTTTTATGCTTAGAATTTTTGGCTTCAGCCCTAGAAGCCAATTTTATTCTCATGTTTCTATTTCACACTCATATCACTCATATCAAAAACATACCTCCTCCGACTATAAACTTATCAAATACGAACAAGGCATTCCTCTCTGCCTCCTGATTTTGAATAAGCTTTCGTTAGATTGAAAATTCAATTATATACGTACACCACCCAAGCACAGGAAGATGATGTTGAAATGGATTTTTAATTTCCACTCATTTTTGTATCCTTTGACACTTCATGACAAGATCGTGCTAATAAATTTCAAAAAACCATCATGTGTCATCGTTGTCATCTTTGTCATCAGCCATAGCAGCCAGCGGAGGTATGGTGGTGGGATGGGATTAATTTTGTTTGAAAATTCTTTGATGAAAAGCTTCCCATTAGAATCATTTTTCATCGTCCTTGTACTCACTTAGAAGTTGATTTTAATTGAATATGAAATGAATGAGATTATAACTTTTGTTTGTTTTTCTTTTCTTCTCTTTTTTTTATAGAAACTAACCGCACACTCCGGTCGTAGGACGATAACAAAGACAAGTGACGAAACAGAAAGCCGGCGACGAGTTTTACAGAGTTTTTCAATCTTACCCGGTTATAAAAAAATCCATCAAAATTTTCACACTAAGAATGGACACGAACTCAGTGAGTCCACTGCCACCGCCTGAGGCGCCATTAGCTATGATGGAAAATGAAAAGACACCACCTGGGAGTCCTTCGGCCAATGATATGCCACCACCTCCTGACGAAAAGTAAGTACCTACATGAATAGACATACATATATGAATCCGGTCTTTTGTCTTGTCTTGTCTTGTGTTTATCTATGATTGAGTGAACTTTGGATACCTTACCTAGACCGTATTATATGGCTCCAGCAACGTTTAATATGGAATCACCATCAGATATATATTTTGATAGAGTGCGCTTTGATATGTGTTCCCAAACCATGTGAGGAAACTTTTCGACATGGTTTTGTCTTAGTTTTCCTTAAGAAAAGTTGTTTTTGACTTGGTCTGAAGGAGTCTGATAAGGTTGAGTTGGAGGTGGCTTTATGGAAGAATATATAAATCTACATTTAAATAAATTACGAGTACAAATCAACTTGAACATGTATCACAGATGTTACTCCATTGTTTCGACAATTGAAGTGGAATGGCATGTGAAATAGATGGGAACATGATGCATTTTGAAAAGCAAGTGAATCGGAAGACGAACAGGAACAGGAACACTCATCCTGTCGATCACGTCTTTTGGTGCTTTGTGTCTTATGAATGGTTTTCAATTGTATATGGAATAATGTTGTTATATTTCAATGTTCTGTAAGGAAGCTTAACGGAGAAAAACATGTAACATTTCAGTTCTTCCATTAGGATAACTTTAGAATTTAAATGTACCTACCTATGCATAAAGTTTCGTTTATCTTTTGTGTTTGAAGCCATAGGCAGATGTGAACATTAAAGTCTATCAAGTCGAGTCGATGTTTTTATAAGCTTTGGTATTTTGATTTTCTAAATTAAATTAAATTTATTTTACTTTGCATTCATTTTAATTTTATAATTTTTATTTAGTGCAATTATGAATTGGCTTTATTTATTTTATATTTTTAGCTTGGACGATTCGATTTCAACAAAACGGATAATAAAAAGAAAAGGGTATGTACAACCTACAAATACAATACATATGAAACTTTAACAAAAAACTTTAAATTTCTTAATTTAAAAATTTTAAGTGGTCTTAGAAGACTTTTTCAAATCAAAAAGAAGCTTGAAAATTCAAAAAACAAAACATTTTAACAATTTGGAAATAGACAATTTAGGGTTAGAAAAACGGAGTTTTACACATTAGAAGAACCTTTAGGCAAAATATCTTTTCAATTTTAATAACTGTACCGAATTGGTCAGTGATGCTTAACACTTTAGTAGTTCAAAAACAAGCCAATGAAATGTCAATACCGCAGTTCGTGAGGTTTTTGATCTGCAGCTTATCTTAAACTGTCAGCTGTCAAATTGATTTTTTTAAGGTTTTGATAGAAGTTTATTTTGCAAATGGTGAAAAAGAAATATTTCGTACATTTTAGAAAAATGATTCGAAAAATTCTACATGACATAAAACATTAATTGATAATTTTGACTGTGGTTAGTAAATTATTTTCTCAATGTTAGTTTTATTAAACTTTAAATTTATAGTTTTATCTTTGTAGAAAGTATTAAATGTCTATCGTTCACTCATCATGGCTACGGTTGCAGGACCATTTCCTTTTTATGAAATTTTCCACTACCAAATCTCACATTAGCGACTGTATGTTCTTGATAAATTCTAGAATTTCATCTTTAAATTCTTAAATCGCTTCTGGAGAATTGGCATAGACCATATTTTTCAAATGGTGACAAAGAAAAAGTCTAAAGGTGTTAAGTCGTAGCACCCGTGGCGTTATGATTAGTATGTTGGACTGTCATGCCAAAGGTCTGCGTTCGATCCGTGCCTTTGCCACCTGAAATTTTTACGCATACCACTAGCTTGTCCAAACTGTTCAAATTTCTTAGCAAGTTTTACGATTGTCAGTCGAGAACTGGCTTTATCCTATTTATAGTTGTTGTATGTGTACCATTTTCATTGATGGCGTAAAGTTACTTGTCAAATGTCAAAAACGACCGCAATGTGACAGCTGTCCAGGTACATAAATCAGTCTGAATTTGACTCATGGAATTGGTTTATTGGCTTTTAAGAGCTGCTGTGGTTTGTGGTTGTTTTTAATAGACCTGTGACCCATACAAGAACAGAACAGTCTAACGAAGTTAAGTGCATACTATCACACATTTTTACATTTTTTCACACTAGATGATTATGCCCTCAGTTGACTCAGTAATCGATGACGCTGATAACGCCCATCTCAAAATCTCCAAAAGGAACTTTTTTCCTGATGCATTGGATGTTTTTGGATCTCATGTGCTTTCGAAATTTGTGGTTATTGCTGTACCCATTCTACTTAGACTGAAATAGGCAAAATTATAAGAAGTTGTGGTTGATGCGAGATTGACTACCTTGGATTTTTATACACGCTTTATCTCAAAGAAATCAAATGATCCCCCTTCTTTTATAAAACGGAAACACAAACTATATGTACATACCTTACCTTGATTATGAACATAAACATAAACCTTTAAGCGCATTATATACTTTCCATGAAATTAGCAAAACCTATTTAGTAAATGGTGACACTAATGATGACAATTTATGTCTTTATTTTCATTTTGTGGTTTAGAGAACGAACGCGCAATAATTCGTTCCCAAGTTGTTTAACTCAAAGGAATTTCTTCCTTTCTCGAGCAAAGAAACACACAAAATAATAGCCTCACTTATTCACTCATCCAACTAACGCTCCCAATTCGAATTACACACTTACTCCAGAACATACTACATTCATTCACTTCCTTGACCTGGATCTACATACATATACCTTCCTCTATATAAACTCGTAAAGCCTCTAAACGCTGGTATTTTATAACTTAACATAAATGACGGGCCATATTGTCTCTATGTGTCTTTAAGAACGTACGAACGCTTATGTTTTTCAATTTCATAAATTCCCCTAAGCCACCCTGAACTAAAAAACAAATATAATAAAAATAAGAAAAAAAACAACTTCTCAAAGTGTAGCCCCAAGACCAAAGCTCCAATGCCCGTTGCGGTACGGACGTTTTGGAGAGCGACGACGACGGCTGCGAGGGTAGTGGTTAATGGCGGTACCAGAGGAGCTTAGGGTACTTTATCATTCAATCAACAAAGATTACCCCAAAAACGTTGTACACCCTCCAAGCGCTCATCTCGCTCGTTTGTCTTTCTTGTTTCTTGAGAGAAAGATTGCCTTCTCCATGAGTAAATATCTGCAAAGGGGAGGGGGTGTAGTGAAGGGAAGGCGGGTTCTTTCGACTTGTAGTCAGCAAATCAATTTGTTTTTTTTTGTTTTTTTTTTTTTTTGAGGGGAGGGGGATTTCGAATTCAAAGACACACAAGTGCTCATATATTATTTATTGCTTCATGCATTTTGAAGTTAAGAAATAAATCCATATACGTTTGTTTTTAGAGCACAACATCAGTTCAAAATCGCAATAAGTGAATTTGAAGATCTATGTATAAAAATACACACATAAAGTTCCTTCTCCCACACCCTAACCCTGCGCCAGTTTGGAATACGAAATGTTTTACGAGTGTGCGAACTGCGAACTACAAACTCTTCGTATGTTGGCAACCCTCAAATACAAAATTTGATTTCGTCAAGCTGATTTTATTCATTTGCTTTACCAGCTAGACACTTATTGTCGTTGTTGTTGTTTTTGGCATACAAATTTGCATAAACGGGATGCAAATATTTTGTTTGTTTGTGTGTTTTTGAGTTTAGAAAATCCAAGCGTTTTAAGCGAGATGCACAGTGTTGTGCAGATAGTTTTGACTTACAAAAGTTTCAAAAAATCTTCAGTTCAGAAAATAAAAGCTGTTCCCACTTCTTTTTTGCGCAGTGGAAGTGATTAAAAACAAATTAAATATAAGAAAATATTATTGAAAGAGTGATGGAAGTTTTATCCGTTGACAGCTAACTAAGTGTTTTATCTGTAAAATAAAAACTAAGTCTAAATCCCAATAAAATTATCAAGATTTAATAAAGCTTCAATCAAAAGCTGTATGCCGTCTCATAAAAATGGACTAATATGACAAATCTACAAATTATCGAATTTGTTTATTTCATACAAATATTGACAGCTGTCATTATAGTCAATATAATAACACAAAGATGAATAAATCTTGTTATGAACTTAGCTGTCAAATAAATTAATGAGTAGTTATTTTTATTATTACCGTAACAGGGTTGAAAACAGATTGAACTGAACATCATTAGGTTTCGATTTTAAGAAAATTTGATTTGACAGATACATAAATAAAATTGCTCTACAAAATACGTAATTTATATAATTTTAACTGTCAAAATGATTAATTGATGAATTCGCACAATTTCACCAAAAACCAAATCGTCTCGTTTGACAGGTGTACTTTGCACAGCCTTGTACAAAAAAGTGCACACACAGTATGGGTGCGGGTGCGTATGTATATTTGTATGCAGATTTTATATGTAGTTATTTTAAAAGTCTCTCGCTTAATTCAGCGGTTATTTTGGTAGCAATAAAATAAAATGAATTTTGTTTCATTTAATAAAGCAACAATGACATTCGAAAACTGACTACTTTGCGTTCGCGGTAAAAGCCATATAAAGGATATTAATAATTTATTTGCTTTTTTCAACTGCAAATATTATATGTACGTATATACATATGTATTTACATACATATGTACATGTGTATATATTAAATAAAATAAAAACGTAGTGAATAATATGAGTGAGTTTACTCGTATGTTAAAAAAAAAAATACAAACAAACTTTAGTTGGAAAATTGAGGTATGCATAAATGGACTTAGTAATGTGCATGGAAATATTCAAATTATATATGTATAATTTCAAAATGGAGGCTTATTTAATATTATTCCGTTTTAAAAATAGAAACAGAAGAATTTTATTACTTTTGAAACGAGGTTCAATTTTAGAATATAAACCAAGTATTGGTAACAGTAAAACAATTGACAGTTAACAAGTCAAATAATGTTTCTTCAAGAGAAAAATGATCCCAAAATTTTGATGCAAGAAAAACAATTCGATTTTATGTCTGAAGTTGTTAATGGATAGCAAGTTTTATAAAACCGGATTTCCTTAACAAAGATAAGACTTCAATATGACGGCAAGAAAAAAATCGAAAAAATGACAAATTTCTATTTGACAAGACAATATAATCAAGAGAAACTTTTTGTCAGTTAATTGAGATTAGTTACATATGCTAAAATGTCACCTGTCAATAAATATCAATTAAAACTACCACTGACAACTATCACCCATCAAATCAATGTCAAATTGAACGTCATCTGTTTTTATTCTGGTATTTCGTAGTTTTGGCAGTATTACTACAAGGAAATTTAATAACGAGGTAGTTCAGAGCATTTCTTATCTCTCAACTCATGGTTGGCTTACAAAAAAAAATCATTCCGATTCCACACGAAGGACTGCTTTGCTAAATTCAAACTTGTGTAATTTCTAACCAGACCACCAACGCCATCTACCCAAATTAAATTGGCCAGAAACCAATATGTATTTGTATATCCTTAAAAGTTAGCATATTAAATTTTGAAAAGTTCTTCACATTTTGTGACTTTAATGTCCTGAAGAATAATATCTGCAAAGACATGACCTCCTGAACCATAACCCATACTTTAGATGTCAGCATCCTTAACATAAAATCCGTTATTCTCGCTATGTCTGACTCAATTTTTCTAAAGTGGCTTCTTATCTTTCATTACATTTAGCCCCATAACCTAAAATTGAACATATACATACATACATACGTCCTTCAAAAAATCTTTAAGGCAAAAAATGGAGACAATACTAACTGCATATGCCTACAAATGTATCTTAGGTACATATATCACTTTTGAGTACATCGCCATCTAGTGACACTTTTAACAACCGTTTCGGTTCGGCTTAGGAATGTCTATAAAACATATTCTTCGGTGAAATGGGGCCACATTCCAGAAATGGGGCTTAATTGTCAATCGTAAAGCTGCTGGCGAAATGAAACGAAAAAGTTTTGGTTGCCAATTTCGTTTTTTTTTCTTTGGTCTCCTTACTGAATACGATTTGAAGAAAGTTTAAGGACTAAAATCTAGCGAGTCCTTGTGCCACTCACCTTTAAATACAAAACATGTGCATAAATATTATCCACTAACGTTCAACATAAGAAAAAAGTTAGGTACTTCAAAAACGAGTACATATCCGTAGACGAAGAAGCCTCAAACTTTTGGTAGAACGATTCTTGAAACTAGGAAGGAACGTGTGATAAAGGAAAAACTATTTTTAATCGAGTTTGTCCTTTGAGTAAGTTTTCCTTTTACAAATATCTGTATTTACTTTTACAACCAAAGTGTAAGAGACAGAAAGAGAGAGAGACCGAGCAAATATTGAGCGGAAAAGTTCGAAAGCGATGATTTACTTATATAAGTTTGTCGGGTGACAAGTTGTAAAATATATTCCAAAAGTTTGTCTAAGATGTTTTAAGGAGAAAAATACGTGAGTAAGTGAACCTTAACATTCATAAGTTGCTACGATGAGGGAGCAATAACCGTATAAGATTTTCTTCGTCCTTTTTTTTTTTTTTTGAAAGACAGCTCAGTTAAGTTCCTAGGTACGTTTAGTGGAATGAAAACATCAAAAAGTTCGCTAAATTTTTGTAAGTTAAGTATTATAAAGGAAAAGTTATAACCCATCGCAGAACAAGCTAAATAGTTGGTGTTCGGAAAACTAAACAGTTGAAAGATAGTTGATAGAATTTAGTTTTTAGTTTTTGGTATAAACTTTACTAAATTTGAATAGAATGTTTTTGAGATACAACACTTCAAAAACGCAAAAACCCTACCTGACCCACTCACTAAGTGACTCTCTTATACTGATGATCAAAATTATGAAGCACTTCTTGCTACCATAGAATTCTGAAAGGTAGTAAAAACGTATCGGTAGTAAATTTACTAGTTTTTAGGAGCCTGATATTGAGCTAACAAAATTAACTGTCAAAATGGAGGCAGTAATTTTTAGTAGTAGGTACTTAAAATATATTTACAAAATTATACCAAACTTCTTGAACATATGTAAATAATTTTGACATTATGACAAATGGTTTGGAAGTTTAAAAAATTAAAATTGTAAAAATATGAAACGTCAAATTCAAAAGGAAAAGCAATTTTGTAAGTGAAAGAAAAAAGGCGTTAATTAAAATCGTTCACTTCAATGAACAAAAAAGACAGATCCAGTTGCAACTGGAAAATGGATACGGAATAGCTGTCAAAAGTGTCATATGCACAACTTTTTTATTTGCATTTTTTTTTGCCTATCTTCGTCACTGAAGTTTGTTCGAGTTTTAAAGAGCTCTGTTTTGCATTTGCACTCAACATTTTAAAACGACTGCTCCAACCTCCAACAAATATGCTAATCTTGAATATTTTGACAGTTATTCCAGTTGCATCCCGTTTCCATTGTGTTGCGCCAATTAATTGGTATTAGAAATCCTGTAAAAGTTTCCATTACTGGTCGCGTTCGATTCGTAATCCGTCTATCTATCAAAATATACCAGATAACATAACAAATCAGCTGTTTTTCAAACTTGACAGCTGAGTATACAGAAAATTTTGAGATAGGTTGAGATTTGTTTTTGACAATAAATGATTTGTTCATCAGCTTTTTTTCTATGCAAATATGTACTACAGTAAAAACCTATCCAGATAACTTTGGATTGATCACCGAACGCAACCATTGAAACACACTTAAGCACTCAACTGTCAACAGCAGTCTGTCTCTATCATACCACTTGAACAAAAGTCATTTTATTTTATTTAGAGCTCATAGAGCGCTCTCCGATTGAAAGAAGAAATACAAACTGATCTGTCTGAGCTAAAAAAAACATAGTTCTTTTTTTGACAGCTCAGTTCTCTGCTCTGAACTTAAAAAGAAAAACGCCTAAAGAATAACATCTAGAGAGACAACATAACTGACATTTCGTTGTGTGTTGAACGAATTCTTGAACAGGGCAAACTAAACAGCAGAAAGAAATAACTGTAAGTATAAGCATTTAAGAAATCTTTGATTTCCTTTAATCTAGTATCTATGGTGCAAAAATTACGAACGGAATTACTCGCTGTAGGAAATTTTATTAATTTGACATTTATACAAATTATAAAAATACATTAATAGTTTCTGGGCTCTTTATTTTTTTCAATTAACATTTCTTTGGTACTCTTTATGACATTAACTTCTCAAACCCTACAGAACCTGAATCTAAAGTTTCATTTTCTTTATTAGTAGCTTGGTTGTAACTATGTAGAAAGATAAATGTTAAGCTAAAATTTTACATAAAATGACAACAAGACAATTGAAAAACACAGTTTTGTACTGTATAAATAATTTATAGAATCATGGCTGAAAGTGTCACACCCGTCAGAATTAAAACTCCCATTTAAGGTGTAAGTGTAAGCCATCACTTGAATAAGTTATAAAGTGATGCATGCTATCAAGGCGTGTTGTTATCCTTAAAATTAAGTACGACAACATGACTATGGGTGACTAGATTCTGTCAAAAGTAATTCTAACCTTGAATTGCTTGAATTTTTCATTGGAAAATTACCTAAGCATTTTTTATGGTATACCTACCATCTTCCATAGTTTTTGACCTTGTTCTTTTGCATTAACTGCTTTACACAATCCAATGAAGTTCGTAAAGGTTCATGCGGTATATGGTCAGTTTTATTGCTATACTCTTGCTTGCATGATTTTTGGAAAACATTATTGTGTCCTGGGCACAGTCGAATTTTTGATGAGAAATTAATGGAAACTCGTCGCGTCGCGTCGACACGCCATCAACTGTTGAATAAGGCTTTGTCCTCAATGTCCACACCTACTCCTTCTCACAGTTCACAGAACACCACCACCGCACCGTCCATAACTACTATTAAAAACAAAAATAACATTAATAAGAACACGATTAAGTTAGACACCAAAAAACACAAAAAAATAAAAAGTGAGGTGAGTGACTCGTGGCGTTTTGACGCTGTTGGAGCTGTAATTTTCCACTAGGCATAAGGATTCGACATTGAGCCTTAGCTCAGCAACTATCCACCCCTTGATAGTGCTAGGGGCATTGAATTTGAAATTTGTTTGATTAATTTTATACAAAGGACGACTCGTTTTTGTTGGTTTTGGCAACACGAATGTGTTATCCTTTTTGAACGAAGATATTCCAGGACACGCGAAGGAAAGTTGAAGTTTAATGATTCAGGGTTTTAATGTTGCACGCCACAATCCTGCCCCTATACCACCACTCGTGCGTTGGTCGTCGAGGGTTTTGGCTTGTGATTGTTAGTATGGGTGAGTTTATGGCTGAGCCAAGTATTGAAATTAGGAAATTGTGTTTCTAGAACGAATAACACAAGAACGTCAACAAGTAGCTAAGGAAGGACAGGAAGGAATAGGAAATAAACGTTTTATGTTTCTTGTGTCTTATAAGACCGAATGTCCTGAGTTAGCTGGAATATACCCTGTGTACAGGAGTTGGAGAATTTATAATTTATAGGGGGAATAAGGAAGCAATAAGTAATCAGAGGGTGGTTCTATCGTTGTTCAACTGTTTTGGAATATGATGGATCCGCAAATTACATTGTTTATTGATAAAATCTTTTTGTTACCTATGGGTTCGGAATATGTTTTCAGGAAATGGACATTTTTAAAGAGTAACTCGCGTGTCGCGTGTACAATGTACTTGAGGCATTAAGTGTGAAACAATTTGATTTTTGTGTCCGTTTAAATTGTACTCGGAGCTATTTGGTATAACCGAACCGAACTGGACATCTTGATTTATATTTAGTTGAAAGGTAGTTGTAATTTTATATTAGAAGAGGGGGGAAATTGAGGCACTTAAATTTTAATAACATACCAACGTTTGTTGTCAGAAGAATTTATTGAATCAATTCACAGCTAATAAACTTTATTTAAATATTTAACTATACAAACTTTTGAGAATGTGTCTAAACTTTTATTGGATATAATTTTTTAAATTTCGGAATTAAGTAAAGAGAATTAAAACTTGAACTTTACTTCAGTCATGAACTGAGGTATTGAGTACTCATACTCACTTGGGGTCTCTTTAGGTTCAGGCTTGCCATCAGCAAGGGCGTTTTCTTCCATTTTCTTTATTTCAAGTTGTATTTTTTTTTTCAAAAAAATCCTTCTTTTAAAATTCAACTGAAATATTAATATTTGTATGGAATGACGTTTTTATTCGACCATAATTTTTGAATGTCTAAGATTGTAGTCTTAAAAAATTGCCTCTGAAATAATCCAATCAAATTTTGTATTGTAAATTTTGTATTTTAAATTTTCATTCTTACCACTTAGCCACTTTCTGAATAGTTTTTTAAAGCAGTTCCAAATAGTGAATGACAAACACTACGAAATTGAAAATAGAAGTATTTTTTTCTCAATCTCACAAAAACAAGATTACCAACAGTTGGCTTTACTAACTTTAGAAAAGTAAAATGTTATTAAAAACCGCTTCAATTTCAAATTGGGATCAAGATTCCGAATAAGTCAATATTCTCTTTTGTCTTTTGTTTTGCTTTCGAAAACCAGTTTTTAAATTGCAAATTCTGTTTTTAAATGTTTGCGTAGCAGAATTCTTCAGATTTTCAAAAACTGACACTAGACACAGCAAAAATCAAGAATATTAAATTACGAAATAATTAAATCTAAGATTTCAGTTTAAAGTTAAAGGCATCTTTTTGTAGAATCAAATCTCCTGCAGAAAGATTTTATAAACGCTTAATTTTCTGGTTTTAAAAAAATAGTTTTCTCAATTTTGAGATATCTTGAAACTTACTATATTAGAAATTTAAAAACATTTTTTAGATAATCTTTCTTGAACGTAGAGCAGAATTTTGAAAAATTGAATTTTCTAAAATTGAATAAAACAAAAAGTAGAAATTTAAAGAGCGGAATTTTTTTGTATGGATAAAATTTCGACCCGCATCACTAAAGTTTTTGAGAAAACAGGAAATCCCTCTTAATATGCATAGTTAAATCATGAATGAAAATACATCCTAGTTAATGAATTTATTCATAATTAATTAATTAACTAAATTTAACTTAATTCATAAAAAGTTTGTACCTAGATTAATATATTTATTACTTAAATTTATTAAAATTCTTTTTATATAACATTTTATTTACATATTTCTAATTCTGCTATGAATAAAATTTAACTATTCCCACAAAGCAAAACTTATTTTTAAGAGATTAGGGACATGATTTGTGTTGCATTTTTAAAATATTAATTCTCCTAGGTTTTGGTTCAATGGAGTTTATCAGTGCAAATCTAATGATGAGATTAATCCATATTTAATGACTTTTACTAACGATTACTTTACAAAACATATTCCACTTGGAATAATCATCGACCAAGGATGATCCATTTTAAACAAACTATCTCTTATAATGTTAAGACTTAAGTTACAAAATACAAAAAAAGAACAATCTCTGGAAACAGTATGATCAGCTTTACAAGCAACTGTCTTGTACTGTACACTTCCAGTCGAATTCCAGTTTATCGTATTTGAATTCCTTTCCCGTTTATCGTACTTTTCCAAAAATAGTAACGACATGAACCATAACTAGACAAAAAAAGTTACGAATCTTACGATATTTTTCACAAGCCGTTATCCAGGTCCAGTTCCAGTCGCTTAAACTTACGTTCTTGTCGAAGCGAGCACAAAAAAACCGATCATCGAACATCCCATCAAACTCAAACATGTTTGATTTAATTTTTGATAAACACTTTTACTTGTCCATTGCAGTTCGTCTTTGTCGTCTCTGACGTCTGCCATTGGTTTGTTTTGCTTATGATTACCCATTACACTACCCAACCCACATCCCCTCAAACTTGGCAACCGCAAACCAGAATCACAAGCCACAAACACAAAGTCACAAACCCAACCAAAACAATTCGTAAAATCGTAAGACGTGAGGACTAAGGCCCCGCTCTTTTATCATTTGTTTGAACACTTGTTGTCAGTACGCCAGTGGACTCGTGATCGTAAACATTTACTTCGACTCCGGTTGATGATTGGTGTTTGGTGGTTGAATTTGAAGTTGAATGCAATTCTGTCAGATAAATTTTCGTGTTTTCTACAAAATTTGTGTCTTCCAACGAAAATAATTGTGAATTAAAGTGAATTCTTTTCATTAAAATTATGAATAAATTGTGCTGAATGAAACTGGGCTTTGTGTATCTAAATTCTAAATAGAATATCGGAATAGTGAACCCGTATCTTCCTGTCATTTCTGAAATACAAAAAAAGTCGAAGAAGAAGAAAGAATTTCAATTTAAATACATAATCAAATTTATTTGAATATCCCCGGATATTATCATTCTAATGTGAATTCTCTCATGTGATTGCGCTAATTGATTTCATCGAATTGAATAAATTGTTGTCACAGATACCGAAAATCCAATCACTCACTTGCACGGTCCATCTCTAATCGATCTAATTTTGGATTATAAAACGACAAGAGAAACAACACAATCGTTCTCAAGCGGACAAACGGACGGATTTGTATTCGTATCAATAAAACAAATATTAAAATATATCCTATTTGATGCGAGAACGCCGAAACAGAATGCCGCGTGGTGGAACAACAACTGCGTAAGTAGAAAGATACTTTTTATTGGTGTATTCAAACAAAAGATACAATTTTTATCTACGCATACGTTAAGTAAATACCTAATTTGGGAAAGGTAATGTCGATGTGTTTTTGGGAAGAGATACATACAATAAAATTCACGAGTCAGACATTAAGGGTTGGTCTAGCTCTAGATTGTAGAAAAAAGAAACTAGGTAAACAAAAATAAAAGTTAAGAAAACAAATAAGCGAAATAATTAGAAAAACATTTTATGTTGATTGTAATTTGTAACTAGAAACACTCCTTGCTAAAACGAGAATAAAATTACCCGAAATTAGGCAGTCAATCTCAATTGTTCGTTGCAAATTAGTCTTTGATAAGTAACCATGTGTATGTACAGTGCGTCCACATATTTGTATTACACTCACACCAACTTATTTGGGAATATAATAAACCGACACAACAGACAGAGACACACGAAAACGATGACGGTCTCCCTGTTCCTTGATTTTCTTCCCTCGTTTTGTTTCTTATGAATATTTTTATGGACTGCCTTAAGTTATTATTAAATGATAGCCAAGCCAAGGCGAATAAAATGCCTCTGAGACAGAGGGAAAGGGTATACCAGGTTATAGTCAGGAAGGTAGAGTTGTTTTTTTACTGGAATACGTTGGAAGTTAAGTTTCATCGATTTATAATAGACCTAAAATCAGGAGATTATTTCTGAAAAGGTAATTTGTCAAAAATGATCTTTTAGTTCTGTCTTAAGTGATTGTCACTTTCCAGTAAATTTGACGTTTCTGACTCAATATGAATATACATATGCCACTGTCAGACACAAAAACTCTTGGCCTTTTTTTTTTATTTTGATGTTTTTTTTTAAACAACAATTCTTTTGAAATGAAAAGTTTTCGTCTTTGGAAATCTTTATTACTATTTAGAACTCAAGAACTGCTGAATCGATTTGGCTGAAATTTAGCACATAGACAGTTTATAGTCTGGAATAGAATACAGGCTAATTTTTTTCAGGTAAAATGTATGGTTCCCATGGGATAGTTTCCTTTTTTCTAATCACGCCAGAATGGCTGAACGGATCTGGATAAAATTTGGCACAGATGTAGGTTATAGTCTGTAAAAGCACGTAGGTAAAATGTATTGAAGTAATCTGCGGTTATTGTTTGACATTTAGCCCAACGAAATAGATGATTTCTCCAACAAGGACATGAACTCCGGTTATCTTTCTGCTCGATCTACTTTTTAAAAAACTTACGTTTACATGGAAAATAGAATAAGCATTAACAATATTTTTCCATAGCTTGAGTTTCTGCATTAAATTGGGTCGAGACGAAGTTTGCTGGGCCCTCTTGTAAAGATACTCACAAAAAAGTTAATTTTGTATTTTTAGTTCGATATTATGTAGATTAGAACCACTTGAACTTGAAAAATCTCATTCAAAATTGTTCAATCAAGTTGAATTGAATTGAATAATCTTATATACAAACGTAGAGTTTGGTTATTATCACATATTTGACAATCACTTGTCACTTTTTCCTATGCCATTATCCATAATAAATGAGAGGCGACCTCTGTCGGGAAAATGTGGCCACATTGACGTCCTCCAAGTTCTAGACAATTTCTAATAAATTGAAAAAAGTTGTAACTGGTGTATGTTGGTTATTTGATCTCAGAAAATATTTGACAAAATCCAAAGCATTAAACTTTTCCAAGGTTCTCTTTTTTTTTCAATGGAGACTTTGACTTGACTTTGATTGATGTTGTGATGGTCTGAACTTTAAAATCCTTATTAAAACACATTCTCTTCTTTCAAAAATCATTTCATAACTCAAGTACTATTTTTTGCAACATTACGCCTCTGACTCTAAAGTCAAGCAAACAAATTTTCATCAAATAAAAAAAATAAAGGCGCAACCCCATGCTGCTTCAATATGTGTCGCATCTACAGAATTTAGAGAGAAAGATATGCATCAATAAAAAATGACCAAACTGAGAAAATGGTCGTCGGTCGGGTCAACGAGTTGGTTTTGTTCTTTAAACGACTCACTTGTCGTTTCTCAATTTTTCTCGAGTGTGTGTTTGTGCAGCACTTCAGGCTAATTGAATTTTTCCTCCAATTTGTGTTCCAAGTCCTATCCTAACCCAGAGCCAGAATCAGAGTCAGAGCCAGAGCCCAACCCAATGCAATACAGATGAACGTAGGACGACATCAACAACGACGACGTAGAAAATAAAATTGAGATTTGATTAAAATGATGAGATGCACAGCATCTCACACATCATAAAATGAAAATAAAAAAAAAAACAAGTAACTTTTACATGTGTGTAGGTAGAAAAATGAAGGAAATGTCTAATTTAATCAAAATCTGTTGTGTTGTTTCCTTAACAAGACTCTTTTTTTTATCTTCTGAATTGTTTTCCAGACAAAGAGTTTCTCTTAAATACGGGCACATATCATCTTCATCACCAAGAGCATCAGATTAGGGCACGCATTTAGTAGGTATGCGCCTTTGCATTTTTGTATAAAATACGGTTTACTTAAGTTCATTTGGAAATAGAATAATTACATTTAATTATTCACTTTTCTGCTAGGTTTTCGCACACAATGCGATCGTGATAATTCGAATACAAAAGATGACATAACTTATGTGCGCTGCCTTATATTGCTTTAAATGAAAATTGAAGTCAATTTAAAAGAATTACAAAATGTTTACAGTTTTTTTTTTTTTTGAATCATTTGTTGACAAGAAAACTAACAACGTATTCAAATGAGAGTATACTAAAGAAAAAAAAAGAAAATCTTTACAAGTGTATTTTGTTTATTTAGGTTAAATTTAAATGTATGAATTAATGACCTTAAGTTTTGTGTGTTTATTTAATTTGATTTGATAGTTTTTTTTTCTAGTTTTATCTTTTTTTCTGGTTTAGTCTTCCAGAGATACTCAACGGAGAACAAATATTTAAGAATCACGGATTGGTTTCATTGTCGTATAATATCTGTCAAAAGTGTACTTTTAAGGCTGAGTCTTCCTTCAGAATACTCTTTTTGACAACTTATCAATTTATCTCACCTTAATTCAAATTCATAATTAGGCAGCAATTTTTAATCTTCTCATATTATTTTCAATTGGTCATTGACAAGTCTTGTATGCATTATAGAACAAAAAATTGATGCGTTCAGAAGACATAAGGACTGAGCAGGAGTTTCATCTGAATTGTCAAAAGCAATTTGTCACATAAGTTGAGTTGTCTGCGCTCAAATTTTAACTTCTTTGGCTCGTGGTTTTACTCTGAGCTCAAACATAGAGGGCACTCCGAGCTCTGTAATGTGCTGTGAGGTAAAAAAGGAACACATCTTTTTTTGACAGCTCAGTTTCTTACTTGAAGAAAAAAAAAAACTCGGCATGTTGGTTCCAAAGTTCAAAATGTAATTTCAGAAACGTCATTTATATCTGTCTTTTTTTCTAGATCTATTTATTTAAGCTATTTAGGCCGTTCTGGTGCTCAAAAATGTACACAACACTCAAAAAAGATAAAAAAATATCTCCAACCTGTGATTTCCAAGGAATTTGTTTCCGCATTAATTTACAGTTCAGTGAAATGTCAAAATTTTAGAGTGATGAATGAAATACAAAAACCGATCTGTGTTTGTTCCGCTCACTAAAAATATATCTTGAAATAATTTAGTTATAAGAATTACAGTTTCTGGTGTCAACTTAGTCTCTATTTGCATTCACCGTAATTGTCAAAGAACATGACATTAGACTTTAAAAACATACATTTAACACTATCACATTACTACTTTTAAGTTAATTTTTTTGTGGTTTTTTTAAATTTATATCTATGACTTTAACTTTAAACCAACATAATTTTTGATCAAATTCTTAAGAATCTACGACTTGAAACAAACAAAAAATAATCATGAAAGAAAACAAAACGTCATGAAAAATTTCCCTTTTTTTTTTCATTAACCAACACCACGGGTTTTCCGTCAAAAGAAAACTAATTGCACACAGACTTTTCCTTTTGCCACCACCCAAATGACAAATGCACGCTCTCTGCGGGGCATGTTTACTGCATTTACAACTGCTGCAAATAAATATAGTATGTATGTATATATTTAGCATCTTCGAAGGAGAAAATTTCTGAATTCATCTTCTTTAAAATAAACACAATCACAAAAAGTTGTACAAAAACAATAAAACTTCGATGTTGTGGTGGCAAACAGTCGTTGATTAAGCAGTTAAAGTCGCAGCTTTATCAAACTCACATAATACAACATCTGGAATGGGTATCTTCAACTTGGATGCAAATGTGATTTGATGATATGAACGTAGAGCATGTATCTTGGGACTGGAAACGTGATTCAGATAGTTCCAAGTGCAAGAGTTAACCCCATCATCATGAGCATCAGGTGCAAACATTGTACAATGTATCCCGCAACTCAAAAGCCGCAACTTTTCCCACACTTTATGCTTGTTGTTTGAAAATAGTATATGAAGCTTAAGGTGCCTGAATATCTTTTGCCACAATAATAATAATAATTAATTTAGTTTCCATTGTACACGTAGTATACATAGAAAGTTTTGTGACTTTTCACTTTTGTTTGTGGTGAGATGAAATTTTCGTGATAGATTTAATATTTTTAGATGAATTGGGCACTTGAAACTACTATGACTTAATTATGAGTTGTTGTTTGTATGAAAAGAACAAAGCTATTTTATCAAGTTTTGGTTCATTGAAAGTTTTCATAATGAGACCAAATTTTACTCCTGCACTTTTGTTCTCTATCCAGAATTGTAACTTGTAGTATTTGAAAAGAAATGAATTATTAGTACATGGTCTTCTATTTAAAAGACCAATATACTCCATGATGTTTAGAACATTACATCTTTACATGTCGTTCTATAATTTAATCTATAAGTTATTTAAATATTCTAATTTTATTTAGGGGATTTAAAAGACTTAAAAAACAAAAACATAACCTCCATAATGGAGTTCGTTTTATAATGTTTTTGGAAAATAATTTAGTGACAGAAAACAGTAACCAGACTAGATAGGAGAACATGATTGAAAGACTAAGAAATTCTTTCTTAAAATTAATTTAAAATCCAACAAATAATGTTTTGTATTTATACGAGTAGTTTGTTTAACCATTGTGTAAAATGTACACTCTGTGGATTTATTTAATTCAGAATATACACACTTGTGAACATACATGTTATGTGCATACCAATGTATAATTTATGTTAAATGTTACTTCCCTTGAAAACCAGTTCGTTAGCTTTTAGCATTAGCTAGTTTTAAACAAATAGTGGATAGTGGTCACTTAGGCGTATGAGTAATTTTTTTTTTGCAAATAAACTTCAACCAATGTTTTAACTAATGCTTCGTTTTTATTTTTTAAACAATGATTCAAAATAAATTAAAGGTATATGTATATTAAAAATATGTCTTAAGGATTAGAACAATATAAAGTTATAGGACAGTAACTTGACACTTCTTAAAAATTAAACCTAAAAAAAATTGGTCAAATAATTATAGTATTATAATTATAATTGTTGCAGCAATGCAAGGTAAATTTTGTTATCTATAATGGGATTTAGTGTGCATGAAGTGAGTTAGCATTAGTGAAATGTGGCACAGCTGCACCTAGGAACTCTTAGATTGTTAAAATATAAATAACTCGAAGTTTTGTTCAGACTTTCCAGTTCTATTAAAGAGATTGCAAAATGTGGACCCCGCTATTTTGTCTGGGTATCATGAACATGCTTAAGTCGTAAGAAATTTACGATGTGTATAGTTTTAATAAACTGTTTCGTGTGTTTAAGTGACATTTCGAATAACAGAAACTCTTTAAAATTATAATACGGGGTGATTCATCGTGAGGTTTGATTTTCAATAAGTTTTTTGACATGTCACGGGTGAGTTAAATTACACTGTTTAGTAATTGTTGTTCAATATCGGTGGGCGTGGGGGTTAGTTCACAGGACTGTCATGCTAAAGGTTTGGGTTTAAGCCCTGCTTGTGAAAGTTCTTGCGGATACTATAAAATTTGACAAATCCTCCAAGAGTAATTCTTGTCACTAAGAATGCTTTTTCAAAAATTTGAACAGTTCGGATTTGTCATAAAAACTGTAGGTCCCCTCCACCTTCGTGGCATTAATCGGACACAGGAATGTCTGAGGGTTGAAAGTCACTAGGTCCTGGTTCTCTACGAGCTTTAGCACAACCTAATTTAATTTATTTAAATGTCTAGCAAAATTTATCATGAAAAGAATCACACAACAAAATTGTTCAGCTGCGTTCTGTGAGAGATGTTTTTCATGTTTTCTTGTTGTAAGTTCAAGAAACTTACGGTGCGTAAAATCGACCCACTGAAACCACTTTTGCCTTTTCAATGTCATTCGCAAATTTGAGTGTAAGTTTACACTAGTTCATGATGCTCGTCCGGTTTAGACCACGTCCAGTAAGTGGTGAAAATATTATAGCAAATGTAGCTGTGAATCGTTCAGCAGGTCATATCGCTTGTCATATGCGACGACTTGGCGTCTTTCCGTGAGGATCTGGACCTTGTTCAAAAATTGAAGCCAGGTAACTTGAATTTACATTATGGATTTTAAGTGAATAATATGTTCGGGAAAACTGAATAAAAATCTGTTCATTTTCAAATGTATGTGTTTTTTTACATTCAAAATCAAACCTCACAATGAATCACCCTTTAGTATGAATACCTAACCAATGTTTTGAAAATAAAAACCTAATAGTAAGATTCCATAAAAATGAGTTATTTTTCCAAACGTGTGAATCGGATTAAATTGATAATTTCGACAAATAGAGATGTTTTATTTGTGACTAGAATCTAAATGCATATCTCTTACGTTTTACAGAAATACAATTTACTAAATTTTGTTTTTCGAATATTGAAATTAAAAGCCTGATACCTATTTGTTAACTGTTGGTTTCATTTTAATTATAAAAATTCAATTCTTTCCAAGTTTTTTTTTTTTTAATTTAGTCTCTACGTTTATTTTTAAGCGCGTAAAATTAGTGTGCTATTTTTATTTTTGAATTTAATAAATTTCAATAAATATACCAGTCTCTAAAAAATCGTTTAATTTGTCTTTGATGACGTTTTCTAATATAAATACTATGTAGGTATTTAAAAATTGGATGTAGTTTTCGTTACAAATAAAAGACTTAAAAAAAATTGAATTTTAAAATGATTTAATGTCTGGCAGACAAAAATTTCGGTAACATCTGTTTTTAATTTTATGTGAATTTTTGTTTGTTTTTTTTTTTCTGACTACTGTTTCTTGGGTTATCCTTCAGTTCAACGAGTATCAAGTAGTTCAATACTTTTGCTTTATTAAACTCCGTTTATCCACTTTATACATTAGGTAGGTACTTTCGGTTTCCCATTTGCAAAATGAATTAGAAAAAAAAAACATAATAACAATATTGCTACAAAGCTCTTCATCCTCAAGTATAAAAACATATTAGTTTTATTGCTATTTCTTAATAATAGAAAAACTAACAAAAATTCCATTTCTTATCACTTTACACACATCATTCGTAAATCAATAAAACATCAACACAAAAAAAAAAAAAAACAAAAACAGTTTCCGACAATTTTTACTCATAATACAAAAACGAAATGTTTCCCCATTAACAATATAAGAAAATAAACATCATCTGATATCAATAAACACTTCCGAGCTGTTTACACTTCATTTCCCTGGCACATTTCAAAAACAAGAAGCACAACAGCAAAAAACTCATAAACATCGCTCTTAAGTGGCACAATTTCGGAGAAACCCCAAGATGGAAAACATATTCCCCATATTCACAAAAAAAAAGCTTACTCTCCAAAAAAATCCCACGAAATACACAAAAAAAAAAAAACATTAACATTCAGAACCTAATGGTCTTAACCTCCCATAAGGCCATCGACTCGGATTCGACAGCATTCCTCCAATCGATGTTGACCCAAATCTCTTCAGCTGCATTTCCAAAATACGAGTGCCATACGGAAATCCAAAGCTCACATCCAGATGAACCATGCGGGACAGGCAATCAATTTCAATACTCCCCTTGGATTGCCACATATCAACTCTAGCCCTTCGGCATCGATGGCGATTGAGAGTTCCATACGGGTATTGACAGTGCAGCCGCTTATCGATGCAATGATTGACCCACTAAGCGTTCGACCAGAATGAGATTTCTTGCCCAAAAATGGTTCCCTCTGTTTGCATTTGCAATCAGCAATGCCTTGGCGATGGCGTGGCACATGTTCGCTTGCCGCCTTCGAAGGCCTGTCGAAAGTTGAACACCTTGTACTTGTATCTCGCTGTTACCATCATCGGCATCACGATACGACTCCCATCGTGATCGGTGTCGTCGTCGTCGGTCGTCAGATGAGCACTTGACTTGTGTCATTTGTGATCCATCCGCCTATTATTTGAGGAACCCGGTTCTAGCCACAGCATTACTGCATCATCAGCTTCAGCACAGCAGCTTTTGTCTGAAGAAGCCAAAAGAAAAGTGAAAGATGCAGGAATGCCATAGCCATAGATCTCGCTGCAGAGTAGCTCTACAGAATCGGAGTGATACCAACTGACAGCAGCCAGCAACCGAGCTCTCGGACAGGCTATAAACATGGTGAGAGATTTATCGAATTGCGCTTGCCGCCATACCGTCCCCTTCCTCGCGTCGTTCGCTGTACAGTACCGGATACACATGACCATATGTGCGCGAGCTGGCGGGGTCGATGACTTCGTAGACCATTAGGTCGCCGGATTTATTGCTGCAAACTATTATAGCTGGCGATTAATTCCTCAAAGTAAATTGTACGCGGGAGACCGAGTGCTGCTTGCCGCTTGCCGTTTACTGTATGCAGGAAACTGGTAGTACCCGTATTGGCGGTCGGTGGATGGTGGTGGTCGTCGTCGTGGTAGTCGAAAGTTCATTTGGCACGGTGGATTGGATGCATTGGCGATGCAGTTGCAGCGATCAATGAAACAGTTCTCGATGCTAAAGTAGCAAATGATGCGGCTCATGATGGTCCGCCGCGCCGCCACCGTCATCGCTGTTCTCCTCCTCGTCCCGTAACGTTGTCGGACAGCTCTGTGAACTACACAAACACTGCGGAGTATAAATTTAAATTTAATTTTGTTTTTGTGAAATATTTTGTTTCACTTTGTTGCGGTGATTGATTTTTGTTTTTACAAGTGCTCAGCACCAAAGAAAGTTTTATTGGTTTTCAAGACGAAGAAGTTGTACTGAAGTTATTCTGGGGTGTCTGAGGAAGTGGAGGGAGGAGAGGGGCAGCACGTTGATGAATTAATCGAAATTCTTTTTTGTTGAATGGAGTGTGGATGGAGTATTTAATTATAATTTTAATAATGATTGTATTAAATGCATCAAAGAAATAAAAAATTAAAAGGAAAGAGTTTTTAACAGTTTTAAAAATAGAGATGCTGATGGTTGGGGATAAGATAATGCGGGAAATGGTTTGCATTTTTCTTATATAAAGTCAATAACTTTCTCGAGCTTAAAATCAAATTGAAAACTGAAAGCATTAAGTGCTTACAAAAATGTTTTATGATCAAAAGATATAATGTATTCAAAATGGTTAAGAGAAAAAATTTAACAAGTTCTTGATACGGAAGGTCAAACATTTCGAAGTGTTACCAGACTTACTATTTAATTCTTGATTAAAAAGTTTTTTTTTTAAAGTTACTTATTCGGCTTTGTTCTGACAAATACTGTGGTGGGAAGAGTTTTAAAAAGTAAGTTAAATACGTTATTTTTTCCTCTATAGAGAAGATAACTAAAATCGTCAATTGACATAACACAATAGACAGCTGCAGTTGCAACTCCAACTCAAACCATGTAAAGGGCAAAAATTGAGTTTTAATTGCCTTTTAACAAAACTATTTTTAGAGCAACGAGGGGTAAAAATTATATAAAATTTTTAAATTGTCCAATGTCCATATAAACTATAGTGTCGTATATAAAAGTATTTTTTGTAGACAAATTTCATCTAGATCCGTTCAGCCATTCTTGCGTGAAAGTCTATGTATTTTTAACTCTAGATATTTTTATTATATATTAACAAATTTATATTTTTCCAAATTGGAATTTCATAAAGTATCTGTATCAAGGTATTCTATCGTGATTGTAAAAATTAAAAGAAATCTTTCCCACGATAATAATACATTCTACCGGGATAAAAATAGTCTATGTGCTTTTCTAGACTATCTCTGTGACAAATTGCATCGAAATCCATTCAGCCGTTCTAATGCAATTAAGCAGCAAACATCGATGCATCCAAACTTTCACATTTATAATATTAGTAGAAAAGTAGGATTATTAGTAGGATATTAACATGTAGTTAAACTTTACACGAATGCGAAAAAAACGATAATATTTTCTTTCTGTTATCTGACTTTATCGGTCAGTTCGATGAAGCTAAATCTTCACGAGTTTGAGTACTGGCCAAAAAGTGGACGTCCCCGTACGATTGCGTTAACAAAAGCAGTAGGTACGTGAACGAATTCGGGGAAATCCCCTTCCGAAGGAAAAGAAAATGACAAGAGAATTGGATATATCCATAAGATGTTCTGCACATAAACGCCTAACAACGAAATTCAACGGGTCATTCGTTAACTCTAGTTTAAGTGAACATGTGAGAAAAGTGCACTAAAATAGAAAAGAAGAAGTTTTAAACAAAACAAAGTATAATACGACTTCATCACATCAAGCTAGAACAATTGTTCCAAGGGTGCAACGTGGCAACCATCCTGCTTCAGTAATGGTTTCGATGTTAGTCTCACAAACAGGTGTTCCAAAGTCTACAAGGCAAATGAAAAAGAATGCATTGAAGGATGGTGCCGAACCTACCTTAAGGCAAAACAGACAGTTGACTGGGGCGCCATTCAGCTAGGGCGGAAAAATTGGTGGAACAAATTCGGTTTTCTCTGCGATATTGCAAAGAATGTGGACTTTAAGGATTGCGAGAAACTCGAAGCAATTTTAGCAGCAAGAATTGACGACGAAGTTTAAAAGGATGTAATAGCTAGGGATCTCTTGAGTGCGTTAAAAATTCTCTTAACGTTTTCTGTAAGTGTTGCTAAAGGGGAAGCTAGTTTTTGAAAACTTAAAATAATAAAATCATATTTACGCTCAACTATTACTGAAGAGCGATTATGAGCCTTTGCAACAATTTTCATTGAAAAAGACATGCTGAAATGTATTGAACAAGAATAAATCGCTGCAAGATTTGCCTGGGGCGGCAAAAGTCCCAGGTTCAGCAGCGATTGAAGGGTTTATCAAAAAGCCTTTTCAATGGAAAGCTATGGATCTTTCAACAGGATTCTCTTCCTTCACACAAAGTCCAAAACACACTGAAGTGGCTGAAAATCAATATCCTTGTAGCTGTAGAAGATCTGTCTTCAATAAGCCTAGGTTTTAAAGGATTTGGATTATAATTTGTTGTCCGAAGACTTCTCACAGAAATTTGGAAAGTCTCAAAAAAGCATTGACCGAAGCAGCAGCAGAAATGTCAATGAGGAAAGTTCGTGCCGCTATAGCTCATTGCCCGATATTCATTCTGAGAGGGTTGTTTCGAATCAAACTGTTTTTTATTTAACCTACGTAATAGCTTAATAAATATTTATATTTGTTTTAGAACATTAGAACATCGCTCTTTAAAACATATTCAATCTGTTCATGAATTACCTGATTTTTCTACTTGAAATTATTGATTACATTAAAACATAAAATCAATACGAATTTCATATTTTACATAATTTATCGGTTCGGTTTGCCGAATTATCAGTTTTGACAGATCTTGACTTTGATAAGACCCTAAATCTAAAGCCATAATGTTTTCTCTTAAAGATTATAACTTCAAAACATGTAGAAATGACTTTACAAAAAATTTAGTGAAGGTTTTGTTTTCTACAGCAATTTAAAAACAAATTAAAATAATGGTAAATGAATTACCACAATTATTGGATTTACAAACAAATTAAAAGTTTATAAACTTAACCTAATTTAGTTAAGTTTAAATATTTAAATAGATAACGCTTTATTATTTTTTGTTTAGTTTTTTATAACACAGAAACTTCAATAAATGTCAAGTTTTCGAAAGCTCCAAATGAAAATTATCAGTGTGGGTCGTATCCCAGCCTATTTTTCCATCATTGTCATTTTGAAAAAAAAAAAAATGATATGAAATTATTCAAACACCCATGGAAGATAATTAGTTGTACAACTTTGTCCTATTAATTATAGATACTCTTTTCCCTACATTGAAATCATAGTACCCTGGCCACATTGCCGTGTTTTGTGTTTGTCTAAAACAAACATTATTATTAAAACATCATTTATTTGAAATAGAACAATGCACGACCGAAATTCCCATTACCATGTCATTATGACATGTATGTAAATCCCGTCCATCATCACAATAACACTATTACAAATTCCACTTACACAGAGAACACTTCCAAGTGCATGTTCAGATAGAATTTTCGATATTATAGCATCATCAGAGTTTGATTGCATTAGCTGGGTGATTATATTCATCACCTAATTGCTTGGAAATCATGCTCAAAGTGATAATTTCAATGGAGACCACTTGAAACACCACCAACAGAATATTCTGGCGGTTTGAATGGTCTTTTTCAAATGGTTATTCACTACTCAAGTACTATATTCATATATAGGCTGGTGCTGGTTACTCAAATCTGAGTAGAGTACCTCCTGTCTTTACATACTCGTAACGTACAATAGATGTTTCCGAAAAATCCTATACGGTATAGGTGCAAGGACTTCATGGGGTTTCTATTTTTGTGTAATACTTGTACATATTTTGAAAATGAAAAATAGGGTGTGTATAAATTGTGCTCATATCGCACACACAACATGTAGGTACATACATACATATAGAGATGTTCATTTTTTGATATCAAGTAGAAATGGACTCGTATAATAACCAAGAGTGCATTTGGGTTCAAGTATTTTCATCACGTACCTAAATCTCATTCAATATGAATATGAATGACGAAAAAAAAAAAAAAATATTGAAATGAAAGTGTTAACAACCTTTGAAAAATACGAAACATTAACTAATTGAACTATTGTTTCGATGAAACTAAAATATACGAATATTGAGGAAATGTGTAAAAACAGAAGGGTTTCCTTCCACTCACAACTGTGGTGTGGATTAGGCATACAAAGTGGACTCGAACATTGTGCGACAATCGGGATTCCAAACTAAGAGCAAGGGTTTTCATTTTTAATTGAGGTATAAATTCAATGGCAGTGTAAACTGTTAGTGTTTTTTTTTATTTTCTGTGTCGAACATTGAACTAAAAAAAGTACATGTTGTACATGAAAGTATTCATATGTTAAATGGATGCATGGACAGGACATACTTTTATTGAAATTGGTCCAAACTTTTAAAAATGTAATAAATAGAAGCCTACTTATTTATAACTCATAACTAACCTACTGGCCCCATTCGGATACTGCTAAACCAAGAACTTCATACTGATGCTTTAAGGACATCAAAGGAGTAACTTATAATTAGAAAGTTAGATACTGCCTGCACTCAGTTCAATTTGAAAATGCAGTACAAGGATTATAGGACATTCGTCTTTTTAGTTCGTACCGTGGGGAGCATTATATATAAATTGAGATCATTCTGTTACAAATGTAGCCCGGTTTACAAATTGTTTATTATAATTTAAGAATATACTTTTTTCCTTAAACTTTCAAGGCGTAAATTCATGCCTTAAGCCTAGTACGCAGATCGGGACAAGACAAAATTTATCTCTACAATCTTAATCTCTACAAGATGCCCACGCAAAAGTTTGAAATTGGAGAAATAAAAACGACTATCAGGGATGGACTTTTCGATTGGTGATTATAAGGCGCAACTGTATAACCCTTTATATTTATTAGGAATATTATTTTTGCGAATGAGTTCATTTTGAATTGTTTTTTTTTTTTTTTTTTGTCAAGCTTTAGTTTACTTTTATTTTCGGTAAAATGTCTCGTAAATATTTGGTTGAAATCATATTGAAACGTGTTACTTGATTCATATTTACACAACAAGTATAAACAAATCACATCACTTTATTTCAGAGAAATATAATAAAACTAACTTCAGAATGATAATGCTTTTGTCTGTCGTTTTACGTTTCCTTTCATGTTTTTTGTTACATATGTCTATAGCAAATACACATTTTTTCATATTTTGTTTTCACATAAGTTTTACTTTCTTATTGTATTTATATCTTGTACAAGTTTTTGCATTTTTTTTCTTGAATTCAGTGTCCGATTCATTACTTTATACTTATTTTATAAATAAACTTTTATAAAAAACAATGATTTCGAAAAATAAGAAATGGCAGTTATGGCGCCCTAGAAAGTTGCCATCAAAAATAACTCCATCCCAGTTGGAATGGATTTGTGTTTTTGAAAGCTGTCAAAATTTGTCTCGCAAAATAATGATTAGAACATTATTTTTGCGGACAAACAAGGTGGAGACTTTTTATGCCTGTTCGGCAATTTGAAAAGTATCGTTTACTTTGAGTTTTTCTTCATCTGATTTTTGGCAGCAAAATGTGAAAATTGCACTTTGCTAAACACACCTTTCCAGCCAAACGTCATAGTTTTGCGTGTGAACAGCGTACTGCCTGGAAAAGAAAACCTGAGACAAAATTTGACCTGGGACAAAAAATGTATGTGAGACAAAAATTTTCCCGATCTGCGTAGGTACTAGGCTTTAATGTCAGTTTAGGAGAAATTGTGCTACATCCTTTAATTATTTTTAAGAAATCTTTTGCTTCACACTTCAAAACCTTTTGTAAAAGTTTTTTTATAGACGTTTAGTTTTCGATCTGCAAATACTTTTTTCGGAGTCTTTTTGACAGCTGTCATTTGATTTATGCTCAGTTTGAGTATTGAATTACTCCTGAACAACGTTTGGTGGTCTAATATTTTTGCAAAAAGTTGTTGAAAATTGGGCATATCGTCTAGAATGTTTTCGAGCTAGCTGCTGTGGCCATTTGCCCGAAATCATTTTTAAAACATAATAGCAAACCCTTATCTTTATAACAAAGCTAAATTTTTGGCCATAAGGTTAAATTATATGGGTTTTATTTGTTCTTGAAAACTACACCTCCAAAAAAACACACACCTTTTATGATAGGCATATTTTGAGATTATAGTTTTTCAGTTTTTTAACGTCAAGAAATTTTAATACCTAATTTAAGTGTTGTCATTGTGAACACAGACATACAAAAGTTGGCCATTACTTGGGACCTTGATGGGAGCCCTTTCAGCGCTGGGGCCTCGTATTATTATAAGATTTGATACCGCAGTTAGATGTTATGTTAATTTTTTCATTAATAAATCCTTCATAAAGACATCGTCATTTATTTATCAAACAATAATCTATGTGCTTATCTTTAGCACAAAATATTTAAGAATTGAAAATGTAACTTACAAAAAAGTTACAAACTACACAATGTATAAAAAGTTTTCAAACTTTTAGTAAATTTCTAACACTCTGAAATAAATTAAAAAATTGTTCAAATTAATTTTTTAAAATTGAAATAATTTTGAATATAGTATACATTATTAAATATTTTCTAAAACTAAAATTCACAGAAAGGGGGTGCCAAATAATTAACTATCTCAAAAATTACTCTAACCATTTTGATAAAAATATGATTTAGGAGTCTATTCTCATTATTTCTTTCACTTTGTTTAGAATGAAAATTAAATAAATAACACTTAAAACATGATCGACACTTTTGTCAAAAATGCTCCTGTAAAATTTAATTTTTGACGCTTACGATAATTTGGCGGTGAGGTCTCTATAATGTTCAAACAAAAGTGGGTTTAAAATCATTACAATATCGATTTTTTTTTTAATTTTTGGACTTATTTTCATTAAAAAAAAATATTTTTGTTGAAAATTCGATAACTTGAAAGGAAGCAAATAAATATTTGTTTTTTTTTTCTCTACATCAGACGATGTCAGTTTTTGAAGAGTCCGTCTTTAGCCGGAGCTAATTTTTAATATCCCTAATCAGAACCGTGGTAAAAGAATAAAGGTTCATTTAAATAGTGATGCCATTAAAAACCTAATCTCATAAAGCCTGAATTTGTATGAAAAGGTGATAAATAAAATTGCTTCCAATAAATATACCAACTTCACAATTAATGCATTTTTAAAAAAATATATCCCTTTAGTTAAATCGTTCTATAATGTTGCATTTAACTTATCTTCTTCAATTCCAGAATACCTTAGCTACCTACGCTTTGAATTTTTAAACCTAATTTACATAAAAAAGGTTAAAAAAAACTATCAAACTATTAACGTTTAGAATTGATTTTTGGTGTATTCTAGATGCTCAAGCTACATATATTGATAAAGCCATATTGGTCTTAATGATTATGCATTTCAAAACCCAAAACATTAGATATGCCAGGTGCAGCGGTTCATGCAATCATTCTATGAATAATTAAGGTTCCGATTAAAGAATAACACACACATTGGCTACCTACGAGTACGTTTGTATTTATATTGCATTTTGAATTCTAAATTCTAAATTAAACCCGCCCAGAGATGGATGTTGAATTACTAGAAACAAATTTTAAAATTTCCAATTTCCCATATTTGTGTTATTGTTGAATTGAAATTGAAATAATAAATTCTGAATGCATATCAAATGATTAATATTTTACACTGAAGGACTTAAAACTTGTATTGTTATGGGTATGTGAAATTTTTCGGGAATTGTCACTTTTTCCTGTTAACTATTTAAACACTAATACCAAATCGAACTAAAATGTTTTAATAGTCCAGGAAAAAAAGGCAAAAAATGTCCTTAGCTCGAAATAATTCCAACAATTGAACATTTTGGAAAGTCTTCAAATTTTCTAACCTCCACTTTTATGACAAAATCAACTTTGAACCGGTTTTAGGCTAGGAACGAATTGACGACGTACAGACTTTGATAGGAACTTATTTTCAAGATAATTTTACTGCCTTAAAGTTGTAGATATTTTTATGAATAGAATGAACTACCAGGGAATTATTACGAGTGATATAAAATAAAACAAATATTCAATTTCAATGATACTATTGAGACACAATGAAGTCATTTTACAGCATGGCACCGCTCGGACTACCGTTGTCAAATCTGTCAAAACTAAACTGGAACTGGTCAAATAGAAAGTTTTTATCAAAAAGCCTTTTTCTTCAGATCTTTTTAAGTCAAATTATTGCTGGTTTTGGTGAATGGTTCATAGTCTTTCATCGCATCAGAAAATGTCAAAAATTGCTTGATTCGTGAAAAGCTTCAAAAGATGACCACTTTATAAACTAATTAGTGTAGAATTACACGTGTTACGTTGAACTTTTAAAAAAAAAATGTTAATTTTCTATTAATTTGAATAAAAGTATTCCCCTCCTGAAATGTTTTGCTCCAACTTTGGGGTATTTTTTTTAAGGGAATGTTAAAAAATGTATAAATGAAGGCTTCCAAAAAGTTAACTTTTGTCGCAATTTTTTCGAAATGAATATCTTCTTTCCCTGGACTATAAAAATGGTTCGCACAGATTGATTGAACCCGATTGTCACAACAAAACGAAACGAAGGGTTGCATTCAAAATAATCCATGCTTCGACTTCGTCATTATAGCGTCACATATTTATACAACAAAATGTAGATATTTCCGTTTTGCAAAAGTAGGATCCGCATGCATTCGAGATTTGACACGGGTATTATAGCGACCCCTGTGTGTCAGACAGTGTACTATATGTCATTGATGTGACGCGACGCCTTCTCCTGCATTTCAGTTGCTGTTTCTGTTTCTATGGATATCTGCAATTAAAATGCAACTTACACATATCATCATTCGGTTGATTGCACTTTAAACCAATTCAAGGCAGGCGCATCGTATGACGGTGCTGGTGTGGTGTTTTGTAAACTGCAATTCCAATTGCAATTATTCAGATAAATCCCTTCTTAATTCCCCTTCAACCTCTTTTTGTCCATCCATATGAATGAGTATGCGTGAATTATTAATATGTGCCGTACACAGTTTCACGCGGCAATTATGTCACATTTTGTGTGAAACGACTTAACAGGAGATGTTAGTATGTTATGTTTGATAAATTGATATAAATTAAAAATGAACATTTTTAATATTAATGGAAAAGCCTGATGGAAGAACATGTGGCTTAAACTAAAATTTAAGTTTATGAAAACTTTAAACGACAGATGACATTATTCGGTTACTAGTGTATCAAATTTTATGTGACCTATAAAACTAATTCCGATTACTGTCCATTTATTTTAGAAAAATAAATTATAACGTTTGTCTTTTTAAATTCTTAATATGACAACGTACTCTAATTTTTAAGTGGTTTCAATTATTCAGAATCTAGATTAGAAAAATATATGTAAATGCAATATGCAAATAAGTTTAATGTTAAACAGAAATTTAATTAAGTCAAATAGTTAAGGGTTTGAGTTTGGCATGGTATGTAAGTGGCAACGTCGTTGATCATCTTGTTTGCATTTACATGTCGGAAGGTTAATTAAGAATCTTTCATCTACTATTGAACCATTAAGTAACTGGTATTATTGTTAAGTATAATTATTTATTTATTATGATTTATTAATGTGAATTTTTCTATTTTATGAAATGTAATTTAAGATCAATGCCTTATCAAACGATTTGCGTACAATAATACGCCGAAGAAAATAAGAAATATGTACTTTGGTCTCGCTTGAGATCATATAGTAATTTTGATGAGTTTAAACAATTTACTTTGATTAACTTTGATATACGATCGTTAACAAAATCATAAACCGAGATAATTTAGTAAGATTTAAGTTGGCTTATTCCTGCTTTAAATCGCTCTATTTTACTTTTTAAATTTAATAGTTTAAAAAAAAATAATAACACTTGTGAACAAGGTTTTGTAATTAGCAGTCAAATTTTAGTTTTTTTAAAAGGTTTCAAGTCTAAAGTTCAAATCCAATTTTGAAATAACACTATGAGTGTTTCGGGTTTAAGACCAATAGCCCACAGAAATTCTTATTAGTTGTGAAAGTTAACCACAGGACAATAATTTTTGTTGTACAATTTGCAAAACTCTCGACGAAGATATTATTCTTTAGTTAACTTCAAAAACCCAAACTTTTCTGTGGGCTCATAGACTATTTTGAAAAATTATGTAAAAATCAAATTATATCGGGTATTTTTTATACTTTTTAGAATGATTTTTGTATTCTTATAATCAGGTAAATAATTTAACAGCAGTTATTTTTTAAATTCCATTTCGAGCTACGAAATAAAGTTGTCATCACGACTTGACATTTCGATGTGTTTTTGATACTCTGCGCTGGCAGCTATATTCTTTTTAGTAATGACATTTCTCTGTCTTGTTACTTATTTACTTACTTACTTACTCCGTTGGTGTTCCCTAGCGGGACGTAGGGCCTCAACTACTCCTACGCGCCATCGTGTGCGGTTTCCAGCGATGTGTTTTAGCTCCCTCCAAGTTTTTACCAATCTCGCAGATTCCTCCTCAACTGTTCTCCATGTGCTTCTCGGTCTACAAACTCTTCTTCCTTCTGGTGTGAGTGGCCAGTAATGCAGTTATTTCTTTTTCGAAGCGTGTGTCCAACCTACTGCCACTTGTGCCTTCGTACAATGGTATCGACGGGTTTCTGTCTTGTTGATAGTTTTGAATTGAAAAGAATAAAATTAGTGCACGATTTTCTGCTAAACAAGAGCCATTATGTTGACCAAAAAATGGATGAAATGAGTTATGAACTTCGCCGTTCAGACTTTTCTTTAAAAAAATGCATTTGTGCTCCTTTCTTCACCTTCCAAATATTTTAAAGATAAATTAAGTGTTTTTAGTATTAGAAAATACATATGCATTAGCTTTGTTTCTGACACATAGTGAAATGCTTCTAAAATCAGCCGTTCGGGTTCAGTATAAAATCTCAGGTCCCTTTTGTTCTTGTCATCACTTATTTCAAATAGAAAAATCAAACTTAGTAGGACAAACGAAACGTATACGCCTCAGTGCACATTTTTATTATTTTATAAATGTTCATAATATGAGATTTAAGCAATAACCTAAGAATAGTAACGAGCCTACTCACTGACCACTGTAAAAAGTACCCCAATTACTCAAGTTTATAAAAGAAATTAACTTAGAGGAAGATCGGTAAACTGAGAACCTCATCCAGTTCTAGAAGGCGACACAATATATCTCTAAGGTTTCAGCGACTTATCCCCAAACTAATTCAGTCATTATTAAGTGAATATCCAGACCAGAATATAATATCTACCAGCTTTTTTTATTCTCTGAACTCAACATCTTTGGCAGGAAACTTCTTTTACAAGAAACATTTTTTTTAAATCAACTGCAACTCTATTTTATTTTATCCAGGACACTAGCAATTCTTGAGGTACAGAACTTGCAACTGTAAAAATTTACAACAGACTGAATGACAGATCATTTTATGAAATAGTTTTCGACACGAAAAACCCTTGAAATTTCTGCAGTGTACTCGTAGGACTTACCCAAATTAGAGTAATTTAAATTGGCCATTTGGTATAAGAAAAAATTTTAAGGACAAAATATATCATATAAAATAACATCTAAGATACATTTTTTTCAATTTTTAAGTCATATGCAATAAATGGCAGAAAACTCAAATTCAAATATTTTAGGTTGATTTTGGGTATGTAACTTCTTTTGATTTATTTATTCGTATTTATAATAAAAATCTGCATAACATTTATTTTTCATTCACAAAAACGCACAAAAGAATAAAATTAATTGAAATACAAAATACAAACGAAAAATTTTATATCAAAAGCTCTCCCAAAAGTCATCTAAAATACAAACAAATTGAATTCCACAATAACCTCTTGACATTAAAACAAAGACAAAGATACAACCACAAATAATAAAACCCCTGGCAAATGTGAATTAAACAAGTGCAAATTTATTAAAGAATTTATCGTTTATCTTCACTTCGAATCATTCTGGAAATTAAAATATGAAAAATTCATTAATTTTCTCTGCCGAAGTATTTCTTAATAAAAAAGGCAGATATTGTGGTTTTTTTAATTTATTGTCTCAAAGTTGAATTAAAAATGAATTATTCTTAATATAAATAAACTGTGGCTAATTTTGGTTTTTGAATAATGTTGGGTTTTTCTTTTTTGGTCTGTCAGGGAGAATTTTGTAAGCACATTGGGAAAACAGCATCAATTAAATGAGTCCGCTGACAAAGCTCCCAAAGGGGCCAATAAAGCTACTAATTTGGTTGTAAGCAATTGAAACCCAATAAAACCGACATCTCGTCACAGAGACTTCTTTAAATCTAAAGATTCTGTCAAGTTGGCAACTCTGATTACAGAATTATGCAAAAGAATCTGGCGCCAATTTTTATCCCGAGTCAATTGGTTGATAAATTACTCGCAATGAAATGCAAAATGGTCTTTAGCTTTATCCAAGTTTTGAATAAATTTGTCGAACGTACTTCATTCCATCAAAGAATCTGCTCTCGGATTCTTGTGGACCTTAGCCACTGAGACAAAAATGACTCACTGCCCACGAACACGATCTTTTAATCTTTTGGATGGTGTAGATTTTTTTTATTGTAAAACAAATTCTTTTGGGGTTCTACCGTTTTGTATTTACAAGTCAAATTGTTTTCCATGATTTTCTGTTTCGGATAATTTCGAATCTGTTCATTTAACAAAAACCATCCTGGACTCATACCCCCAGTCCCAGAATATACTTTTTTCTTTTGGTGCGCTTGTGAATGCAAACAAAAAGTTGAATTAAATTCCTCTATTCTTTTATTAACTGTTCTCCACTGCATTAAATTAAAACAACGCAATGCATATAAAAGACCAAGAATCTGCATAATGATGGGGGAGTTGGAGAATGGTCATTGACTGCCACTGCATGCAGGGATTTACGTTTTTTTGACCGTTTTTCTTACTGGACACACTGAGAGTTCTTTGTTAAGGTGTATCTGTGTATAAATGGGTTATTTTTTTTAATTTGTGTGAGTGAAAGAACGGTTTTTATTGATAGCTGGAAGCTATTTCACAGCGGTTCATGCTTTTGTCTTCATTGTTTTTTGGTTGGAAAAACTCCTAGACTCTTAAGAATGCTTTATTTTAAAATATAATGTGAAAATGACCATGGCAAGGACGCAATTAATTTTTCACTACTATTTTTCTTTGTTGAGATTATTTTTTTTTATTAAATGAAGATATGATATAGCCTTAAAAATTGGGGTTTGGTTGCAGAATTTTTGCGGCATGATAAAAGGCATAATAAATGCTTTAAAGAAATCAAATGATCAAGACCTTCAACTTCATTTTAGGCCAGAATTTTAGAAACTTCAAAAAAGACAAATTCATATAAAATTTGTATTAGAAATTAAGTTAAGATTGTAAAAAATAGTAGCAAATGAGGGGGAGCTTTAGCGATCTATAAAAATAACAAGTCAAAATAAATTAACCGTTAATTAAGCCAAACCATAACTTATTCAATATAGAACGTTTCCAATGATATTCTGTTAGTTGTTTATTTAAATTGAAATCAGCAAAAGGACATTAAAAAAATATAGAAAATATTTCAATATAAATTTGAAATTCAAAACTTATCCAAGTCTAATCAACCGCAAATTAGAAGCCAGTAAAATATTCAAAATAATATCTTTCAACCTATTCAATGGGTCTTACTTTGCTAAGTTGACAAAACAGTAAAAAAAAAAATTGTAACGTGAATTTGAAATTGAATCAATTATTTAATGGAAAATTATCCACCTACTAACTTTTACATCGATAAATGTGGTTATTCAAAATTATCGTCTTAAATTTCAAAATCTGCAAAAAATAAACTTAAGTAAGACCATTTATGTAAGTTTGACAAAAGATTACTTAAGTTGATGTTAACTAGAATTAGATGAATAAATAAATTGAGCTTGGGTTAAGTCTAAGTGTACTGTTATCTAAACATGTATGGAGTTTCATCTAAAAATCAATTTACAGTTCTCTGCTTCCTTAAGTTTATCTTATGTTGAAATTAAGTAATTATTGCTCAATAAGAGCGAGAAAGTATTTTCACCGAAAATCTTGGAAGGAAGTGTCAAAATTTCAATCTTATATTTCATTTTTATTTCATCAAAGTCGTAGTTATCTTTCAATGACATTTGACAGTTTATGACTTTAAAAAAAGACAACAAACCATATTTTGAAATTGATATATGTATGTATGTACATCAGTCTCTCGAAATGTCACCAGAAGCTGATGTTATGTCAAAAATTAACTTAATCTAGAAATGTTGGATTTTTAAGAGCAAAATTCCTTATTTCCAAACGATTATTATTTATTTTAAAAATATTGACATTACATATTTTAAATTCTTTATAATATTAAAATTATAACTAAGGTATATGTACATATGTATGTAAGTTTTCATATCAAACTAAAAAAGAACATTTGATATTATTAGTTTTGCCGTTAAAATAAACGAGTTTTTTTAAATTGAATTTTAAATTCTAATTTTCATTATAGAAAACACCAATATTGAGTTCCAAATCGAGTCTTCAGACTCTCTTGAGATCTCTATTAGTAACAATTTTAAGAAATCCATTTTTTTTTAATTAATTTTAAACAATTAGAAACTTTCGAATCAAATTTGTTGAAATGATTTTTTGTTGACATTTTTTTGACTTTTCTTAGAATCTGTGGTTTTTTGTGAAATGTCGTTCCACTTCGTTGTGCACAGTTTCTCTCTCGCTGAGAGAATTTTACCCCCACTCTTTAAAATAATGGGTGCTGTGAAAATCTGTGAACAAAACACTTGGAACAGACTTTATATGAGGCCCTCAAAAACTGACGAGACTGGCGAAAATCTCGAGAAATACGGTTCTCGTGTGGGATGTTTTTAAGGGAGTATCGTCTCGTTTCATACCAGTTTCACAAGACTAGATCAAATAAACGTATCATTTCGTGTCCAGCCTTTTTTCCTTTGGATGCAATCTCTTAATATTGTAGGTAGGTAGAGAACTTCCCGGGTATTTCATAAGCTTTTTTTTGGCTAATTTCTGACAGATGTATTCTCCGATTTATCACCTCTCTTTTTGTTTCTATTACTTCAACTGTTAGACCGAAGGGTTTCATGTGAGGTCGTAATCTTCTATCAGTAAATGGCAACTACTGTATTTTTATATTGTCACACGGAATATCTTCAAAAATTCCCTGAGGTTAGAATGATGATATCAATGACGAAGCCCACAAGTCGTAATCCCTGAAAAAACTAGCAGCTCTTTCGTCGCAAGCCTTCAAAGCAAGGGAAATATTATTATAATCTTTGTCTCCTCCCCTTATTGTAAAAATTCTCCCGCTTTTTCTCAAAGTGAATACTTTTAAAAATGACTCTATTCATTTATTTGGATTTACTATTTCAGCAGTTTAACTCCAACTGACCTCGTAAACTAGAATAATCCTGTGTGCTGAAAAACCTCGTTTAATAACTCAAACATTTTAAAACAGTGACCTTCGAATATGGAGCAAGTATCACATTTATGGCTATGAATTTAAATTTTACCTTAATGTCCCATCACTTCAGAACTTCACAACATCAAAATTCCCCTCCTCTTCAAAGATCTTTATGCTCGTAATTCAATTTTGATATTCAAATTGATATCAATTTCAATTTATAACAATAAAACTTCTTGTTTAAACTTTTTTAATTCCAATCATCATCGATACATTTCAGTTTAATTGAACTTAAAATTCAAAAAGACAAAAAGAAAACCTTTCAAAGATACACAAAACTAAAATCTAACCAATAATAAATTTTGCTAATTTTTGTTGTAAAAGTTTTACTAGTTTTTCGTACAAACGATAAAACTTTCATTGCTTGCTTTATAAGTTCTGATTGCCAAGGAAAATATTGTTGGTATAAGGGAATAACTTATGCTTAAATAAAATATTCCTTGTTTCCATTTATATCTACCGAATCACACCATTGATGTCGTACATAGGAAAACACTAAATTCATAAGCTTCTCAAAGTTAAGATGGTAGATATAACTGCAAAGTATGATAGTCTGTACAAATTCCAAATTCATTTGAAGTAGAATTAAGCAGGGGCGGATTTTACATTACCAAAGGCCTTGTAGAAATATTCTTTGGTTATATTCAAAAATGTTAATCAAATTTAATTTATTAAGTTGTGCGTGTCTGAGCTGAATTTGAGGTGAGATAAGTCAAGACCTCGACGATATGCTACCTGAAAAGCATCTGAGGGGAAGCCTAGACATGATTGTTAAGTTTGAAGAAAAAGGTTTGCTGAGACTCCTGCCAGTCTCGTCGATCTCTTCAGTCTTTTCGAGCTGAAACAAAATATTATCAAAATGAAAGTTTAGACAAATCTTTAAAAGATGCAGAAATGGCTTTTGAAAAAATTGAGTTAGGGATTTTTCTTTTAAAACATTTTTTTTAAATATGTGATTCAGATAATTTTTAACTTTGGAAACATTATTTGGACATTTTTTTGAAAAACTCGAGAGGAGACCAAATGAAACTTCAAAGATATTAATAAGAAATACCTTCAGACTGAGACGAGGCTGACTTAGACGAGACCGATAACGAAAACAGGACTAGACTGACATTTATCGGATCTAGTCTCGTCGAGTCATAATTCTTGACCAGCACTAGTTCTGAAACATGTGCAATAAATAATTTCATAAGTCTTCCATTTTCTGGGCCCTAAGTGGAGTCCTTCACTGAACTTTAAGCAACAGAAGATGAAAAGTTTTGCGTCTTATAAATAATGATGGTGTTGCTGAGTGTTTCATTGAACTTCGCTTCAAATAAAATGTAAGAGTGGAAAACTTTCTTTCATTATTCCACCTGAAATATAACTTAATTCCGAACTATTTAAATGAAAGACAGAATGGAATTTTCCTCTTTTTTTTCTTTTCCCATTAAGGAAAAGATAATAATATTTTCCGGGGATTACGGTAATAAGTAGTGTTTTGTCGATTATTGAGTATTGAGTCTTTTCTTTATTTTTGGAAATACTATAATCCCCGGATTAATCTTCTTTTTTTATTATCTACATGGTGGGAGTTCATATTTATGTCCATTCATAAAACATTTTATGGGAATTCTGCAATATTTTAGGAATGTCCCTTTAATAGCAACGAAATCTCAATAACAAAACAAAAACAAAATCTAAAAACCTCAAGATTCAAGGACCTCATTTGGAAAACTAAATGCATTTCTGGAACGATAGTATCTATATAAAATAATAGGAGTATGTATCAAAGCAAAAAGTTGATCCTTTGCTTTCTTTTTTGTGCTTTTGCGTTTTGTGTAATGCAAAGATTCCTTTTGCAATACATAATGTATACATATATATACTAATGTACTATTAGGAGCAGTTATTTATTTTGCAGGACCTCAATTGAATCAAATGCTTAATTATTGCTTCGGAGAACTTTAGATAAATCAGACTGAGCTGAGAGTTGTGAAAATAATAATTAAAGTGTTGAATTTGAAGTGGTTCACCCTTTTGGAATGCTTATTTTACTTTTCAGTGTTTATTCAACCGAGTTAATATTTACCTTACTTTACACACGTTCGTTACTGCATCAGTCAATGTTTTAATTAACTTTTGAAAGCTATAAAAAAATAATATTTTTACTATTTTTTGTCTTGTGAATGAAATGTGCTGAAGATATTCCTTGCATCCTTTTACCTTTTCGTGAAATTGATTAACTTTGTATAACATAAATTTTAGCTAATTAGTTATAGAAAGTCTTTGAAAATATACCGAAACTTTATTTTGATTTCTGTAGATTTCGATTTTTTCTAAAGCCTGTCTAGATTTTCAACTTTAATTTTCTTAATTTTTGCTTGAATAAGAAGAAGTGCCTAAATGGTCAAGATTGTAACCAACTGCAACGCCTTAAGGCCTTAAAGCGTCACACAATCGAAACTATGTCGAAATGTGGTTGTTGTTGAGGTTATGTTAAAGAATGAAGCCATTTTTAAATTAAAAAACGTTCTTTCACTGTCAGGTCGCAGGCTCATAAAATTGTTAATGGACTCCTTTTAAAGTTTTATAATAAGTCCTAAATAAATTAATTTTTTTTTTTAAATTTCTTTACAGGCGCTATGAAGATGACGCAGAAAACGCATGGAATTGTGGATCATGGTTCGAATACCTGATGATAGTAATTCTCTCGACAATCTTGCTAGTTGGAGTCTTGGTTCTGACACTCTTCTGGATTATGTTCTATCGAGGAGGATTCGCGTGGTCAGATGATCCACAATTACAATTCAATTTGCATCCCGTTCTTATGATTGCAGGATTTGTCACATTCTCAGGATTCTGTAAGACAAACAAAAAAAAAAAAAAACCATAAATCCTGGAATATAATTCATACTCTTCTCCAATTAATATACAATTTCAGCAATTCTCCTCTACAGATTGTGCAGATGTTTGAAGCACATCTATGTCAAACTCGCCCACATGTTTTTCCATGCTTGTGCCATTCCATGTGTAGCCCTGGGATTTTTGTCCGTTTTCGATTCACACAATCTGTCGGAACCGCCAAGGGAGAACTTTTATTCGTTGCATTCGTGGCTGGGATTCGTGACAATGGGTCTGTTTGTTATGCAATTTGTTGTTGGATTTTTCAGGTACGTTACTTTTTGTTTGAATTTCGAGGAGGGTTGGGGGGTAATCTATAGGAACTATTGATTTATAATTCTGTTTCTTTTTTTTATTAGCTTTTTGGTGCTATTGTGCTGCGAAAATGCAACTTATGGATGTAGAGCGACTATGGTGCCAATTCATGCAAGTTTTGGTCTGGTTAACTTTATGTTAGCAATTGCAACTTGTGTCACGGGTTTGGTGGAAAAGGAACGGGAATTGACCGAGAAAAAGGACTTGAGGTAACTATTTCTTTCCTTTTTTTAAATAATTCAAATTGGTTTTAAGTTAAAAGTGTTTTTGGTTTTATTTGATTTTGGTATAGAGAATCGCTCTTCCGACCACAAAGGATCAAATAGAACTCTTTTCCAGTTTTGTTTGTTTGTTCTGGTCATAGTATTTTGTACTTTAAATTTGTTCTGCCCTTTGTGGGTGGAATAAATTAGATGTTTAATTCATTAATTCCAATCAAGCTTTTCTTTGTCGAATTTATTCAAGCATTTGCACTTGATGCAGAAGGTTTAGCGTTGCCAAAAATTTAAATGTTGAAGAAATTACTCCTTTGATATTTATCGACATTTGGTCTCAAGAGTGAGTAATCAAAGAATGAGGACAAAACTTCCCATTAAACTGTCGAGGATTAGAAAGCATTAAGGTGCTCTGTCAATAGAAATAAGTCAGAATCAAAAAACAGCCATTTTAGGCATTCCTTTTAGGTTTAATCGTAGTTTGTAGTCTTGTTCAATTTGGGCTTTGTAGATTTCGTCTTAAAACCAAAATAGCATAATATTCATAAACATGTTTTTTTTTTGTGGAATTTATATCCTTTAAACTCTTGCCTTCTTTTATGTCTTATAATAGATAGTATGAGTGAGACATTTGGTAAAATTTTGATTAATCTATAAATTACATAATTTTTATTATTTCAGTGCCAACAACTCGAAAATCGAACACTACATAATGAACTCATTGGGCATCGTCCTAGTTGCAATTGGAATAATTGTATCATTTGCTGTACGAAGATCCAATGCCCCAGCTACTGCCAAAGTTTATGTTACTGAACGTATTTAAATATAAGTTATTAAAAATAAAAAATAAAAAAAACAAATCAAATCAAAAACTCGAAAGCAATTTGTGTAATAAAAAAAAATATAAACAAAAAATAAATATTTCTTTTAAATTTATTACTATAAAAACATAAAGACGAAGAATAAAAATATATCTAAAAATTAAAAAACAAATAAATATTATAAATAATTGTATATTTATGGATTAAACAAAACAAAAAAATTATAACATTGAGTCAAAAATCAAATAGATTTTTTTTACGTCTTAAGCACAAACATTAAAAACTCTCAAAATTTCCATTTTGTTGTTTTATTTTTTGAAACACACTAAATAAAATTTAAATTGTAGTATAATCCCTAAATTAAGAAAACTCGTACATTTGTTAAAAAAAAAAAGAAATAAATAATTAAGTATTGTATTGATACAAATATAAATTTATGTTTGTTTTCACTTTTGTACACGCGTGTACCTATTGTTAATTAGAATAAAATAAATTTCCTTTTGATTTATCAAATTTTTTAAAAAAATAAATAAATATTTTTTTAAATACATTTTATTTTTGTTTTCATTTTATTTTAAATATACATTCATATACATACACTTTTTTGTAAGAGCTTTTGAATATTTAAAAATTTGACCATAAAAAGGCTATAATCTTTATCGAAACTAGCAGAAATAATATCTAAGAGAACTTGATCACTTTCTAAAGCTAAGAATTATTTTGTACTGAAATTAGGTACTAAATTTAGATCCATAAAATATTTTCAAGTCGGGATTTTGATCAAATCAGCACTGGATCATTCATAGAAATATATTACAAAATTTATTTTATATTTGAAAACTTCTATCCTTATTTGATTGAAACTAAAAACCTCTGTAAGGATATATTCAAAAGCCCTTAGAAGAAGATTCACACATAAGGAAGACCAATAAAAAATGAGTTTCAAGAACTCTAGATTACTAGCTAAATTACAATTATATATGCATGAACTATACACACATAGATTATATAGATATACGAGTATGCATACTACTTACCAATATTGATATGATGAAAAAATAACCTTCCAAAAAAAAAAAAACAATGATGAACCACCGAATTTTCCAGTAGAAACAAAAAAAATAAACTTTTGGACAAAACATTAAAAATAAAAATATTAAAATAAATGTTGCAAAAAAAAATAAAATACAACATTTTAGATTTCAGAAGAAAAAAAAGATTAATTTGAGAAAAAAACATAGTAAGAATTAATTGGGTTAGTTGGTGCTCAAATATTAATTATTTTAAGTGAAATTGAGTTTTCCAACATTGATTCCATTTATTTATTACATTAAATTTTTTTTCAATACAGATGTTCTTCTTGAAGTCGAGACCACCATGTACCTTGTTTTTCCCTCACTGATATTTAGCCTCACTGAAGTAATTAAGTTTTCTACCTTTTTTAATTTAATTTGAAATCATTGTATCTTTTATTTGATGAATATTATTCTAAATTATTTTCCTTAGTTTTATAATTTTGAACTTTGAATCTTAACTTACTAAAATTTACCATTTACGCGTATAAAGGTATAGGAAAATTAACTCTTGTTACGTAGGGACCATATTTTTGCACTAATCCAAAGTTTCGAGAGAAATGATCCTTTTATTTTGAATATTTATTGCAGCATTTAACAATCAGAACTACATAAAATAATCAAATCTCTTTCAAAAAAAAAATAATAATAATCATACAAAATACACTTACATATTTGCCAAACAACTGCCAAAACATAAAACAAACAAACAAAATACAAAATTTTAGTTTAGGTTTCCAAAACACACTTTTAGCACACATTTTAAAAATCTAACAATTCTTGAATTAAATAAAATAAATACTTTATTCTTACAATTATTACTTTCACACTGCCAAATATTTTATTATAAATCGTGTCACTTTTACTGTTGTTAACACGAAATGTAGCTATGTAATTTTTATATTTATATAAATAACAACAATCTATTTGAGTGTTAGATTAAATAATATAAATAATATTTTATACCTACATAAAAAACGACGTTTTTTAAATCAAAGTTGATTGGTGTTGTTTTTCTTTTTTAAATTATTAAATAAAATATTTAGATTATATTAAACTTAGATATAATTTTTTATTCATACAAAAATAAATAATTATATATACATAATATGTAGGTTAAAACTAAATGTTAGGAATGTATGTATGTTGTAGAATATAAAATAAAAATAAATATAAGATAAACATTTACAAAATAAAAAGTTGTTCTGAATTTCTGAATTTCTGTATTAATTTAAAAATTTGTGTTTGTCTTCGTGCTTCACAATATCAAATATTATAAAAGGACAATATCAGGATCACAACACAACAAAATACTTTTAACTTTTAGTCGTCCAATCGTCCCTCTTAAAGATCTAAAAGAGGGAGTCTTTGGAAACTTTTGAGACAAGCAGGCGATCAATATAAACAATTTTGATACAAAGACTTTTAGTATGACTTTTCCTTATAGTAACATTTTCTATTAAATTGGTGAGGAATTAAAACATTCATCTTGAGCTTTATAAAATATCAATATTGTCTTAAATCGGAACATTGGTTTTCTTTTATCTTTTGCTATATAGCCAATAAACTCAATGTATTGCGACACCGAATGTAAAATCAAAAACATTCAGTGAAAAGATGTAAAGGAGAGCTTCAAAAATCATGCTACAATATTTTTTCACAAAGCGGAATATTAGATAGTCAAATCACGCCCTTCAGCTAAAAAAATGCAAAATTACCGTTCTATGAAGCTAAGAAGAAAGAAACAATAATAGAAATCAAAAAATAAATATTCAAAATTAACGGCCTCTAGGAATTTTCAAATTTAACGGTCATAACAACAGCCATGTTTATTGTGTTCATAAACCAATCCTTGACGACAACCATGGAATGTTTCTCCGTGCCAGAACATCCAAAACTTTAGGCAAAGTATAACGTCCGCTAAATTATTTACCCAAAAGGAAACGTCAAAATCATCCAATTTGCTGTCATTTGTTATATAGTTCTTTCTCTCTCTGGCTAATTCCATGCAACACCCGTCTCATGCTGTACAGTGTACACGCAATTTCGTTTTTTTTTTCCTTTGCCTCTTGCGTACTGTCATCACAAACTACACAAAAAAAGTATTTTTTTTCTTCTACAGTGACAGCGACTGCGAAGCGACAGCCTGCCAAGTGAATCATCCGATATCATCAGCCGTTCGTTTATTGTATCACATTATTTAGCCTGGTTAAAGTTCCATTCACTAGAAACCTCTTGCTTCCATTGTCTCTCTGTTTGTTTTTCTTTTTCTGAAATCTTCGGACTTACATATAATGGAATTCCAACGGCAAACAAGCTGAGAGACAAGCCAACAATAAACCACATGTAGAACCAATACCATACCAATCGAATCAATAGGAAGCAGGTGAGTAGCTTTGGTCTAGCTGGTGTTATATTCTCTGGCTCTCCTCTGGGAGGCCTCTGTCTCTGGTAGTTTAGCATGTCGCTTTGAGTATTTCATTCATTTCATTATTTGTGTGTTTTCTCGTCCAAGACGACTACGACCACGACACGGCTATAAGCTGCACTAGCTAAACCAAATCAATTTTATGTGTTAAATTTAGTATTGAACTTCATTTCACGCCAGTCGTTTGTATGAGTCAATTCGAATCGGTCACGTTGTCGTTGTCGTCGTCGCCGCTTCTGCTTTACCCCTAGATTCAGGCTATTTACCTATTTGACTTTTGTTCTTCTCGGCGAAGTTAATAAATCAAACAAAAAATTAAAAGCTTGAAAAGTTCAACTCTCGGCTTCATTTTTTGAATTCCTCTTTAGAAGCCCAAGTGCTCTAACCAACAAAAAAAAATCCCAAACTATTACTTAATCGTTCTTCTTCCTTCTCCTCCTCCGACATAAATAAATCAGTTTTTTCTTATTTCATTTGGCCGCAGACACAGAAAAGTGAAACGATATTATTTGTAACCATAAACTACAGCCGAAGACGAAGACGACCTAGTTAACAAGTCGTTTGTCGAAGAGAAGCAACAAAACTGGACAGAGGGAATAATTCAACTGCTGGCATAAGAGAGAGAAAGTTTCTTCTTCTTTTAACAACGTAACTAACTAACTTAACTAACCCTTTGAGACGAAATCCAAGTCACAACAAAACGGTGAAAGTTTTTTTTGTGTTTCAAAATCTTGAATTATTAAACAGTCTTTTCTTGTCGAACAACTTTGCTACCTTAAATCGCGTGCCTTTGTAAGAAGTAGATCTATTTGAATAATGTGGCCAGAAAACGTTGGAATCCTTGCTATTGAGGTGATATTCCCATCGCAATATGTCGACCAGACTGAATTGGAGCAATTTGATGGAGCTTCAGCCGGGAAATACACCATTGGTCTGGGACAGAGTAAGATGGGTTTCTGTTCGGATCGAGAGGACGTGAATTCCCTGTGTCTGACAGTGGTCAGTCGGCTCCTTGAGAAGCACCACATCAAGCCCAGCCAAATCGGTCGTATGGAGGTGGGAACTGAAACCATAATTGACAAATCCAAGTCTGTGAAGAGTGTTTTGATGCAGTTGTTTGCCGATCAAGGAGCCACAGATATCGAAGGAATCGACACCACTAACGCCTGCTACGGTGGAACTGCAGCTCTCTTCAACTCTGTGAACTGGATAGAATCCTCCAGTTGGGATGGAAGACTTGCCCTTGCTGTATGTGCCGATATTGCTGTGTATGCTAAAGGAGCTGCCCGACCAACAGGAGGTGCTGGAGCTATTGCTATGCTCGTCGGACCAAATGCCCCGCTAGTATTTGACCGCGGCCTGAGAGCTACCCATATGGAACACGCCTATGACTTCTACAAGCCAGATCTGAGCTCTGAATACCCAACAGTTGATGGTAAACTATCGATCCAATGCTATCTGTCAGCTCTGGACACCTGCTATCAGCTGTATCGTAAGAAGTTCGAAGCAAAGCATCCTAACACAGAAAAAGTGGGTCTAGATAACTTCGACGCGTTGTTATTTCACACTCCGTTTTGCAAACTAGTCCAGAAATCAGTAGCTAGAGTCGTCTTCAATGACTACCTCCTTACGCCTGAGGAGAAACGCAAAACTCTATACCCTGGTTTGGATAAATTCTCAAACTCAACACTCGCTTCAACCTACTTCGATCGTGATGTCGAGAAGACATTCATGACGCAATTCATCGATGTTTTCGAGAAGAAAACTAAGAAATCTCTGCTCCTAGCCAGCCAGGTGGGAAACATGTACACACCGTCAGTTTACTCGGGGTTAGTATCGCTGCTGGTCAGTGAAACACCCGATAGCCTAGTGGGAACACGCATTGGCCTTTTCTCGTATGGCTCCGGCCTAGCTGCTTCGATGTATTCTATTTCAGTTACTAAAGATGCTGATATCTTCAAGAAATTCGTTTCGAATTTGGACTATGTCCTGCCAATGCTGAATTCTAGAGAAAAAACCTCCCCAGAGGAATTCTCTCAACTGATGGAAGTGCGCGAAAAGAACAACCATGCTGCTCCTTATACACCAACTGGAAGTGTAGCCGTACTCTTTCCTGGAACTTATTACCTCAAGGAAGTCGACGAATTACATCGAAGGACGTACGAACGAGTACCAACAATCTCCAATGGCGTTCACTAAGTCAATGAACCGCCGCGTTTATCAATCCAAATTACAGAACCCTTTCTAATTGGAATCCAGTCTAGAATGCCAACAAACAAACGTAATAGCAATCAAAAATCTCTGGTATTCGTTGCTGGCTTCCAGTTACAACGGATCCTGTGACGCGGGTGATTTATTATTTTTAGTTTATATTTTAAAATATAAAATATTTTCTTTTTTTATTTTAAAGAAAATAATAATATTCTCTAATTTCTTGACAATAATTTATTTTAAAATTTAATTTGCGAATGCACGGTGCAAAAGTTTAATGTTAATTTTTTTCTTTCTAACTTGTATAAAAATATTATTGTTTATTATATTCAAATGGGCGGGAAAAAATAAAAAAAAAAATTATTAAATATTTTTAAATACCGTTGTATATAACAAGTGAATGAACATTTTGATACCTTGTAGTTAGGTAGGGAGCTCGTAATAGTTAAAATAAACAAATCATATAAAACATTTAAAATTAAATAAAATGGTGGATAATGTATAGAATACAAAATCTAGAATTTATTAAAAAAAAAAAAGTGAAAATAAAATTTTATTTTATTTGTTAATCAAATAGAAAATCGAGTTTTGATTTCTTTCTCTTTTTCCCATGATTTATTGTTTATTTTTCTTTGCAGAAAGTCGCGTCGCGTTGGAAGGGAAATCTTTCTTGGATAAAGGTGTGTAGTCTAACGGTTTTTTTTTTTTTTTTTGTTTTTTTACTTCTCACATTCTCTGACCATTGGAATTTGTTATTAGTAAAGGAATTTTGTTAATTTTCGTTTTCATTTTCTCTTTTTGTTGGGCGCTTATTCAAATTTCGAATTTTTCTTAACTGAAACAAGAAAATCTTCCGGAATGGGCACAGTTTTTGGTTTATTTAATGAGCATAGTAAATAAATTTGCATTAAATTATGTTATGTTTTCGTTATGAATATTGGATTATGTAGGAAAATACATTATGCCGTTTCAAAAAAAAAAAATACTAATTTGTTTAACTCTTCTTCTTAATATGAAATGCTACCCATGCTCGCGTATTATTTATTTTTTTATGTAGGTACATTTATGTAAATTGAATCCACTTAATATAATTTGAATGTGTATGGTGAAATGCTGAAGATAAAAAAAATCATGGGAAAGATTATGCTGGTTGTTGGATGAAAGTACAAACCTCTAAAGTGGGGCCCTGTTCTGGCTTTAAATCATAATACATTTCAGCTCATCAATAGTTATTATGAACTTTGTCGTTTGCCTATTGCAATGTTTATATAATTTATACTTTGTTTTTGGATTTAAATTGTCAGCTTATTTCGTCATCTAATTTGTATGGTAGTTTTTGACTTTATATAATATATAGGTACTAAATAGTTTACCTTCGGTCCAAAGATAAATATCACAACAAATTGTGAAATAAATTTAAATGGAAGAGAAATTAGTTGTAATCCAAAAATATATTGTATTCAAAATATTTGTATGCAGATTTTGAAAGATATTCCAAACCATAATACGTTCAAATTTTGTGTAAAAGTTTATTTTGAAAATACAAAAAAGTGGAAAATAAAATACTCCTTATATTCTATCTCAATTTTTGGGGTCAAATTCAAATTTAAGGCTAGCGGAAACGTAAGTTCAAAATTGTTAAATTTCATGACTTTAAATGCGGCTTAATTTCGAACACAAAAATATCACTTTTAACAAATAAATCTAAGTTTTTTTAAGACGGGTCTTAGATAGTTGAAAGCCTTTTAAGAATTTCCTTTGCATTTTCATTAAGAAGGACCTTTATCACGCTCGATGTTTTATGCTGGAATAATGACAAAGGCCATGACACCCGAAGCTTTACGGTGCGCAACTATATTACATCTGTTGGCTATTGGGATCGATACTAACTTTTTGAATGAGACCGGAATCGAAACCCATTTTCGAGCCGACGATGGTGATGGTGTTCATGTTTTATGAAGGAAAATTTTTTAATAAAATTAAAGTAGGTACATACCTATTGCTGACACTGGTGTAAACTTGGGAGGCTATTAAAGTCATGTTTTTAAATTAAAAAAAATTAATATTCTTAAAATAAGGGAACGTTTTATTTTCCAAAATGACGAATACTTAAACTTGTGTGTTTCTTGTTTTTAATTATTCCAAAATACATTTTGGCTCACACGTACATTGTAATAATTTTAAATACAATATTAACGTAAAGTTATCATTTTTTTGCATAATAATATTTAACAAAGGATCCGCTTTATTACCAGTACACCATGTTACTTTTATAATTAAAATTTTAATAAGTTGTCAAATCGTGCTTATTTTTAAATTTGTATTAGTTTCTATTGAGATGGTTGGCTTCTATAAGATCCTTATTCCAAGAGTTTCTCACTGCTTAAGAGTATTTATCATATTGCATTTAATTGTAACAGAAAAAGTTGAATAGAAATTCTCATGGAAAATTTGAGAAATGTTCATAGATTAACAATTCATTCATTTAAATTCTCACAAATTAGATAAGATAATTATTATAATCCTACTATCAGTGCGAAAATCAATATAAGACATTTTTAACTAACGCAATCTGCAAACAGAGTTGTTGGCAATTAATTATAAAGAAATTTTACAAAATTATCCATTAAGTTTTTCAGCACGATTCTCGTGTGAGCTAATTTAAGCACATGGATTTAAGTGAGAATGTGATAAGCATAGTTCTTTTTATCATCGGACAAAGTCTTACGTTCTAAATGACACATTGTTGTAGTAAAATAAAAATATTAGAATAAATAACTATAAAACTATTTAAAGTTATCAGTTAAACTACAATGAGTTAAATTGCACTTTGAACTTTTATTGAAAAGTCATAAACGTGTTAAACATATATAATTTATGACTATAATTCATTATCATGGTGATTCGCATTTGTAATTCCAAAATATAAGTCTTTTGTATTTGGCACGTTATAAAAAATTTAAAGAAATTCGTTTGGAAAAAAAAAAGATTCTGAAAGAAACGAAGGTCAATACAAGTTCAACGTACACCATGTAAGTCTTTTCTCTGATACTTTGAATATTTTTTTTGTGCAAATAAACAAAAATGAAACGTTCGTTTTGGTATGCAGTATTAATATATTCATTTGTTTACATACATATATATGTATGTATGTGTTTATAGATCTATTTGTTTACATAATTAAAAATAATTAACATAAAATCAAACATTTGGCAATCTATTCAAGTGTTGCAACAGCTAGACTTAAACTTTGGCTACTATTAAGATATATGCAAGCACCTTAGTTACCTACTATTTCTTGGAAGTGGCTAACATTATGGCAATTAACACCAAAATATTCCTTTCGTACACAAAATAGACACTGAAAAATGAGTAATATGATTTGTGTTTATTAAAGTAAACATTTTAGAATCGAATTCAAATTTAATTTTATTACGCATTACCTTAAACACAAAGTTTTCAAATCTACTTTGCCTATGAATGGTTCACAGAATTGTATACAAATTGCAACGACATCACTTTTCGATAATTTTGGAAGAAGAAATTAATATATTAATTCAGCAGTGAAAGTTATTAACGACTTTTAGTTTGACTTAATTGACTTTAATATTGAAATATTTCATTGTTAAACAAATCGATATTTATTAATTGTAATTTGTACCAATCATATAACTAATTTTTTGTAAAACGTAAAAAATTGCAGTTATACGATTAGAATAGTTTACTATGACAATAGCCAATATAAATTATATTAATAATATGCATACACATTCACACTCTAACCTTTGCGTATATGTATGTATGTTTAATTAAAAGTATTTCATCCATTCATGATTATGCATCTAGAATTTTAATAAAAATCACATCTCAACCAAACTAGCATCATCTTCTAGCTAACTGTCGTAACTTTTTGTTTCTATAGATACAATAACTATTTCCGAATACGCCAACTGACTATTGATTGGGATTAAAGATAGATAGGCGCGTGTTGGACAATAGTAATATTATCAAGAAATTAATTAATTTATTTAAAATTGAATTCATCTCGTTGCCAACATAGAGCTGAGTTTTAATAAATACGCATTTAATTTAATCAATAAGTAACTAAGTACAATAATTATAAATTTTACAATTGGTTTTTGAAATTAAAAGCAATTATTCATTAAAGTAAAGTAATTTAAATTTAAAAGGACTATTTTGAAATACAAAATTATATTTGAGATTTGTTTATTTAATTTTAAATTTAAAACTTCCACCAAAAAATGATTTGTTACATAAAAAAACACAAACTAAATTAAGTACTTTTTAATACCATTTTGCACACTTAAAAACAGATTTTATAAAAATTTAATTACATACTTTTAAATGAAAGTTAAAATAAAGTCAATACAAATAAATTGCGTAGTAAAGTTTTAATTAAGGTCAACACGAACTGCTAAAAGCTTTTATTAATTAATTTTGCAAAAGATAAAAATAATCAGATATCATGAAATCAGTAACTTTAATCCCGTCAAAATCAAATGTAAGAAATAGGACAAAATGTCAGCAAAGAATGTACAATGTTCACTGTCCTTATGAAGGCTTTATTGCATTTTTTGTAAGTAGGATAATTTATGAGGAATTTCACGTTTTGTAACTGCTACTCTTCCTAAATGTTATGTGTAAAGTTTTGACAGTTTGAAAATGTTGTTTATACTATTTTGACACATGAACTCCCATCACTTTACCGAATTTAATAATTCAATACGATTATAAAGCCCAAATTTTAATTTATACAAATGAAAAGATTTTTTGTATACAACTCCCATGATTACGAAAACTTCCAGTCAAATTCATAAAAAACGGATTAGTGAACGATTAACTTTATTTTTCGAATTAATTATAAAATGGAAATAATTAAACAAAATTCATATCAACTAAGTTTAACGCTAACCACAGAAGATGATAATTTAAACAATGCTTTTTATAATGTATGTATGTATAAATTTGGATAAGACTAATAATGGTTTAAAAATTCATCAAACTTCTACGTGAAGGATACAAATTTTTTATTAATATCATAAAAAGGATAATTTTCGTTGAAAAGTAAACTATTACAAACGATATAACTCTTCTTTAATATTTTAGAAAACCAAATAAAGGTGAAATAAGCACTTTTTTATGATTGCGGTAAATTAAAAAAGTATTATTTATAACAACTTGCATTAGCATAATTAAATTGTTGCTTATAAAGTTCACTGCTCTAAAAACTAATTTCAATGATAAGTTTTGAACGATAATAAATTCATATCTCTTCACAGCAACAGCTGTGATTGAACTATGGTGTGTGAATGTTAATTTTTTGCAAATACGTAGCTTATAAATAAAAAAAACACAATATATATGTATTATTGATAAGCACCTTCCATAAATTACTCATTGTTTCTTAAATCAGAATTACGTTTGAATTGTGGTGGGATTGTTAAACATGTTGCCAATATTTCAAATTACACAAAATATTGCATATTTAAGTGCTGTGTTTTTTGAAATTAGTTATATATGGTAATGTCACAATGATTGAAAAAAGTTAAGTTATAATTCATTCGAAGTAAGAAGAGTACAACTTCTAATCTGAAAGTTCAAATAAAAGTGTTTAAAATAATTACATCGTTTAATAATAAAGACAAAGGAGAAGTTCCAATTGATTGTTAAATTTTTAAAATTAAGAACACATTTCAAAATTAATTAACCGCATGAATTTCCAGTGAGATATATTAAGAAAATACTGTAGAAATCAAGGCAAAAATTTATCATCAAAGGATTTTGTAGTAATCAGCTTTGTTTAAAAGCATTTTTGTTTAAATACAGAAATGTTACGTATACGCCATAGTACACTCTAAAAATAAAATTTGAAGGAAAGCCCTAAAAGAGATGGCCCACTTTTAGGCCCACTAATGAAAGTAGTATCAAATTAAAGGTTATGTTCAACACGTTATGTCATGTATGTCAAATATTTCCAAAATCTTTGGTGGGGTTTTTGATATATTTCAGTTTGAAGAGAAAAGATTTTTACTTCTTCTTCTAAAGAAATGTATCAAATGAAATGTGTTGTTAATATCTTTCAAATGAAATAAATATAATTTTGATTAAAGCAATATATTCTTAAATACATATTTAGTTTTAACTTCTCGGAATTCAAGTATTATTTACTTACCTTTTGAACAATGATAATTTAAAATTATCAGTGATGACATATATATATATAAGTTCTGTCACATATAACTATGGCTGGTTGTTTATTTTCATTTAACTTTTTGTTGCCAAAAAGTTTATTTGGAATCATTCCATTTCGACTTGCTACGTTGTGATTAGACAAATATTCTAGACCCAAGTAAAAGCGCACATTTGCTAAACTACTTTCAGCTGTTCACAGACATAACGTGCTGAACTTCAACTTTAGTTTGACACCAATTTCATTGATGAACCCACTTTTATTGTTTTTGAAAAGTCCAGTTTGATTAGTAGTAAAATTGCCGACAACATAAAAATGATGGGCATGTGCTCGGAATTGCATGAATGAAACTTTCTTGCTGTCAACTTAAGACAATTTATAGGTGTTTGGTAATTGTAAATGTTAGAATTATTTGTTGTGTTTTGTGTTCAAAAAGAAAAAAAAAATACTCAAAATATACAACAAATTGAAATGAAGTTTCGAAAAGTTGCTTGGAGTTGCCAGCAACTTGAAGAAACCTATAGTTGCTCCAATTTCACATTTGTATTTAAAAATAAGGATGTACATACATTAACGGTATGTTAAGAAAGTTTTGTTGAATGAATTGTCAAAACTCCCTTGACAACTAAGTTGACACTCAGTATCATTATTCAAGCCACAATAACGTTACTCAATTCTTATTTTTCATAAATTCATTGAAGTGTTGGTATATTAAGGGTTTTATTTATGGTTAAGATTAATGTAACAATATAGAGCTCGTAACTAAAATTAAAATGCAGTAAACTTGATCCTAAAAAAAATATGATTTTTTCATATTAAATTTTTATTTACATAATTGACAATCACAGAAATTATTTAAATTCACTTTCAAAGTAATACTGGCAAAAAAAAATCCTTAAACTAATAAGCACTGAATTTGTAAAAATTCACTCCCGTTGGATTGATTCTTGTTTCAAATGTATCCAATGAATAATACTTTCCACGTTTTTTCGCTCCAGAGAACAAATCCTAAACAAAATAAACATTTTCAAATGCAATAGAATATAAATTACAAATAAATACAAAAATATCTAACCCTGATCTTATAACCCTTGGTGTTCTTTAGACCAAGTTCTTTCAGTGTGACTTTTATTGAATAGGGTGCTCCATCGGCGCGTCGACTAACAAAAGCAACTGCATATGAATTCTCTCCAGCTTCCGAAGTTGGGGTGATAGGTCGGGCCCATACCTAAGAATATTTTCAATACAAATTATCTCGTTTGTTTTCAAGTAAAATATTCAAATGTCTTTGGTCCCTAACCTCTATTTCATTTTTCAAAAGAATACGACGACCCTGAATTCCCAATGGATCTTGATTTACAGCAATGATTTCGCTGAAAGAATTTAATTTAATTTATGTTATTCAAAATTATGTGTTGTTGATGTAGGTTTCATACCTATTGGTAAGAATGTCTCTGATTTCAGGCTGAACAGCTTTAAGATCGTTTGACATAATCAATGGAGCTGCAAGGATTGCCCAGACAGCCATTTGGGTCTTACTCTGTTCATAACTCAAGCCGTAGTTACCAAGGATAAGCTGAAAGAGAGAAATTAAGTTGCCTCTTCAATGAAACATGTAATTCTATATAAAATTACCATATCGGGATCATTCCAGTGACCTGGACCACCATGTGGTTGAATTCTGTCTTGGTTCTTCGAGAAGTAATCCATGATTGACAAAACCGAATCATAGGAATCATCGATATCACCCCAGTTCCTCCATAAGTTGCAATGCTCCTTCAAGGCTGTGTAATTAGGCTGATAAAAAAATTCAGGAGTTTACATTCATTTTCATATTGGAACAAAAGAACACAATAAACCTACCAATTTCCCACTGTATTCCTGATAAACTGGCCAACTGCAAGAGTAAACCATTGGTCTACCAGTTTTGTTCAAAAAGTTTCCAAATGCTGGATAACCCTTGTCCATATCATCGATGTCAGCATAACAACCATCAAGTTTCACATAATCTACATCCCAATCGGCAAATGTCTGACTATCCAGTTCCATGTGATCGATAACACCTGGATATCCGGCACATGTGAGAGTTCCATAGTCCTGATAGAGACCGAATTTCAATCCTTTTCCATGAATCTGAAAAGTTATCAATTCCATTTAGAAATGTTTCTCTTTTGATCAAATAATAATTGTGGTCCTTACGTAGTCGGCTAAAGCCTTAAGACCACTTGGGAATCGTTCACGATCTTCGACAAGTTTTTGAGTTTTGTTGTCTCTTTCTTTCTCCAGCCAGCAATCATCAATTATGACATATTCATAGCCAGCTTTAGCATAACCTTCTGAGACCAACATGTCTGCGATTCGCTTGAAGAGGTTCTCACTAGAATACAAAATTAGAAGATTAATACTATTTAATCGGTGATGAACCAAGCCTTAACCACTTAGGCTATTTTATCCAAAAGTATTAGTTGTATTAAAACGGTTCCTTACAGTTTATAAAAAAAAAATTAAAGCTAACTTGCTTGTCAATAATTTTTATGTTAGTTTAAAAATGTTTTAAGTTACTTATTGTTAATATAGTTTTATTAAATTCTAATTAAACTCTAATGAGCTGTGAATTGTATGTAAATAACTATATAGTTCTGATGCCGAAAGGTGTTTTAAATTCTACATTAAAGAAAAACTGAACGGTATGATTTTTTATCTCGCTTCAAAATATTTAATAAAAATGAATTTAATAATAACTTTTTTACGTTTTTAGTAATTTAACACTATATATAAAATTGCTGAAAGATCAACTGAATTTTCAGCTTTTCTTTAAAAATACTCAAAATCCTCACCTGCTTACTTTAACAGAGCAAAGTTTTTTTTTTAATAAAAAAAATGTAAAATTGTTGTTTTGTTTTTCTAAATTTGTTTGTCTAAGTTTTATTATTTTGGCAACATTGTGATATGCATGTAAAGGAGACATAAGGTGCTGTCAAAACACTCTTTTTGTACGCAAACTAATATCAAGGAATAGATTTTATGCCTCCGATGTACTTTAATTACAGTAGAAACATAACTTAAGCTATAAATCCATACATTTTTGTTTACAAATTCACAAGGAATTTCTTAGAACAAAACTTAAAATTGAATACAAAATTAATAAAACGGAGTTGGTATTTTGACGCAAGTGCACTTCACTCCATTCATTGGAAGGAAAGTTATTCTTGTCTAACTTTCCAGTCAACCTTCCACAAAAGATGCCAATCAGAACCTCGAAACTTGCTTTTCCTTCAAATCGAAAAATTCAACTGTCAATTTGTTTACTCATTTCCAGAAATGCCAACACTGTTCTACTTTAATGGCGGCAAATGCAAATCATTCATACATCATACGGTATTTATGTACATTTAATTGTGATACAGAACAACCATGACATTATTTGTTCTATAAATTTTAAATAAAGTATGGAACACTTGGAGCACATTACATAGCTTCTTCCGGTTCCATCAAAAAGAGGAACAATGTCAACGGGAGGTAGCGTGTAATCATCAAAATATGCAATTATTTTGGATACAAAAATTACACACCCACTTAAGTAACTAAACAAAAAGCTTCATTGTCTTAAGAATTAATACAAAAAAATTGCAATTGTCATTTTCAAATTTTCCACTTGCATTCATCTTTTATCGTTTCCAAAATCAATTTGTCAATAAATTATCACAACAATCATTAAAAATAATTTGTAAATATTGTCTTTCAATTTATTGACGCTATCAAGATCTCGTTGTGTTGTCACTGATAACTCAAATATGTAAACTTATCTCTAGGAGGAATGCCAAGAACTCACCTAATACACTCATCCGGATACTTCTTGCAGTCTGTGATGCATCTGAATCTCTCCCAGTGCATCCAGCCCATCGGTGGAGTCCTTGCTAGACCATTTTCTAAACAATCACTTTGACTTACAATCCCAACTAATACAACTAAAACAATTGCGCTTAAATTCATGGCGCTAAAGTTTTTCAATAATAACAAATTCGAACTAAACTCTTCTACAATTTTGTTCACCAATCACCTCACCGGCAGTGTTTGGTGTCACTAGAACTTGACGAATGAGTCCTTCATCCAAAATTCAATTTATTTTATAGCATAAACGCCCTCCGGACAATTTAATTGATAATCACATAGACCTAGGGCAGCAGTGGATAGAGGATAGAGTGTGGCGCGGCGGACGGTGTTACGGATTTGATATCAACTACTCGTACCTATGTTATGTTGTATTTGTAGCTAAGCTACTTCATAGATAGTAGACTGTTCGCATCGTAATCAGCAATTTGACACTTGCAAGTGTCGCGTTATTCGTTTTTGAACAAGTGATAAGCGAAAATGACGCCGAGAACTTGGCGAAACTTTCAAATCATACCTACATTTGTAGGTACGAAGAGGCAAGGTTCTGGGCCTGGTTCTGGTTCTGTTGTAACATGGACTTCCACGAGTTGGATAGTGCGCGAGATGTGTTTGGATAGAGTGTCCTCTGCTTCGAAAGCGAAAGTACTTCAGCTTTTATCAAAGACTTTTGTATGACTATGTAGTATCTATAGTATGTTGGTATGAGGTGAAGTGAACTATTTAAGTCTGCTAGAGGTGTAAAGAGGGGTGTTTGCTGTTTGTATGTAGTATCGGTGGCGGCGGAAAGGTATTTTATTTGTTTATTTTATTATCATTAAACTATTTTATCTGGCCTGCAAAATTTAGGCCAGATACTTCGATATAGTGGAAGGTAATCAATACAAAATATTATCAATCCTTCAAGATCTTAATTAATAGAGAAACATTTATTTGATAGTAAGAGTGCCCACTTAAAGCCTTTTCAATTATTGAATTCAAATAACAGTTGAATTCATACATATTTACGAAGGAAAGATAGAATCTTGACAACTTATAAATAAACCTTCCATTTTTTTCAAGATTAAAATGATGCGATGGTCGATTTTTAGGCAAAACATTTATAATTTCGTAAAAAACAAAACAATCGATTAAACGTATCGAATCATGGAAAAATAATCATGATAGGTGCAAGTGGTTGATTAAAGTACGCTGTTGCTTTTTTTTATTTCAATTTGAATAAGTTCTTGTTTTTGGCTATGTTTGTACCTGTTTTAAAAACGGATGTTCCAAATAGTTTAGTGTAGACAAGTTTAAAAACCAAAAAACTTTATAACCGATGAATAAAACACACTGCAATATTAACTGCTAAATATTTATAGTTGTAATAAATATATGGATGTATGTAATCGTTCCTTAAAGTTATTAAGATTATGTTAATTTTATTATTGAAGTTATAAAAACTTATCGCTATAGTTCAATAATCTGATAAAAACTAATTATCGGTAACTAAATATAGTTAAAATATATGTAAATGGAAACATAAATGATTTAATTTTGTATTTTGAATGATTTGGATATAGGTTTTGACAGTTCTCAGAGTGTCATGAAAAAACTTTCAAAGTGACTTGACATGAAAATAATTTATTATAATTGTTGTTTACTTTTTTTTGGAATTGCAATACGGAGTTTTTTAATTCGAATTACAAAAAAAAAAAACAATCTATGAAAATTTTGGATGTGCTATATTCTTCCTTTTAACATCTGACCTGCACTGCACTATACCACAATACTCTGGCATTTTTATTTTTGAACAAACCGTTAAAAAAGTAGAAATGGGTTCGTTCAATACCAATTCAGTACTGAATCATTTTTCAGATATGTATTACCTATAATTTGAAACTTAAAATTCAAAGTCACCGAACTTTTTATAAAAATTGGGATATGACAAGCCTTAAAAATTCAGTACCTAAACATTTGTCACTTTATTAAAGCAGGGAGTTATAATCATGTTCTGACTTAGGATTTGGAAGATATTGATTGATTCATTTTACCTTGAATGTGAACCTGTCAAGAATAAACTAAGAAAATCGTATAATAATGCTATATTTATTAAACTATAGTAAGAAGACTTTTGAAATTTGTCCAGCTAACAAATGATTGGTAATGACTGTCATGACTGTCCAATCCATTGCCACTTGCGCCTTCGTATAATGGTATCGACGGGTTCCTGACCTGTTCGCCTATATACATACATAGGTACATAAATCCTCGTTAGAGATACGATTAGACCAGAAAACCTGTAACATTGTGTTGCTTTTGCATTCAAATTGACCGACAAAACCATTGATCTGACAGATATGGATTACTAGAATCCAATGTCATATATCAATCAACGCTATTAGCCCGTTTTTATGTTAAAGGGTAGTATGCAACTAAAACTAAGATTTAGTCAATTTTTTTTCTCCAAACTTGATTTAAAACGCTAGATAAATTTTGACAGAAGAATGAAAGAAATCTTGAAACATCTTTTCTAAAAAGATTTTGACTGAATTTTACAAAAAAATATGTAATATCTCGAAATTGAAGAAGATTATTATTATTGTGCAGCTGTGTAAATTGTTGCAATACCTGTCACAGAAATAAAAATTTTCCTCTATCCGAGCGAGTCCGTATACCTATCATGACAATGACAGAAGCCTTCAGAAATGAAAATACAGATGTTAGCTAACTCGGCTAAAATCTTTAGCTAAATTTAAGCTTGATCTGCTGACTTAAGATAGCACTAGAAAATTAATTACAAAACATATTTAGCTTAGAAGGTGAAATCACTTTGCAACATGCAAAATCTCAATGTTAATGATTCAGACCTTTTCTAAAATATGTTCAATATGTAAAATCGTGAACAATACACATAAAATGTTTGACATTGTGGTTTGTGGGATACAAATAAAAAATATGAATTCCCTTGCATTGAACGAACCCAAAACTTCTCCCAAGTGTTATACTCCAGGTATGTCAGCATATGACTGAGGCATATTTAGACAACTGTGTATAACTTAATTATGCTTACGTCTTAAACTTAACTTTCCTTAGATTTTTTTTTTTAAAATTAGTCTTAAGAAATTGCCCAAATATTAAGAAAAGAACACTAATTAACAACTAATTGCGAAAATAAATATATATAAATGCACGAAAAATAAATAATTGTCCTTTTATGATCGACACTGCCAAATTGAATTGATAGTAAACAATTTATTTACCTCTTTTGAATACCAATAAATAGTTTTCACTCCATAAAATGTTTAAAACTCGGTGTTTTCCTGTTGGTATGTTAAAGAAAATTTAATCAAAAGCCAAACTGTATAGCTCATTTTCATATAACACCCCTGAAATAAACAAACTTCATTAACAGCGTCCATCATCGCATTCACAAAATCAACAAATATCCATACAACAAAATCCCCCACATCGCACCATCGCACATCGCTGACATTTAAAGTTGGAAAAAAACTGCATGGCTCACTGCAAGAAGAAAAAAAAACAGTTGTTTTCTCATCGTCTTGTCGCAGCCGAGCAGCGGTTTCTTCCTTTTTTTTTACATATAAAAATATACTACACGTGAGTCCTTGCACGCCAGAAAGTTCTGCGTGTAATTCAAAAATCAACAAAAAACACTTCCGAAACAATACAAATCAGCAAATCAGCAAATCTTCAAGCAACCAAACCAACTCAAGACAAATTCCAACACAAAAAAGAGAAACAATTCAATTCGATTGTGCAAAAGAAGGGCGTAATAGAAAAAAGAAAAAAAATTCTGGTAAGTAAATTGGAAATGGAATCAGATTCATTGCTCTCTCTTTGCCCCCTTTTGACATTCTTATTCGAACTTATCGACATCTTGGAACTTGCAGTGATTCGGTTCGAATTTGGAAAGTTTTTCGCTTTTTTTTGTTTTTGCCAACAAATCGTGATCGTAATTTAGAGCAATTTGTGCTTTGTTTTCAGCTAAATCGAAGTTCACGGAGGAAGAAATGCAAATTCCAGCAGCGGAAATCTTCGCCAAACAGACAGCCTAAAGACTAAACCAAGCAACAGCCACTAAATTCTCTCCGCAGCAGCGACACGGACAAGGAGTGCAATCGAATCATGAACCGCAAGAGTCTGTATGTCACCTTCGTGGACTCGCTGGGTCCATACCTGAAGATCTGCGGCCAGCTGAATCCGGATGCAATGCGCATCGTACGCACTAAGATCCAGACGGTGCTGCCAACTTGCTTCACCACGAATGCATGCAACATGCAGGCGGGGGCTATGTGTCTGGCCAAGCGCTACGAAGAAATCTGCAGGGCTCGGATTACGGCTGTGATGAATATGGAGAATGTGCTCCAAATCGAATACATCGACTATGGTTACATGATTCTCGTCAAAGCCAATGAGGTATGAAGAAGAAGTTCTTATTTGTGTTATTTTATGAGTATTTATTGACAAAGTACAGAGGAGAGAAGCTACAAAGAGTGTTTCTATGCATTGGAAGTTTTTTTTAATTAATCATTGCGAGGAATTTTGCATGTGGGAGGTGGAGGTTAATTTGCTTTTGTTGTGACCGATTAAATGCCAAGTCAGTGTCATCTGGCAGGGGAGGTAAATCATGGCATTATGAGTATTTTATTTTGTCAATAATTCTTTATGTGACATCAATTTGTGTATTTAATAATAATTGTAGAAAGGCAAAAGCCTTCGTGTCTATTACTCGATCCGTCTGTCCGTTTTTCTGTGTCTTGACAAGGCTAGTATCAGTTATCAGATTTCAGTTGCAAATTCCAGAAAAAAGACAATTTTTTTGTGCTATTATCTTGCAGTCAGCTTTTTTCTTGTTGTATATGATATGACAATTTCTAAAAAATGTAAACTTGTTGTGATAGGACATTGGAAAGCGTGTGGCGTTTAGAGTTACCGCAACAGTCGTAGGTTTTCTTTTCGTTTTTGGAGTGTTCTGAATTGTTAAGACTAAGGTAATTTATAGGTTTATTCTTCTTGGGAAATGGAATGCAAAATTCCACGTTTATCTAAAATTCTTTGGTTTGCTCCATTTAATCTCAACAGATATCAATTGGATTCAGACTCTGATAATGAAAAGAAGACATTCAAGCATTAACTTTGGTTTTTAGCGGTTCTTTATTGAATGAGTTTTTTCACTTTTGAACATAAGTTTGATTCAATGAACCGGACTCAGATGACGGTTTGGTGCCAATCTAAATGTGGTAAAATTTGAATTTTTTTAGTAAGACAAAATCTTATTTCTCATTCCATTTCTATGCATCTAGGGTCATTTTTACTCCTCCTTAGGCTCATCTAATAGCATCTGGATTATAAGTGTTGTTTAAAAGAATACTAGTAGGTCTTAAAAAGAATCAATTAACTTAGCATGAAGAAAAATCGGATGTAAAAGGTAGCTTTCTGCTTTATCTCAACATTGGTAAAGCGGGAAGTTAAATACAGCGTAAATTTAGAATATAATTGTATCAAGTTATTAAACAATATTAACAAAGCTCCACTGTACTGAAGAAACACTCTTTATGTTTTTTTTAAATTTCATCTGGGAGGAAACATTTGTATGCGTAATATTAAAAAATTTAACTTCTTAATCAGAAGATGATGTGGTTGACGGTAGCGTAGTAGTTAGTCATAGAATTGGGAGGCAAAATGTATTGGTTCAATAATCTGCTTATGTCGTCTCCAAGCAAAAGTAAAAAAAAGTATTTCCGCTTGTGAATAATAATATAAACAAATATTATCAAGATATTAAATAAGCATCGTCGTTTAATTGATATTTAACAGGTTCTTTTTAATTTTTCTTTATACTATCATAAAATTTGTCATTCATTTTGTTCAATGAATCACAGGATATTTAATTTATCTAGAATCTAGAGATATCTTCAAAGCAAAGCCTAAAACATTCAAACCGGCTTTAACAATTTTATTTGTCACGGTTCAATAGTAAACATAGAAATAAATACTCTGTGTACGATTACTCTTTTTTATTTCTTGAAATCAGTTGGTTACCTTTCTATTAATTCCATTCTAGGTGTTCCTTCCCCAAATTCCCGACACTCTGGAGCAAATACCTCCATTATGCTCCACATTTATTATGCTTGGCATTCTCTCCGAATGGAGTAAGGAAGATCTTCAAGAAATCACCCGTTTGATAATACATCAAAACCTGGAGATTTCCATCGATATGGAAGTAAGTCAATTGAAGAATTGTATTTTATCTTTACCCTAAATTTATGTATGTTTTCTTCTTTTTTTTGTCCATAGCTGAATCAATTCAAATTCATTCAAATGAAATGGCGGGAGTTCAATTTTGCTGAATATTTAATACTTCAGAAAAAGTTGGGTGCACCAGTTCAAAATGAGATTTTACGTGATAATTTTATTCGTCTTTTAAATAAGACGATGTATGGGGTGCCAGCGATTCAGGGAAATACAGTTATGATTTGTAATAATAACAACAACAACATCTCTATGTACACTAACAGGGAAGTTGTTTTGAAAAATGCAATAAGGCCGTCAACTTATACGCCTATGATGGTAAGTATCACGAGAGGGAAAAGTGAAAAAACAAAATCCATAATTATTATATATGTATTTTCATCCTTAGAACAATTCTGCCAGGTATCCAAACGCATTTGGAAGCTTTAATTCAATGCCGCAGGGTAAGTTCTTTCAATTGACCATAGCAGAGGAAAATTATTTGATTTTGATTTTGTATTTGCCTTGTAGCTGGTTACCCACAACAAACCATAAGAAGTCCCTACAAAATGCCTGCTCAAAAGGACCTTACTCCGAGATACAACCGACCAACTCCCCCAGCCCCATTGGAGGCCCAGCGCTCGCCGATAAAACGCGGTCAGGCCACATTTAAGTCGAACACTCTGGCCGTGGGCAACGTCTACGATGTGTGTTGCAGCTTTGTCGAAAATGGGCCGTGTCTCTTCTCCGTCCAACTAATGACCGAACAGAGTAAACTTACCGATATGATGACACGCATAGAATCAGTCCAACTGAAACCGTTCTCTGATAAACCTACTCTTGGAACAGCGTGCATTGCCCGCTACTCCGAAGATGGTCAATTGTACAGGGCTCTGATAACGGGAGTGCAACCAACTGCCTGCAAAGTTACTTACATTGATTATGGCAATGCTGAGATTGTCCAGTTTCGTGATCTCTATGAAATCCCAGAAGAATATCTAACAAACAAAGCCTTTGCCATACGATTCACACTCTCTGGCTACAAAGAGTTGGAACCAATCGATGATAGTTTGAAGAAAGCCTTCAAGGAGATGGTTCTCTTTAAGAATTGCACCTTGAAAGTGATGCCGCTGGAAGGTCCGCCATTAGTGCAATATTGCGAATTGAAAGTAAGTGAAAAGAATGTCTTGGAAACACTGAGACAAATTCAACGCTGCAGGTTGGTGTTCCCGAAAGCTGAGGGCCTGGTTAACAATGACGTCGTCGAGATTCGATACATAGACTCGCCAAAACATTTCTATGTACAAAAGATCTCAAACATTGAAGAATTCGAAAAAATGATGGATGACATGTTCGTGTATTACAACAAGAAGCAAGTTGTTCCCAATCATCTGTCAATTGGAACGCCCTGCATGGTGAAATACGATAATGAATGGTATCGAGCTGAAGTGATGCGTACGGATGGCATGACGATTGTTGTGAGACACGTTGACTTTGGCTATGAACAGAAAGTAACCAAGAATCTGCTAAGTACTGTGTCAGAAAAGCATTTGAAGCTGCCACGGCAAGCGATTCATTGCTGCCTCAAAGGCTTCGAGAACAATGAAATGACTCGAGATCTGGCGACTGTACAGTTTGAAATGTTGGCAGAGGAGTCAAATCGCACTCGGCGCTCGTTCACGGTGAAGGTGTTCCGAATTCAGCCGAATGGTGCTTTCCTAGTCAACCTTTGCGCCAAAGATTTGAACGTCATGAAGAAACTCTACAAGCTTAGTATGCCCTTCGATCAGTATATTTCCATGGAGAAGGAAGAATTCAATTCGATTACAAATGTCCACGACAGAAAACCCCAACACCAACAGCAACTGACTCAATCACCACATTCAGTTCAGCAGCAGGAACAGCAACCGCAACAACACCAGCAACAACATCAACATAAACAGCCGATGCAGCACCAACCATTGGAACAAAGAAAATCTGGAAATTACTTCAATTCGACAGCATTGCAAAGTGGCGACGACAGAAATACGAATCGCAACTCCCAAGCAAGTAATATTTCGATTGAATGGGATAAGAATAGCTCGAGCTCAGTGGAGAATAGAGACTCGCGATCGAGTTCCAGTGAGCATAAGACCCGACGTTATCCACAACATCAGCCAACGCAATTGAGAGGAAGTAGAGATCAACGTTTGAATAAAAGTACAAGTTCTAGTGACAAAAGATCTAGTTACGATGAAAATAAAAAGGACAAGACCAATTACAACAAGAACAAGAACCTACCTCCTCGATTTTTGAATAATAAATTGCAACAAGAATCTTATGCGGATAATAGGTAAATATTGTATTTAAGTTTTTCGTTCACATGGCAATTGTGGGCTAATGAACAGACATCTTCTGCGGTTTATTAAAGCGATATGAAGAATGTTCTAATTTAATGCCCGCCGGTCTAATCCGTTAGAATTGTATGCGATGGTCTCTGCTTAGAACCCTTGCTGGATTCAGTCCTATGGGCATATACATACCTGTAGAGTCAGTTTCTTGATTTCTTCTTGTACTCTTGTGACATTGCCGTTAAGTCCGTCTGTTTGTAATTATTATTACTTTAATACTTGGCTTTTTTTCTTTAGCTTGAATAATTTATTACCCTATTTTAATCTAACAAAAATATTTCAGACGCCCCAAACCAGGCAATCAACAAAAAGGACAAGACCGACCCTTCTATTCCGCCGAAGGGTATTCTCAATCGAAAAAGCATAACTCGACCATATCTTCCCAACGTGACTCAGGCGAAGATAGTGGAATTCTGGAGATAACCGTGCTCGAAGAATACGTCCCAATTGACAAGGAATTTGTTAAACAAAACATCGATGTGCCAGCTCGCGAAGAAGTTATTATCTGCTGGTGGATTTCTCCACATCAATTCTATACCCATTTGAAGTCTAGAACAAAAGAATTTGAGAAACTTATGAAGAAAATTCAAGAACACTACCGCAATAAACCGAGCAGACAAATTCCATTGAAAATTGGTGCCAATGTAATTGCTCGCTATCGCAAGGACAACATATTGTATCGGGCTCGTGTCATTGCATGCAATCAAATGCTTCGCAAATACAAAGTGATTTTTGTTGATTTTGGCAATCAGTCGACTGTCGGTGATCAGGACATTTTTCAAGTGGAGAAACGTTTTTCTGATTTCCCACAAATGGCATATCCATGCTGTTTCGATAATATCGTTTGCAATTATGAGAGCTCACACATAATTGAATGCATGGAGAAGTACTTACCAATTGGAGCAGGACTCATGTGCGAGTATCTGGAACGCGAAGATGACTTGTACTATGTGAATATTAATGTAAATGGAGTTTCGTTGAAGAATTCCCTCGTGAAAGATGGCTTACTTTCAGAAATTAGTCCAGGTAAGGAGTTTTGTTTTGCTAAAACTAATTTTAGTTGTCATAATGATTTTGTTTTGTGTTTTTTAGATATTCGCTTGGAATTACTGCCCGGTCAGCAAATTCGTGCCAAAATAACTTCCATCAATACAATGCTCAATTTTAAAATTCAAATCGAAGGCTGTGATGTTAACCTTTTATGTTCCTACGATGACGTTAGATTTGTTAAATCCAATCCAAACATGGCGCCAAAATTCAAAGATTTCTATGAAGGAAAATCCTGTGTGCTCAATATATCACATTTGACTGACGACAAAGTGTAAGTTGTTTTTGAGTTCTATACTTTTGTTTTCGTATAAAACCCATCACATTTAGTTACTAATGTCAATAATTATAGCCCTAAGTGTGCTTCATATGATTGCATTAATTCTTGCTCCATTTAAGGGTATCTGTATATTTGTACCACATTGTGGCCAACCTTGTTAGTGCGAGACTTAAAAGTTAAGACCATAAGTTCATATAAGAGAGGTAAATTGATGAGCCAACTTTGACCGTAAAACTTCAATTGGTATGCCTATCAGTTTTGAATTGAGCACAGTTGTGTTATATGAATGTGATCGGGATAAACGGAGAGACTTGTCAATTGAGGTCAAGACCGGATTCCGGTTGTCCAAGTCGATGATAATGATGATGTACTAGAATGGCTGAAATGAAATCTCTTCTTTAAGCTTTTTATTAAGTGGCGGAAATATTGAGGAGCCATGCCCTATCAAAAAGATAACTTGATTTCAAAAAAGTCCCTTCTTATTCCCAGTTCAATGTTCAACTGTAATTGGTTCCGAGCATTAACAACATTCCGCCTCATGTAAAATTTTGCTCCAACATGATCCAATTAAGAAAACTCACAAAAGGTTGAAGAACCTTATTCTGAAAAAGATTTTCATAACTGGAAATTGTATAAGTATAAGTTAAGACCTGATGCATGTGGTATCGCCATGAACGATTAAATGGGCTTTGGACAGCTACTTCAACCTTACCTCACCCCAATTTGTCCATCTATTACTAGGAATTGGCCTCTTGCGAGGAATTGAAAAAATCTCTAGCATTAATTTTTGTAAAAAAAGAAGCTTTTCTAAGTTTATAGGCTTTGCTGGACTAAATGCATGCACAGATCAAGCTTCGTCTATTCAGCATCTTGTTAACCATGGTTTTGTTTAATTTTTTTTCTGTTCCATTACAGTATCGTTCTCCGACCGTTGCTTCCATTACTACTCGACGACACATCCACAATCTACATTTGCCCAATGCCATTGATTTGGGAACAATTTAATATACGTGTTGTATACGTAAGCTCCGTACACCGGCTTTACGGACATCTTATCTCCACTGAAAATGAAGTGCATCAACTTCTCGATGACTTATTTAGTTACTATGATCAAAATGGTAAGAACAAAAAATTCAATTTCAAATCATTTCAATTACATATTGTTCTTTTCTTTAAAAACAAAAAATAGGTGACCCTATTGATAAATATCAAATTGACAACATGTGTGCAGTTAAATCTGAAGACGGCAATTGGTATCGTGCTAGGATTTTATCCAAAAAATCTGCCGATATCATAAATGTCCTTTACGTGGACTACGGAAATACCGAATTCATCGACAATACTACGAAAACGAAAATCAAACGACTCGAACCGCAATTCTACACAAACGGAGGACCCAGTGCCTATGGCATTGAATTGAATTTACCAATGCGAAGCTTACAGGACAACAAACAACAGGCTGTGATAGATGAGATTAAAGCTCTAACGGAAAACCTCGAACTGACGGTGAAAGTGATCGAGATGCGACAAAATCGACTTATTGGTGATTTATGTTCAGGCGATCGGAATATTGTGACAATTTTGAAAGAGAAGAACTTGACTAGGGGTAGAGATGTTGGTTATATTCGAAATGTGATCGACAAAGAGCCACCCAAACTATTTGAATACATAGAAACGGTTGATTTGACATTGGAAACTGATGAGGAACAAACACTTGTCGCGAGTCCCGATACGACTATGACGGATAGAGCAAAGGCCAACGAAAATCTGGTAAAAATTGAGAAAATTGTGGCCAAGGCGAAGGCTATAGCGAATTCACCCCGCAAAGAGAAACAGGCTGAAAAAGTTGCGATAGTTGCTGCAGAAAGTACGACACCAGCAATTGACGCGGCAAAGACAACACCAGCGCCATCGGTAGCAGCTGCAGAGCCATCGGAAGATCCCTTCAAGCATATGGAATCTGGAATGCTGAGCCATTGCGACAATCCCGGTAGGTTCTTCATTCATCACAACAGGAAGCTGGATGAGTTACACAAATTGCAGGAAAACCTTCAGATAATTGCAAGTTCACTGCCACCCTTGATGCGGATCCTCAAGGGAGCCAACTGTATTTCACTGTATTCGGTTGATCATCAATGGTATCGAGCCAAGATCATGGACAGCGAACTTATGGTTGTGCAATTCATTGACTATGGCAACACAGATGCCCTCACCGATACCACTGACATCAAGGAGATGAGCGTCTTCCCGGATATAGAACCCCTGTGCATCCCTTGCGCCCTTCCAATTAAACCCAAGGGAACAGCTGACTGGGTCGATGCCGCCAATGCTTTCTTCAATGTCTCCTACACCAAAACCATCCATTTTGAGTACATAACCAAGAGCCCTGCAAAGAATTTTATCCGCCTCTTCATAGATGGAGTAGATGTGGCCAATAAGCTGATTGAAGACGGCTTTGCGAAACCTTTGGAAATGGTGCGTTCAGGTGAAACTTGCTTCGTTAGCCATATCAACAACTTGTCCGACTTCTATATCCAAATGGAGCAAGATGCTAAGGGACTGGATCTGATCGAATCGTATCTGGCGGAAAACGAGCAGCTGCCAGAGATTGAAACCTTTACTCGAGGACTTATTTGTGCGGCGTTATTCCCTGACGATGAGAACTGGTACCGTGCCAAGTTGCTGGCCAAGAAAGATGATGGCTTCGAAGTGCTGTTCATCGACTACGGGAACACGGCCATAAGTCCAAAGGTCAAAGAAATCTCACAGGACATTGCTGATTTGCCATTTTTGTCAAAGAAGTGCGCTTTACAACTGCCGGAGGATTTGGTCTCATGGTCAGATGCAGCGGAAGAAAAATTCTCCGATATCTCTGCTCTGGGCGAAACAGTTTTCGTTGTTGAGTTGAAAGAGCCAAGTGATCATGCAATTGTGCATTTGTCAATCGATGGAAAAAATATTATCGAGGACCTCGAGCCACTTTGTCAGAAGAAAACATCCTCGGACGAGATTAATACTAGTTTTTATACCACAATGCAGTCGTCCATGAGTGAGAGTTACAGTTCAGGCGTCAGAGATGCCACCATTAGCCACGCCAATTCGCCATGCGATTTCTATATACAATACAACTCAGACGGCCATAAGTTAGACGACATAACCTCGACTCTCAATGAGATTGGTATGAGCAAGTTGGATAATCCAGAAGTTGGAATGATCTGTGCAGCGGTATTCTCCGACGATGGCGCCCTGTACAGATCGAAGATTCTACAGGACTGCGGAGAAGGTGCCTTCCGTGTGGTATTCATTGACTTTGGCAATGAATCAACAACTCGTGATCTTCGAGTGCTTCCAGATGATTTGCGATGCATAAAGGCTTTTTCGAAGCACTGCTCCCTGGAAAATGCCGATAAATTTTCCAATATTTCTGCTTCAACTGATGTATTCAATATTCTGATTGATGAATGTGGCGGCATTGTGAAAATAGACATCCTGAACGACGAAACTAGTCCAGCTATCATAAAATTGTTTGCAAATGGCGAAAATGTCTGTGAGAAACTCAACCGTTTGCTCGGAATTGAGGGCACTGGGGAAGAATCACCAATTAAGGACGCACTGGTCAGTCATGTGATCTCGCCCAGTGAATTTTACATACAATTGAAGTTTGAAAGAGTCGAGCTAGAGAGAATTTCTAAGATCCTAGAAAAAGCTGGCGATATGCCAAAGCTGGTTAATCCCAAGAAAGGCGACTTGTGTGCTGTCTTCTCGAAAGAAGATGAGATCTACAATCGCGGCAGAGTCACAAGGAACATTTCCGGTGAGGACTATGAGGTATTTTTAATTGATTTTGGAAACACTGTGGTGGTCGATGATCTGAGAGAGATTTCTCAAGAATTGAAGGATCTAGAAGGCATTGCAAGGAAGTGTCGCCTACACGAGATACCGGAGTGCGACGAAACAACATTAAAGGAACGATTTTCCTCGATTTTGGAGACTTACTTTGGAGATATATTCCAGGTCGAAGTGATTTCTAATGATGACGAAATTTTATCGGTCAATTTGTCCATAAGAGACAAGAATATATCAGAGGCACTAAAAGCCGCTATAGAAAATGGCAAGCCAGAGCTGGCAGCTGCTCCTTTGGATGAATGTCGGAAGTGTACAGTGATTCATGTCACTTCGCCGAACGATTTTTACATTCAATTCACCGATGATGGACCACAAGTCGAAAAGATCACTGAAAGTCTCATGGATGCATATAATTTCGAGCCGTTGGAAGACATTCAGGTGGGAGCTATATGTATAGCTCAGTTCCCAGACGATGAAGCCTTTTACAGGGCAAAAATTCTTTCCATTCAAGATAAAGACTGTGAGGTAATCTACCTCGATTTTGGCAATACAGCTGTTACTGATCAGCTTCGAAAGATTCCCGATGAAATGCGCGATATTGAACCAGCCGGAAAGCACTGCGCACTGGAAAAGCCAGCCGGAGTTGATTTCTGGTCGGATGAAGTGAGCTACCGCTTCAGCGAGCTTATTGATTCCCGTTTCAGTGAAACATTCCAAGTTGAGGTACTGCGAAAATCGACCGATCCTCAATTAGTCAGGCTCTTCTATCAGGAGACCAACATCCTAACTGAACTGCAAAATAAGCCCCCCAGCAAGGAAAACAGTGTGAATGATGAAAATTCCAAGGACGAAGAAGAGACTATTCAGTAAATAGCAAATACAGGCTGGGACCCGAATCGAACGGCAATTTAAAACTGTTTTCTCTGATTTATTGATGAAAAATGAAAGAGTGTGCAGGTTTGTCGTGATTAAAAGTGTTGCCATCGTCATCGTCGTCTTCGTCGATCGCGCTTCTCTCGATCACTTATTGTCTTCAAAAATACACACGGAGGTAGAATGCCCTTCTTTTAATTTGTTTAAATAATTTTATTTTTTTTTCTTCTATAACGAAAACAGTTGTTATTTAGTTAGTGTTTTTAATTTTATTTTTTTGAGTGAGATTCGAGGCGCCATGTGAAAGTAAAACGGCGGCAACTATTTATTTTAAGTGAGATGTTGGCGGTAAAGCGATAATTGGTGCTAACAACATCCTCACTGTTCTATATTAATTATTTATTTATCGAGAAAAAAACATAAATCTATTAAATAATTTATGAATACAATTTTTTATACAAAACAATAAATATTTGGTATCGAAATGAATTGCTAACTAAAAAAATATAAAAAAAGAAAAAAAAAAAACGATATTAACATTAATTTAAATCACGTAGTCAATAAAACAAAATACAACTAACTTCAGTTTCCCAGTTAAAAAGAACGAATTTTTTAATTTTAATTTCTTTTTCATTTAGTATATTTTTTTTTAATCAGAATTCTTTTTAATTTTTAAATGTGTAATTGCAAGGCAAGCAAAAAATACTAAACTGTAATCAAATAAAAACGTCGACTTTCAAGCAATAATAACTTTAATTAAAACAAATACCTTTCGATTTCTTCAAGAAAAAAACAAAAAAAAAAATTGATGCATACATTTTTAAAATAAATCTATTATTTTGTAAATACTTAAAGAATATAATGATTTTGTTATTTTTATTGAAATGCAATAAATTGAATTTAAATTATTTAATTTGGTAAAACCGAGATAATTTTGTTTTGTTTATTGGAAACTTGAGTATTGTTGGAATAAGTATTGTAAATACTTGGAATCAATTCGACGTTCAATAGATTCGGGGCAATTTTATAAAGGAAGAGGACAACAATGAATAGGTTCATTAATTGTATGTGTATTGTTTTAAGAGCAAGGATTGACAGTTAAATTTGTTGCGAAAAGAAAGACCAATTTAAGACTTAAGTAAAGTAATGTGGAATGGTTTTCGTTTAACGCAACTTGGTTAATCAGTTATTTGATCCATATGATAAAAGGTGAGCAATCGTGGATAAAGGATTTGAGAAGTCAACAGAGACGATTAATAAACACGACGTCGGATTTTTCCATAAGTTTTTCTAGAGTTTCAAGACCAAATAACTGAAGGTGGACTTGGGATGGAAGTATCATAGAATTTTATTAAGGTAAGTCTCGCAAGCAAAATAAGTGGGGGGAAAATTTTTAAAAGTAGATATTTTACACCGGATGAGTGAGGTTAATGTTAAATAGAATAGTCATATTTTTTTTGACTGTAGAAAGATCTGTAATTCAAGGAAATACAGTTCAACATACAAAACACGTAAATACTTATTTTGTTTATCCATATTCTTTATTCTTTAAATGAAGGTTAAAAGCAACTAAATGTTGAGAAAAAATAATTTTTAAATATTGGATGATATAAAAAAAGCCGATCCATTTGTATCTTTAGAAGATTCAATCCCTTTATAAGACATAATCGTTGTCGGAAACTTTAACGAATCCTGACAAAAACTTAAAAAAGAACTTTACTAGTGCCAATTTGAAAAATAAAAGTTTCCGATGACGATGAAATTCGAAATAGAGCTGATTAATTTAGAAATTGACTTAAAACCACCAATTAAATAAGCATACCAAATTACTCAAAAAGAGTAAAAAGGAACAAGAAAAGAATTTCAAGCTTTATATGCGTCTACTTACAGTTTACGAAATATTTCACTTCGAAGTGAAACTACATTCGTGGATAATTTTAATTCCCTATATTTTTTCACTGTTATTGTTGTTATTATTATAAAATATAAATCAGTAAAGAAAAAAACAACTCAATTTACTCAGATTTTTGGGTGAAGTCTGAAGGTAGTTAAAATTCGTCGACAGCAAATAATTTAATTGTGACTTTGCAAAATTGGTAAGTCTTTAGTATACAATTTGCTTTCTTAGATTACATAAATAAGAATCGCAAATACAAAGGTGTTTCGTACGAATTGTTTTTGTATTCTTTGATATTATTGAAATCCGATACCAAATGAATGCCAATCATTTTTTATTGTTGTAGTCTTTTCAATGGAAATTATATGTACATATGTTAGAAAATTTATTTCAAATTAAAATATGTTACAAGGAATGCCTTTGACAATTTGACATATACATACATATATATATATACATAATTTGCAATATTCTAAAATGAATATGCAGGAATACATTCATTTAAAATTGTACCGGAAATGGATAATTTGGAAGACCAGACTTTGCAAATGCTAGAAACAAAATTTCATCTTCTATTTCGATCAGTGTAGCTAGATTTTAAAAACAACACGTCACTCAATTAAAGTACAATCATTCTTATCAGGCATGATTAATTAAAATAGAAGTAGATATCAATTGATGCAGACACACAATGAGTATCAAAAACTGACCCAGAGTGTATCAAGAATCTTAAAAATAACAAATGAAACGCATGTATGCTAGAAAGACGGTTGTAAAAAGGGCTTCAAACTTATGAATATTGCACAACTACAACAAACGACGACGTAATTGTTCTATCAACTGATAGCCGGCATAATTCTTATCAAAAACAATAACCACTGCAACTGCACCGAACCGCCCGTCATCCGTCCGGGTGAGAAATGTCGTTTTTGAACAGCCGAAATGTGGCGTTTTTTGTATATTCAAAGTACACAGTTTAATTGCTTGTGATTAATTGAAACACAACTTCTATTTTCTTAGATATTGTTCTTTTTTTATCAAAACATACATAACGGAATAAAACAATACACCATCACAACACAGCTGTAATCGTAGTCGTACAGCAATCAAACAATCAGATTGTGATTGTAGAGTTCCTCTAGCGTCTATAGCCCGGCTACACGATCCCGATCAGTCTTTTCAATTCTGTTCCAGAAGTCATAGCGTTCGCGTGTTCGTATCGCATCGCAAGGTAGAACGTGCATTTTATGTGTCAAGTGGAAGAATTCTATTATCAGTTTCGACGACTGTTCCGAACACGACGAGGAGTAGCTTTTTGGCCAACAACAATAACAAATCGTGGGCACGATCGGATCTCTTCGCGCTTTTACTTTTCTTTGGAGGCGAGTGCGAGTCAGAGACACATCAGAGTGCGGGGGATGATGATGATTCCAATTGTGATGATGTTGATGATGAACCAGCGAACAAAACAATGATATCAAAATGGCGTACCTCCCTGCACACTATGCCCACAAGAATCACAAGAATAGGCGACTTGTGATGAAAGACGCTTAATTGATTTAAATTGGTCGGTCTATTGGTCAGGCTGGTTGGCTGGCTGGGTAGCGCGGGAATGCCCAGCAATTGGAACGGGTCGGTTCGGTTGGATCGAGATCGGTTCGGTGGTGAATGGTGATAGTGAATTATTGTAGTAGGGGATAATTCAGAAAACTCTCGCTCAGCGCTCGATAAGTTACCGAGCTGCGTGTACTCGTGCGGTTTCATTTTTCTAATTTCTTAATTGCGTGTAAATCCCTGATTTTTCTACTCTTCTTACCAAATTGATAAATTCATTGCAAGTTGCAGACGAAAGTGCGTTTAATTTAAAGAGTCATATAGTTTTATGTGGTTTCCTGTTTCAAAAACAAGAAAATATGTGACTTTTTGATAAGTCTGTAAGTGATTTGAAATAGAAAGAGTGTTACTTCTTATGTGCATATTATGTAAATGGATGTGTTTCTAAATCAATTATGGAGAAAATAGTATACTTATTGAAAACAGTGCATTTGAATGTTACATAAGTTGGGTTTTTGCTAAGCCATTACACCTATGTACATTGTACATATAAGAAGAGAAAGAGTGTTGTTTGGAGTTCCTTAAGGTGCTCACATAAGTTTTTTTTTATCAATTAAAGAATTTTATGTCGTGTTAAAGAAAGTATTTATCATGTTTTTGAAAATATATTTTACTGAACCAAACTGGATTAAATGAGAATAAGGAAGAATTAATAGGTGAGTTGGAAAACTTTGATAATATTTGAGGATAGAAATTTAAAGTGTTTATAATTTTGAAGAATAAGTTAATCACAAATTCAATAATTCTAGTATATGTCTTTATTGAACAGTATGAAACATATTTTCATATGACTGAATCATTGATTCTTTGCAATTAATAAAAGCAGCTAATAAAAATTAAACTTTTCGATGTAAATGTAAGAAAAAAAATATTTTTCGTTAACTGTCTCGAAAACGCATTAAAACGTGTAAAAAATGGATCGAAGTGCCTTAATACCAGTTTAAAAAAGAAACAAGAAAATAATTTAATGGGAACTTAAGCAATCCATTTTTTCAACTGAAGTTATTTTAAGTTAATCTTTTGTCCGAAATTTTGTGAAAAAAAAATTGAATTAATATCTCGGTTTTTAGATTAAGAAAAGCTGAACCGCAGAACCGTTAAACTCTGTTTTTACACTTTTCAAGAGAGCAGTTTGTTTTTAGAAGTACATTCAATTATGTCAACATTTAAAAATATTTACAAAATATGTCAATTCTGCTGAATTGATTTAATGTCTCTAGGAAAAACAATAAATATTATTAATACCTACAAAAATCTGTTCTTAGCAACTGGTTTCATTTAACGTAAAATCTTCTAATAAGTACAACAGATTAAAATCCATTAAAAGTTCTGTTTTCTAAAACATCTTGAAATAAATAAGTTAAACAATAAATGAAAAAACATAATCACCTATTATAACTTAAAAGTGTTAATAAATAAATTGAAAACTCAACATTTATTTTATACCATTCTGAAAAAAAAACTTTTAATTAATTAATTTAACAAATCGAACTTATGTATATGATTTGAAAATGAGATGAAAAACACAGTTTGAATTTTATAAAAATCAATTTTTTTAGAATCACAAAAATTGTAGGAAATTGTTTTTTTTTTTATAGAATAATTTGCACCAACTTATTACGCTTTAAACATCCTTTTCTTACAAAGATATACAAAAATACTTAAAATACGATTTACTCAAAAATTGCTAAAACTTTTAATTTCTAGACACCCTGTAAAATACTTGTTTTTTATAAAGATAAATAAAATTAAAATACCTAGTACATTTTTTTTTTATTTTTGTTTTTGCAATATAATGGTCTTGGTCAAAAGTGTAAATTTGTGATAATTATTTTTAATTTCCTGCAAAAAAAAGATTATTTCTTTGCTGTTTTAAAGAAATGTTTTTTTTTCAGAATTGTAAAAAAAAAAACAATTTAATACATGTTTTTTAAAATAGTGTATGTACATTTGTTTATTTTAAATAAATAGAAAATAAAAAAAAATATGGGGAAGTGAAATTGTTAACCGTTGTTATGTATAGGTGTAACTGTTCTTTCCAAGTTCCGATAACGTCACACATTGTATTGAGCTAAAGAAATTTTAAGTAACCAAAAACCTCACGTTCAACATTTGATAATATTACATACATGAGTAATATATGATTGTCATATTTTTCGTATCAGTAAAGGTTTTTTTTACTTCTGATTTTAAACAAAAAAAAAATTAAGTAAGCATAATCACGCAAAACCAATTTAGAAACCCCCTAAGCAGGAAATATTTAATAAAAATCCGTTCAACAGATAGCGATTTAATTTTTCAAAGTACAAGTTAAGGTTTCAGCTGTCTTCTTTTGAAGCCATAGTCATTTTTTAAAGAATTGATTTAAAAAAAAAAAACAATAATTTATGGACTTCAGATTTATTCAGTTTTAGAATAACAAATAGAATGACAAAAAGTGTTTAATTATTTTAATAAGAAGAATTGTTGTTTACAAACAAAAATGGAGACAAATAAATTGAAAGTGCATCATTAAAATTTTAAATGCGTATACGCCTAAGTGTACCACTTTTATCATTGTACTAGCTGTTGCCTGCGACTTCGTCCGCCTCAATTTATTATTATAGCAATTAAGATTAAGTTTTAAAAAATATATATTTTAAAGTACTTCGTAAAGGATATTTAGGTTTTATTTTATTATGGCTGAAGAACATACGGATTTTCTCTGCAATCCGATTTTGACAATGGAACGGAAGCCCTTTAAGATGAATAATTCTCTTTCCTTTTGCTACTTTTTCCACTGATTCTTCGCTCCTATTGATAGTAGCGTAATTTTAGCTTAATTATTTAATTTATTAATAATTTAATTAGCTTAAAACCTTCTTCGACAAATGAACTATTCAACACAAAAAGAATTTTTAAATTCGAAAATAAACTCGGTAGATTCCGTCGGGCAGGTCACCTAGCTCGCATGAAAGCAGTGGAACCACCTCGGAAAGTTCTATGTAATACATTTTATGGTAGGGACAGCGTGGCAGACCATCCTTACTTGGAGGGACGGCGCGGCGGCGACGCAGACCAAACCGTCCGAATCCTTTGCGCAACTGAATGGCGATGGCATAGCGTTCGTCACGTTTGGAATAAATGAGAGACTCCTTTGGTCATTGGTCATTGGTTATGAATCATTACCTATAGGAGAATGGTCATAAGTGGTCTTTGGTCATAAATGGTCATTGGTCAATATGGGTCATTGGTCATTAATAGTCTTTGGTCATAAATGGTGTTTGGTCATTAATGGTCATTGGTCATTATAGGTTATTGGTCATTGGCCTGTACAGGTCAATAGTGAAAGGTCAAAGGTCAAAGGTCAGAGGTCAAAGGTCAAAGGTACAATGACCAATGACCTATTATGACCAATAACCTATATTGACCAGTGACCTATATTAACCAAAGACCATTTATGACCAAAGACCAATAATGACCAATGACCTATAATGACCAATGACCATTTATGACCAAAGACCATTTATGACCAATGACCATTTATGACCAAAGACCATTTATGACCAAAGACCAATAATGACCAGTGACCTATATTTCGCCTATTGGTCGTAACGTAATTTTGTATAGCTTAAAGTCTTCCTCGATAAATAAACTATCCAATGCAAAAAGAATTTTTCAATTCGATCACGTAGTTTTTGAGATCAGCGCCTTGAAACGAATAACGGAAGCCCTCAAAGATGAATAATTTTCGCCGGTTTTGCAACATTTTTTACTGGTTCTTCTCAATTATCGGTCGCAGCGTGATGTTATATAGCCTATAGCCTTCCTCGACAAATGGACTATCCAACACAAAAAGAATTTTTCAATTCGAACCAGTGGTTTCTGAGATGAGCGCGTTCAAACAAACAAACTCTTCAGCTTTATATATTAGTATAGATTTAAACTCAGGGCTAAGTACAAAACCATAAAGTTTGTGTAAAATTATTTTTTTGTATTTTTTTATATGAACTGAAAAAGCGGTATGCTTATCTACACTATTTTAAGGCTTATTTTACCTTATTCATTTCAAAAACGACTCCTAGGTTTTGTATACAAAAAATCATTTTTTCTTAGTTTAATTTTTTAATCTGAGAAACTCCGAAAATTTAAATTAAAAAGTTGTGTATTAATTTATTGAGAGACATTTTAGCTGGATACTTGAATAATGACTTAATTTTTGAAAATTTTGTTTAATATTTTACCAGGTTTTATTTAAAGTTTAATAAAGGTACATATATGTGCACCCTAACATATCGATTTTAATCAAAAACAAATTTCGAAAGTCGAAAATCGTTTTTAAAAATTCAAGAATAAAATAATTTTAAAGTTTTTAACTTCAAGCACATAAATAATAACAAAAAAATGTATCTAATTTATAAATTTAATCTTAAAGAATGGACCACTTATCGGACATTCAATAGCTTAAATTTTTAATTCAAAAACGGTTTTTTTCTAAATATCTAACATATTTCATATTTTTATTTCATAATTTTCGCTAACGCATTACATTTCTAGTTTGGTTGACAGCTTTCTCAAAATATTTGTAAGTGTAAATCCTAACCCCCCTGTTAACCTGGGTCCCAAAACCACTTAAGTAAATAAATCTCCTCCCCATATAGAATACACTATTCATATATTTCGAATCTTCCACCTTCTATTCAATATTGTATAGCAACATTCTATTCAAAACAATAATTTCCATCGCCCAACTGGAAATGTGGAATTAAAAAAAAAAAATATAATTTAAAAATGGACACCTTATCCTAACACCAAAGGAAACCAATTTCAATAAATCATTTCCAATGTCAAACAAGAATCCGCTACTTATAACCCCCGACACTGATGCTCATTTAGCCGCCAATAATTTTCAAATAAATAATCCAGCTGGCATACCGCATTGGATTCAAAATATATTTATGTTTGTAAGTATTTGTCGATTCTGGATTTCATTCATGCGCTCCCCGACTGCCGACTGCTGAGTGCTGTGCTCCTGTCTGCGACGTGGATTTCACAGTTTTTCTTACCAAATCGAAATAAACACAAACTTTTAATTTTTTTATTTTTTTTTTTTTTTGAAATATCCAAAAATCATTCACACGTGCATTTTAGTGGACGCGGGCGTGTGTGTGATGGTTTGCTTTAAATTTTAATTTACGGAAAATTTAACATGACGTTGATATAAATTTTTGATTTTGAAATCACTTAATTTTCTGCATGATTGAGATTGCAGCAGTCTTAAGTTTTTCATTCACATAAAATGGAGATGGTCCTTCACCCTTTCAATTTTTCCTGTTGATAACTAGACCGTCTCATCTTTAGAGGCTTTTTCTAGATGAGAGAGGGCAGTGACAAAGTAGGCCAAGAAAATTTTCCATAATTTTACGTCATTTTATGACCACACAATAGGCAGGAAAGTTGCTCCAGAGAAACTTGGAAAACGCTTACATCTTTTTATATGTATCTCGAAAACGATCTTTAAGGTAGAAATATATTATTATGTATGTACTCAGTATTTTTTTTAGAGAGAAGAAATAGATTACAAAAAAATATGGCTAATTTTGTTACTAAACCATTTTTCATTGATAAAAAGTTTGTTCGTTAAACTTTTCGATATTTTCCATCAACAACAACACTCGACAACTCTCAATTTTATTTGTTACAGAAGACAATCCAAGTAGTGATTTGTGTGGTTATTTCTGTATTAAGGTTTTAAACAAATTTAGAATTTACTTTCAAAAGTGACGTTCAAGTTGCAAAAATTTTGGAATGATCCCAGCCAGAGATTTGACAGCCTAATAAAAGTTGGCGCAAAAAAAGTCATATCATCCAATTTTGTTTTTGAATTAATTCTATGTGACGGAAATCTTTATTTGGATTTTAATATTTTTTCTTTTAAGTCTGAAAGGACGACATCCTGAAGCACTTATTGACAAAAAGATTTTTGGTGACAACTGTTTGCATTCCTGTATAGTATTCGTCTTAAGGGTGTCTCCGATTGTTCGATTGTCCGAGACTTGTAGGCAATATTACTTGACTTCCTGTAGCTCAAAAGAAAGAAGTCCAGGATGGTTAAATACAAGGATCTTGTGGACCAGTCCATGCCACTCTAACGAAAGATAACGCTTATTGCTTCACAATATCCATTGTGACTTTACCAAGGACAGATCTGGTAGTAAAGTGGCCTTGTAACGTTAGCCAGTAATAGTGTACCTATTACCGATGATGACGTCCTCAAAAATATACGGCCCAATTAATTCCGCGTGAACGCCACGGCCACGGACACCAACACCAAACACTGGCTTGCAGTGGATGTACATAAGTCTCTTCGTGCATAACATAGATTTTTAGGTGCCAAAGAAACCAAGAAGTGGAAGTGCTTCTCAGCTCATGATAATTGCTAGGACAGCACAAAACTGTACTCTTCGTTTTTGAGATTTAGGATTGTTTGGGAATAATTCTCGTTCATATTTCAACGTCCTGTCACAGATGTGAAAAACTATTGACGTTTGTAAATTGCAATAACTTTCAAACAAGGTAGTTGATTTTGCGCCATCTTGTGGTATATATTTCAAAAGTTCTATTATTACTTTTTCTCCTTTCGGACATTAACTTATGAATATTTTTTTTTATAACTTGAATAAAGAATAATCGATTGTTGATTTGCCTGGAATGAAGCCACACTAGTATTGTTTGATGATGGTTTCGATGTATCCGTTTTTGAAGGAAAGTAGAGCATCGTATAGGCGGTACTTTAAATTAACAACATTGTGCTGCCTTTTGAAAATTTTAATAGAGTTATTATCACAAATTGGCTATTTTAATACTTCCAACGATCCACGAACTTACTCCAAAAAGAGTGAACTCACACTTGAAAAAATGAACCGATTCCCATTCGTTCGTAATTTTAGTTTTACGGCATTTATAATTAAAAAAGTAGGTATGTGTTAGTTTGCCATAAACTAGTTTTCTTATTAGTTTTTGAAAATAAATATAAATGTCAAACTCAATTTGGAAAAAAAAAAACGTCATTTGATAGTTCACAATAGGTTTAAATAGTTTGACACTATAAATTGAGTGGTAACTTTAGTGGTTTTAATAGTTCGTAAACCAATTGTGAAATTTTTTGAACTTTTTTTAAAGATGTTTTTCAAAAAAATTCATTGAGCAATAAATTACCGATGTTTAGAAATTTGTGCAAATAATCATAAACATACATTCGTGTATGAAAACATTAAAAATTACATAAGGACACTGTTTTATTACTTGGTTAAAAAATTTAAATGTAACAAACATACTGTGTTTACTTCTAGTTTCTATGTAGTACATTAAAATGTAAAGTCTTAAAATATCTTCTTTTTTTTTTAGTTTATAGAGTGATAATTTTGCAATATGGTTTGACTTATAATAAATGTCACATTGCACTTAAACACACATTTGAATTTTTATATTTCCAATAAAAATTCCTATAAATATACAAGACAAGACACATCATCCTCTTAATAATACATAAGTCAAGAAACTATGTTTATGTCATATATTTTATTGTGGTCGTAAAAAATAAAACACACCGCAGGAAAATGGTTTTTCTTTTTGAAAGTTTTTTGATTTCATTTTTTGATTTTTTTTTCAAAATTTCGTTTTTTTTTTATTCTCCAATGATTGAGTTTAGAGAAGAATTAAATTTTTCATCCAATCCAATTAGCAGGAGATTTGTTCGGTTTGTAATTTTTAATAGTTCGAAATTATTTAAGGGAGATAATTTTTCAAAATAAATTGTATGTTTTGTTAATAAAATTGTTCCCATTGAGTTCGTTGTCACCTTTGATACGGTATAACATTTTTAAAAATTGCTAGGCCTTTTTAATTCCTGTACTCAGACCCTTGTGAAATTTACTGCACGCAATTTTCAGGATTCTTCAGGAAGTTGTATCTTTGTCAAAAGTGATCGCATTAAAATCAATTTAGTAACGCCATAATGTGTAGAATGAGATTAATTATTATCTGTTTAATAAAATTATTTTGAAGTCGAATCTTTACTAGTTCTTGAGATACCACCTACAGAAGGTCTCGAACGTAAGAACACCATTCACACACAGAAATCTCTCTTAAAAATGGTTATTTAGATTTCAGCTAAATAATTTAAAACATCCAAATTTTCCAAAATTTTCGATCCGAGAAATTCGATCTATTACAATAGTTTTTTTTTTGTCAGAAGTAGATAATGTCAAAAAGTTTTTATTTGATGCATGGGGCTAATAATAACAATTTTTTTTTAAATTAAAAAAATCGGTTTTCAAAACCTTTTTTTTTATAATTTATTTATGATATTATAGATGTAAAGAATTTTCTAAAACTCTTAAATGTGAATAGTCAGTAAGAAAAGCAATGTAAATTTAAACTGGAAATAAAATTGAACTTAAACTTTTTTTTATAACAATCGTTGATAAAGCCACGTGGTTTTGAAATTGACGTGATTTGATGTCTATGTAACGAATCTGAAATCTCTTTTTAAAACATGATTAGTATTTTATTATATTTTTTAAATTTTTAATATATTTTCTTGTCTTAATTAATGCAGAAGAATTATAATTTTGGTAATTATAATCGAAATCAATTTTGAAAATTTGGTCTTATTACGTTTGGAGTTATTTCACTTCTCCGTAACTTTTTATATTGAAGATGTACTAATTTTATTTATCCGAAATACAAAAATTAAAATCATGATTTTTGAAAATGTACTTACATACATAAATTTACATAAAGCTCTCAAAAAACAAACTGAATATTAATGCCATTCAGATGACCCAAAATTTTCCAAAAGGAATTCAAATTAGATCAGTACAATTGATATTTCCGATAAATATTTCTCCGGTCTGATATTGAATACTGTAAGTATGTATGTACTTAGATGTGAGGTAAATATTATACAACAAGCTTATTGCGATGTAAACGAATATGTACATACTCATATTGACCCACATTTCGATTTTCCATTAATTCACCCATCAAAACCAATTATACTTTCCGCCATTCGGAGATTGTAAAATTTACAAATAAATCAATGTTTTCTTATTTTTTGTTAATTTTTTCCCTTTTTATTTATAACAATAGCATCTGGAGAAGCATATGGTTTGTGGCCAAGATCGCTTTCCTCAATTTAAAGTGTATTTTACGTATACAGTACATTTATTCAGGGGATGGCCATGCCACGCCATATCGCCACGCCAAACACTTTATGGTTTATTTTTGTTGATACTCTGATTCTTCAATAATTTTTTCGAATTTTAAAATAATAATAATCAAAAAAAAAAAAAAGAAACCAATCATCATCGTGTCGGATGAAATAAATTTTCTTTTTATTATTATTTTTGTAAAATGGTATGTGTTTTAAAAAAGCCATATTTATAGACCAAACACTTAAATTTTTGGCCATTTAGTGAGGATGCCGATGCGGAGCAGTGGCAGTGGCGGATTTCAGACACAAAAATTAATGGGTGTATCGAGTATGATATTATAATAAATTTTATTAATCGAAAATATAAATTAAAAACAACGAAATAGATGGCTTTTATCAAAATTATAAGTTAACATGAATGCTTATAGAATACGTGACAGTAAAATTTACAGACTCAGGTCCGTTTACAAAGTTTAAACGTATTTAGTGCGTCAAAACATGTTTACGATACAATATTATATGTAGATTATAAAGCAAAATTTTATAAATTTAAAGCCCATTTTAGACGATCAGTTAAGTTTCAGTTTCAGTTGAGTTATCAGTTAAGCTTTCAGTTAAAATGATGTCTAAACACAAAAACTGAAACGTTTAACTGAATCTGTTAAGTTAAACTGTTCAACTGAACACCGAACTGAGTTTCATTTTAACTGAAATGACAGTTGAACTGTGAAATGAACTGTTAACTGAACTGAAAACTGAACGGGGCTTAAGTTCTTGTCGTACTTTTGTATTTTTTGAGTTTTATCACAAATGCTTTTAACTCCTTGGGATTGAAAAGCTTTTTACTTAAAAAATCTAAATTTTAAAATGCATTAAGCAATTGAACACACTTAAAAATGTGTATTAACTAAACTCTTTGAAGTTATTAAATAATGTCAAATTTTGTCATTTATAATCTCATGTTCTAAACGAGTCTCATTCCAGTATCGGTGCCGTCAGTCTTTATGGAATTTTTAGTTTTAAGTACGCTAAACATTTTTGTCTGCAGATAATAATGTTTATAAATAATCAAAATGTCTTGTGTTTTAAATAGAAAAATTTTTAATTTTGTTCTGAAAAACCAACATTTTTTAGATGAAATTAATTTTTAAATTAGATAAAGCTCAATTTTATTTCTTCTTAGTAAGTAGGAATTATTGAATGTATATAACAAATTATGATTTCTTGTCTATTTTCGATGTCAGGAACTTTGGAATTTCATTACCTTCGTTCTGAAAACATTGATTTTCTTAAAGGGCGATTTTAGAATTTTTAGTTGCACATACATATGTACATACATAGACTTATATTGTTTCAAAAACTCAAAAGGAGAAAAAAAAGACAAGACCGAGACGAGACTCAATTAAATAGGACCGATACCTGGAGGACACTAGTGGTCTAAGAGCCCAGCAAATTTTGGATTGTGAAAGTTAATTCAAAATGAAAGGTATAATAGATTATATTTAAAACTTATACTATCTTTCAAAATATATAGTATCTCTCAATTGCTATCAAAATGTTGTACGATTCAGTGTGCATATGTCAAGAATGGATCGGTTTGGTTTTAAGTGAGTTATTCTTAGACAGTTTTCAAAACATAAAATTATTTAAGCCACTAGTTTATCAGATTCTTAACCCTTATTATTGTTGCCTGGTTGGCTGAATACTTTTTTATTAATATCTAAAAAAAGATGTTGATTTTGCATAGATACGAATTTACTTAGCGTATGCGTACTTGTTTGTACAACTGTTGAGTGTTGAGCTTTTTAATCCGGAAATAATTCCAGCAATACACAAAAAAGTGTTTTCTTTTTTGTGATTAGATATTGTCAACAAATGACTAAAAAAAAAATTATTCTCATAGTTATTCTAGTTAACTTTAACTGCAATTATAAAATTTTAGATGATTTTTCAAACTGTCACTTATCATTGTATCTGCCTATTTCAATAATATGTAATCAAAAATTCACGTTCATTTACCTTTGAATATCGTCAACAATTACAGAATTGCATGTTGACAAAAAATTTATAACTATTTCTGTTTGTATGTAGTATTTCGTGATGAGTTGTGATTGTGACTGCAGTTTAAATAGATTTTAAGAACGAAATATGGAACTATGTAGCTATGTATGTTAATGCAAAATTAGTATCTATTATTAATAATAAGCTGTTGAAGTGAAAAACGTTGTTTATTTTAATTTATACTTACTGACCGATATAAATATAGTCAACAATGTTACACCAATCATTTTTTTACCTGTAATTTATTTGATTGAGGAAATTTTGTATAAATACAAACATAAAAATGTAGTTGTAGTTGTCATTCATAGAAAATAATATTGTAGATAAGTTTCAAAGAATTCTGTATGAAACTTGTGTATTTTTATAGTTATACAAAAACGAATATGTATATGGACAGATTTTTACATTTAGATATTAAAGCCCAAACTCTTCTTAATTCTCAGTTACTATGTCACCGTTTCTGAATAAGATTTGTATACTTACATTTCCATAAATTAATAATTTAATTTAAATTGTATTCTAAAAAAATTGAATTAACATGAACAGTAAAGAAAAAGAATGAAATATTTGAGCAACTAAAAAATATTCCACATACGCCATGGTGTACTTTTAGTTGAGTTGTGTAAAAACTATCAGTACAAGTAAGTTTAATGATTATTTGTTTAAAAACTAAAAGAATAAACAGTAAAAAGTTATTATTTAATCAGGTATAAAATTTTACTAGAGCCAAAACATATTTTTTCAATGTACCAGATTTCAAAAAAAAAAATGTTCTAGCTTTTAGCTCAAAATAAGGTTCTTTTGTATTAGTTATAGAAATGTTGTTCAACGCTCCAGGTTCGAAGATAAATTTCATTTTACAAATGCTAGAAGATGTTGAATAGAGATACAAGATCAGAATGCCGAAAATCTTTAAGATGGTAAAAATGTAAGCATTCTTTGGCGCTTTAGTTTTTTTGGCACACTCGTAAATCTATCCTTCTCTATTTTTTTCAAAATTACCATTAGCAGAATAAAATTTTAAAATAGTAATGGTTTTTGTGATCTTAGCGATACTTGATCTCAGAAACCACCTATCCCATAGAGATGAAATTTAAACTTGAATTCTAGAAATATAAAAAGATGTTAGGTGCCAAGTATTAATTAATATTAAAAGAAGCAAGTAAAAGATAGTGCCTTAACTCAGTTTATTTAATTTATCCACCAATGCCACTTAATTATTCAATAGTTAATAATGAACACAAATTGTTTTACAAATTCAACTCAATCGACCGCATCCCCGATTAGAACCAAATTTGCATTACAATTGCAATTTAGAAATTGTCTAATCATGAACATTGGGTTTACGAACTCAGTCAAGTTCAACCGATTAATAAAATGTTCGTAATGATCATGAAAATGCTGCAAACATGGCCATTTTTAATCTAATGCTTGCACTTTTTAGTGTTGACAGTTCATTACAATGACGAAAAGCTATCTAGATCCATTAGAAGCTGATGATCCATGACCAAGCCCAGGCCATGCCTTCAATAGAAGCTGCCATCTCTAAATAAGTACTATGCACATCATTGGTCTTCTGTCTACATGAAAAGAATCACCCACAATTGATCAATAGTTCTGGACAATTTACACGTAATTGGTCTAACAATAAGTAAGTCAAGTTCAAAACAATATTATTGTTTAAACAAAGTTTCATCTAAACGCAATAATTTGAGGGTGTGACACTGGTGATCTAGTTTTGAAACAAAATATAAATAAATTTCAACACAGACAATACGTGGGCTTAGATTAAATATATTAACCTAAGTTAATATAATAAACAATTCTTTAATGAAGAACGACTGTTCCAATTTCAATTAATCATTTCGATTCGATTGGAATCAAGTCTCACAAAAGTTTCTTTTTGTTTTCCTGATAATAATAAATTTATTGTTTCTATTTTATTAAGATCCGATAATTTCTCTTATCAAGTTGGAGAATGTTTACGTTTTTGAATACCGCTTTATTTTTACCTGAAATATTATCTCTCTGTCTATAAATTTGTCTTATCATCAAAATGTTTCGTCATAAAAATACATAGAATAGGTATGAAAGATTTTAAAATCTTTTTTTGTTCTTATCACATCTTTCGAAATGTTTTGTTTGTGATTGTGATGAGGGAATTTTGTTTTTAGACGAAAAAAAAAAATGATAACCTATTAAACATTACAACTTAATGTTAAGTTTACTGTGAGAATGTGGTAATGACTTTAGTTTGAGACTATTTTGACGTTTATTTAGTTCAACTTGGTTCAGTTAGTAAAGTTGTCGTTTGAAAAAAGTGTTCGTTTTAAATTTTTTTTATATATGATACCTAATTCAATCTAAGATTGGTGTTTTTTATTTGCTTAAGGTAAGCCGATAGATTATAGTTTTTAGGCATCCATTTCGAACTTCGAAATCAATAAATTAATTTAATATTATTTGATCTGGGTAAGCACTTTTATAAATAACGAATTGACCTATTTTGAGGTTAGAATAAAGAAATAAACTTAGTAAAACAATTTATTAATGTTATCAGTTCAGAGGTAGAACTCACTAATTGAGGTGTATTATTTCGATACTCTTCTTTTGAGAAGTTCCAGTAAAAACTTGTCATAATTTAGTGCTTGGAATGATATTTTTCTATTTTATATGATTTTAAGGTGCTCCAAAAATTATAAAAAATCATTTTAGTTTGGAAAAATAGAATTTTGAAAGTCACAAACGGAGTAGACCAGTTTTGAAACAAACTTGAAATAGAAAAAGAAGATTTTTAATTAAAACGACAGAGTGGAATAGTGTACAAAGGTTTTCCAATAACTACTTGGCCTCACCGCCTGATGCTGCCAGTATCGCAAGAGAGATTTACAAGTTCATTAACATTCTCCTAAACGGCTATTGTTAAAAATGTTAGCCAAATCGGACTCGTAGTTTTGGTTTGACTACTTTTGGAAGAAAAAAATAATATCGGTAGCAGATTCGATTCTTGTATTTGGAAGAGAAATTGCGTAGCGAAATCAAAGAGTGCTTGGATACTGTGTACAGTGCCTCGAAAATGGCTACTACTAAGAAACATGTGTCAAAAATTCACGATTTAATGTCAGATTCCATGAAATGTTGAGCATTAAAAAGCTGTAAGTTGACGAGGTACCGCGTTTGCTCACTCTGGACAATAAGCGTAGTAGTGAGATCCCACTATACAGAGCAGTGATTAAACTGTTTAAGAGAAATCCGAAGGATTTTCTGAGTCGTTTCGTGACTGTTGACGAAACATGGTAAACCCTCAGAGACTAAAGAACAGTCCAAAGTTCCAAAGAAGACGAAGTCTGTCCAATCGGCCTGTTTTTTCGGATGGTTTAAAGAAGTGGATCAATAAGGAGAATATGTTGCCACTTTTCCAAAACTTAAATTTTTCTTTTGTAGGCTAAGTACTTATCAAACTGATGCCATTTTTATTTCACAAAAACTTCATTAATGTCAAGTTTAAAATGCATTAATAGCAAATTATCATCCTCTGATAATAATTTGGATCAATTTTGACGACCTTGAAATACTTTTGCTTATATAAATCTATACTAATATATAAAGCTGAAGAGTTTGTTTGTTTGAACGCGCTAATCTTCGAATTGAAAAATTCTTTTTGTGTTGGATAGTCCATTTGTCGAGGAAGACTTTAAGCTAGACAAAATTACGTTACGACCAATAGGCAAAATATAGGTCACTGGTCATTATTGGTCATTGGTCATTATTGGTCTTTGGTCATAAATGGTCTTTGGTCATAAATTGTCATTGGTCATTATAGGTCATTGGTCATTGTACCTTTGACCTTTGACCTTTGACCTTTGACCTTTCATCAATGACCAATAACCTATAATGACCAATGACCATTTATGACCAAACACCATTTATGACCAAAGACTAATTATGACCAATGACCCATATTGACCAATGACCAGTTATGACCAAACACCATTAATGACCAAAGACTAATAATGACCAATGACTTATATTGACCAATGACCATCTATAACCAAAGACCAATAATGACCAATGACCAAAAGAGTCTCTCATTTATCCCGATCATGACGAACGCTATGCCATCGCCATTCAGTTGCGCAAAAGATTCGGACGGTTTGGTCTGCGTCTCCGCCGCGCGCCGCCCTCCAAGTAAGGATGGTCTGCCACGCTGTCCCTACCATAAAATGTACTACATAGAACTTTCCGAGGTGGTTCCACTGCTTTCATGCGAGCTAGGTGAACTGCCCGACGGAATCTAGCTAGTTTATTTTTTTCACGACACATCTGAATTCGAGGTAGATTGCGGAATCGTCCGTCCTTACATACGGGGCCATCAATTCTCCTTGCGACTTGCTTTGTGCTTAAGAGGTCAAAGTTTGCTACTATTGACCCAAGGTATTCATGCTCCATTACCTTAATTGTTTGACCAGTTGTTCTTCTCGCAGTCGAACGCCACCAAGCACTTTGTTTTTCTTTCACTAATCAGCCAGCGGGATATCGTATTAAAAAGAGATCAGAAGGCACGCATTGCATGGGATAGATTTTTGTTTTCAAACGAATCGTGGATTTAGTTTTTGAGTACGAGTATTATGACTCATGACCATCACTTTCCAGTATTGTAATTAAAAAACAAAACATTTTAATCAAAATTTATCGACTCATTACTTATTAATTTTAATCTGTATTTAAAATACATATTATGATAAATAATATTCGGTACACATAATTAACATATGAACATACATATGTTTATCTACATATGTATATCTATAACTAATCTATACTAATATATAAAGCTGAAGAGTTTGTTTGTTTGAACGCGCTAATCTCAGAAACCACTGGTTCGAATTGAAAAATTCTTTTTGTGTTGGATAGTCCATTTGTCGAGGAAGGTTTTAAGCTAATTAAATTATTAATAAATTAAATAATTAAACTAAAATTACGCTACTATCAATAGGAGCGAAGAATCAGTGGAAAATGTTGCAAAAGGAAAGAAAATTATTCATCTTAAAGGGCTTCCGTTCCATTGTCAAAATCGGGTTGCAAAGAAAATCCGTATGTTCTTCAGCCATAATAAAATAAAACCTAAATATCCTTTACGAAATACTTTAAAATATATATTTTTTAAAACTTAATCTTAAATGATATAATAATAAATTGAGGCGGACAAAGTCGCGGGGAACAGCTAGTATGATTTTAAAATATCGATAACTACTTTCAGACATTTAAAATGTATTCCAGAGATTTTCAAATCTGAAATCACTTTTTCTGTTTTTGAAAATAAAGAGTAAAACTTTTGATACTATTGTAACAATTTGATCCGAATAAGAGAGTAACAACTGTATCTGAAAAGTGATCTCCTATTCGTATCCATACTCGAAATAATTTAAAAAAAAGAACAAACTGAGTTTCATATTTCTTTCTTTCAATAAAAAATTCTTGCTTCGTGACAATTTCGCACAAGAGCTCAGGTCAGCAAAACAGAAAAAACAACAAACAAATAAATAAACTATACAACAACACCCTTCACCGCAGTTTCAAACGCGAGCTTTGAAATAATTTAATGAAATACGAAACGAAAATTAGCTGAGCTATCAAAGAATCACACCAAATTAAAGTCATTATAGTATTGTGTGCGGTTTTATTTAACTACGAGTAGATACGAGTATTATGACAATGACAAGTCACAAACAAACGTCATTTCATTCATAGAAGACATTTCAATGTACGATTGTACGAATACAGTAAGTTTTATGTTTTTTTTTAAATGTTGTTAACTGACAAATTGAGGAACTTTGTGACACAAGCAAACTTTAATGCACCCCACTGCACATATTTTTTTGTTATTTAATTGGTATATATAATTATTAATATTAATTTTAGTTTGAAATAAGTTTGTTTACAAATAATTTAACTATAGCTATCGCGAATTGTAAGCTTCCTCTTTTTTTGTGATTCGTGATTTGTGCTTCGTATTGTTTTTGCAGATTAGCACGGATTTCCCATAAACTTGCCCTTGCTGATATCGTAGAACTTATAAAGTGCATCAGAATATATAGTTTTTATTCGAGCTAAGTCATCAACGTCAACACTTGTTTCCTAGAATCTATGATTAGGTTTATCAAATCTAAGAAATGTAACTTTTAGTCACAAAATGTTGCTTATAAGTATTAAACATGAGACTATCAGGTTACTTAAGGCATTTCCTTTTGCATATAACGTCGTTACAATTCGTCAAAGTTTATCATATTACAATTTAAAATCAAGAGGCCTTTAGTCATTTTAAAACACCACGAAATAGTACTGTACACTTAAATAGTACTTTGACGTGAAAGCTACAACTTACAAAAGTGGTATAGCAACTAGAACTTTCAAAACCCTTTCAAAACCATGCCTGTCAAATATTTTAGAAAATAAAGTTTTTTTTTTTTAATCAACTCCTGCCAGGGCTGTGATGCTTCCCACATATGAGTTCGGGGTGATTCATCGTAAGTTTTGATTTTTTGACGGATCACGCTTGACTACTGTCAGTATCGTTTGGCATGACATTATGGAAAGTTTCACACCAAAACAAAGTCTCCAAATTGTTCAGCTGTATTACAAAATTCAGCGTTATGTGTACAACTCGAGGAATATACGGTAAAAGATCTAACTGAAGGTTATAATTGTCAATAAATAAATAAGATAGATGTCGCTACAGCTCGTAGAGAGCCAATATCTAGTGACTTACAATTCTCAACCATTCATGTGTGCGAGTGATGTCAGGGATGAAGAATACAATTTTTATACTTTATCCAAACAGATGAATTTTTGACACATCACTTTTCATGACAAGTACTACTTTTAGAGGATTTGCCAATTCCTCGCAAGAGGCAGTAATCGTAGAAACTTTTAGATGGTACATCAGGCAGGGATCGAACCCAGACCTTGACATGGCAGTCATATCATATGCACTAACCACAACATCACAGGTTAACTATTGCCAATATCATTCACAAATTTGAGTCTCAGTTTACATAAGTGGATGATCCTCAACGAGTAGTCCAAAACTGGAGTTTCAGAATGAACCACCTCAAACGATTGAAGTCGATCTTTTATTCGTTTGATTCAATTCAGCATTCAGAACAAAAATATCCTCTTCTCGATCTTAGATACATTGTAGCCTCATCTGTGTTCTATGAAGTGCTTGAAATAAATGATTGAAGAACAGTCTCAATTATTTATAGTAAATGCTTTGAGTTTAATCTTAAGTAGGTATATAGTTTGGTAGACAAAAGTTGTTTATTTCTCATGTGTCATATGTTCACTTACTTACACCAACAAAAGTTTAACCTATAAACCTTAACCTTACTTATCTACCTGCCCTTATACAAGTCTAAGGATTTCTTATAACGTGTTAGTATGTGTAACGGAGATATAGATATGTACATACGTGTATTTATATAATTTTTCTTTTTATTGAACAGATACAAATCCTTCATGACCATTGACTTATTTATTGTATGAAGTTAATATGTACATATTCTACTAATAGGACTGTATCTATTAAGGCTCAGGTAGATCAATACGTTCTTGTCTGTGTAATAAGAAAAACATTAACGTATACAATCATAAATCTAGTACGAACCGTAATTAAACTTACAATAGTTGGTTGTAAATTCTCAGTGAATAAAAACTTAAAACAATACATTTGTAGAAATTTTGTTAAAGTAGAATAAAATCCAGTTTTACGGATTACTAAAAAAATATGTCCTTTCTCTAGAAAGTGTACACTGAAAGAAAAATATGCACACTTTTAAGGAAGATGATAAATTTGTCTTCCAGCCTAATTTTGGAATGTGTTTTTTATTTAAACTGATGTTAAAGTTTTTTGAAAATCGAAATTTTGCTGATTTGCTTAATTTCATATTCTGGAAAAGACCGATTTGAGATATACTCGTGTGTATGGATCTTCAAAATAACATGATCAAATCATGATATGCTATCCAACTGTCATTTTTATTTCAAATCAGGTTTTTGATCTGACAAAAAAAAACAAAATTTTCAATTTTCTTTAAAAAAGAGCTCTTTAACAGCTTCGAGATGACAATTGAAATAAATATTTGATATGCAATTTTTGAAAATTCGAGACGAAGCTACGGTTGAAAGAGACCGACATCGAGACAAGAATGGACAAATTTTCGATTTTGACAAAACTAGCAAAAGTCTGGTCTTACCTCGTGATCAGCTGAACTATCGTGCTTTTAATGCTACACTCTACACAAAAAGTCGTTGAATAGAATAATGTATTTTAAGTAAGGTTGAACTCTAGGACGTGTTTTTCTTTAAGTGTAGCGTATTGCAATGGAAAAAGTAGCTGATACCTGCTCAAAAGGAGCTACCTGCATGCTTTGCTTGACCTTCCAATACACCGACTGACTGCATGTGTGTCATCCTTTCAACTTATTTGATCCTCTTACACGGTGATTCTTATTTTCATTTTCCAATTTAGACACTATATTCTCAGTTCTCACGTGAGTCGTTGCTGTCGCCGCCGCGTCCGTTGTCGTCACTTGGTCGTTATCTTCCTTAGATTCTTCCATTTATCTTCAATCTTCAGTGTCAGATGGTCACCAACTTATTAAACTAAGAACCAACTATTGCATCAGACAGTCAGTCCGACATCAGCATCTTTGCAGGCTCAGCTGATCAAATTTCATAAATTCCCTTTAATTGAAGTTCAGATTAGTTAAGTAGAGTGGTCCCAGTTGGGTCAAGATTTGCATCTTAAATTCAATCAGTGGTCGGTCTGGTGTTTTTTTTTTATTATTTTTTTTTTTTGACTGTGGGAACGAGAGCTGCTTAGTCACCAATTCATCCAACTGTCCAGCCAATTATTGTGGAGTTAGTATCTTTCTTTTTTTTTGAAGTTATGTCAATTGACCGTTTTAATTTAATTAAAAAAAAAAATTTTAATATTAATGTGAATTTTATGTGACTAATAAAATAATTGTCTTTTTAGAATATGGACTTACGCATCATAATACTGCAGATATCTTATATCATTATATTTGCAAAGATGCTGGCTTTTGGATTTATCAGTCAAGATGAACGGAAATGTAAATATTTGAAAGTCGATAGACTAACTAAGGTCAAGTGTTTCGACATGAATTTAAAGGAAGTGCCGCAGTTTTTGAGCACTTCAGTTGAGGTAAGATTTTAATTTATTTAATAAATTCTATCTCAATCAGCATTGTATGTTATTATGTTTATTCAAAATTTCAAAATCGTTCTTTTACAAAACAAATTGAAAAACAATGGTTTTTTAAATGAACAAGAATAAATAAAAAAATTTGTTTTTAGTAGTAAAGAAAGCTGTAATATTTCTATCAGAAACTTAATCTAAAAAATATTTGATTAATCTTGGAAACCAAAATAAGTTATACGGATATTTAAGGTCGAAGGATAGTTTTTAACCTATTGTGTACGATAAAGACAGTAAAGTGGAAGAGGATTACCCTTTTGGACAGAAAAAAAAAATAGATTTCAGGGACTTATAGTACACTGTGAAACTCCGCTTCGATTGGAATTATAAAACTTCATAAATTAATTATTGACAGACAGAAGTTGTAATAGTAATCAATTTTTATTTGTTATAACGTTTGCTTTTTTCTTTTGCATTAGCTATACATCTATTTGTCAGTAGTCGATAAATAATATATTTTTATAACAATATATCCATGAACATAGAACTGTGTAGAACAAAAAGTGGACTTCGAACAAAATATGGGAGTTAGAACAACTATTATTAAGAATGAGTTAAAATTGTTGAAAACTGGAGAATATATGTACATATGTAGCTTTAAATCAATGAACATAGAATATTTTTGAATGTTCCCTTTGTCTTTTTGAACAATTTCGAATAAATTTCACTTGAAAAATTTGGCGCTTAGACCAATGTGGCTACCAATTATCTCCTAAATGTAAACTTTCCATTTTTTACTTTGGAGCTTATCTTATCCGACCTTATACATATAACAAATAATAAGATTGGTAAGAACTTTTCTCTTCTAATAGCTTAACTCTTATTATGCTTGATATGCAATTTGGATCCACCCCAAAACAAATTAAAGACACGTTATGACTTTAAACTGTTAACCAATCTTTCAAAATATTTCGATTTTGATAGATTTTTGACATCTACAATCGAACGATATTTTTAGTGATACCAAATTAAAAATCACTTATGAGACACTAAAAAACTGCTTCAGAAGTTAAGTCAGGATTAACTTAATCTGATTTAACTTTGCATTACAAAACTAAGCCTAAGTTTACCAAAAATATTTTTGTTTAATATTTGTTGTTGAAAATTAAAAAAAATAAATTTCAAAAAGGCTTCTAAAATTTGTTTGTGTTTAATCAAATGCAACATGTTTTCGTCGAAATTTTTATCAGTGAAAAAGAATAATCTTTGTTGAAAAATCTGAAATTTCTGATCTTGCCAATTATAATAATTATGAATATCAAGTCTTAAATTTTGATCATTAAGCCTTTTTATGTATTCTTACGTTTTGATTTCAAGATTCAATTTAGTTTTTAAAATCTGTTTCTGTAGATAAATATAACGAACCCGATCAAATAGACAAAAATTGAAAATAAAATTTAAAATTGTTTTAGATTTTTTGTGACTAAAAAATTTCCTCCTAGTCTTATTAATAGGGTGTGCCTTACAACATGCTGTTTTAAAAGTAATATTCTGGCCGACTGACATACATAGTCAAAATAAGGAAATTTTTTTGTACAATCAATTAGATCATACTGTTGAAAAATACAAGATCTTACAAATTGAAATACATAAAGACTTCTTCAGACTCAGAGAAAATACGTTTGATAGGTGTCGGATAATTACCCGTCAAAATACCTTTAAATTAATAATACATTAAACTCAAATACATTTGATCGAACTTAATGCATACTTTAAGATCAATTAGGATCAATTTTTCACTGAATTAATTTAAAGAACGGAGATAGAGATCAGATCAGATCACATTATTTTATTTTTCATTTTCCAATTATCTGATAAACCTCGCATTTTTAGTTCTTCAATTTTATTGAACGTAGGGCATTGCAAATGACCTTAATTTATTTATTTTAAGATTTTAAATGATCAAAAGATCTAACGACTAAAAAGAACAAAAACAGAACTTATTTTATGAAAACATAAATTCGTAACCTATTAAGAACTTCTGTACTTTTTTCTTCACTTACTATGAACGCAATGCCCTCCAATTGAAATTAATTAAAATTAACAATAAGCTGCTGTTTCAATCAGTTAGTCACATGGATGGTGGCAAGTAATAAAATACAGTTTTTACAGGGTGTTTTATGTAGATCTTATAGAAATATAGAGTGATAGTGATATATATATTATTTTTATTTTGTCCTTGTCCTTGTCCCAAACTTGAAAAATTAAAGTAAATTAAGTAGGATGTTTAATATCTGCTTGTTGTCACTTGTATTTTTGACATTTGTGCAACTTTTGACAGTTAACTTTTTGTTTTTCTTCAGAAATTTAGTATGATAATTCTTAAGTCTGCTAGATTTAAAAGCTTTGACACCAAAATGCTCTCCAAAAAGGCTTAGATGACCTTCGATGATATTTACTCTTCTGAATTTACAGAAATTTACTGTCATTTGTTGAAACACCCTGTGAGTTCGATCTTTGCCACTTTATCCTATTTAAATTCGAATTTGTATCTTTCAATTTCAGTTTTCCAATTTCTGTTCTCATCTTTCTTTCGCCAGGCTTAATTCAAAGTTCAATAAAACACCATCAAGTAATTAACAAGAACTTCTTTTTTCTTTTTTTAATTTCCAGGTATTAGATTTATCATTTAATCGAATAAAAAAACTCAAACGACACTCATTCAAACGATACGGAAAGATAAAGTATCTTTTGCTCTATGAAAATATGATTCAGTCTGTGGAACCTGACACTTTTTCACACTTGTCATCATTACAGGTAAGTTTTTCTTTGTCAGAAACATAATGATAATGACAATTGAAAACAGCTGAGGTGTTGTGATTAAAAATATCTTTATTGTTTTTTTTTTTTTAATTACTTATACTATTTACTAATGGATTTATTTGTTAATTTCTTTTGTTTAATTTTTTTTTGACAGGAGATTGATTTATCAAATAATGCTCTGTTGACAATTCCATTGGAAATATTTCAGTTGCCATCATTGAGAAATCTTTATGTCGATAGTAATGACTTAATCAATTTAAATAATGACTTGAAGGTGAGTTACCTGAAAAGGATTTTGTGTTAACAGTTCTTATCAACAAAAATATATCTTAAGATGTAAAATTTGTTAAAATCGAATAATTTTTAATAACTATCTTGTATGTTACAATTTTCTATCACTATTTGAAATAGTTTCGAAAATCATCAACACTATAGTTGTGTTTTATTCACTGCTGTATAGCTAGTGCAGCATTTAAGTGACTAAAACGATCAAACTCACTTTACATAATATCGCCAGCACAGCTGCCATTATTTTTGCTAGCTTCCTTTTCGCCACCAATCAAATTGTTGTCAATTGCCAAAGGAAATTTTGCTGCACTATATCTACCCAGTAGTGAATAAAACACAGCTTATATCTTTGTCAAAGAGTTAGCAATTCATATCTCATTTTGTAAGCATTAACAATTTTTATATTTTTTCAGAGACTCGAAAAGCCAATTCAAGCTCCTTTAGAATATTTTAATGTAGCCGAATGTGGTCTTCAAGATCTTCCAGATATAGGAATTGTTCCTTGTAAGTTTAATTTTGTTTTATGACACTTATAAAGATATTATAATATAAATTGAATTTTTTATTTCTTTTGTTTGTAGATCTTTGGCAAATAAATGCCTCATCAAATCCTCTCAAGGATATAACCACCGAAACACTTGCCTCTATGTGCAATCTTAAAAGTATAGACTTATTAAAAACTCAAATGCCAATATGTGCCTGCCATCAAATTGTAGATTATATTAATTTAAGAAAAATTAAAAATACATTTTTGCCTATGTGCCAGATACCTGGTGAGTTTCAATTAACTACTTGACTTAAATCGGATTTCAGTGGTGCATAGTAGATTTGACTTTGGTATCAAAAAATTAGAATGTGCTATCTCATTTCCCCTTACTTATTTGATTATGTTTTTATTTTCCAGTGGGTGCAGAACTCGATGAATGCCCCTCACTGTATAATATTACAGTGGGGCTTCCAGAATATGAACAGTGCAATCAGGCAACTTTAAGTGCAGCCTCTAGGTCAACTTGGCTGACGATAGCCGGTTGTTTAAGTGGAGCTTTTCTTGTCTTATTAAGTAAATAAATAATTCTTTTTCCTTTTATAAATAAACACAAATCTATTTAAAACAAAAATATATCTTGTTGTTTTTTTTTATTTTACAGTTGTGTTATACTGCATAAGACGTCGAAAACGTCGAAAGGAAAAGAAGAAGGAATTGAAAAGAGAAAAGAAACATTTTATTACACCAACAACAAATCAACAAGATGAATGTACGATATGTGATACAGCCTAAACAAGTGCATTATATACCTACACAAATAAACCTATACATACACACAAAAAAAAGTTTCCCAAACTTTGAATTTAAGTTTTTTATGTTAGTTACGTATTATAGCTATTAAAATGTAAAAGGAAAAATTTATATTTACGAATTAATTTGTTAAGTTTGTTTTTTTTTTTTAAGTTTTTATTTTATAAATATTTGAGATTTAATAAGTATTGTTAAGAAACCTGATGGAAAAAAAAAAAAATAATAAAAAGAATTGAATTATTTATTTTCTAAAGAAAAAATATTGACTTTTATGATTTTGTATAGTTTGGTCTTATTTATAAAAAGAACTGTTTGACCGCTGCATAAAGTGACAAAATGACTGGTAAGTGACAACACACTCACCGTCAAAAATCAGAACCCGTAATAATTTAAAAACGTATTTACAATTTATTTATGTAAAAATTAGCTATTAATGTCTAGGATGTACATATATTTGGAATAATAATTATTTTGGACTTTATTGCCCTTAAGCTGAAAATGTATCGTCATTACGCCGTAATCAAAATCAGGAAATTTGTTGACAATATGACAATACTAATTCTTTAGGGATACTTGAGCGATGGGAAATGTACTTCAATGAATTGTAAACACAGTTCATCGAAGACTTAATCACTTCAAGAAGAATCCCTTATACTACAGCCACCAAGCATGGAAGAGGACGAGAAGGCTGTAAGTCAGCTTAAGCATCATAAAGTCCAAATTAATTGACACGATTAACTATGTACGTTAACCATGATGTAATGACCAATATAATAACTCCCTATGGGAGTTACAAAGCCATGATCAAATAGGGGAATTAATATCTAGGCCATTTAACATTTACAAAGAAGCACTCCGTGAATTTGGTACACCTAAAAGAGACGTCTGTAAGTCAGATACTGGCTAACGCAGACGACGCGACGTGACGATGAGGATTGACTTTGAACCATATCTCAGTTCGAGCAGGGAAGGCGGTCTGGGCTGAGCCTCGACTTGGAGAAAAACTTGAAGAAATTAAAATAGTCAAATCCTTAAAAAGCCTTGTGTTATTTTTAACAGATGATAAAAACATAGAAGAATAAATCCACGGACGTTGATCAAAGCCAAAGCCAACACAGCTTATTTTGGCCTTCAAAAGCTTTTTTAAATCTGGATACCTTACCTCTAAGCTGATGATGCACAGGCCACCTGGGTGATTAGAAAGCGCACTCCGATCTCTGAGCTCTTTAGGCGCGTTCGAAAGGAAAATCTTAAGTTGGCCCCTTATGTGAGAAATGGTCGAATCCAGAAACCAGATTCCAGATCATGCTAAGAGGAACTTATGCGGGTGGCAATGGTGAAGTGGATGTTGTGCAAGACTGTTAATTTAGAGGCTGTGAGTTCAAGCCCAACATGTGGTCGTAAAGATCATTTAAAGGGTAATCATAACCCCTTAAGTGGAAATAAATTATCAAAAAAAGAACATACTTCCGAAGATGGTGTAGACTAGATCAGAACGTCCAAACCGAAGCATTGGCTGTTGAAAAAACGCACATAGTAACACGTTTGTGACACTCTTCTGACAGTGTGTTAAATTCCAGAATATTAAGGAATTCTAAACTTAAATTATAATTTAATTATAATAAATAATTATTTAAAAACTTAAGACTTTCCCGATCCAAATATTTATTCTCCTCCTTGGCGTAGAGGAAAATATAAAAAATATAAGAGATCTTTAAAATCGACTGAGAAGTTCTTGAGTTAAAAATTCTTGAACAAACTCGACTTTGTTTCCATATATCTACATTTGCCCCATTTTAATAAGCACCCATACAGACTATGGTATTAATCCTAAACTGTGTTTTATTTTTTTTATTATAATTAATATTCTTTATTGTCATAAATGGACATAATGAGTAAACATGCAACTAGTATGTCCCACAAGAGACCAATAAACGAGCATATAGGCAATTAAATGCACTTTAAGTTGGGTCTCGTGTTAAGGTCCGGTTCAATGTCCCCTCATGAATTTCCGGTGCCGGCTCATAGACATGCAATGCATTATTAAATCGATATCATAAACAATTTTGTAATTCATACTACGAGTACCTACTCGTATATCCTTGCAAATAAAACTAGTCGACTAGTTCATTCAATTAGGATTTAGTCCTTCGAGTTGACACATTCAGTTTGCAGTTAACACTTGCCTTCCGCACTCTAGCTATGATTGTCCATCATAGAGTTCCGGTTGCTCTACTTGCAGTGGCAGTAGTTTTAGCCTCGAATATATTTTTTGATTTAATTAAGTCATCATCTGGTGAAGTTGAATTTATTATGACTCGCAACAATAACGATAAAAATGGAAGAGGAATCATAGCAAAGACCATGTTCGAGGAGCGTCGGAGTTTCTTTCATCTCTTCAACGTTCCATGTGTGTTTTATTTATTCAAAAATAGTTAATTAAACATTAATTAGTGTATTTTTATTTTTTTGGTTTTGCAAAACTAGATATCGTGTGTTTCTTTGCTGCAAAAGGGAAGTGGCCATTTTTTCCGAATTTTATGCAAGTTCAAGTGGATCAAGTTGGACGGTCTATTTTTCCGCAGAGCGACAGTTTTATAAGAAACTATTGCCAGAAGTGGATACAAATTAAGGAATGCTTTCGTCCTCATAATATAGGTAAAAGTTTATTTAAGATAATGACATTAATTGACTTGTATAAATGACAATTTCTCAATATCCACCAGCTCCAGCACCAGAACCGATTACAGAACCACCTGCACCTATTAATACTGAAGTTGAGACATTTCCCACCGATCCTCCAACAACACCCTGTTCATGTGCCCAACGAACTATAGAACAATTTAGACCAGCTCCTGTGGTGTTCTTTGACAAAAATTATATTGGAAATGTTAGCGCTGAAACAATTAAGAATACAATTGAATTTTTAGAGAGTTTTCTACTCTCGCCGACTACTAAGAAGCCCAAGAAAAAAATCAAGATACGAGAACGTATTTTAATTGATTAAATAAAATAATTTATAACTTTTTAAAACACTCCATAGTGTTTAAATAAGAACTCACATTCGTCGATTTATTAATAACTAAACTATGATACAATTTGAAGACTAAATTCGTTTTAATTTATAATGAGTGCACCGTTTTTCAAGTAATAATAACATTATAATACACTTTTTTTTAATAATAAATAAAAGTTGGCCTTTTATTTGCTTTTTTTAATGACAATTTCATAAAGTCAAACGGTCGTACCTAAAATGTAGATATGTACGTTTAAAAAAGTGTCATAAATAATAAATTTACCTGTGTAAATCAAGAAAACCGTCGAAAGTAAAAGAATTTAGTTTTTTTTTAGAAAATAAAATATAAAAAGGGAAAATAGAAAAGCAATAGTTAAATTAAAATTTTGAAAACGATCAAAATATACCTTCAGTAAATAATTTTTTTTAACTTTGAAATATTAAAAAATAAATATTTGTTTATATCCAACTCTCATATCACCCTGTTCATTAGCCAATACACAAACCTTTACAGAAATTAAAAAATCCCAAATCAATATCCCTTTAAAATTGTTGATAAATTATTATGGGAAATCTAATACACAAACCTCATTGTGGAAAATGTAGATGGCTGAAGGAGAGAGTTTGTCGATTTTTCAAAAAAAAAAAACATTTTACATACATATGTACATAGGTACTTAGTTTATAGTTTTTTTTTAAAAAGGCCAATAATAATTATATTATTATCAATTAACGTACATAATGTATGTATGAATAGTGGGGAACTTAATAGGATGTAATTGGCATAATTTCATTATTTAAGCCCAAAAAAGTCATGGCCAAATGAAAAATGAAATGAAATTTTTATTAGAACATTTATTTAAAAAAATGTCGATTTGATATTTGTCAAAAATGTGCCAAATATAAACAATTGCATATGAAAAAAAAACGAATTCGAAGTTAAAATTATTGACCATTCTCTGCACATTCAAGTCAAGAAACAACTTTTGACATTTTTTTAATCAATTCGATACTTGTCAAAATGTTATATGAACTTAAATAAATTTGAAGTCAATATCGTTGGCCTTTCTCGAGATATTCAAGTCATAAAACAATTTTTACCAACTTTTGGTAGAATTTTTTGTAAAAAAATCTGTCAATTGATTTTTTTCGAAAATTTAACCAGTTGCCAAGGACAGCAGTTTACATATGTATGTAGTAAAAAATTGTTACGAAAATGATTAATTTTACTTCATTGTTCATTTCGTTTTGATTCGTTTGAAAACAAAAATCTATCCCATGCAATGCGTGCCTTCTGTTCTCTTTTTAATACGATATCCCGCTGGCTGATTAGTGGAAGAAAAACAAAGTGCTTGGTGGCGTTCGACTGCGAGAAGAACAACTGGTCAAACAATTAAGGTAATGGAGCTAGAATACCTTGGGTCAATAGAAGCAAAAGTAGTAAGGAAGGACGATTCCGCAATCTACCTCGAATTCAGATGTGTCGTGAAAAAAAATAAACTCGGTAGATTCCGTCGCGTCGGGCAGGTCACCTAGCTCGCATGAAAGCAGTGGAACCACCTCGGAAAGTTCTATGTAGTACATTTTATGATAGGAACAGCGTGGCAGACCATAATTACTTGGAGGGACAGACGGCGGCGCAGACCAAACCGTCCGAATGCTGTGCGCAACTGAATGGCGATGGCATGGCTTTCGTCACGATCGGGATAAATGAGAGACTCCTTTGGTCATTGGTCATTGGTCATTTTTTATGAATCATTATAGGAGAATGGTCATTATTGGTCTTTGGTCATAAATAGTCATTGGTCAATATGGGTCATTGGTCAATATGGGTCAATGGTCATTATTAGTCTTTGGTCATAAATGGTCTTTGGTCATAAATGGTCTTTGGTCATAAATGGTCATTGGTCAATATAGGTTATTGGTCATTCTAGGTCATTGGTCATTGGCCTTTACAGGTCAGAGGTCAAAGGTCAGAGGTCAAAGGTCAAAGGTCAGAGGTCAAAGGTCAAAGGAAAAATGAGCAATGACCTATTATGACCAATGACCATTTATGACCAAAGACCATTTATGACCAAACACCATTTATGACCAAAGACCAATAATGACCAATGACCATTTATGACCAAAGACCATTTATGACCAAACACCATTTATGACCAGGGACCTATATTTCGCCTATTGGTCGTAACGTAATTTTGTATAGCTTAAAGTCTTCCTCGATAAATAAACTATCCAACACAAAAAGAATTTTTCAATTCGAACCAGTGGTTTCTGAGATTAGTGCGTTCAAACAAACAAACTCTTCAGCTTTATTTTATTAGTATAGATGTGACCTTTCGATGGAAATCCGGATCATTTTGGAGCATTTCAATCAGACTCAATCCTGAAATTTTAAAAGCCTTAAGATGGAATGCTTTATGCAAAACACTGTGCAAGGACGTTTGTGCAATATCTTATTCCAAAGATCGAATAAGAATCGACCTGGATTCACGGCACACAAGTAACTTTTCCCAGGAGCGTTAAATTTTTCATCGAACCTAAGATGCTTTAGTTACGATTTTTGTAGTAAATTTTAATAATTTCAATAACAGAAGCGTATATCGTTTCATTATAAGTAATATCAAAAGATGACAGCTTCAAAAATGACATCCGTCAAATAGATGGCTTTTAACTCATTTTCTGAATTAATAAAAATATGAAACTCTTAACGTGACACTAATCTTATAACGAAACAATCTAATGTCCTAAATCATAAATGTATGTATGTAAATCCTTGTTTCCTAAATTGTTCACTTTAAAAAAAAAGTAAGAAAAACTTTTGTTTTTGAAATTGAATTAACTTGAATCGGATTTGAATATCTGTGCGGTCGCAGTCCTTGTTTTTTGCAAAATATTAAAACTATTCCTTTTCCTGGTCCTGATAGTTGCCTGCTGCAGCTGAAGTGCTAAGACACAAATATTAACCAAATTAAAAGGAAAGAAATATTTTGCTATGATTTCGAAATTTACGAACCACTAAAACCAAAACCGTCCTTGTCGTCGTCGTCGTCGTCGTCGTCGTTCTTTCAAATAATAGAAACTTTTGGTTACAATAGTACCTAATAGTGACCCGACAATGGAGATACAATTTTGTTGTGTTGTGGCAACGTAGTAACATCAACAGAAACAACAACAACAACAACAACAACAACAAAAACAACGGTCAATGAAGTTATGTGTCACGGGCAGCTGTGATATGGAAAAGTTTTTGAAAACTCTGCGCCCGTTTTCATGAACTTACACTGACAGCTTAAAGAGTTTTCCTGGTTCTCTCTTGTGGTAAGTTATTCATTAACTTTTACTCTAAATGAAAATACAGAGATTTGGATAATGCCACTCGTAAGGACGAACAATGGGTAACAGAAAGTAACATCTGTGAAGCAGAATTGATCGCCACTAAACGGGGCACGTTCCAGACTTTATAACACAACCAACAATGCTTCTGTACGCGGGAGGGGGTGGGTACTCCTTTCGCCCCATGTTTTCGTATTTTTATTTTTGTGTTTTTGGCCACAATAAATTTAAAATGCAACTTTTGCAAAGTTTACAAGCGAAACAAAAATCGGGAGGTGTGAAAAGAGTGCAAACACCAAGCGCCTGATGGAGAGAGGTCATGGACTGGGCAGGACTGTTGCAGTTGTATATCCATATGTACTCATATAGTTGAGAATAAGGAGGTGGGAAATTTAATGCCAGGCAATCATAATAATTCTCATTTCGGAGGTAATAATTCGCACCAAATAAATGGCACTCGTAAACCAGTCAAGGAATATAGTGCCGGAGTGAGGGAGGGGGGTATGGTGTTGCTGAACTTTTGCACTGTTCGAAAATGGCGATCTGGAACTGCATCTCGGGAGCATAACACACCCAAATTGCAAATCACACAAAAGCCAAGAGCAAGGGCAGGAGAGAAAAAAAGGGAAAAAAAATAATTGCAGCACTGAGTGCTTTTCAAAAAATGTTTATTGTTTTTCCCGGATTTGTTGGCGGTGTGAAGGGGAAGGTTAAGTTTTGTGTTGAAAGTGCATTCTTATTTAGTACAAGAGTGTTGGAGTGCAATGAATTAACTGTGAACTCAGGGAAATGGGCATAACCGACAATCTGTATAGCGTCCGGAGTTATTAAGCGAAATGTAAGTTGGATATGGAACGGGTTGTCAGGTCAACACCTTTTACAGTTGGTTCTTTTTTTGACTTGAGACTTATCAATGGAATAAACGTTTTTGAAATGACATGACTTCTGGACAATTTGAAAAAGGGAAAAAAAGGAACTTTGCAAGGTTATAAAAAAATTGAATACAGTTTGTGATTTCAAGAGTTGAAGTCTTGAAAGTGTATCAACCTTTCGATTAAAATATTTCAATGATTTCCAAAAATTGCATTAGCAAACGATTTTTATAAACTCATTAGCACGAACGAGTTTCAAAGACTGCTATTACGTCTGCTAGACGGCTATTACACGATGACTCATGAGTCGCGACTCTTTTCGAATTACGTTGGTGCAAGAGAGATACAAAATTCGAAAAAATGAAACGGAAGAAAAATTGCCCTGTGAGTCGCGGGCAAATTTTCCACGACTCATTTTTGACATTTCTTTTTCACTCATTCGCTATTTTGCTATTCCTCTTTATTTAAATTTGTCGTGCTCGAGTTCATATGTATACCTTTATAGTTGAAAGAGCGAGACAGAATGTATGATATCTCAAACAACGAAATTTGAATTAAAGAGAGCTGTCAAATTAGAGACATCACTTAAGAGTCAAGGTGTAATAGCAGACAAAGAGACTCAAGAAAGTATTCAATTCGAGTTTGAAATCTTCTTTTTGCATTCAGAAATTTCAAAACTTAAAAAGAGATTGGAAATTGTGTAATAGTCAACAAAACCAATTCTTGTTTTGTGTCACACAAATGGAGTAATGGTTTTCCAAAAGAATTTTTCGTCCCTAAATTCGAAACTTTTCTGAAAGTTAATCTAATACTGAAAGTATTTTAACAAAATATTGAACACAGCAATTATAGACTTCAAAATCAATCACAAAAATGATCGAAAAATTGCTTCGTAAGTTCATATAGTCTCGAAAACCTGAAATAATATTGTTATTGAATTTTTAAAGTTTATATCTATCTCAAAAACTTGACATGAAGAGTGATTTTGAAGTTGGGTTCAAGGTGTGACCATCAAAAAACCTTACATTTTCAAACTGGTTTTGAGAAACAATATAGAACGCAGATGTACTACTTGTTCCCGTATTTATCAAATTTCGTTTTATTTCAAAATTCGCATTTCAAATCTTTAACTGACTTATTTGTAAATTCTAAAAATGGACTAACATACGAGGGCGGTCCAATGGTGGCACTATCGCAAGTACATTCGTCTAGTACATTCTGTTTGTTTATTGTTTTGACACTTCCGAAATTTTTAGAAAACTTGAAAAAGAGAAATATCGACTACCACAGAGAATAATGTGTCAAAAATCCATGATTTCGTATTAGCAGACCGCTGCCGCCGTATCGCGTCGCAGTATTTTCGATTGAAGGTGTTCGAGTTCGAGATAGCTGAAACAGTAGGCACCTCATGTGAGACAACGCATCCTCCAATTTTTTTTTGGGCTTTACTTGTGATCACTTTAGAGCAGTGTTTCAAGCTGTTTACAAACATTGTTTCATGGCGAAGCATTTATCTACTGAAAGACCTGTCTGTGCGCTTTACCCGCGGCTAAAGAAGGCGAAGAATGTCCGAAAGGTAATAGCCACTGTTTTCATAGGATTAACAACTTGTGATCTAAATTGGAGAACGTATCAGAACCCCGCTTTCTAAAATTTCGTTTTTCAAAAATCCCACCAATTCCGATATTCCGATAAGATCGTTCTCTCTAAAGCTTCGAATGTTCGAATGGTGAAAATTTTGGCGTTCGTAACACGACCACCTGAAGAAGTCTCTTCCTAATATTATGAAGGACTAAGTTTTGCAGAGTGGTTCAAAATAAACTACATTCGCAATGGAAGTAGACAAGTGCAATACTCTCCAAACTTTTGGTCTGTGTACGATTGTGCAGAAAAACAGTTCCCGCGCGAACCCGAAATAATGTCGAGGCATGGCATCGCAGACTAAAGGTTTAAGTTGGACGAAAAAGTTCTGAGATGTACAAATGCACACCACTGTTCATCAATTACGATTTTCGGGATTTTTATAATACTCTATCTCTGGAACCACTTTTGGTAGAAAATTGAAAGACCTTGCCTTTGCTATGTGGTTTCTGAAGGACGATACCACAATTTCCATAGCAGGTGTAGCAATCAAACTTTAAATTTGTGTGATTTTCAGTGGAACTAGATTCGTTAAATGCGGTGTTGGTGGTAAGGGACATAAAACCCAATACTGAGAAAGGGATTAAAGCAATTTCCGTCAAAATGAATTTCTACATAAAATTAGGTTCTACCACTCGGTCACATGACATATTAACGATATCGAATTATTAGATACAGACATACATTATGTAGTCAAAATATTTGCAAACCTATCTTGTATTTTAATAAATCAGAAATAGATCTATTTTGTATAGAATTTTAATTTCCAGAATTTTCCATTTAAATACTAAAATGATCCATTATGCTGATGGTGCTCCTGTCGCTGATTATAATCTCACAACACTTTATTGGACATATGCGTTCAAATTGGAAAGTGCATATAAAATTTAGAATCATTGTATGATGTATTTATGACTTTAATCTGCACGTGTGATAACTAATGCCACATCCGCTTTTCTTGGTCCCGCAATATATTAAATATATGTATACATCTATAGCCTTACATATAAAATAAATCAAATGATATACATACATGCAAAAAACGGCAAGAGTTCTCAATATTCAATTTAATTCTGTGGTCATCGAACTTTGCCATAAATTTCACATTTTCTATTTCCGGTGTGAAATATCTAAATTTTTGATTTATCATCGAGGATTCATCAAGTGGGGGTTTGGTTTTATTGCGCGACATCCTATGAACAATTTACATAGGCATTACACACATCCATACATATATGTATGCATGTAAATATACATCTAAGCCATCAAGGACCATAAATGACCCAAAACGTTGAATACAAATTCTCACAACAACAACAACAACGTGATCGAAAATCATGACAATAATAAATCGAAAAATAAATCGATGGTAATTGATAAAACGTCAACCATTGGGAATTGGGAAATCACTAAGGGCCACTGCTGCTCCAACTGGTATAACAACTACACACACATAAATATTGTATATGGAATTGGTGGTGGGGTGGGGGGAGTGATTGGGTTGCTAAAAAGGAATTCCGGATGCAAATTTAGTCTGATGTCCTATAATTGAGGAATCAAAATGTCACCAACAGATAGGTAGGTACAGTGTGTGTTGGAAAGAAAAAATCTTCTGTTAAAAATTATGAGAAAAGAAAAAAAAAATATTTATTATTAAAAAATAGATAAAGAAATTCAGGTTTCAAAACAGAAGAAATTCTTAGTGGATACATAAATAAATTAGATTGAGGTCAGAATATCAAAACCCCAAAAAAGCAAATTATTAAAAAATACAAAACTCAGGGAATCTAAAATTACAGATCTCAAAAACTTATGAGTATTGGCTCTATAACCGCACAGTGGGGTATTCAGCCATAAAACATGGCATTAACCTATTTTATTTTTTTTGAGAAAATAAGAAAAAATTAAATGCCATTTTAAGCCTATATATCAATGCTATCAGAAAAACAAAACATTAACATAATCGGTAAAACGAGTGGAACACAGTGTCATTTCAAAGTCGGTCCTTTTTGAGAGTCCAAGTTTTTTAGTGAAAAAAGTGAAAATAGTGACCTGAGTTTTATTTTTTTTGTGAAAACGGAGCAACATTTTTTATCAAAAATATAATGGAGTTTCAAGAAGCATATATTAACTGAACTAGAAATATTAAAATTTTTACATTTTGTGCAATGTAATATTAATAAAACAATTGTATTATTGAAACAATGCGAAAATAAACATTTTCCATTTATTGTCCATATATTTTGGAAGATTTGTTTATGTTCTTCACCGATCCCCGCTCTGATTTTTATATGTCGTGATAGCTGTATATTTCTATTATTGGATTCAAAAAAAAAATGTTGCCCCAATTTGCCCCATTTCAAAATACATAACAGGTTTTTCCGAAAACCCTTTTTTGAAGAATTTAATGACCTTTTTTTAATTTTTTAGTTCATATACAGGATGATTATCATAAGATATACCAAAAACCTATAACAATTAGGTTGGCTTTGGATAATAAAAAAATTGCATGAGAGAGGGGAGCCCATTTCCCTCCGTTTAGGCGGGAAGGGCAAGTTTTTAAAAACATCACTTAAAACAGAAAAAAAAATATTAAAAAATAACGTTAAGACTTAGAATGGTATGACATACTTTTTTGGAAAGCCAGACATTTCTTCTATAATTCTTATTTTATTTTAAGTTGAGTTTATAAATAGTTTTCGAAAAATTAATATTCAAACTTCAAATTTTAAAAGCAATTCTTTTTTAATTTCAAACTTTTTTTTCTAAAATATTATGTAAATAAGTATATTTTTTTTTGTCAAAATCCAATGCTCTGATTAATTTTTATTAAAAAAACTGAAACCAGGATGCTTAAATGTATCTTAGTTTTTGAGAAATATGGCGGTAAACACATCTGTGTATAAATACCATTCGTTTTTATTCTTCAAAAAGGGGTTGTCAAAAAACTCAATATTTTGAAAGGGGGCAAGTTGGGGCAACTTTTTTTTCTTAAATCCAATAATACAAATATACAGCTATTACCACATATAAAAATCATAGCGGGGATCGGTGAAGAACATAAACAAATCTTCCAATATATATCGACAATAAATGGAAAATGTTTATTTTCGTATTGTTTAAATGATTCAATTATTTATTAATATTACACTGCAAAATTGCAAACATTTTAATATTTCTAATTCAGTTAATACATCCTTGTTTAGATTTCATTGTATTTTTGATAAAAAAATGTTGCTCCGTTGTCGCAAAAAAAATAAAACTCGGGTCACTTTTTTCACATAGGTTAATGCCATGTTTTGAGCCTGAATACCCCACTGTGAACCGGTATCTTGGTCTCATTTAAAGAGTCTCTCCATTTATTCAGATTACTAGCCGACACGACGACATTCAGTTGCGCACCCCATAGCTTCGGGCGTCCTAGTCTATGTCATCGATATCTATCTAGCTTAATCATGGTTTGCCACTCTGTCTCCTACCATAAAATATACTACAAAGAACTTTCTGAGTTGGTTCTTCTTTGCTCACGTAAGCTAGGTGACCAGCCCACTGAAGTCTACCGAGCTTATTTTTTTGACGATATCTCTTTCGAGGTAGATTACCTATACAGTGATACAGGCCAACAATTCTCTCCTTTAGACTTTCCTCTCGAAGGCTTCTAAGAGGTTGGACTGCCTTTTGTAAGCACCCTGGATCGATATATGAAAGAACAGACAGAACCATTGACCTGCACAACAGCAACTTAGAAAACATGTTAAGGTGTCTGGATTTGAAGAGCTTTGACAGATTATGCTCTATTGAGCAGCAGTGCTTGTTTTCTTCTTCCATGTTGTTATCGGTTGCTACTATTCACCCAAGGTATTGGAAGGATTGTACTACTTCAAATTCATTCTACGGTACTTTGATTGTTTGACCAGCAGTTAACGGCATTATGTAATTTGTATTTCTCTCATTAATGTGCAGCCCCAGATTTTGTGCCGCCGGCCGCCGCCGCCGCCAGCTTGATCTGGGTAAAGGAATCGTTTCTGCAGCTTGTTCGGTTCTTCGGATGATGTCGATGTCTGTCGTCTTCCTAAGCCAGTATCTGGCTGGACCTGTTGATGATGGTCCTTCTTGTTTTCGTGCCAGAGTAATGGATTGCCTTTTCCAAATCTAGGTTGAAGAGGAGACATGTCAGGCCATCCCCTTGTCGGACTCTATTGTAGACGTTGATTGGCCTGGATAGCAATTTGGCTTTTTTAATTTGGCTTGTTATATTGGCCATGGCCAACTTAAATAGTCGTGTTAATTTGTTTGCGATGCCGATTCCGGCTGTCGGTTCCGCTTTAAAGCATTAAGAAAGTTTAAAACCGTAAATCCATTTTGAAAATTCAAATTTGGGACAAAATTATTGGACAAAAAATCAATACACCAAGATTTTTGATTTTTAAACTAAACTTTTCTTATTAAAAAAATGTTCAGTATCAAAGTATTTTAAAATTCAATTCAATAAGTAAATATAATTTAAAAATTACCTTAAATACATAATTTATTTTTGTTTTACTGAATAAACATTTGGAGAACCGTTTCAAGAGCTTAATTTTTTTCGACAGTTATTTTTTGTGTGCAATAATTCAAATTATATAATTGAAAAGCTTTCAAAGTATGCCAGTTAAAAAAATTGATTCAAGTAATAAGATTTTACGCTTCAACATACATGAATTTGTATATTTTTTGAAAATACCAATACTTTTTAGAACTTGAAACTTTATAAATATTGCCAGAAAATGTTTTTTTTTTTGTATTTGATTTGCGATATCTCAAAAACGTATTATATTTTTGGTTTCTTAATATTTTACTTTAAAATATAATTAAATACTTGACAAACATTTAAATTTTGAAAAAAAAAAAACCTAAATTTTGAAGAGAATTTAAAATACATTTATGTAGACTTTACCACCCTTTTTTTAAGTTCATCTTCTTTAGACTCTAAGAGAGCTTTTTGGTTACTGACTTTGCATTGTTTTGGTTATAATTTTATTACTAAACTAGCAGACCCGCCCACGAGTTGCTGTGGCTATGATTTTTGTTAAATTGTATTGTAGTAAACTATTTAAGGGGAACAGTACCCTGTTTAAAAATATTTATTGAAAAAAATTGACAGACGTGCGTCGCTGAATGCAAATTGTGTACCAGCACCAAAAATTGAAAAAGTACGAACAATTGAATTTCACTGTATTTACTTAGATACTATTTAGGTCCTCAGACCTACGAAGTCCGTTGGTGTTCCCTAGCGGGACATAGGGCCTCAACTACTCATACTCTCCATCGTGTGCGGTTTCCAGCGATATATTTCAGCTTCCTCCAGCTCTTTCCCAATCTCGCAGATTCCTCCTCAACTGTTCTCCTCCATGTGCTTCTTGGTCTACCATCAACTCTTCTTCCTTCTTGTGTGAGTGGGTATTTAGCTTACTTCAAAATAAATTTAACTTGTACTTTAGCTGTGCTATTATATTGTAGCTTACATGAAACCTACCATAGCGCCATCTATTGAATACTTACTCAATCCATTACATATCGCCATCTTTTAAAATCATTTGGAGCTAACAGATAATTGTGACTGTCAAATAATAAATTGAAATGTAAGCTACGCTGTAAAGAAATTCGCTTAAGGCGCCATCTATTCTAGACTTTTGGAAACTACGATTAATAACAACAATCAACGTTGTTGATCAGTTTATTATTAATTATTAATTATTGGGACCGTTAATTTAAATAATAACTATCCTATCATCTAAGTTGGACCAAATTACATATACATATATGTCAACTTTCATGAATATCAGTTGAGTTGTTTTTGAGTTCATTCAAGACATACACACGGACATTGAATTTTTATATATTAAGATTACTCTAAGCCAAAGATCGACATTTCGTATTCCTAAATTTTGGAAAAAAATCATACATGTCAATTTGATGACATTTAATATATCAAAATTACAAAAAAGCAAATATTTTCAATGTACATATTTTTTTAAATTAATAATAATTATAAGTCACTTATTTGTTTTTTGAAAATAGAAAAATGATTTAATTTTAAAGAAATTGAAAATAATTGAGTGTTTTTAATAAAATTAAATAAAAATATAGAAACATTTTGTTTAACTTCTACCAAAAATAAAAATATTACTTTTTAATATACAAAATGTTGAAGTAATTTTTTCAAGTATTTATCTTAAATTTTCTCGTTTTGTTAATTTTGACATTTATCTTGTCAAAAATTTTATAATCAAATCAAAAACTATGTACATTTAGTATTATTTAGTATACACCAAATTACTGATAGAAATTAGGAACTTGTGGAGACTTGAGGTTTTGAACGCAATTTTTAATGTTCTGTTTCTCAGGAACCACTTTTGACATTGCATACAAGCAATCTTAAAAAAAGTTAGTTTCCAATCGCTATATCTCCGTTAAATCGCGTTACAGAGGATGCATTCTAATCTCAGATTCTGTAACTATCTAAGCATTTTCTTTCCAACCACACTGTTATAAGCTTTGTCAAATCAAACAATTGAATAATTTTGTCATATAAATTCAAAACCGTTCATTTGGGACATTGTTTATTTTTTTATATTCCTCTCTACGCATATTTCTTTTCAATTTTGAACCACGAAACTGAATCAGTTCTCATTATAAGCTTATGGACGGCAGCTTGTGGTGTGTGGCCAGGAGCACACACAACACATCCCCCCATGGGAATCTAACCTCGGGCAAACGTACTTTTAGTTACACAAACACATTGACATACGACATCGTATGTATTGTATACTTGTGTTCATGTGTCTAAAAATCACGGTGACAATGTCCAGTCCATGCATTTTCCACTCGAACGGATGTAAATTACATTCAACTAGGAAAATGGAAGAGAATCCAGGACATATCGGACTCCTAATAGGTCGAACAGTTATGGGTAATTTGCCTGTCAGTGATTTTGCAGTCACTATCACGTCGCTCGTGAGTGTACTTCACCTCCTCCTGACCAGAGAGTAATACTCGTACTTTGGTGACACTCTTCATTACATTTTCAATGGTCTATCTCTGTACATACTCTCAGGACAGGAAGGTAGGGACAGGGAGGTCTAGGTACACCTAAGACTGAAGAACTTAACCCAGGTCAAGATGTTTCAGGTTAAACAGAATGACATCAAATAACCCCTAAGAGCGATAGTGCCACCCGGTATTACCCGACACCCGGAAGGGCGGCGGCGGCGTTGGAGAACATTCAATGTTCAAGTTGGAGTAACACTCCGACTCCGACTCGGACTCAAGTATCTCGGTCTCGGACGCACACGAGACACGACTGAGAAGTTGAATGCTTGAGTATCCCAGCCCAGCCAGAGACACTTAGGACTAAATTATCCGAATGGAATACGTTATGTGGGAGCCGAATTGGGTTCTGTTGTGATGCGGTTGCGATTGAATCAATAATTATAATTACACGCTTGGCCAGGAGCGATTAGCATAATATAGCAAACGGATTTGCGGATGCGGAAAGGATAACAAGATAAATGTTATTGGCTAATGGATGGCGATGTTGAGAAGCACAATTACGGTGTGGACATAATTATCGACTGTGTTTGTGTCCGTTGGACGCAAATATATAGATACCTACAACAAAATACCATATCCAGGTCCGAACTGGAATATATGCATCAGGATTTTAGGATGCGAGTGTGTGTTGCCAGGATCTTGTTCAATAAAATATGACATCGGGCCTGGGTAATCGGTATTGATTAATGTGCGACTATAAGGATAAACGAATGACTACATTAACTGGGAGTTGGAGAACATAACATGATTCAATTGGTGTGTGTGGAGGACTAATGTCAAAGCTAATGTTTCATTGCAGGACTAAATCAATATGAGTTATGTGTGGCATATCCATATGCCTTTGCGAGTGGCTTATTTCCCGAAAAGGGGTATTATAATGTGGGAAAGGTCTAAGTTATGTATTTACAAAACACAACATTAATATTTGATAAGTTTCTTTAGCTACTGCCGGTATTTTTCAATCGTATCCTGGCGGAAAAAAATGGGAATTGGAATATTAGAAATCTCTTATCAAAATAATAAATTCTAACCAGAAACACAGTGTGAATCATTTCGGATTGGGAGTACGGATGACTCTCACTTTTCTCCCCTTTTACAGTATTTATCCTTAAGCTCTATATGTTTTTTATGTTTATGTAAATATTTGTTCAATAAATTTTTGGCATAGAATTGAGGTTAAGATCTGAAGCAAAAAATTGCTGTAGACAAAAATTTGTGGGTATGTCTTGACATATCATTTATTGGCTTATTCTCAATGCTCATGCAAATGTTGCTTAGCATTGCCAATTTACACAGTTTTCTTCAATATTTTCAATTCTATGTTCACAAATGTGCTCTAATGTACCCTTAATATGTGAACTGTCAAATAGTTTGCTCAGAATTGTCAAGACATAAATACAGAAATGGCTACAAATTCAAATCCAGTTTTAATTTTGGGACATCGTTAGGTGTCAGTTTGAAGCAAATTAAATCTTTCTTAATTTTGGGACACTTTGTATATTCAAGCTCTCAACTAGTGCGCCTAAATCCAATTACAAATATTACGTGGAATTCAAATTTCATCTCCATCTTCATCTTAATTTTGGGACACTATCAATTCTTTCTTTGTTGGCATATGTATAAAGAACTGTACTTGTAAACTTCTGGACTGGGTTGCCAACACTCACTTTATTGCAATATAAACTAATTATCAGCTGTCAACTGGGTAAACCAATTTCAATTTAAAACTTGGTGAAAATTAAAAACTTGTTTTAGTTTGGGACAACCTAAATTCATCAGCTGTCAACTAGGGACTCTAACATTCAACAGCAAAAATGAAAATTACTTCAATTCTTCAATTTTGGGACACTCTTTACTGACAAAAAGTGTTATTTAATTTTGGGACATTCTAAATTTTCAGTTTTCAACCAAGTGTTGTATGTAGGGATACCAAAACAATCATTTACAGAAATAATTCAAAGTTCACCTCAGTTTTGGGACATCCCTTCTAACTTGTGTGTTTTAGGTTGGCAAGGCTTTAATTTCAAGTGAGTCAAATTATACCGTTTAAATAGTCAATTGTTAACTTTTGTGTTTAGGGTTGTCAAAACTCAACTGCAGACAAGGACATTCAATACCTTACAACCTTATATTCCCCACCCTTATATTGAATGGAAGATACACCCAAAAATCGATAATTCGATCCTTTAGAAGTTTCTCCGTGTTAGAAAATTGTTGGTCTTACTTCTATGTCCTTAAGAAGGCACTTACAAAGTCTGGTGTCGTTTTATAATTCATCAAAAATGTTGAAAACAACACACTTTCTGAATGTAACGACTCTTATTTTTATAGCAACTCCTTAAAAATTCCCAAACATTATCCAGGACCTAAAAAGAAAGTCGCAGTAATTTCAAATAAAATGCACGGCACATCCAAATCCAAAATTGAGAAAAATAAATGCATCAACTTTCATGGTCTTGCCCGACGCATTAACCTTAACCTTTTGTTCTTTGCTTCCCTATCCATGGTACCTATCTAACTTGCTACACAATTGTTTCCTTTGTCCATTGAGCAGAAGCAGGAGCCCATTAGAAATAACCATTTGATTTCCATTTTCTATATTCCTGTTGAATGATAATGGCTTTAGTCGAATTCGAAAAGGAACTTTGGCGTTTATGTCGTCGAGGACGTCGAAGAACTAGAATGAAGTTATGCAGGTCCCGTTCGACACCGCCGCCGACGACGTTCGGTTCCATGAACGTAATTTCTAAAGAAGCAAAAATATAAAACGCGCAATGAGCACTTGTAAGCGGCTATAATTCAATTTTATAGAAACCCCCCCAAACGTCCAGCTTTAGCAGAAAGCAGACCCTTTACGACAAGGAACACGAACAGGATTCCAAAAAAAAAGGATATTCTGCGACTTTTCGCATTCAGCAAGAACCTCTTTCTTAGTGTGACACAATCATCTTTTGTGGAAATGGGTCTGCTTCTTTTTTTTTTTGTGACGGTGATCAGGTGTGGCTGGAAGCGGAACTGCATTTGGTTTTTGCCAAAAGACAGAGGCATCCTTGAATTTTTAAACCTGCCTGCCTTCTACTATCAAGGAGCATCAGAATTATTTGTCGACAAAGAGATACGGTAATCGTTGGTCGTCCGACGACAACGACTACGACTACGACGACGACGACGGCCATAATCATTTTCCCCACCTGGGAAGAGATTATACGGGAACTATGGTGGTCGTCCTTGGCATCCTTGGAGTCGTAATTGCGCCATTAAGAGTTCGCATAAATTTCACGCTGTCTTCTTCCTGGCTAAGGGATAAGACATATACCGATTTAAGGATTCCTTTGTCTGTTGATGGTGATGATGGTGTTGAGCTGAGCTCTGGGATAGTTTATATATGTCTTATATCTCTCTTTGAATTCGAGTACCTACTCACCTCCTCGCTCGCTGGTGGTTTCTGGAGGGTTTTCGGATGCGAAACGCGTTTAAAACTTAACTGCAAATTGAGTTCCATATGTCAATCACTCAAACAACCAAAGCAGTTCTATATGTGTATCATTAATGCTGGTTCGTTAGATTCCCCTTTTCTGATTTCTGGAGTATCTATCATGTCGTATGCTGCCAACGCCCGCCATCGCGTCGTCGTCGTCGTCGCCACCGTCACGTCCTCGGTTCCTCTGAACTTCATTGCCTCGCTGCCGCCCACCGAACGACGACACCCGCCGACGCCACCAAAAAAGGATTCGAGTTCTCATGTCAAACGAATTGAGAGCATTAACATTTTCGACACGTACTTGGGAGTAGAGCCTAGGCACTGTTGTCGAAATCAATGATTTTGCCAAGTTCATGACCGCAATCATAATCAGAACTTAGTCGTTGTCGTTGCCGTTCTCGTCCTTATATAGTCCTTTTTGACAGAGCAGTGATTTTGATTCGATTTAACTGATGCGGGGTGATGGTTGATGATGGTGTGCTTGCCGCTCCGAACTTGTTTAACATACCCGACCACGACGACGACGATGACGCCGAACATAAAGGGAAGTTATTTTATTTTTTTCTTTGTAAAGGACTTTATTAGAGTTAGAGAGGATTTTGTTGATTTGAATAGTTGGGTACTTTTGGGAAGTGCGGCATATTAACTTAACCACAAGTGTTACAGAGAGATACGTACATATGTATGTTGTGATGGAGTATATGGTCGTGATTTGAAAAATTAGAAATTTTTTGGGAACTAGCGGAGGGGGGTGTTTGAAAATGAATGTGTGTGAGAGCAATCACATAAAGTAATTGAAATTACATTAGGAAATTACCTACTTTTTCAGGACAAAGGAGATTTGATCTAAAAAAAATCAAATTTAAAAAATTGCATTATTATTTTTTAAATATTTTTGAGACATATTAAAAAAAAAAACAATCAGACGTTATTTTTAGGGCTATTGTAGTAGACATGACCATTTTCAAAGTTTATGATGAAAAGCTCAAAGAATATGCACTCGCCTGGTTTTCTTAAAAATGACAAAAACTCATTTTCAAAAGTTATAATATCGAAAATTGTCATGGTAATTACAAATTGTGTAAAAATAGTAAAAATGCCAAAACTTGACTTTATTTAATGAATTTTGCTGTCAAAAGTGCAATAAAGGTCTGCCAGAAGAAACGGTTAGCAAATTGAACTTTTCAATGGCTTCAACAGTGAAAATCATTAGAATGTGACTTCGAGAAGATTAAGGAACTGGAAATTGAAGATTAAATCCTAGAAATGAGGAACCACCTTATTTAGGGCTCTGTTGCATGGAGTCATAAAGGATACGAGAAAGAACTTGAGCAAGCTGTTAATTGTGGACCTTAAGTCATCTATGTTGGCCACTAAAAAGTGGTAAAACAATATCAATATCAATATTAATATCCAGCTTTTAAACGTTTGTCCTATTAAAATGTCGTTTTTTAGAAGCGGGCTTGACAGCCCGATGATTTTCTATGCACCCCCGGTTTTATTCAAAATTGCACCAAGTGGGAAATATTCTGGTGTTTAAGAAGCAGACGATGTCTTGGATTATTTCGAACACCAGAACAGGAGTACAAAGATTATTATTCCAACCTAAGCCTTATACATCGGACTTGATTATGTACAGTGGCCAGTGGCCAAGAATACCCATTTGTTTTATACTGGAAGTCGGAAGAGAAAAAATGATGTGTCCAATTATTTTAAGGCAGTGTCATTGTTCTACAGGTGAAAAGTCTGCAATTGGTTAAGTTCTTGACATTGAAACTGAGGGAATATTCCTGCGTTTTAAATCAAATTGATAAGAGTTATCACTTAATAGCTTCCAATAACCGAGATCCAGCCCTGGTATCATGCAATCGAAAAGTTTGCAATGGATTTTTAAAAACCGCAAATACAGACTTGACATATGTACAATGTACATTTGTAGTATAATGCTTTGTTTATGTTAAAAAATATTGTTTTGAATTTTATTAAGAACTGCACAAAAACAATTCGCAGAAATTTATTTATACTATAATGTACTGGAATATTTTTTTTGATGTCTATAGATCTTTATTTTTCATTGAAAAAGCTAATTTTGGTGTACTTTAGTACTTAGAAAAACAAATTATTATCTTTAACAATTACCTCGGACTTGGATCAAACTGAATGAGGTGGAATACATACGATAAAGATTTTTTCTATTTAAGACCAAGTAACCAAAATAGACTAAAAGCAAAAACATACAATAATATAAACACAAAATAAGAGCCAGACAGAAAAAAATAAACGTGATAGGTCATCAGTTCCAGTATTAAGTGGAAAAAAAAGCATTAAAAGTAATAACAAAATAACAGCATAAATCCACTCTTATATCGAAAATGATACCATCCGATGCAAAATAAGTCATTTTGGAATTAAAGACAAAAATAAATTGACAAAAGTTAGTATCTGCAGAACACAAGAAAAAACTAAATAAGTATGCAAGTACAATTTTTTTTTCTACTTGTGTTTTTTTATTCCATCAAAATCAGCTATAAATTGATATAAACAATTCAAATAATATCTTGCAGTTATTTCAGTCATTATTGCGTTTAAACTTTGCCCATTATCTGTAAACTGATCCTTGTTGCCACAGAATTATTTTTAAATTTATTGGGATTTTTTTTGAACCGAAGAATATATAATATTTTCTATTTTAGTTCCAGATTATCCAAAGTTTCCCAAAATGTCCTTTTAGCATTTTTCCCCAGACGAATAATTTTCGTGAGATAAGTAAAACCTTAGAACAATTTTACCTTTGGATACTTTACTTTAACCCTTTTATTTATACAAGAAAAGAGGTGACATTTTAAAAAGTTTTTATTTGTTTCTAGTTCTAAGGACACATTTTTGAATACTCAGTCAATTTTTAGGCTTCCTTTGAAGCTTGAAGTTTTCAATGGCTGACTGGTGACGTTTTTTTTCAGATTGTTAGATTCAAGTCATAAATCTTCTATTGGAAGAGAAAATTAACCGTTTAGTCAGTTTTGCAAAAAGTTTAGTTCATCTTGAACAGATGAAGAGTAAAAAACACCAACGAAGGTACACTGGGCGTATGAGTACTTTTCTAATGTTTTATTAAATTGTCTTCCATTTTTTCTTGTTTGATTTCGTTTTCATTATAAAAATGAGTAATATGATAATTTTTCTTGTGTCAAAGACTTATTCATTTAAAAAATTAAAATTGTTAAAAAATACTCTTAAAAATAATTTCGAAACTTGACTTAAATATTTGCTTATTTGATGCTGATTTAAACTATTAACAATAAGGAATAAATGTTGAACAAAACTTATAATTTTTTAATTGAATCAAATTTTACTTTCATTGATAACTATTAAAAGTGATGAACGATAAAACACCATTTTGCCAACTAAACGTTTTACGATCGCCTAATTAAAATCGTAGTTCTATAAAAAAATTCTGCAAGCTCAGCGCTTTTTGGGTTTTTTTCCAATAAAAAAGTGAGCTCCATAAATACGCATAAAAATGATTTATGTTATGTTCCAACGATGCATGATGGAACAAATAAAAGTCTAGTTACATATACCTTATACGAGTACTCGTACCTTTCAATGAAAAAAGGGTTTTTTCCAAACTTTATTCGCGTCCATATAAATTCACGTTGAATGTATAAGTTACAGACACTATATGCCGGTACTGGTACTGGCATCGATAAAAAAATGTCATTTCCTCGAAAAGGCACAACAACTTCATTTCAAAATCGAAGATATATGTTCTGATCCGAAGAAATTACATTCAATAAATATCCTTCGACTATGGAACATGATCCACCCTACGCAATTGAATTGACAACGTTTCTTTCAAAAATACAACGAAATAAAAAAAAAAAAAATATGATGATGATTTTTTCAACACAGAGGCGGTATAGCCGCGGCAGCACCAGCACGAGCACCAGCGGGAACAGCAAGAGAATTTTTCAATTCAATTTTGTCTCGCGTATCCTGTGAATCGGCTAATATGTCATTTTCACTACATTCACCTTCATGTTAGAGCGAGTGTTATCTGCATCACAGGATAACTCACACCCAACACTAACGTGAGCGGCAGCGTATGCGGCGGATGAATATTTACTTCCATGCTTGCCTCCCACCATCGAACCATCAGCATCCCCATCCCAATATGGCGACGAGACGCGTCTCCTTGTCGCAACAAGGATAATAATTTATCAATTGACACATCCCATGATTTTTTTTTCTGCTGCTGCCATCCGCTCTCATGGTACACAACATACAGCTATGGGTGGCCTTTTATGGGCGTGTATATATAATAAGCAAGCAAAATCCGTTCTGACAGTCAAATCCTGTCACGTAGACAGGAGCTCTACACAGCTCTACACCCTGCTCCCTGTTTCATCTCCAATCAAACAGAAAGTGCACTGAATGTTTTTTCTTCTACTTTCTTTATTTATTTTTTTTTTGTGAGGATTCTTCCAGCTTTCAGCTCTCGCAGGATGTGTGGGGATCTCTTCTTATTTATTCCTTTGAATTATTTACAAAAAAAAGAAGAAAATATAAGAAACAACAATAAAATCAAACATCCTTCGCACGTAGCCAAGACTTGTCATGTGGGCAACATCCCTGTGGACATCTCCAATAGCATCGCATCGGTAGCGAAGAAACGGGAGTATGCAATTCTTAGTTTACAAAAGTAGGTACACCCGGAATATCCTTAGGACCAGGACGTGTTTATCGTAATGACAGGACAATTTTATCCGAGCAATAAATGAATATCTTTGTAATTCGTTCCGTAATCGAATGAGACTGCAAGTGGGATACTACCTAATTCCGCTGCTCCCATTATCCTTTATCCCAGTTCCCCTTCCCAGTCGTGTACCTATAGTACTGAAGACTCAATATGAGGATAAATCGGTCTATTTGTGACGCACTGTTGCAACGGATAAGGCGAGAATTCTATTTTTTTGTTTATTGTCTTTCTAACGGACAAAAATTGCACATATTCCTACTTATTCGTCGGGAAAACAAAAATGAAAGAAAAACCGTAAATGTCCAATAAATTAAGAACTAGGATAGAACTTGTCTACCATTATCCTGTTGGAATGCTTCTTTGCCGAGAGTTTTTCTATATACGGCGAATTTTCAAAAACTCTTCTCATGTCTTGTCTTAGATTTTACGATGGGAAACATTGCAGATGGTCGGTATAGCTAGTATAAGTATCTATAGCCGCTTCCGGTTGTTTTTGGTTGCTTTTGTTTTTTTCTTCTTCCGGTTTTGAAAAGAAGAAGTGCGTTATAACTTAACTGAGACTGAGAGCATATCCTTGAATCCAGTATAGTGTTAGTGTCCCAAGTGCAGGATTTTGTGGTTTATTGGGGAAACAATTTTACCTCTTTTTTTGGGGGGAGGTGGGAGTTGAGAATGTGTGTTTTTTTAGACAGTATCAAAAAAAAATGTGGGTATATTTTACGGGAAAGTGTTAAGGTAGATTTATCTTTAAGAATTATTGTTTTTATATTTTTTTACTTTCAGAATCTTGGACCATATTTGTTGGAGAAGAATATAGTGTAGCGTTGAGAGCATGGGAGTGGTTTTGTGGTATGAATGGGGGAATCTAAATTTATTATAAACACTAGATGTACTTTTGAAACAATACAAGAAATCGATCGGCAAATAAATAAAATCTAAAATGTTTTCTAAAAATGTGTTTTATAACATTACTACCGAATTTTAAAGTATTAAAAATAAAACTTTTATAAAATAAAGAAGTAGACGGTAAAATATAAAATGCAAAATATAAAATATAAAATATAAAATATAAAATATAAAATATGAAATATAAAATATAAAATATAAAATATAAAATATAAAATATAAAATATAAAATATAAAATATAAAATATAAAATATAAAATATAAAATATAAAATATAAAATATAAAATATAAAATATAAAATATAAAATATAAAATATAAAATATAAAATATAAAATATAAAATATAAAATATAAAATATAAAATATAAAATATAAAATATAAAATATAAAATATAAAATATAAAATATAAAATATAAAATATAAAATATAAAATATAAAATATAAAATATAAAATATAAAATATAAAATATAAAATATAAAATATAAAATATAAAATATAAAATATAAAATATAAAATATAAAATATAAAATATAAAATATAAAATATAAAATATAAAATATAAAATATAAAATATAAAATATAAAATATAAAATATAAAATATAAAATATAAAATATAAAATATAAAATATAAAATATAAAATATAAAATATAAAATATAAAATATAAAATATAAAATATAAAATATAAAATATAAAATATAAAATATAAAATATAAAATATAAAATATAAAATATAAAATATAAAATATAAAATATAAAATATAAAATATAAAATATAAAATATAAAATATAAAATATAAAATATAAAATATAAAATATAAAATATAAAATATAAAATATAAAATATAAAATATAAAATATAAAATATAAAATATAAAATATAAAATATAAAATATAAAATATAAAATATAAAATATAAAATGTAAAAATAAACTGTTTTTTTTTTTTTTATTTCGCATCAAGGAACATACTTTGAAAAAGTTAAATGAAAAATTCAATTGAAAAGTTTTTTGTTGGCTTTAAGTCAATTTGAACGGCTCAAGGTATGTAAATAAAATTAGTTGAAGTATGTTCCTTAATCTTAATAATGCCTTCTACCAAAAATCCAAAAAAATAAATATCAAGCATGTAGGTATACAAGACTTGAACACTTTTAAGAATTCCACTTATTTTTATGTTTAGTATACCTGTTCGTTGAATTTTTGAAATGTTCTTCCTCTTAAATTCTTAATAATACTTATTTTCTTCATTAAAATTTTAACAACGCGAAAAGCTTTGAAAAAGAAAAACTTTTGGAAACTCTTAAATACTACGATTTTTTTTACAATATTATTTTTACAGAACTTATTACTTAAAACAAATCACCGCTATAATTTAATTTTATTTCAATCCAATTTCACGCTTCACAGTACAAAAACATCAAAAATGAAGCCATAATTTTCCGTCGATTAAACGCTTATTAAATCTCTTATATCAGTTTATCTTGTTATTAATAAAATAAATGTCTTTTGACTTTTTTTCGCATCACAGATAATAACGTCGTTCAATTTAAGTGTTGATATTTTCATAAGCAAGAAAGTAAGTAAAAAAAAAAAAAACGAAGCCATCTCAATGCCATCAATCTTCAGTTTAAGAACCTTTATCCTCGTCCTTATCAGCGGCCGTATCCGTATCCATATCCGCGTCCGCGTCCGCATTGAAATGAAACACACGAACCATTACCTTCTCAAATAGAAAACTGTTAGACATTCTATTGAAAAGTATTTACAAACAAATTTCATTTTTTTTTTGTTTCTCTCTTTTCAATATAATGAGCTTTCTCTATAATAAGTGGCAAAGGAAAAAGATTGCAAAGAGCATCAGGATCAGCGACCAGGACCTCCTGAAGAACAAACAGGAAACTGCAAAGCACAGAAATAAACTTGAAAATGTTTGCACTAACAAACATCATCATAATCATCAACATGTAAATGTAAAGTTCATTGAGAACAAAGGAAAAATGAAATATAGAAAAATTTTTATCCTTAGTGTGATGACTGATGACGTTACAGGATGTACAGTGTACACACACAGATAGAATATACACTAACTGTTGTCAGTACTGTACTTAAAGAAAGTCTCTATACTCTTTATAAGACATATTACGCAAAAGGGTAATTAAAACGGAACGAAAGATAAACATCATTTTCTCAAGAGTGACTCGAGTAAATAAAAGTTTTTGAAGGACCAAAGAGCGAGGAGAAAGGACCCAGCATACGAGTACTGAAATGGATGGTTTGTTTTTTACATTTCTTTAAACTTTCTCGAAAATATGATGGTAAATAATTTATAAACAAATAATGATGTTTGCCATTTTCTGGAAATCTCAAGTTTACATCATTTGAGGGCATATTAACTTCGTAGGCGTATGTGTGTGGTTTTACTTGAAGCTTAGATACAACTACAAGTCAGTCTTACATACATATTTGTTTGCGTGTATTGCACGTGATGAATTTAATTTTGAATGCATGTATTCGTGTTTGGTAGGGGTTGTGTAATTATTTGAAATTTAATTTAAATTACTTAAAGTTTAATTAAAAATATTTGGTAAATTTGTGAGTAACATATTGAAAGGTATGAGTACAGTTTTCAATTTAAAACTCCTTTATACTCTTATAAGAGAATCCTTTAAAAGCAAAGAGTTTTTAAGAAACATTTTGAACTCTTAAAAAACTTCAAGATTAACAAAAATTTGATTCGTAATTGTCCTTTTATTTTATCCAGACTTTTCCATATTAAGATAATAAATAATTTTTTTGCTAGTTTAGCTTTCGTATGAGTTTATCTGGAACAGTGTATGAATGAATCTTTTCTAAAACGTATAAATGTCAAGCATCATGATGATGATGCTGGCTTGAATATACATACATAGATATGTAGCCATTTTATGATTTTATTTAAATAATATAAATGGAAGAGGAATTGGATTTATTAAACTAGAAAATTTTAACACATAATAATTTTTTACCAAGAAAATACCACAACAACTTTAATTTCGTACTTTGATTCCTTAAAGTATGTTGATTCCATTTTAATATGAAACCCGTATTAAAACTACAAACTAAACATTTAAGACTACGTCATGTTTTATTGATTTAAAGTTAAAGTTAAAGTTTCATATCCTCTTTGTCATTTCTGTTGTAATTAACACAAGAAAAATAACATTTTTTCTAGTAAAATAGTGCGTATACGCCTGAGTGTACGAGTATAAAGACTTTCCTAATTCCAATATTAAAATGAGAAGCAATATTAATTTTTATCGAGCTTATGCTGCTCGTGCTTTCTTAAAGGCATGTGTTTTTTTTTAGTACGATTTTAATTTGTTAAGTGTTTTTTTTTTATAATTATTTTTGAGCTCCCTTAAGTTAACGGCAGGTTCTAAGAAAATTGTGTATTCTAAATTACATTAAATTAAACCAGAAAATTTCTTAATTTGTAGAACAAAAAATGTATGGTTTCCTTGAAATAGATTTCTTTTATTTTCAATCCCGATAGAATGGCTGAAGGGATCTGAATGAAAGATAGATTATAGTCTTGAAAAGCACATAGACTAATGGTTTAAACAACTATCACATGAACTTCGGTTGTACTGCCGCTCAATCCACTTTTTGATACAAAATTGCATGGAAAATCGATTAAGCAACAAATTGGGGCGAGACGAAGTTTGCTCGGCCCTCTAGTAATTAATAAATTGTAAAATTAAACGAAATCAAAAGAAAACTTGATTTAAAAATTGCTCATACGCCCAGTTTACAATATACACTTTTTTTTTATTTTTAAATTGAGTCAATATACGACCATGGTCTGAAAATTTAGAGACAGATATGAGACATTTTTTCTTCAACTTAGATCTCGTAGTCTCCTTCAATGCCTACATACTTCCCGCAGCTATAAATCTCCTAAAGCTGTTTCGGCAACGTTTTAATTTAGTTATCCCAAAATTCAACTGTGGTAAATGATGGTGCAGAGGCCCCATATACAGAGTCCAAATCATCTTTGATTTGCGTAGGCGTATTGATTTTCAAAAACAAATGTTGAAAGACAGCTCGATTTTAACATTTTTATAAAAACACTCACATTGACGAATTTCATAGATTCTCAATTGAGAACAACTGCTCGTTCAAAACTACTGAGTAAATGAAAATATTGAATAAATACTTTTACTAAGTTGGCTGCAGTTTATGATCAATTTGAAAAATGAAAAAACCACCACACGATATTTGGCAAATGTCAATATCAATGAAAGCGTTCAGAGACACAGAGTTTATAAATGAGACACTACATGGGCGGTTTTCTTGGGTGATTAAAGTTTAGATGAGCACGTGAACCTTTGTTGTAAAAAATACCGACACTGGTGTGTAATAGAGTAAATTTTTGCAATTTCGCAATCAAAAAATGAGTTGCGTTGAAATCTTGTTAAAAATTAGTTTTTTAAAATCCAATATAAGACTTTAAATCAAAAAGTGTTGCTTTTTTAAGTGAAAAAAAAAAAATGGTTTAAAATTTAATTTCGTAAATAAACTCTTAGTAATATATTGGCAAACTTAATCCCCTTTTCTCATTACCTTTCTTTCTCTTCTTTTCTATGATTAAGTCACTGGAACACTTTCAAAGTGAACAAAGCTAATTATCTAAACTATACAAAAAGAATCACATCCTACTTCGGGAAGTAGCACAAATACAAATAAACACACACACCAATATATGCCAAAGTATTATATCCTTAACAGAATATCAATTTCCTCTAGTGACAATATGCGACACAGGATATTTATATCAATCCTTCCTTTTGCTCATCAAACGGTGAAATCAATTAAAACTAATCGGCTTAGCTTTGTTTTCACATCGATCCAAATACAAGCGTTGAGCGTATACACGCCCATACTACATACATAATTGGACGTTTATATTCGAAGACTTAAAACAGGCGGGATGTGGGTGAATTGTAAGGAAGGGTAACGAACACTTCATTTTCTATATGAACACAAAAAATCAGGATCTTAACTATTTTTATCGTCCTTTGTAATTACCAGCAGAGGAGCAGCTACTTATAAAAAGGAATGCATTCATTTCATAGAGGTAGGTACGTAACGTTGCTCGAATAGGTGTGTCATAAATTTTGTCGGGATATAAATTTTATTGCCGTCGAAAAGATGCTTTCAAAACGATGACTTCCTAAAAGAATGAGCTTCTTTTATTATACATACATAGGAACTGGTTTGCTTGTATTTGGTTTGGTCCTTGGTCCTTGGTAGTTTGGTTGGCGCGGTGCATCAAATAAATTGCAGAAATTTATGGTCAAAAAGTTCTCACCATTACATTGCATTGCATCGTTGTCGTGTAGCAGCTCGCAGCTTGCAGTAGCAGTCGGAGTCGAAGTCCCAGTCTCTGTAGTCCGTCGCCGTCGTCTTCCTTGGGCGGTGTAGTAATAATCTGGCGAATATTTCTACCAACCATTAAACTGTAGCATCTTATGAAATCCCAATCTTTTTGGAATGTGTTTTTTGCTTATAAACCGAATCGGGTTAAGAATTTGGTGACCATCTTCCTAAAATTCAGTTTTATTAAATTTAATGCACTTTTTACCATTGGCGTTGGCAGAAATTTGTCTAAGAGGGGTCAAGAGGTGAGAAAAATCTAACTCGTCTCCTGAAATTGATATTATACAAAAGACTGAAAAGACCGAAAAAGCTTTTAACAGTGATATTTGGAAGTGAGATCGATACTGCGTAGTTGTCAAAGGATGAGAGTATTTTAAATTAAAAGGGCGAGGGGTGCAAGTCATCCCTTCCAGGTAAAATGCTTCTTACTCACCTAATTTTGATCTTGATTTGGAAAAATCATATTCAGAGTAACTCAATACAATATTTTTCTTGGGATGGTCACTATAGCCTATAGGACTCTTAAGAAAAGTCAAAAATTCCCCCCACTCCCCTTTTCCAACTCTTACAACGGGAACTTCATAAACTATCTTGTTCATGTGGTAATCATTAAAAAAGTTTTCTTTCCTTACTTTTGGAGAATTATAGCTACTTTAGCTCCTGTGTGTTCCACATTCCTTCCAGTTTTCATTTTATGGAATCTCTTAAGAATGTTGCCAGATGTTTTTTTTTTTTTCTGTTGTATCCCTAGAAGATTTGTAAATATTATCTGTATGTCTATGTATAGTAGGTATATAGATGAAGGCTTGAATGCCTTGGAGAAAAGCTAAAGCCTTCTTGATGATAAACTATTTTTATGGCAATAAAAATAACTTAACGAGTAATGTTAGTTGGTCAAGTTTGGTTGGTGTCTCTCTTACTCCTTTTTTGACTGTGTAATGATTTTTGTTTTTCACTGTTTTATATTGTAATAATTTGAAAAGTTAGAATGTTGAAGTTTTTGGAATGAAAATGATTTTAACGTGAACAGGTGGTTTTTGATTATTAAAGACTCATTATTGTCATGGGGATGATGATGGAGTAATTTTAATCTTATAAGCTCATTTTGTAATGTGTTTGTCTTAAGGTTTGAGGGGAGAAAATTCAATTTTCCTCTACTTCATAATTGACAACAGGTTGTTTTGAAACATAAGTAGTCATGCCAAGTGGTTGTGAATAAAGTGGGTCAAGTAATTTAAGTTTCTTTTTTCAGGAAAACTGTCTTCTATCGTGAAAAATTATTGTCTCAAATTATTCCGCATTAAATAATAGTCTTAATTTATTTAATTAAACATAAAACCAATTGTTGAAGGATAATGAAATATTAATTGAATTTTTATTATGGCTCCTACTTAGAGTAAAGGTCCTTATTCCTTACGCGGTTTTGGCTTGATTTTGCCGAATACGCATTGGATTTCGTCACTATACCAACATAATTTTCAGATCATAGATACTGAGTTTAGGGATAAAAGCTACTGTCTTTTGTCAAAATTCACTTTTAGTGGAAATTGTGGTCTTTGCTAAATTGATATTTTCGACTTTTTATTTACATCATTGACAGGAATTGCGACGTGTGGTTTACAAAAACAATTAAAAAGCCTATAATTTAATGTTATGTTATATTTGTAAAGATAAGGGGTTGCCATAATGTTTTAAAAATAATTTCGGGTAATTGTCCACTGTCGTCAACAAAAATGAGCTCATTACTGAACAAAATTGTCTTCTGTAACCGGAATCGGTGTCCATCTCGTTTTTTGCTCATTCTCCTTACGTGTGACGCTCTGGATGGTTGTTTGGCTTCAATGTTTGCACGAGTTGGATTTTCAAAGCCCGCAAACCAAGATTCGTCGGCAAAATCTTCCATAAAGTGAATGTACCCAGCTCCAAGTGTAACGCGCGATGGACTCATTCAGGTCTTCTTCGATACTCTGCTCCATAGTAGCAATAGCGTCTTCGAAGTTTGATGCTAACTGTTCAAATTCTCTGAAGATGTTCATTATCCACTAGAGTAAACGTGGTGAGAAACCGATCCATTGTTGCTCAAATTACCGACTCTCCGACACTGGGCGATTATGTCGACCGAACATTAGACACAGCGTACGATGCGTCTCGCCAATTAAACCATTATTTTGGTGACAAATTTTCAAATGTTTTCCTGGAGTAAGTCTATTTATTATGAAATGTCAAACTAAACTGATCATAAATCAACTGACAGCCGTCAAAAAGACCAATTAAGAAAATAGTATTGAAAGATTGAAAATCACACAACTAAAAAAGAACCCTTTATTTTGATGCACAGGAGACTTGGCGCCAAATTTTTGACACAGTCTACTTTAAACTGGAATTTGTTTATAAACAAATACATATGTAGTGTAGGTACATACATAAATGTCAAATTTATGAGTTTATCAATCAATTGATACAGTTTTGAAGGTTTTCATATACATACGTATGATGAAGAATAAATAAAATATTTAAGATTGTACTGATGAGTTTGTTACCTACTTATTTACATCGGCAGTAAGAACATTTTTTCTTAAAACCATCGTAAGATTTGATTCAATAGGTTTTTTTGACGGATCATGCCTGATTGACTACTGTCAAATTGCTTTGTCATTTTTGTCCAGTATCGTTTTGGCTAGTCATCATGGAAAACCTCACACGACAACAGCGTCTCCCAAATGTTCAGCTGGTATTTGAAAATCAGCGGTCTGCAAGAAATTTTTTTCGTTTGATTCGAGGAACTTAGTATGGCATTTTCGTCAAACCCTTTCCAAATTTGGGTCCCAGTTTGCATTAGTGCCTAATGCTCGAACGGTTAGACCACATCCAGCGCAGTGAAGAGACATTACTCGTCTTCTTTCCCAGCAGCTTGTCTTGTCATATTCGACAACTTGGCATATTTTAAGTGAGGATGTCAACCTCAAAGCCTAAGAAAATTCAAGTTTTATAAGAATTTAAGCCAGGTGACTTCAATTATCGTCGTTCTCTTGAACTTCACCATGAATCACCAATTATAAATCAAGTTATGGAAAAAAACACTATAACTTGGGATGTTATTAAAAACTTTAATATAATTTGGAATTCTGATATTGTGCTCATCTCTTTGTCTATTAATATAATCAATAGCAGAGATTTTTTGTAGAGTTTTAGAAGATTGGTATCATCGATTATTACTTCAATTGTCAAAGTTTTCTTTTATTATTTTTATTTTATACCATCACCTATTAATTTAATAAATTATGAATTATTTTTATGAGATAATATTTACAATTCATATATCCGGAAGAAGTCTTCAGTCAAGAACTCAGAGTGGTTTAAGAGATATATGAGCTTGAGAAATTGGTTTTCATGCAAAGCTTAAGGTTGCATAAAATAACTCCTTTATTCACGACTCAATCCAAATCCACTGTAATCACCAAATACAAAATGGAAATTGGATCTCTTTAAGCAAATTTTGCCATTGTTCTTAATGCCTCCATAAAAAAATCTAAAAGTCACAGCTCCACCTTATTGTCTATTTACGTATATAGGCTTTCCAAGCATAATGCTCTTTAACTAATTCAACAAAAAACGTCGCGTTAAATAAAACATGAGCCAACAACTTCTTAAAACCAAAAAAAAAAAGACGAAAAAAGAGAAATAAAAATAAAACATTTTTCAAACCAAAAAAAAAAAAACAAAAACTCCAAATGTCTAAACTTCTTGAGAAAGATAAGATTCCGATTTTACACCTAAACGAAGCATCATTAATCAAGACCATCTCGTAGCTAAGCCGCCCATCAATATACTTTCGCAGATAGTTCCTCGAGATACTATACGCGTATCCTTGGTGTTTTTTTTTTTTTTGTTATTTTTTGTTTATTTGATTTAATCCAAGATATTTGATGGTTCTTTAGGACCAAAAGGACACCATCCGCTCATTTTTATTTCGCATCCGCATATTTTCTTCTCAATTCTTTTTTATCACTAGAATATCGTCCTCGTATTTATTTCATGCATCATTAAGCCCCATTTATGGCCATAATTCCATCATGTTGGTCCTCCCACCGAACCGCCTCCTGCACCGCTACTACATGCATTTTTTATATGCCATTAACTTAAATAATAAAATTTCCAAAGGAAGAAAAAAAAAAAACGAAGGAAACCGTCCTTGAGTGTTCAAGGCTGTTATACATATTTGAAATCAATGCTTGTTTTTTTTTTTTTTTGGGTGATGGGATTTTCTTTTAAGGTAAAGAAAATTGAAACCGAAACACCTTATTTGGAAGGATAACAAGGTCCCTGTAGCCCCTCGCGAAAAGGATACCTTTTACCCTTTCCTAAATTGGGCGATTGGGCCATTATATTTGCTCGTCGTGCGTCGTCGTCGTGTCGTTGGGATAAAAGCCCCCCGAAAAAAATTCTATGCATTTTATAAAAATGAACCTAAACAAAATGTTTGTAGACACGAGTATGAGAGTTTATCAATTGAATTGTGCCATATCCTGGTTGTTAAACATATCCTTGTTGTAGACAGCGCAATGTGTTGCTGTTGGTCCTGGAGTTGCTTAAATCCTTTTGTGCTCAACACACATTGTGGCAAAAGGCAAGGAAGACTGGGCTGAATACAACAAAAGAAGATGAAGAAGAAGAAGTTAAGAAAAAAAACAACACAGTTAAAAGGAGCAATAGTGAAATACTGAAGAAAACAGATTTTCCTTCCTTTCGAGAGAGAAAATAAAAAATCCAGGAAAAAAACACAGAATCCTGACCCAAACTGAATTCGAAAAGACATTTCCATCCATTAAGGCAAATTGAACGTCTCAAATGGAAAATCTTCGCCTTGTTAAATTTTCAATTTTCCTCTTCGGGTTGGTTGGTTAGTGTTTTTCTTGTGCAGTGTTTTTGTTGTTGTTGTTTTTTTTTTCGACAGACAAACGTTCGACGAAGGCGAAGACGACTCCAAGGGCATGAGGTCCTCTCAAAGTTGGTGAATACCTAACCTACAGCATTCAAGAACAGTCGCTTAACAATTCAAGCGCTCTCGCTCTATCTTCTTTTTTCATTCCTCTGGGAGTTTTCTTTTTTCGTTTGGTTTGGTTTTTTCAAGGAAAAGCAAAAATAAAAGGAAGAACTCAATTTTGCCACCACAATAAAATTCCATTCGATTTTATTTCCATGTTGTAATGTTACAGAAATGAATAGAATACATAAAAAAATACACAAATTTGAAAACAGGATAATAATGGTAAGGACTAAGAAACGGGTATATAAGGACCAGTTGAGAAAAAGGGCGAGAGGGATTCTTTTTTTTGTGTTGTTAAAATTTTCTTATGCAGACAAGAAAATACTTCCCATTTTTATTATAATAGAAAATAAGGTTATGTGCGGTGCATCCGAGATTTGAATGCAGTTAAGGAAAGTGATTTTTTAAGGTCTTGCAAGAAAATTTGTACAGTATTTGAATGGTTTTTGGGAGACTTGAAGGACGATGGAGACTTCGTCACTACATAGTATAAAACAAAGTCGGTTAACGCTGTCTGTCTGTTCTTATGTATAATCTTTAAAACTTCGCAACGGATTTTGATGTGTTTTTTAAGAGGGGGGCTTATACGTTAATTTTTTTTTTCTATTAAAAAATAGTTTTTAAAATTTTTTACTAGACTGTGTTTCACTCCATACTTCATTTACTTCTCAAAGTTGCAATACATTATGCAATAATCTTCTCTTAAACTCGAGAACGACTAGGCTGATTTAGCTGATATTGGTTTTGAAATGTTTGTCGTAGTACAGGGAAGGTTTAAAAAGTGAGAAAACATGGACAAATTTGGAGGAAGACAGCAAAATAGACAAATTCATTTTCACACACATTTTGTTCTACCTGCAAGAAAAACAATTTTTGATTGTCAGCTGGTTGTCAAATTTTTATATTTCAGTCGTCTGTCCAACGTTTATGAAAAGTTAAAAAGTTGCCTGTCATTCTGATACCATTATACAGTTATTAATATCTTTTATCATCAGTTTGTCAGTATCACAGATTTACTGGTTTTAAAATGTCAGTAATGAAAATTTTGATCGGTTGGTGACATATCGACCAATCTAAAGTTCCCAGGGGCCTCTAGTAAAAAATATACTGATGAGTGCGAATTATCGTTGAACCATTACACATAAACACAAGTTATAGTTGTGTTTTATTCATTGCTGCATAGCCAGTGTATCATTGAATAAAACGACCAAACAAATTCCTTATACTTGCATATGTACATATGCATACTGCGTAAGCTATGCAGCAGTGAATAAAACACAACGTATGTAGTTTGTTTCAATTGATTTTAATAAGTAAAAGTAGAGTTTAGAAAAATGTATGAATTTCACTCTTAAAGTAAAGTCAAAAATGGTATTGATTAAAAATTTTTGAATATTACGCAGAAGACTTGATAACGTCCCAGGATCAAAAATACATGTATTATGTTTGCTGTCTTATTATAGTTCTAATTTTAGCTGTTGCTGGTTTCCCTGCCACCAACATTTTGGAACGAACTGCATTTGAGAAATTCGCCTCCACACACGTGTACGGACGTCTCTGAGCTTTATTTTCAGCACTTTTAGTCTGTCTTATTTCAAAACTAGCAGCTCTCTCCACAATCATACTATTCGGACGTTTAGCAACATATTCATTGACATGTGCATTGCTTCCCGTTTGAATATTCAAATCTATCAAATAGTCCCTAAGTTGAGATTTGAGCATAGCATTTTCAGCTTCCAGATGAGTCTTTTCACGTATCAAATTCGAAACATCTAGAGTTGCGTTGTTAACTCGTCGCCAAAATAGCCCCATATTATTCCAAACTAATAGTGTTGCCTTTATACCAAGGGATAAAGATAAAAATTAAAAAATTGGAAATAGTTTGAATCTGGATTTAATACCCCTTTAAGTTCCTTTGGTGGTGTATCGTCAACAGTGTCTTCAAAAACATTTTGTTTCGGAAGACCAAATGGCAGAACTTTCTCCCTCTCAGTTTCCAAACGGCGACATACAGCGGCTAGTTGTAGAATCGATTCACCTTTCTTCACGTGCTTTTCCAAAGTCTGAAAGAATTGATAATTAAGAGTTCTAAGATGGTCATTATTAAGTCAATCTATAATAATTAATTGGTTTGCCAACCTTCAAAGTATTGTGACTTGCAACTACCATAGTTTTGAAATCTTTCTCATCATTCTTCTGCTGCTGATCAAATTCGGTTTTCATTTGTGCCAAACGTTCGGTCAGGTTATTACGCAGTTTTTGAAGATATTCAATCTGAGATTCTGCTTCGTCTGATGCATTAGCAGTTGCTATCTTCAAATTAGCAATTTGCTCAGTAGCTCGTTCAATTTCATAACATTGCTCTCGAATTATGGTATTGCTTTGTTCATCGGTTTCCTTCAAATCTATGTATTCAATATAGAAGCTTTCGGTGTGTTTGACATAGTTTGTGAGGACTTCTTGGTATTTATTCCAGAGATATTCTAATTTTTGTTCACGTTCTTTGGTGATTTCTTCGAGTTGAAGAGTCATCTGGAAAATTAAGAAAATATACAAGAAATATTCATAAATTGTCTAAATTGGAATGAAGTTTAGAATATGTTTTGGACTAGTTAAGGACACAATGGCTGAACTGTCAAAGATGAGAAAAAAATGTCACATGGTAAAGGATCGTACAAGAAAAGTCTTCAATTTTATTGATATGAAATAAAGTAATAAATTCCAAAACTTGAAACAGTCAGTGACCCTGTCAGTTATGATAAGTCCATCATAGTATCGACTATTCCAGCTTGTAGGGCCAAACCTCTTACGTCAGAAAAAATCTCACAAGAATAATTTTACACTTGCCAGTTCGCAAGATCTTAGAGTGTTTAGTTCAGGAGATACAATTTGGCGAATATTGTGATCCTCTTTCAAAAGCTTCAAAGTTCAACTTTAGGTCCGTTTACAAATGTCATTTTATAATAGACAATTACCTACTTTTAGCACTTGGGTCAGTTGACTAGACCGGTTCAGTTCAGGACACCAACCTTATCAAGAAAGCTTGAACCAGTGTTAGAAATTTAGTACTCAACTTAATTCATGTTTTTTTGTAATATGTGACGAGCCTTGATAGAATATAGCTATAAACGAATACTGATTTTGACATTTAATTTGCACTAATGTGAATTCCTGTTTTAATCATGTTGCTTGACAGGTTAGAGTAGTAGAATTGCTAAAATCATAGTTGATAGAAATGTGACAGAAATCGCCATCAACATAAACCTTAAAATTTACAATTAAATCTTGCTGCCGGTCGGTCCAAGCCATTTTATAATAAAATATAAACTTATTCAGGTATCATAAAATGACACTTTAATAAACCAATTTGCGTTTTGAAACTGTCAAGTGGTAATAAATTATTTGACAGCTTAATATATATTCAGTATTCATCCGTCATTGAGCGAATGTATAGCGTGCGTTATGATTGATGTTCTTTTAGACATTCAAGCCGCAAAACTTCTTTATAAATGAATTCATTAATAAATTCAAACCCATTCAAGTTTTAAAAGCAAAGCTTCACTATGACTCCGATTATCCGCCGCAGTTCATTTGCATTTTTGATTTATTTTGTAATTTTTTGTGCATCAGTTTCGTTCGGTTTAAAATGTCGCACCGACGAAGGTCCTTCCGATGAGGACATGAAACGCATAACACGATCATGTATGCGAAAGATCAGCGAAAATGGCGGCCGTTACAACCACCAGAACCAGAATCAAAATCAGAGTGATGACAATTCGTCATATGGAAATTATGACAATAATAATTGGGACTACGAAGAATACAATCGAGATGACAGATTTCGTCAGGGCAATCGAGATCGATTGCAGATGAGAGGACGATCGAAGAGATCAGGAAATGATCGAAAGTACGATATGTCATCGACAAATGGCAATCGAGATAGGGAACGGAATGGCAATCAGAATCAGCAGCGGTCGAATGGCAATGGGAATGGTAATTATAATAATAACAATCATTATGGTAGGAACAATATGGGAAGTAGCAGCAACAACAACAATAACAACAGCTCTTATGGGGATCGACACTCGCGGGACATGCAACGCGAACAGGACGGGGCTTGTGTGGTTCATTGCTTCTTTGAGGAATTAAATGTGGTAAGTTTGATTGAACTTAAAAGGGTTGGTTTTCAAATTTAACTTATTTTAACCGCTTTTTAGCTCAACAACGATGACTATCCCGACAAACATAAATTCACCTATATTCTGACCAAGGACATCCGTGACCGTGAGCTTAGAGCATTCTACACCGACACCATACAGGAATGTTTCCACTATGTCTCATCACAGCGCCGCAAGGACAAGTGTCAATTTTCACGCGAAATAATTCATTGTATGACCGAGTATGCCAAGACAAATTGTGACGATTGGCAGGATCATTCACTCATTTTCACATGAAAACCCAAAATATATGTATCTAACTATATACTTTATGGTTATGGAAATATTGTATTCAAAAAATTAAATATTATTTCAAAACTTACCGAACTTCTCATTTCATCTAAACGCTGAAGATGTTCATCGTGTTTTTCTTTCAAACTTGCATCGGCTTTATCTTCTAAGCCATAAGCAACACATTCAAGTTCTTCTTGGGCTTTACTACGATTGCGCTTGAAAGTTTGAAAGTCTTGTTGGCATTTTTGTAAAATAATTGATTTATCTTTTGCATATTGATCTTTGAAAAATTGCATTCTATTGATTTGAGTTGCTGAAAAAAGAAAGAAAAATATTTTTGTGAAAAAACAAAAGCATATTGACAGACTTCTTCGGTATGTCCAATTTTTTGTAAGTCATTAAGTCACTAATGTCAAATCGAAGTTCAAGGTTGATAAACGTATAAAACTCAATTTCTTTCAGGTCCGTGGGTGTACATATTAGATGGGGGGAAGGGGATTCAATATTTCTCATGCTTTACAAGTTTAAAAGAGGAACACAATTTTGACAAAAAAGTCATCTTTACTTCCGAGAATATGACGCTCACTCAGAGCGGAGGTTAACAACAACGTCGTGTTTGTTTCCAATTTTGGGACAGCGAATGTTTGAGTCTGTTGTCAACTTTGTTCTATTTGAAAAAGTTTTCGGCCATCACCGAAATCAAGTATCAATGAGCCCAATAAGTGAGAAGATGAAGGACCACTTGAAATCTAATGTGTCTATTGTCATGTGTTCTTTCTTCTTTCTGTCAATTTATTTCGTATTAATGTCTTATGTATGCAGAGCTGGATTATGTATAGTTAAACTTAAATTTTTTCAAAATAAGTTTCACCTTTCTTTTCTAATGTTTCACTAAGACCTAGAACTAAGTAGGTCATCTATACAAAATTTGGTAAAGTCAACAGAAAATTCAAAAACTTTAGTCCTTTCATTCACTTACAAATCATTTTGCGAATAATTTCCATCTGCGATTGTTGCAATGTTGCATTCATATCCTCAGCAATATCCAATTCATTCAAAAGTTGATGAATAATTCGATCCTTTCGTTCCAATGCAATTCTAAAGAATTTCTCCACTTCGATCATTTCGTTTTTTAAATCTTGACATTTAATCTGTCGCAAAATCGAACGCCATTCTTGATTGATTTTGGCTAAATTTAACCTCGAAAATGCATCTTCACGTTTGAGTTTATTCTAAAATTATGCATTTTCATTTAATTAAATGTATTTTAATTATTATTATTATTGTTGTACCTTCATATAAAGTGATATTAGATGTTGTTTGCGACGACGAGCTTCTTCTTCGATATCTGCACGAAGTTGCAAATATCTAGCCCGTTCTTCTTCGGACATTTTTGCCAGTTTATTTTTGGATTTGCCTTTTTTACCCATTGTAAAATTTTTACTTTATAAATTAAAATTTAACTTTTTAAACACAGAGACAGAAAGTCAACACGTTATATTGGAAAATTATTACTGAATATATCAACTTTATGCAGTTTTATTGAGATTTAACAGTTGTTGTTATTTTGAATAAACAAACTCTAGGCCCAAAATACCTTGGTGATTTTCTATAGCAGCAAAGTTAAACAACCCTCTGTGAAAAATAAAATTAACCCCGACTGTTATTGTGTTATTGACTTAACTTGGAATTATTGTTACAATCAATGATGAATTGACAGTTAAAGTGTGTATAATACAAAGTTGAAAGAATTGCCAGATTTATTTCCTACAGCGATATTGCTCAGCATCCACTTTTAACCACTTAATACATAGTTTTCAATGAAAAAAGTAGTAGAAGCAATTCTATCTCTCCTCTCTTTCTCTCTATCTGCCTAAATATCTAGAGTGGACTGTCAGTTTAAATTTTTAAACAGTATTACCAGCTGTCATAGTTAACTGAAGTCAGTAGAATTATTAATTCCTGTGATATTTTCGATCGTTAAAAACCTCCTCTTAAACAAAATTTAATTTGAGTCAATAAATATACTCGTTCTTGACGTAGAGTTCAAACTAGGACTTTTTTACACGCATATTTTTGGAACTTAACCGTCTACTTATAGACTTGAAATTTCAGTATTGTGATGCTGGAAACCTGACTTACGTGGTTCCAAAGATATGCGGTGTCAAAAAAGTCAGAGTTGAGGATGGATTTTGCTTGGTTACTTTTTGTGAAATGGTCAAATAAAAATATGGGTATACCGTTGGAAAGAGGGTTTGGAGATTTTGACAAAAAACTGTTTTTTTTTTTTTTTGGGAACCCTTCCATGGAGATATTTTCTTGGAGATATTGGAAATTTTTAATGTAGAATGGTTTTTTTTTTAACTTAATTTGCTTGCTTCTTATTGGAGAATTTTTGAAGATATACCAACATGATTTTCACCGTAGCTTACAATTTGTTGTTTACCACTTACAAATGCGTATACTCCATAAAAGGTTGTTAAAATATACCTTCCTAGTTCAAAAACTACCAAAAGTACATCGTAAATATGAGTAATTGTGTCAAACAAACGAAGCTTTTTTATTCTGTCAAAAAACGGGTTTTCCGTTTTTAATAATTTCTTGAAATTTTAAAGCAATTAAATAAAACTTAATTCTATTCTTTCCAATTACACAGAATTGAACTATCTCCCAAGGACGTCATGAACTATACTCAAATAGCGAACTAATTAGCTATGATTCTATGGTTCTTCCTTGAGACTGTTTGAATTCATTTAATATTTTCTGAATTACTAAAAACATTTTAGAAGCAGGAAAGGAGCTTTTAGCAGGGAATCACCTATATCCCCCTCTTAGTTTAAGCTACTTACTTTCATACGTATATATATTTTTCATTTGGAACCAAAACCATAAAGGTATCATTCATAACGTGGCTCATTTACTAAAACTGTTATTTCCTTTTTCAATTCAAGTGTAAATTACACCGATTTTCCTTGAGCACGACACAGAAAAAAAATACCTAATCCTGACTGACTATATGCGATTTTTCATAACTTTCATGCCCCCAAACCTTACTCGGATTCGGATGTCAGTGTCAACCCCCGTTTGTCACCTTTTTTTTCCTTCATTTTTCCCCCCAAACAAATCGCACCCCTATATCAATAACATGAACGCAACATCTCATCATTCGTCGTCGTTAATTTATTTGAAAATTTACTCCTTGAATTATTCCCGCGCCGCCTCCGCCATGCCTACCCGATCCCGTCTAAACACATCATCACTAACTCACAGCAGGGATGGCAAATGCTTTCACATTACTATAACAGACGTACCTACAAGCAAGCATAATAAGAATGATTAATCCTCTTAAGGAATTCAATTTGTGCTGCGCTATATTCCTTTAACGGCTTATGTAACGCGTAACGCAAGGACGACGACGACGACGCGCCAGCGAACGAAAATTTCTTGACGGCTTTGAAGGGCCAAGCATGCCAACGAAACACTATAACCTCATAGTGTCTTGTCTACTTCGGCGGGCAATAATTCAAGCATTCGTATTTTGAAGGATTGGGGTGTCCTGCCTGCCGCTTCGACTCCTGCTTAATAAGCGGATTATATCTTCACGCTCACCAAATGTATATGTATGTATATGCATCATGAAGCAGAGGGGCTCTTATACAGCTGGGCTGGTGGATAGGATATATACAATATACATACATATAATAATTTCATCCCATTAGGAATACCAAACTCCAAGGAGTTCCCCACTATATTAAATGTGTTGGGTAGGTTATAGAAAGACCATTTATTTTTCATTATCCTGCATCCTCGTACTCGTACAAAATCCACCAACACTAATTATTTAAAAAGCATACATTTTTAATTTGAAATTTCAAAAGTAATTTTTACATTTTGTATGTAATTTTATTCTTGCGTTTTTCTTCTTTAGTTATTCGTCCTTTTCGTTCATTAAGGGATCTTTCTTGATCCTGTGTAGCAGTTACATAGGGACAAGAGTTTTGGTGTTCTTAAGGAATTCATGTGGCTAGTTTTTACGGGTATGGCTTAATGCAATTTAACGAATTAAAAGTTCTATTGTATGAATTACAAAAAAAATACTTTCTGTTTTTAATTTAAGTTTGACTATATCTACTGTAAATACTACTACTTCACTATTTCTACTACTTTTTCTTCTACTATTTCTACTACTTTTCGAGTACTATTTCTACTACTTTTTCTACTACTATTTCTACTACTTTTTCTACTACTATTTCTACTACTATTTCTACTACTTTTTCTACTACCTTTTTTACTACTTTTTCTAGTACTATTTCTAATACTATTTCTACTACTATGGTGCATGTTGCATGTTGCATGTTGCATGTTTGATGTTGCATGTGGGATGTTGCATGTTGGATGTTGCATGTTGCATGTTTGATGTTGCATGTTGCATGTTGCATGTTGCATGTTGCATGTTTGATGTTGCATGTTGCATGTTGCATGTTGCATGTTGCATGTTGCATGTTGCATGTTGCATGTTGCATGTTGCATGTTGCATGTTACATGTTGCATGTTGCATGTTGCATGTTGCATGTTGCATGTTGGATGTTGCATGTTGGATGTTGCATGTTGGATGTTGCATGTTGCATGTTGCATGTTGCATGTTGCATGTTGCATGTTGCATGTTTGATGTTGCATGTTGGATGTTGCATGTTTGATGTTGCATGTTGCATGTTGCATGTTGCATGTTGCATGTTGCATGTTGCATGTTGCATGTTGCATGTTGGATGTTGCATGTTTGATGTTGGATGTTGCATGTTGCACACTGCATGTTGCATGTTGCACACTATTTCTACTACTTATTTTACTACCATTTCTACTACTTTTTCTAGTACTATTTCTACTACTATTTCTACTACTTTTTCTACTACTATTTCTACTACTTTTTCTACTACTATTTCTACTACTATTTCTACTACTTTTTCTACTACCTTTTTTACTACTTTTTCTAGTACTATTTCTACTACTATGCTGCATGTTGGATGTTGCATGTTGCATGTTGCATGTTGCATGTTGGATGTTGGATGTTGCATGTTGCATGTTGCATGTTGGATGTTGCATGTTGCATGTTGCATGTTGCATGTTGGATGTTGCATGTTGGATGTTGCATGTTTGATGTTGCATGTTGCATGTTGCATGTTGCATGTTGCATGTTGCATGTTGGATGTTGCATGTTTGATGTTGGATGTTGCATGTTGCACACTGCATGTTGCATGTTGCACACTATTTCTACTACTTATTTTACTACCATTTCTACTACTTTTTCTAGTACTATTTCTACTACTATTTCTACTACTTTTTCTACTACTATTTCTACTACTTTTTCTACTACTATTTCTACTACTATTTCTACTACTTTTTCTACTACCTTTTTTACTACTTTTTCTAGTACTATTTCTACTACTATGCTGCATGTTGGATGTTGCATGTTTGATGTTGCATGTTGCATGTTGCATGTTGCATGTTGCATGTTGCATGTTTGATGTTGCATGTTGCATGTTGCATGTTGCATGTTGGATGTTGCATGTTGCATGTTGCATGTTGCATGTTGCATGTTGCACACTGCATGTTGCATGTTGCACACTATTTCTACTACTTATTTTACTACCATTTCTACTACTTTTTCTAGTACTATTTCTACTACTATTTCTACTACTTTTTCTACTACTATTTCTACTACTTTTTCTACTACTATTTCTGCTACTATTTCTACTACTTTTTCTACTACCTTTTTTACTACTTTTTCTAGTACTATTTCTACTACTTTTTCTACTACTATGCTGCATGTTGGATGTTGCATGTTGCATGTTGCATGTTGCATGTTGGATGTTGGATGTTGCATGTTGCATGTTGCATGTTGCATGTTGCATGTTGCATGTTGCATGTTACATGTTGCATGTTGCATGTTGCATGTTGCATGTTGCATGTTGGATGTTGCATGTTGGATGTTGCATGTTGCATGTTTGATGTTGCATGTTGGATGTTGCATGTTGGATGTTGCATGTTTGATGTTGCATGTTGCATGTTGCATGTTGCATGTTGCATGTTGCATGTTGCATGTTTGATGTTGGATGTTGCATGTTGGATGTTGCATGTTGGATGTTGCATGTTGGATGTTTGATGTTGGATGTTGCATGTTGCACACTGCATGTTGCATATTGCACACTATTTCTACTACTTATTTTACTACCATTTCTACTACTTTTTCTAGTACTATTTCTACTACTATTTCTACTACTTTTTCTACTACTATTTCTACTACTTTTTCTACTACTATTTCTAGTACTATTTCTACTACTATGCTGCATGTTGGATGTTGGATGTTGCATGTTTGATGTTGCATGTTGCATGTTGCATGTTGCATGTTTGATGTTGGATGTTGCATGTTGCACACTGCATGTTGCATGTTGCACACTATTTCTACTACTTATTTTACAACCATTTCTACTACTTTTTCTAGTACTATTTCTACTACTATTTCTACTACTTTTTCTACTACTATTTCTACTACTTTTTCTACTACTATTTCTACTACTATTTCTAATACTTTTTCTACTACCTTTTTTACTACTTTTTCTAGTACTATTTCTACTACTATTTCTACTACTATGGTGCATGTTGCATGTTGCATGTTTGATGTTGCATGTTGGATGTTGCATGTTGGATGTTGCATGTTTGATGTTGCATGTTGCATGTTGCATGTTGCATGTTGCATGTTGCATGTTGCATGTTGCATGTTGCATGTTGCATGTTGCATGTTGCATGTTGCATGTTGCATGTTGCATGTTGCATGTTGCATGCTTGATGTTGCATGTTGCATGTTGCATGTTGCATGTTGCATGTTGCATGTTGCATGTTGCATGTTGCATGTTGCATGTTGCATGTTGCATGTTGCATGTTGCATGTTGCATGTTGCATGTTGCATGTTGCATGTTGCATGTTGCATGTTGCATGTTGCACACTGCATGTTGCATGTTGCACACTATTTCTACTACTTATTTTACTACCATTTCTACTACTTTTTCTAGTACTATTTCTACTACTATTTCTACTACTTTTTCTACTACTATTTCTACTACTTTTTCTTCTACTATTTCTGCTACTATTTCTACTACTTTTTCTACTACCTTTTTTACTACTTTTTCTAGTACTATTTCTACTACTATTTCTACTACTATGGTGCATGTTGCATGTTGCATGTTGCATGTTTGATGTTGCATGTTGGATGTTGCATGTTGGATATTGCATGTTTGATGTTGCATGTTGCATGTTGCATGTTGCATGTTTGATGTTGCATGTTGCATGTTGCATGTTGCATGTTGCATGTTGCATGTTGCATGTTGGATGTTGCATGTTGGATGTTGCATGTTGGATGTTGCATGTTGGATGTTGCATGTTGGATGTTGCATGTTTGATGTTGCATGTTGCATGTTGCATGTTGCATGTTGCATGTTGCATGTTGCATGTTGCATGTTGCATGTTGCATGTTGCATGTTGCATGTTGCATGTTGCATGTTGCATGTTGCATGTTGGATGTTGCATGTTGGATGTTGCATGTTGGATGTTTGATGTTGGATGTTGCATGTTGCACACTGCATGTTGCATATTGCACACTATTTCTACTACTTATTTTACTACCATTTCTACTACTTTTTCTAGTACTATTTCTACTACTATTTCTACTACTTTTTCTACTACTATTTCTACTACTTTTTCTACTACTATTTGTACTACTATTTCTACTACTTTTTCTACTACCTTTTTTACTATTTTTTCTAGTACTATTTCTACTACTATGCTGCATGTTGGATGTTGCATGTTTGATGTTGCATGTTGCATGTTGCATGTTGCATGTTGCATGTTGCATGTTGCATGTTGGATGTTGGATGTTGGATGTTGGATGTTGGATGTTGGATGTTGGATGTTGGATGTTGGATGTTGCATGTTTGATGTTGGATGTTGCATGTTGCACACTGCATGTTGCATGTTGCACACTATTTCTACTACTTATTTTACAACCATTTCTACTACTTTTTCTAGTACTATTTCTACTACTATTTCTACTACTTTTTCTACTACTATTTCTACTACTTTTTCTACTACTATTTCTACTACTATTTCTACTACTTTTTCTACTACCTTTTTTACTACTTTTTCTAGTACTATTTCTACTACTATTTCTACTACTATGGTGCATGTTGCATGTTGCATGTTGCATGTTGCATGTTGCATGTTTGATGTTGCATGTTGGTTGTTGCATGTTGGATGTTGCATGTTTGATGTTGCATGTTGCATGTTGCATGTTGCATGTTGCATGTTGCATGTTGCATGTTGCATGTTGCATGTTGCATGTTGCATGTTGCATGTTGCATGTTGCATGTTGCATGTTGCATGTTGCATGTTGCAAGTTGCATGTTGCATGTTGCATGTTGCATGTTGCATGTTTGATGTTGCATGTTGCATGTTGCATGTTGCATGTTGCATGTTGCATGTTGGATGTTGCATGTTGGATGTTGCATGTTGCATGTTGCATGTTGCACGTTGCATGTTTGATGTTGCATTTTGGATGTTGCATGTTGGATGTTGCATGTTTGATGTTGCATGTTGCATGTTGTATGTTGCATGTTGCATGTTGCATGTTGCATGTTGCATGTTGCATGTTGCATGTTGCATGTTGCATGTTGCATGTTGGATGTTGCATGTTGCATGTTGCATGTTGCATGTTTAATGTTGCATGCTGCATGTTGCATGTTGCATGTTGCATGTTGCATGTTGCATGTTGCATGTTGCATGTTGCATGTTGCATGTTACATGTTGGATGTTGCATGTTGGATGTTGCATGTTGGATGTTGCATGTTGGATGTTGGATGTTGGATGTTGGATGTTGCATGTTGCATGTTGCATGTTGCATGTCGCATGTTGCATGTTGCATGTTGCATGTTGCATGTTGCATGTTGCATGTTGGATGTTGCATGTTGCATGTTGCATGTTGCATGTTGCATGTTGCATGTTGCATGTTGCATGTTTGATGTTGCATTTTGGATGTTGCATGTTGGATGTTGCATGTTGCATGTTGCATGTTGCATGTTGCATGTTGCATGTTGCATGTTGCATGTTGCATGTTGCATGTTGCATGTTGCATGTTGCATGTTGCATGTTGCATGTTGCATGTTGCATGTTGCATGTTGCATGTTGCATGTTGCATGTTGGATGTTGGATATTGGATGTTGGATGTTGGATGTTGGATGTTGCATGTTGCATGTTGCATGTTGCATGTTGCATGTTGCATGTTTCATGTTGCATGTTGCATGTTGCATGTTGCATGTTTGATGTTGCATGTTGGATGTTGCATGTTGCATGTTGCATGTTGCATGTTGCATGTTGGATGTTGCATGTTGGATGTTGCATGTTGGATGTTGCATGTTGGATGTTTGATGTTGGATGTTGCATGTTGCACACTGCATGTTGCATATTGCACACTATTTCTACTACTTATTTTACTACCATTTCTACTACCATTTCTACTACTTTTTCTAGTACTATTTCTACTACTCTTTCTACTACTTTTTCTACTACTATTTCTACTACTTTTTGTACTACTATTTGTACTACTATTTGTACTACTTTTTCTACTACCATTTTTACTACTTTTTCTAGTACTATTTCTCATGTTGGATGTTTGATGTTGCATGTTGCATGTTGCATGTTGCATGTTGCATGTTGCATGTTGCATGTTGCATGTTGCATGTTGCATGTTGCATAATGCATGTTGCATGTTGCATGTTGGATGTTGCATGTTGCATGTTGCATGTTGCATGTTGCATTTTGCATGTTGGATAATGCATGTTGGATGTTGCATGTTTGATGTTGGATGTTGGATGTTGCATGTTGCACACTGCATGTTGCATGTTGCACACTATTTCTACTACTTATTTTACTACCATTTCTACTACTTTTTCTAGTACTATTTCTACTACTATTTCTACTACTTTTTCTACTACTATTTCTACTACTTTTTCTACTACTATTTCTACTACTATTTCTACTACTTTTTCTACTACCTTTTTTACTACTTTTTCTAGTACTATTTCTACTACTATTTCTACGACTATGGTGCATGTTGCATGTTGCATGTTGCATGTTGCATGTTTGATGTTGCATGTTGGATGTTGCATGTTGGATGTTGCATGTTTGATGTTGCATGTTGCATGTTTGATGTTGCATGTTGTATGTTGCATGTTGCATGTTGCATGTTGCATGTTGCATGTTGCATGTTGCATGTTGCATGTTGCATGTTGGATGTTGCATGTTGCATGTTGCATGTTGCATGTTGGATGTTGCATGTTGAATGTTGCATGTTGGATGTTTGATGTTGGATGTTGCATGTTGCACACTGCATGTTGCATATTGCACACTATTTCTACTACTTATTTTACTACCATTTCTACTACCATTTCTACTACTTTTTCTAGTACTATTTCTACTACTATTTCTACTACTTTTTCTACTACTATTTCTACTACTTTTTGTACTACTATTTCTACTACTATTTCTACTACTTTTTCTACTACCTTTTTTACTACTTTTTCTAGTACTATTTCTACTACTATGCTGCATGTTGGATGTTGGATGTTGCATGTTGCATGTTGCATGTTGCATGTTGGATAATGCATGTTGGATGTTGCATGTTTGATGTTGGATGTTGCATGTTGGATAATGCATGTTGGATGTTGCATGTTTGATGTTGGATGTTGCATGTTTGATGTTGGATGTTGGATGTTGCATGTTGCATGTTGCATGTTGCATGTTGCATGTTGCATGTTGCATGTTGCATGTTGCATGTTGCATGTTGCATGTTGCATGTTGCATGTTGCATGTTTGATGTTGCATGTTGCATGTTTGATGTTGGATGTTGCATGTTGCATGTTGCATGTTGCATGTTGCATGTTGCATGTTGCATGTTGCATGTTGCATGTTGCATGTTGGATAATGCATGTTGGATGTTGCATGTTTGATGTTGGATGTTGCATGTTTGATGTTGGATGTTGGATGTTGCATGTTGCATGTTGCATGTTGCATGTTGCATGTTGCATGTTGCATGTTGCATGTTGCATGTTTGATGTTGCATGTTGCATGTTGCATGTTTGATGTTGCATGTTGCATGTTTGATGTTGCATGTTGCATGTTGCATGTTGCATCTTGCATGTTGCATGTTGCATGTTGCATGTTGCATGTTGCATGTTGCATGTTGCATGTTGCATGTTGCATGTTGCATGTTGCATGTTGCATGTTGGATGTTGCATGTTGGATGTTGCATGTTGGATGTTGCATGTTTGATGTTGCATGTTGCATGTTGCATGTTGCATGTTGCATGTTGGATGTTGCATGTTGGATGTTGCATGTTTGATGTTGGATGTTGCATGTTGCACACTGCATGTTGCATGTTGCACACTATTTCTACTACTTATTTTACTACCATTTCTACTACTTTTTCTAGTACTATTTCTACTACTTTTTCTACTACTATTTCTACTACTTTTTCTAGTACTATTTCTACTACTATTTCTACTACTATGGTGCATGTTGCATGTTTGATGTTGCATGTTGGATGTTGCATGTTGGATGTTGCATGTTGCATGTTGCATGTTGCATGTTGCATGTTGCATGTTGCATGTTGCATGTTGCATGTTGCATGTTGCATGTTGCATGTTGCATGTTGTATGTTGCATGTTTGATGTTGCATGTTGGATGTTGCATGTTGCATGTTGGATGTTGCATGTTTGATGTTGCATGTTGCATGTTGCACACTGCATGTTGCATGTTGCACACTATTTCTACTACTTATTTTACTACCATTTCTACTACTTTTTCTAGTACTATTTCTACTACTATTTCTACTACTTTTTCTACTACTATTTCTACTACTTTTTCTACTACTATTTCTACTACTATTTCTACTACTTTTTCTACTACCTTTTTTACTACTTTTTCTAGTACTATTTCTACTACTATTTCTACGACTATGGTGCATGTTGCATGTTGCATGTTGCATGTTGCATGTTGCATGTTTGATGTTGCATGTTGGATGTTGCATGTTGGATGTTGCATGTTTGATGTTGCATGTTGCATGTTTGATGTTGCATGTTGTATGTTGCATGTTGCATGTTGCATGTTGCATGTTGCATGTTGCATGTTGGATGTTGCATGTTGCATGTTGCATGTTGCATGTTGGATGTTGCATGTTGAATGTTGCATGTTGGATGTTTGATGTTGGATGTTGCATGTTGCACACTGCATGTTGCATATTGCACACTATTTCTACTACTTATTTTACTACCATTTCTACTACCATTTCTACTACTTTTTCTAGTACTATTTCTACTACTATTTCTACTACTTTTTCTACTACTATTTCTACTACTTTTTGTACTACTATTTCTACTACTATTTCTACTACTTTTTCTACTACCTTTTTTACTACTTTTTCTAGTACTATTTCTACTACTATGCTGCATGTTGGATGTTGGATGTTGCATGTTGCATGTTGCATGTTGCATGTTGGATAATGCATGTTGGATGTTGCATGTTTGATGTTGGATGTTGCATGTTGGATAATGCATGTTGGATGTTGCATGTTTGATGTTGGATGTTGCATGTTTGATGTTGGATGTTGGATGTTGCATGTTGCATGTTGCATGTTGCATGTTGCATGTTGCATGTTGCATGTTGCATGTTGCATGTTGCATGTTGCATGTTGCATGTTGCATGTTGCATGTTGCATGTTTGATGTTGCATGTTGCATGTTTGATGTTGGATGTTGGATGTTGCATGTTGGATGTTGCATGTTGCATGTTGCATGTTGCATGTTGCATGTTGCATGTTGCATGTTGGATAATGCATGTTGGATGTTGCATGTTTGATGTTGGATGTTGCATGTTTGATGTTGGATGTTGGATGTTGCATGTTGCATGTTGCATGTTGCATGTTGCATGTTGCATGTTGCATGTTGCATGTTGCATGTTTGATGTTGCATGTTGCATGTTGCATGTTTGATGTTGCATGTTGCATGTTTGATGTTGCATGTTGCATGTTGCATGTTGCATGTTGCATGTTGCATGTTGCATGTTGCATGTTGCATGTTGCATGTTGCATGTTGCATGTTGGATGTTGCATGTTGGATGTTGCATGTTGGATGTTGCATGTTTGATGTTGCATGTTGCATGTTGCATGTTTTGTTTTTTACTACTTTTTCTAGTACTATTTCTACTACTATTTCTACGACTATGGTGCATGTTGCATGTTGCATGTTGCATGTTGCATGTTGCATGTTTGATGTTGCATGTTGGATGTTGCATGTTGGATGTTGCATGTTTGATGTTGCATGTTGCATGTTTGATGTTGCATGTTGTATGTTGCATGTTGCATGTTGCATGTTGCATGTTGCATGTTGCATGTTGCATGTTGCATGTTGCATGTTGGATGTTGCATGTTGCATGTTGCATGTTGCATGTTGGATGTTGCATGTTGAATGTTGCATGTTGGATGTTTGATGTTGGATGTTGCATGTTGCACACTGCATGTTGCATATTGCACACTATTTCTACTACTTATTTTACTACCATTTCTACTACCATTTCTACTACTTTTTCTAGTACTATTTCTACTACTATTTCTACTACTTTTTCTACTACTATTTCTACTACTTTTTGTACTACTATTTCTACTACTATTTCTACTACTTTTTCTACTACCTTTTTTACTACTTTTTCTAGTACTATTTCTACTACTATGCTGCATGTTGGATGTTGGATGTTGCATGTTGCATGTTGCATGTTGCATGTTGGATAATGCATGTTGGATGTTGCATGTTTGATGTTGGATGTTGCATGTTGGATAATGCATGTTGGATGTTGCATGTTTGATGTTGGATGTTGCATGTTTGATGTTGGATGTTGGATGTTGCATGTTGCATGTTGCATGTTGCATGTTGCATGTTGCATGTTGCATGTTGCATGTTGCATGTTGCATGTTGCATGTTGCATGTTGCATGTTGCATGTTGCATGTTGCATGTTGCATGTTGCATGTTGCATGTTTGATGTTGCATGTTGCATGTTTGATGTTGGATGTTGGATGTTGCATGTTGGATGTTGCATGTTGCATGTTGCATGTTGCATGTTGCATGTTGCATGTTTGATGTTGCATGTTGCATGTTGCATGTTTGATGTTGCATGTTGCATGTTTGATGTTGCATGTTGCATGTTGCATGTTGCATGTTGCATGTTGCATGTTGCATGTTGCATGTTGGATGTTGCATGTTGCATGTTGCATGTTGCATGTTGCATGTTGCATGTTGGATAATGCATGTTGGATGTTGCATGTTTGATGTTGGATGTTGCATGTTTGATGTTGGATGTTGGATGTTGCATGTTGCATGTTGCATGTTGCATGTTGCATGTTGCATGTTGCATGTTGCATGTTGCATGTTGCATGTTTGATGTTGCATGTTGCATGTTGCATGTTTGATGTTGCATGTTGCATGTTTGATGTTGCATGTTGCATGTTGCATGTTGCATGTTGCATGTTGCATGTTGCATGTTGCATGTTTGATGTTGCATGTTGCATGTTGCATGTTTGATGTTGCATGTTGCATGTTTGATGTTGCATGTTGCATGTTTGATGTTGCATGTTGCATGTTGCATGTTGCATGTTGCATGTTGCATGTTGCATGTTGCATGTTGCATGTTGCATGTTGCATGTTGCATGTTGCATGTTGCATGTTGCATGTTGCATGTTGGATAATGCATGTTGGATGTTGCATGTTTGATGTTGGATGTTGCATGTTTGATGTTGGATGTTGGATGTTGCATGTTGCATGTTGCATGTTGCATGTTGCATGTTGCATGTTGCATGTTGCATGTTGCATGTTGCATGTTTGATGTTGCATGTTGCATGTTGCATGTTTGATGTTGCATGTTGCATGTTTGATGTTGCATGTTGCATGTTGCATGTTGCATGTTGCATGTTGCATGTTGCATGTTGCATGTTGCATGTTGGATGTTGCATGTTGGATGTTGCATGTTGGATGTTGCATGTTTGATGTTGCATGTTGCATGTTGCATGTTGCATGTTGCATGTTGCATGTTGGATGTTGCATGTTGGATGTTGCATGTTTGATGTTGGATGTTGCATGTTGCACACTGCATGTTGCATGTTGCACACTATTTCTACTACTTATTTTACTACCATTTCTACTACTTTTTCTAGTACTATTTCTACTACTTTTTCTACTACTATTTCTACTACTTTTTCTAGTACTATTTCTACTACTATTTCTACTACTATGGTGCATGTTGCATGTTTGATGTTGCATGTTGGATGTTGCATGTTGGATGTTGCATGTTGCATGTTGCATGTTGCATGTTGCATGTTGCATGTTGCATGTTGCATGTTGCATGTTGCATGTTGCATGTTTGATGTTGCATGTTGGATGTTGCATGTTGCATGTTGGATGTTGCATGTTTGATGTTGCATGTTGCATGTTGCATGTTGCATGTTTGATGTTGCATGTTGCATTATGCATGTTGCATGTTGCATGTTGCATGTTGCATGTTGCATGTTGCATGTTGCATGTTGGATGTTGCATGTTGCACACTGCATGTTGCATATTGCACACTATTTCTACTACTTATTTTACTACCATTTCTACTACTTTTTCTAGTACTATTTCTACTACTATTTCTACTACTTTTTCTACTACTATTTCTACTACTTTTTCTACTACTATTTCTACTACTTTTTCTACTACCCTTTTTACTACTTTTTCTAGTACTATTTCTACTACTATGCTGCATGTTGGATGTTGGATGATGCATGTTTGATGTTGCATGTTGCATGTTGCATGTTGCATGTTGCATGTTGCATGTTGCATGTTGCATGTTGCATGTTGCATGTTGCATGTTGCATGTTGCATGTTGGATAATGCATGTTGGATGTTGCATGTTTGATGTTGGATGTTGCATGTTGCACACTGCATGTTGCATGTTGCACACTATTTCTACTACTTATTTTACTACCATTTCTACTACTTTTTCTAGTACTATTTCTACTACTATTTCTACTACTTTTTCTACTACTATTTCTACTACTTTTTCTACTACTATTTCTACTACTATTTCTACTACTTTTTCTACTACCTTTTTTACTACTTTTTCTAGTACTATTTCTACTACTATTTCTACTACTATGGTGCATGTTGCATGTTGCATGTTGCATGTTGCATGTTGCATGCTGCATGTTGCATGTTGCATGTTGCATGTTGCATGTTGCATGTTGCATGTTGCATGTTGCATGTTGCATGTTGGATGTTGCATGTTGGATGTTGCATGTTGCATGTTGCATGTTGCATGTTGGATGTTGCATGTTTGATGTTGCATGTTGCATGTTGCATGTTGCATGTTTGATGTTGCATGTTGCATGTTGCATGTTGCATGTTGGATGTTGCATGTTGGATGTTGCATGTTGGATGTTGCATGTTGGATGTTTAATGTTGGATGTTGCATGTTGCACACTGCATGTTGCATGTTGCACACTATTTCTACTACTTATTTTACTACCATTTCTACTACTTTTTCTAGTACTATTTCTACTACTATTTCTACTACTTTTTCTACTACTATTTCTACTACTTTTTCTACTACTATTTCTACTACTATTTCTACTACTTTTTCTACTACCTTTTTTACTACTTTTTCTAGTACTATTTCTACTACTATGCTGCATGTTGGATGTTGGATGTTGCATGTTTGATGTTGCATGTTGCATGTTGCATGTTGCATGTTGCATGTTTGATGTTGCATGTTGCATTATGCATGTTGCATGTTGCATGTTGCATGTTGCATGTTGGATGTTGCATGTTGCACACTGCATGTTGCATATTGCACACTATTTCTACTACTTATTTTACTACCATTTCTACTACTTTTTCTAGTACTATTTCTACTACTATTTCTACTACTTTTTCTACTACTATTTCTACTACTTTTTCTACTACTATTTCTACTACTTTTTCTACTACCTTTTTTACTACTTTTTCTAGTACTATTTCTACTACTATGCTGCATGTTGGATGTTGGATGATGCATGTTTGATGTTGCATGTTGCATGTTGCATGTTGCATGTTGCATGTTGCATGTTGCATGTTGCATGTTGCATGTTGCATGTTGCATGTTGCATGTTGCATGTTGCATGTTGCATGTTGCATGTTGGATAATGCATGTTGGATGTTGCATGTTTGATGTTGGATGTTGCATGTTGCACACTGCATGGTGCATGTTGCACACTATTTCTACTACTTATTTTACTACCATTTCTACTACTTTTTCTAGTACTATTTCTACTACTATTTCTACTACTTTTTCTACTACTATTTCTACTACTTTTTCTACTACTATTTCTACTACTATTTCTACTACTTTTTCTACTACCTTTTTTACTACTTTTTCTAGTACTATTTCTACTACTATGGTGCATGTTGCATGTTGCATGTTGCATGTTGCATGTTGCATGTTGCATGCTGCATGTTGCATGTTGCATGTTGCATGTTGCATGTTGCATGTTGGATGTTGCATGTTGCATGTTGGATGTTGCATGTTGGATGTTGCATGTTGCATGTTGCATGTTGCATGTTGCATGTTGGATGTTGCATGTTTGATGTTGCATGTTGCATGTTGCATGTTTGATGTTGCATGTTGCATGTTGCATGTTGGATGTTGCATGTTGGATGTTGCATGTTGGATGTTGCATGTTGGATGTTTAATGTTGGATGTTGCATGTTGCACACTGCATGTTGCATGTTGCACACTATTTCTACTACTTATTTTACTACCATTTCTACTACTTTTTCTAGTACTATTTCTACTACTATTTCTACTACTTTTTCTAGTACTATTTCTACTACTTTTTCTACTACTATTTTTACTACCTTTTCTACTACATTTTCTAGTACTATTTCTTCTACTATGGTGCATGTTGCATGTTGGATGTTGCATGTTGCATGTTTGATGTTGCATGTTGCATGTTGCATGTTGCGTGTTGCATGTTGCATGTTGCATGTTGCATGTTTGATGTTGCATGTTGCATGTTGCATGTTGCATGTTGCATGTTGCATGTTGCATGTTGCATGTTGCATGTTGCATGTTGGATGTTGCATGTTGGATGTTGCATGTTTGATGTTGGATGTTGCATGTTGCATGTTGCACACTGCATGTTGCATGTTGCACACTATTTCTACTACTTATTTTACTACCATTTCTACTACTTTTTCTAGTACTATTTCTACTACTATTTCTACTACTTTTTCTAGTACTATTTCTACTACTTTTTCTACTACTATTTTTACTACCTTTTCTACTACATTTTCTAGTACTATTTCTTCTACTATGGTGCATGTTGCATGTTGGATGTTGCATGTTGCATGTTTGATGTTGCATGTTGCATGTTGCATGTTGCGTGTTGCATGTTGCATGTTGCATGTTGCATGTTGCATGTTTGATGTTGCATGTTGCATGTTGCATGTTGCATGTTGCATGTTGCATGTTGCATGTTGCATGTTGCATGTTGCATGTTGCATGTTGCATGTTGGATGTTGGATGTTGGATGTTGCATGTTGCATGTTGCATGTTGCATGTTGGATGTTGCATGTTTGATGTTGGATGTTGCATGTTGCACACTGCATGTTGCATGTTGCACACTATTTCTACTACTTATTTTACTACCATTTCTACTACTTTTTCTACTACTATTTCTACTACTTTTTCTACTACCTTTTTTACTACTTTTTCTAGTACTATTTCTACTACTATTTCTACTACTATGGTGCATGTTGCATGTTGCATGTTGCATGTTGCATGTTGCATGTTGCATGTTGCATGTTGCATGTTGCATGTTGCATGTTGCATGTTGCATGTTGCATGTTGCGTGTTGCATGTTGGACGTTGCATGTTGCATGTTGCATGTTGGATGTTGGATGTTGCATGTTAGATGTTGTATGTTGGATGTTGGATGTTGCATGTTGCACACTGCATGTTGCACACTATTTCTACTACTTTTTTACTACAATTTCTACTACTTTTTCTAGTACTATTTCTACTACTATGCTGCATGTTGGATGTTGGATGTTGGATGTTTGATGTTGCATGTTGCATGTTGCATGTTGTATGTTGCATGTTGCATGTTGCATGTTGGATGTTGGATGTTGGATGTTGGATGTTGGATGTTAGATGTTGTATGTTGGATGTTGGATGTTGCATGTTGCACACTGCATGTTGCACACTATTTCTACTACTTTTTTACTACAATTTCTACTACTTTTTCTAGTACTATTTCTACTACTATTTCTGCTACTTTTTCTATTGCTATTTCTACTACTATTTCTACTACTTTTTCTACTACTTTTCTACTACTTTTTCTACTACTATTTCTACTACTATTTCTACTACTATTTCTACTACTTTTTCTACTACCTTTTTTACTACTTTTTCTAGTACTATTTCTACTACTATTTCTACTACTATGGTGCATGTTGCATGTTGCATGTTGCATGTTGCATGTTGGATGTTATATGTTGTATGTTGCACACTGCATGTTGCACTATTTCTACTACTTTTTTACTACAATTTCTTCTACTTTTTCTACTACTATTTCTACTACTATTTCTACTACTTTTTCTACTACTATTTCTACTACTTTTTCTACTACTATTTTTACTACCTTTTCTACTACATTTTCTAGTACTATTTCTTCTACTATGGTGCATGTTGCATGTTGGATGTTGCATGTTGCATGTTTGATGTTGCATGTTGCATGTTGCATGTTGCATGTTGCATGTTGCATGTTGCATGTTGCATGTTGTATGTTGCATGTTGCATGTTGGGTGTTGCATGTTGCATGTTGCATGTTGCATACTATTCTACTACTTATTTTACTACCATTTCTACTACTTTTTCTAGTACTATTTCTAATACTATTTCTATTACTTTTTCTACTACTATTTCTACTACTTTTTCTACGTGGTTCACTTCGCATTTGCCTTGAAGTGAACCACGAACATTTGGTAAATGTCATTTGACGAATGGGATGTTGTGGAATTTTTTTGTTGAAACAGCGACATGCATTCAGAATTTCAACAGTTAAAATCGAAATAGATTTCATAGGACAAAATCAACACAAACCAAATTGAAAAATGTATTCACTTACTTAGGATGACCGAATTAAACTCGAACTCAAATCCAGTTTTAATAAAGTTTAAACCCAGATTAAAGTGATTGAATAATTATGATCGTATTTGAGTTATAATGTTGTAACTTTAAAGTTTATTAAATCGTCTTTAGGCGTTCAATCAACACTGTTTAATAATATATTAACATACGGATTCGAATACATGGATATATGTATGTATGAGTTTACACACACACTTAAACGAAATATTTAATGAGTTCCAAAGGAATTGCGATAGGTCCTTGTTGCTATAGGTATATTAATTTAACATGTATGGCACCCAGTCTCAGTAGGTTCAGCTTCGCAATCAATATTCATAATACTAAGGGTTTCACAAATTAATTAGAAATTCATAACTGAAACTAGAGAACATCAGGATGTACAATTTATACATATAGGATCATAGGTATCTATACGAAGAAGTTTGACTTGGGTTCCCAGTTTCCGGAACATAAGATTTATTATCTATTGCCTTGGACTTATGCCAGTGGCTATTCATACAGACATATTATTGCAAAATGTTAGTACATTGTGTAGACATAGCTTTTTGATTTCCCATGAGTGATTTTAAATGGAGTTTGGGCCATAACTTTGCCACCTCTGCATATCATACTCATCATCATCATCATATACATACCTACCTGCAGTGGGTTCCAACATAAAATTATTCAACCATTCGAGGCTGTCCGCACTTTCTATGCCCGAGATAATTGTGTGTTATTGAAATCGATATTAATTATTGAAATCGTAAAAGCTATGTCTCATTTGGGAATTGAATTGACCAAGCAGAATATAGACCCTCCGTGGGAACGGTAGGCTCTGGCCTTATCACTATAGCAGCCGACACGGCTCACGTAGGCTCCACCGACCGGAGGAAGCGGCGCGGTGGTGTAGGTGTAATTTTTCTTGAGAATCATCAAATCCTAAATCGTGACTACGATTGATTCTCATAAATACCTCGATAACATGGATACCTGAAAGTAAGATGGATTGGAAGAATAAGGACTTGTTGCCTTGGTGATTCTCTGCCTCTGACGGAGAGCTAAACTGACGTAGGTTGTAAATTGTTGAAAAGAGCAACCCATATCAGTGGAGAGTGTTTCAGAGTGTCATCACGCCTTTAAACGACGACGACGCGACGTATCCATCACCTGTAGAATCGTACGTAGGTACATGCATTGTCACCGAATGGCGCTGGATGAATTCCGTGCATTGTGCAACGGACAAAATACAAGGACGACGAGAATCCTTTACATCGTTCGAGTGGAAATCCCATTGTGAGAGCTATATAGAAAGGGTGTTTTTTTTTTTGTCATCCTTTAACTTTTGTTATACATATGAGTCCTATTGTTGAAAGCTTGTTGTATCTACTAAATTATTTTATAACAAAGTGACAAAGTTATTATACTTAGCGGTACAAAAAAAAAATGCACAATTGTAGGTATAGTGACGGCTGGAGCTGGATGAGGATTCATGTGAAGTGATAAAATGCCTGAGGTAGTTTTTCATCTTAGAATAGAATTGTAGTGATACTTTATATCCCACTCGTTGGCGTCGTCGTCGTTGGAAGAAAGCAGAGGGATGTTTATAAGGACATAAGGAATGCCCACAAGTGTCTTGTTTGTTTAAGATGAATTCAGAGAAATCTTATTAGCTGATGTTTTTCTTTTTGAATAAAAATTACTGTACAAAGAATTAATGAATGCTTCATTTTAAACAAAAAGAAATTTAACAGAATAATCAAACTTCCAGTGCGGGAATATTGCGACGTATAATATTTTGACTAGAAGTGCGGAAAATAGACTGGCTGGCTAAGGGTTTCTCGAGTGACTGGTCAAAATTCCAAAATAAAGATAGCAAATATAGTTGTAACAGTTTGCTGAAACAATTATGGTTACCAACTGAGCCAAAACTTGATTTCGAGGGTCGAAGGGTATGAACGCCACTTTTGGGTATATGATATGATGACTTAGATATCGAGAGATCCTTCTACTCGCTAAACCATTTGGAGCTAACAATAAAGCGTTTGAGACTGTAAATGTCTAAGTTATTTAATTGTAGTCTACGTGTTTATCATCAAGCTTTGGCGAATTTAATTTTGTTGTCCAGGCAAGACCATCACCTATGATTCACCTTCTTTATGATATCTTGTTTTAGCATTAGTTTACACGTAGCTAGGGGTATAACGATGTCATTTAATAAGGGTTATGTTGTTCACCTTTTTGCAAGTTCCTCAGCTTTGCAATAACCTGGAATGTCTCTAAGACCCAGCATCCAGATCAGGTGAATAATGAGTTGTCCAGCCTTCTGCACCAGTGATTATCGAAAATATTGGGCTATGGATGATTGAATTCCTGAAGGCAGATTCTAAGGATTTAATGGCAGCTTGATTATCCGAGAAGATGACGATATCGCGTTTTCTTTAAGCCAAGATAGGATTTTCTTGATGATGAAGAAGTTCTGCCTGGAACACACTACAGTGCTTGTGTAGACGGAAGGTGAGACATAGATTTAGTTTGTATAAGTATACGCCTCCACCGACCCCCTCATCAATCTTATATCCATCTGTGTAGAAGTGGATGGTTTCCCCTATCCAAAGTGACTCATTCTCCCATGAGGATCCAGAAGGGATGGACACTTGATGTAATCGACGTTAATAGGTAGAGACCTGAATAAGTTCAGAATACTAGCTGCCGTTTTTTTGAAAAAATATGTCTAGCGGTATGAGGTGGAATAGAACATCTAGTGCTGCGATGGGGATTGAACGAATTGTACCATCCATAATTAGGCAAGCAGTTCTTTGGACTTTGCTTAGCTTATCCTGGTAAGTAGCTATTTCCAGAGCTATACCATTGAAAGGGACTTTAGATCTTAAACAATTATTGCTATCTGCTATTTCATTGAAGTAAGTAATATTGATTCACTAAATTTGGATCCAAATGTATCAAATGATTCCCCAAAAATCACAAAAATGGCCACTACCACCAGAGTCCATTGTTTCTTATTTTAGCCTGAATTGATGATGATATAGATTTAAATTAGGTGATGCTACCCCTCGTGACTTACAACTCTCAAACAGGGATTGAAGAGACCTACAGTTTTTATGCTAAATCTGAACGGCTAATTTTTGAGAAAGCACTTTTCATGACAAGAACGATATAGTCTTGGAGATTTGGTCAATTTATCACAAGATGCATCAGTACCGTAAAAACTTTCAGGTGTCATAGGCAGGTGTTGAACCCACACCTCTGGCTTGACGGTTCTACGCACTAACCAACACGTTACGAGCACTACCATGATATGGAATCCAACTAAATTTTTTGGTCTGTTCACCATAACTTGTCCATCGGGGTCATGCGATTAGATCCCATTACGCTCCCTCTTGTCGGTTTTTTTTAATTAGTGAATAAACTTCAAAATAAGGTCAAAATAACAGAAGAAGTACTTTTCAAATATGGAAAAAGCACCATATGACGAATTTTATACATAATTTGACAGCAAATAAACAAACGAACAAATAGCCTTCAATTTTTTTTACATTTTATTGACTCAATTTAATGATATGTTTTAAAAACAAGTTAACAAAATATAAAGCTTCAAGTTGGTTAAAAATAAAATGCTACACATTAAAATAGCTAAGGTTTGTGGAAATAAAATATGAACCCAATGAATTCATTACCAGAATCAATATTCCATCATTAAATTTTAGTTAAAAAATAAATATGATGCGGGATCGTTAAAATCTTCTTGTCCCAACAGAATGCCATTGTTATTTTATCATCAAAAAATTCGACATCGCCGATAATTAAATTGACTCCGAATCCCAACTAACAATGGGGTATTTCAAAAATATTTCCCTATATGTGTAGTTAATGTATGTATGTATGTAGGTATAAAACTTTCATTCAAACGTATAAATTGTGTTCAAAAATCTAAGTACCTCAAATTTAGCGTTTCCATGGAAACCTGTGTCTATGTGTATGAAAATCCTCTTTTAGTCGTCCCAAACCATGACAACGCTTTCAAATGAATTTCAATTGAAAGGCAAAATATCATTTTCCCATTCACCTCTTCACCTCTCCTGGCACCATGTTCGTTCATCTCTTCCATATTTTATTTAGGTATGTAGCTTCCCCAACATATTCGTATTCACACCCACCATTATGAAAACAACAAACACACATTCAAACATTCAAACATACAAACGTAGATGTACACTTCATCATTAGCGCCTGTGATAAAAGCGAAAGCTATCACTGCTCGTAATTAAAATAACAACGTTAAAATAATTCCTAATTATCAGAGTACCTTCCCTCTTCGTGTATACATACTTCTGCCACCGACACACTGGCACGGGCATGGGTCCTGGCACCTCTGCTTTCAACTCCTCTCTCAATACAACAGCATCCTACTCGTCCTCGCTCACTGCTCACAGATAAATTATAAACTAGAGAGTCCTTCAGCCGTCTCTTATCTACACACGAACACCCTGTGCCTGGTGCGTCGACTAAATTAACTTAATGAATAATGATAATTAGCTCCGCGCACCGAAATGACAAGGACAATGCTGGTACGTGTTCGCCCGTGCACTCACGTCCTTATTTCTCTGCTCTTACACTCGCCCCTTGCAATTGTGACACCCACTCCCACACCCACACCCAAACCCCAACCAAGCATCGAGAGATGTCATTACGTTCCACGTCGTATAATGGCTAAATAATCTCATTATAATCGAACTGCCAAAGCGGGGGCAGGGCGGCCGGCCGTACGTCGCAAACATCGATACAAAAGTAAAACAACAAAAAGGATATTAAAAAAAATATACATATTTATGTATATCTATGTATGTATAAATTCGGTGCGTTAAGGTATGTATATGTTGGGACCGTGAGGCACATTTCACAATTATTATTATAAATTCATTAAAATATAAAATATTATTCTCTGCCAGCGCGACGCGACGCGGCGCTCAACGCACGCTCCGTTATTCACGTTCGTGCGTCGCGTCGTCGTCGTCGCTCGCTGGGGAGCGCTACAAACATGCAAAATTATTGTTGATAGCGCGACAGTTGCATTGGCAGCGTGTGCTGGTATCATTTGAGCGCTGTCCAACGATCCATGCAACTTTTTGCCGAGCATGTCATCATCAAAGGAGAACGGGGCGTATGAGTACTTTTTTTTCGTTTTTTTTGTATTTTGTTGGAATTGTTAAACTACGACAAATTAATTTGCCTTACGTGTGTCAAGGTAATTCAATTAAAACCCAACATGTATAATGATATAGCATAATATGAAAAAATATTAAATTCCGATAAATATTTGAGGAGAAACACAAATGGAGGGCGGACATCGTCGGCGTCGTCGTGTCAGGCAGCCCGAACCAGAGAGGTGGATGTGACAAATTAACTGGCGGGTGCCACTGCCATTGCAGCTGATTGTATAAGGTAAGCCCAGAGTTACTGCTGCAATCTGTTCGCTTTCGCTAAAATATCTGACCGCAGGCAGTTTGGAGAATTATTGTTAATTAATTTGAGCACTGAATTGGGAATTTGAGGAAAGAATTATGGTCACGCTAGGCGCATTATATTGTTGGTGTTTTTATTTTTTATTAGAAGTCTCTGGCGAGTTTAAAAGTTTGAATGGCTTAGATAGGCTAGACTGTATTGTCATTAGAAATAAATTTGTTTAACTGCAACGATAAAATTAAAGTATCTATGAATAATGAACTAATTTGGGTTCAATGGCGTAGATATGAAATGAAAAATTAGATCATAATCGATTTTTTGACTTTTGGACAGACCATGAGCTGAAAATTAATTGAACTTCAGTTTCGTTTTCACGGAGACAAAAAACATCAAAAAGCTGGCTTTGAAATTGCTAAAATTAGAAATGGTCAGTGAAGGAGGAACTCTTTTCCTACTTGATTTCAATCGGCAACTGGTTTCAAACAAGGCTGTCGGTTAAGTCCGTTTCTGCTTTTGCTGATGTAGCTCATGATCAATAGACTGCAAGATAACTGTAGCCTTTGGAGCCTTACGGCTAACACCACTAAATCGAAAATAATAATATTCCGCAATGGAACAGGCAGATATGCCAGGGAGGCGAAATGGACCTGGAAAAACACGGAATTAGAACTGATTAAGGAGTGCAAGTACCTTGGAGTCGTAATGACACCAAAGTTTTCCTTTAAAAAGCATCTGCAGGGCAAATTAGTGGAATCCAAAAAAGCCATTAATTGTATTTTCAAGGGAGTTCTTGGTAAAAAACATGTCGCCCCAAGAGTGTCAAATATAAGCTCTTTGGATCGGTGATGAGGCTGATCATATACTACGCTGGTCAGGTATGGGAATTTCTGGAGTATGAGGAGGTAGAAACTATTAAGGTACTTCATCAAGAAAATGTTTCGGCACCCAGAAAATACCCTTACATAATGCTGAAACTACATCTCACATATATTAAAAAAGTAATATCACTTCGAAACCACAAGTTGCCAAAAATCACTGCGAAGCTTCAGCAAAAATCACATTTTTTTGCGGTTTGGTCCTGCATGGGGATGTCCCACAACGAACTGAGTCACGAAGCACCTGCAAACTTCAAAGCACAACAACTTTGGCTTCAACAATTATTTTGACGATCGATACTCAACAGATTGTGTCCACAATCTTCGAAAGTTCATGGTCCTTAAAAGATCGAGTTCCTGATAGATTTGAACTTATCCTACACTTCATTACTATGGACAGTGATGTGAGGACATATTGGTTAGATCTTGTGTTTCGTAGTACCTGTGACGTGATGGTTAATGAGTAGGACTGTCATGCCAGAGGTAAGGTTTCAACACCTGCCTGTGTCATCTGAAAGTGCCTGAACGGGCACTGCCTCATGAGAGGAATTGACAAATCCTCCAAAATTAGTTTTTGGCATAAAAGTTCTTTTCCAAAAATTTGCATTCGGCTGTTGGTCCCCTCCATCCCTGACATTACTTACACACAGGAATGGACAATGAGAACTCTAAGTCAATAGACCTTGGTTCTTCACTAGCTGTAACGTCACCAAATTTATTTATTCATTTTCTTGGGTTTCATTGGCGGGTATTCACTGACATCGTATTCTGGGTGACTTAAGTAAAATAACTGACAAGCGATTTGACAGCTGTAGTTTCGGAAACATTTTGTTAAATTCTGAAAATGGTTTAATTTTGAAGTTACATTGTACCACTTTTTATGAACATTTTAGAGTCGATTACAGTTTGTTTCCATTCCCAAAATAAAATCATCATTTAATGTCCAAAATTGTATCATCTGATAGCTTTAATCGCTGCGATACAATGATGCCCCTGCATACATGCGTAAAAATATAAAATGGAATACAAAATAAAAAGTGGAATTATTTAGTTAAAATCGTTAATCAAATTTATTTTATACAAAATTATAAAATAAAAGATTTTCATTACTCATTAGCCTTATGAACTCTGCCACAAAAATCGAAGACTAAATCTCCGGTTATTGTGTTCCGGAATTCACAACTTGACCATGAGTCTTCTTCGTTTTATATTGCACTATGCCTATAAATATTATACAAAAAGCAATACCAATCCCAACTAATGATAAACCAACAACAATTGGTGTACTCCTGTTTTGGGGGTACTCTATGCCCCCCATCATTTCTTCCGAGTCTATAACATAATCCTTATCTTCGTCATCATTACTTATATGATAATTTGGAGGTGATGAAGTTGGGCACTGACCCATTGTGGTGCATTTTTTAAGATTCTCATAAATCTTAGCGTTTTCACGTTCGACTTGTTCCAGAACTTCCCCAAGGCATATCAAATGTTCGTAATTGATTTTCTTCATTTCAACAGCATGGATTTTGATAAATTCAGCATACATTTCTTCGATTTTCTTGAAATAGCTATCGACTTCATCAGCCTGACAAAATAATCCTTAATGTAAACATCAAATTTGTTTCAGTTTTAAATTACCTACAATATCAGTCATACACTGAAAATATCCCAAATCGCTAACAGCACCACAGCTTTCTAGTGGACTTTTAATATTTTCCACAGTTTCCTTGAATTCTTCGTTTTTGATTTGTGTTAAGATTTGAAGTTTTGAAAATGCATTTGTTTGACAAGTTGCAGCCTGCTCTTTGGCCTGATCTGTCAAATTGTAGAATAGTGGATAAAATACCTCATAACAAGGAGAATCCTGCATGAGGACTGACATTTTTTTGGCAGTTCCACTTAAATATGCAAACAGATTGTTGTGCACTTCTTTAGGAGACCGAGGAACAGCTAGGGGCAGGGAAGTCTAAAAATAGAAATTATTTGTTTAAGCTGTTTTTGAAATTTACATTTTTTCAAATCTGACAAAATCAGAGTTTTGTTTGACTTGAATTCAAATTTTGATTTAACATGAATTTAATTGTTGTTTTATTAATATTCTTACATTCAAGAGACAAGAAAATATTGCCATAAAAATTCTACATTTCATAATATTTGTCTTTAAAATTCACTGTTTCCAAAAAATCTTCGAATGTATCACTCTTCGGCAAAATAAAAGTCATACTGGGAAATGCAATTGTAACGCAATGATTCTTTTATATGCAGTAGTTTCAAGTGATAAGCAAACAATACACAAGTGTTTTATTTACTTTGAACTTAATTGATTGTTTTTTTTTTCTTTTTATAGAGAAGAATGTATAAATTTCAAGTTCACAGTAGTTAAATGTCATTAATTAGATATTATTTGGTTTATTGATTTTTACCATTTGTCATTGCGTTGTTTAATTAAGTAGAAAACACTCAACTTCATCAAGAGTGAAAATCGTGTATTATTAGATAAATTTACAATTGTATCAGCAAAAGCTAAAAGATCGAGTATAGTTTGAGAAATCTTATTCGACTTTTTATTTAAGAAAGCGGTCATGCTTAAAATTCAAAGTAAATCTAAATCTTAAGTTTCCAAACATTAGTTCAAAATTTAAAAAAGGAAACAAATTACGTATACGTCCCAGTGTACCACTAACTTTTTCGTCTTCATTTAGAGAAAATACGGATTTATTTAAAGTCAAGTTTTCTTATCAATTCTTGTTTTAAAAATTGGTCCACGGAGCTAATATTTAGTCCAAGAAAATTAGATAAAAAAGTTATAACTTCGGAACAATTCTCTATAAGTTAAGTTTTGATGGCGAACTTTTTTATACGTCCTAAACCCTTCACGTTTAAAGCTGTTAGGAGTGAAAGGGGGTAAACTCCCCTTCTTACGAAATTACTCAAAAATCACATGTTTCTATAAAAACACATTGTAGTTCGTTGATAGTGTAAAAAATGGTGAAAACATTGGAAAGTAGTAAAATTCTGCGTAAAGTTTACACAGAAAAACAACATTAAGTCACTTTTCGTAATGTTTCCCAAGAGCAGTTTTAAAGTTAATGTTGTTTTTCCGTAATCATTTCGTAAATGTTCCTTAATAGAAAAAGGACTAGAACTTGGACACCAAAATGAACAATTTTTATAGAAAGTTTTGACTTTTAACTTCAAAATTTTATATCACAAAAACCATTCATGAAAACAACTTAAACGAAGTAATAAGATAAAAGCTTATTCTTGGTCTTTGCTTAAGCTTTTGTATACTTTTTAAAAATATATTATTAATACCAAAAGTGATAAAGTGGTCTCCTTTTTCCTTTTTTTTGTACCAGAAGAAGTACCTTTTCCGAAATTTCAAGGCTATACAGTATTTTTAAGTGCAGTCAGTCAGTAGATTTTTGTTTGTGACTTTAAAGTGTTGTATCTTTGGAACCACTTGTCCTAGAGTTTAAATCCGCTAAGTTTCATGTTCTTTATATAAATTATTGTAAATTTGAAGGTTATGATTTTCTTGGTTCTGAATTTAGAGAGGGGTCAAATGTCGACTAAATTTGACACTATAAAAAGGGGGTGTTGTTAGCAACTTGGCAACTTCTTTTGTCCCTCGAGAACGACTTAACCAATTTCCATTTGACAAAAACTATCTTCAGTTGTTTGTAATTGCCAGGAGAAGTTTTTAATAAAAGGCAATTTTGAAAAGGTTGGGATATTTCAAAAATGATTTTTTTTTTATTGAAAATAATTAAATTGTTCTTCGACAAAATTTTGAATTTATTGCAAGATAACGAACTGCTTTTGGAAATAAAAATTTTACTGCTGTAAAAATGCCATCAACGCTATCATGTTGTGACGATCATTAATAGCAAATTTAAAAGGAAAGGAGGATTGTTTTATTCCAATTTCCCAATCAGAAGTCAGCGGAATTAATTTGGAATTTCCGTGTTTATTGCATAGTGAGCTGTTCTTTCCTATTAACCGTCTTCGTTGTTTGATTTATTAACGGGAAAACTCTGTGAAGAACATTGGTTATCCGCAGTAAAGTTCAATTCGGGACTACAGTAAGCAAAACGTCTTTCTAGGAATATTCATTAGGAATGATAACAATTAAGTCCAACATCGAAGAACGTGCAATAATTCTTGGTTAATTTTCGAGTGGAAGAGAGTTTTCCCTCATTTTCAATTACTGTACTTTACTGGAAAATTATAATCCGTTTGCTCTTGAAAGATGACCTAAAATATGAAAAATGAATTCCAAAGAACCTGACTTCATGTGAACTCCCTTAACTATAGACAAGCTTTGGTGCATCTTCTTCTAGAGAAATATAACCTAAATCTCAATTTAGAAAAAGACGGTCTAATTCTTACAACAGCTTAATCGGCACAACGGATTTATTTAACATTGATGATGGGCTTCAGGTAGGTAGGTAGTCATTTAACCAAAACAGGAGATTTTATTTGCAGGGCAAACAAATGGATGCCTTCTTAAAGGATTTCCGTTGGTTGACCTATTTCACACTGATGGATGGCACAAACACTAAACGGGACTCGCAGGCATGACATGGCAAATGGAACAAGAAAATGAATTGCATCCTTCTCTACGACTGATTGTTGTTTTTGTTGTTGGTTTTCAGGGCAGGTAGGTCATGCACCTGTCGTCGTCATCATCGTCGTCGTCGGCGTCGTCGTCTCTTTCAATGCCTAGATACTATAGATGCACCCATCCCATTGGGAGATGATTCGTAATTGGAAATCTATCTATAAAAGGCACTGCAACAACCAAACTGATGCATTGTTGGAGCTACTGCTGTTGCTGCCTGCTGCAACTATACTGCTGCATCAGGACAGGATTTCAATTTGTACTTCCTCCTGCCATTGATACAATTTTCCATTGTTGATGATTTGCCTGCACTTTGCTCCTGTTCTGGCTCCTCAGTTCTCAGTCCTGGATGTGAAAGAAACTGGGTTACATGTTAGCGGAAGAGATATTGATTTTGTGTTTTGTCATTTTGTTGTTCCTTTCCTATCCCTGTTCTGATGTTTATTCCCTGAGCGCATTATACCATACTAGTACAGTGGGGGGGAGTTGGGAGTTTTATCATATCGCAAGCAAATGGAAAAGGACATGACAATACAAAGGAGAAGATTTTTTACCCTACGCTATACGCTTCCAGAGAGGTTTTGATCTTTCTGAGTGGTTAAATTATTGCTGCAGTCCTATGTTCCTCTACTCGTAGGTCGTAGGTATAGTGCTTGAGTTTAAATAATATTTTTTTTTTTTTATATTTTTCTTTTTAATATTTTGCTGAGATAATGAAGCTGGGAAATGTAATTGCTGTTCTGCATATTTCTAGGGGCGCCCATGCTCATTTTATGTTTTCAATAGAAGTATTATATCCGCTTTTGCATTCGAACAGGTATTTTTTAAGATTTTTTAAAACTTATTTTTTTCTTAGAAATTGTTTGAAGAATTAACTCAAAATTTAAGAAAATATTGGAAACGCACTAAGAATTGAGCATGAAAGAGTTTATTATTGTTCTTCAAAGGGGTTTAATAAGTTGAATAAGAATTTTGAGTTGCAAATATTTTGGACTCACCTACTTTCTTATATCTTGTTTTCTCGGGAACGGCTTTTTCAAACGTTTGAACGATTGTACGTTCAAAATACCCATTTTAGTCCACGGTATCTGAAGAACGAGTACAGCTATCGACTCCAATTAAATTATTTTCGACAGGTTATAACTTCAAAAGATGCAGAAGGACTTTTATAAAAATTTGTCAGGCAGTTTTTTTTAAATAGTTAAAACAGTTTTAAGAAAATGTGAAAAATTTGGTTGTTCGCAAATTTAACGTATTTTTTTTTAAATTGAAATACTGAAAAAAATAGCGCTCAAATATACACTGAAGGAAAAATGATATTTTGTTCAAAACAATTTTCTACAAAGTGAAATGTCGTCTTTGACATCTGGTACAGCTTTGGAAAAAATTCAATTGACAGTTTTTTTACAAAAAATAAAATAGCACAAAAAATTCTTCAAAAAGTTGATAAGAAATGTTTTTTGGTTTGAATATATCCTCCCACTTTTGACAAAATTACAGTTCTTAAAAAAATATAACCTTAAGAACACTGTTGTTCAAAAAAAAAATTAACACATTTTTTATTTTTTTTGTGCTAATCAAATACTGTGTCCTTAAGAACTACAGGCAACCATTAGAAAAATAATCTTAGGAGTTGAAATTAAATCAAATTTTTTTAGTGCATATTTGTAGGAGAACCTCGAACAAAATAATATAGCATACAATTAGGTAAAACCGATTCAAAAAATTGTGTTCTGAATGAAAAGATGTTTTGAAATTATTTTCCAGTTTTCAACTACCTATACTCTTGTCATCAGCCATGGCAGTGAATTAAATTATAAACCTCCATAAGAACAATTCAAAATAACCCCATCAACCTATTTATTTTAACATTTTAACTAAGTACGTATTATCAGTTTCCATCTTCCAAATAAACACCAGCTATTGTCAAATTATAACAGTTCAATAAAATTGTCTTGACAAGGATATTTATTTTTCACAATCCCTAGACTTTATGTGACATCTTCAAAAAAAATAAAATAAAAGAAGCAATATTAATTACGTCTATCTCTCAACAATTTTCCCCTTCCGTTTCGCTCAAAAGCCCAAATAAACTTCAAAAATTGCACGAAAGCTATAATTTATCACTAAGCGCTGCCTTCGTCGACAAAACAAACTCACCCTCTTATATTATATGAGATGAAAATTAATCATCAACTCTTTTTTACTGTCATTAAGTGCAAATATTCTCTTATATCCTGAATAAATCCACCCTAATATCTTTAGCTCAGAAAAAAAAAGGGAACCTCATCACTAACTGATGCTTACCATAAAAATGTACCACCCAACTTCAACCTTCTCAACTATACAGTATAGAATGGGGAGTTGAATACTTGGCAAGGGGGGAGTTGGAGGTATATGTCTGCATTGCAAATAAAACCCCTAAATGTCGAATAAACTAATTCATTTGTTGGAACAGGGTTCGAAAAAGTATACTGAGGACATTTCCCTTTTTTTTATTTGGTCCTTGTGGACTATGGACTCGAATATCCTTTATCTTAGCTATATGGAAAAGCATAATCTGTCATTTTTGCTCGCGCAATCCTTTTTCGACATAAAACGAGAGTTTCTTTTTTTCAACCCGCATGAGCCAGACGATTCAATGAGTTGGAAATTATGATATTTCAACAAGGATTTGGTCAGGACTCAGGACTCCGAATCCGGACTAAGATTTTTATTCTTTTCTTTATTTCCTCTTGCGCATTGTAATTAGCTTTGCACCAGGAACCGAATGGAAAACAAAGACACACACAAAAAAAACGGGAAGCGAAAATATTCCTTTCCTTATTTTTATATACTCTCGGTTTGGTATCTGGTTTAGTGTTAGTGTTGGCTCTATGGGAGGACGCTGTAGAAGAAGACTTTTAGTTACTTCCTGTTTGCTTAACACCTAAGCACTAATTTAATCGTCATTTTCGGATAATTTACCACATTATTCTGAATTTGCGACATTATCATCATCATTAGGCATGCAAATTGTTCATCTTTGTTGGCAACATGAATTATGTTATATGTATGTATGTATGTATATCTGCAAAAAAAAAGGCTCATTAGTCGTTATTATTATCTTGATGAAAAGTTTTTTTTTTAATATTTTTTCTTTCTGATGGTATTGTTTCTTTTTAGAAACAATTTATAAAATGCGGGCTTTTATTTACTTTTTTTTTGGCAATAAAAACATATCTTAGCCCTTTTTTAACTTCCTAATTTGTCATTCTTAATAATTCTTAATCACAAATAATAAGAAGGTATATAAATCAAGAGCTCGAGATTTATTAACGTCACAAAATCGTAACCACCTTTTCTTATAACTTTCAATAAAAAAAATCTGTAAAAAAAAATTCTACTAAAGTATTTTTTTTATTTAACTGCCATACACAATTCTTTGACAAAATGTTCATCTTTTTGTAAAATAACGAAAGAACTACTGACGGAATAAATTACCGAAGTCATTTCCAAACTTAAGATGTAAATTTAGGTCACAAGCTACTTTTTAACTTTTGTTTAAGTTCAGAGCGACTTTAGACTCTATAGCTATGTTTTATTCACTGCTGCATAGCTAGCGCAGCAAATTTTCCCTGTTCAACAACATTTTGATTGCTGGTGAAAAAGAACCAAGCAAAAAATGGCAGCTGATCTGGTGATATTACGTGAAGTAAGTTTGATCCTTTGATTTATACAGCAGTGAATAAAACACAACGTATTTTAAGATATCATTAATTTTTGTGGTTGAAAATGTTTGCACATAAGAGAAATTGGGTCTATTTAAAATTTTGTTTGTCGTTATTTCACTCTTTTTTGTAAAGTTTAAAATTAAAATTTTTTTATTGGTGCTCCAAAAATGGGTAGACTTCACGCCTCCTGGGTAAAATATCTCTATATATATTTCAAAGAAAGTAGTTTTAGTTTCATTATTTATTACTCAAGAACGGCTGAACCGATTTGGCTGAAATTTGGCAAGTCAAAAACTACTACTAATAATATGATGTGCTTTTCTATTATTATCTGTCTATCCCGTGCGATGACGGGACGAGCCGTTAGTTAATAATACATAATTAACATTCGGCGAATTGAGCGAATACAACATTCTCAATTATTTCGGATTTTTGAAATGCATTATGTCAGGAACTTATTCATGTGTTGAGAGTTGAAATTTGATATGGTTGAAATTTTAAACTACCCAAGCAAATATTGTGAATTTCAAGCTTCTGCCGTCTTAGTATGGTAGACAATTGAATAAGTTTTCAAGGATTTTGTTTGGAAATTTTTGTTAATTTTTAGGATATTTATATCGGAAAACTCAAGTATCAGAAATTTCCTTACTTCTAATACATTGTCAACCCTATCAAGAGATTCCGATCGGATCTCAGTTTATTTTCTAGGTATCCGTTGCGGAACTAAATAAAATGAAGCAAACAATCGCGTTCTTTATAATATTTGACAATATTGTAGTTTCCATTTCCGAATAGATTGCGAAATAAATTTCAAAATTCAATTCATAGCTGTCAAAAATTGTTTCCTAATCGAATTGCAATGCTGAGCGATGAAATGCGATGATTTTGTTGGAAGGTTTATCTGAAATGCTAATCGGAACAGATACCTCGAATGAAAATTCTCCGATCTTTTGTGGTAAATACTTTTCTTTACATCTTTTTAACAAATTCTCTTCAGAAACGGAGTTCAAGTTCAAATGTTCCAATGTATGTACATTTCTTGCTTAAAAACTACGATAGCAACTATTGAACCTTTGAATTGAGAACATTTTTGGTTAGTTCGGTTATCGCTGACCTTTTTGAAAGTTATATAGAAAGTTGATGACAATATTATACAATGGATCCTGGATTGGACCAATATCTTCCAGAGTTCCAGGATTTGTTTTCATTTGAACATTAATTGCCTGAATACTGAAATTTGATCATCGTGGAGGAGTCTAAAAACTTTTGAACAATAATTTATTATTGATCCTCAGAATGTTCGAAATTTCAGTTTAACATAGTGTCTGATGAAAACACCATCTATAGCTGCTAGAACAGCTTCTGCTTTAATAACTTGCTTTGATTGCTTTATATCTATACACTGTATTTAATCTGATTCTTACCGTGCAAAGTTCTGCAGGAAAAATGAAGGCACTAACAGAAGGTATGGAATAGTATTTTTCCTAACGCTGTTACGTTACAAGTATGCACGAGTAATCCCTGATAACTGGTCTTACAATAGACTTATCGGATCGCTTTTTCGCAGTATTTATCTACTAATTACGGCAAAAAGTCCTTGTCTCCTTGTTCGTCTTCAGCTATTCTGAATCGGTAAATGACTTTAAATCTTCTTCAAATTTATAATTAGGAACAATAACTTTCGCAATTGAAAAACCTAAAAACCTTCTTCTGCTTTATCATATGAGTCCTTAGGAAATAGAAAATACAATAATTTTTGAATCCAAAGTTCTGAAAAAATTACATATACGAGTAAGTGTGTATACCTAAAAAAATATCAATGCTTCAAACTTTTTTGTTTCGAAATAAACTCATTTATTGCAAGAACACAAAAACAAAACAATCCAATTTGGAAAGTTTCGCGAAAATCTTTGTAATTTGTAGTTTTTAATTTGTCACTCCTTCTTTTTTGTTTTAGCTATATCCTCAAAAGTTTGTTGTTTTAATGGCGACGACTGTCAATCGCAAACCCTCCGACTATCTTCTTTCTTCTATTGTCTCTCTATTCCAGAATCGAGATGAAGAGGAGGACGGACGGTCAAGTGAAACGGGGTGAACAACAACACTCATGTCATATGTCATGCTTGTCCGTTTGAGTTGTCTTATACTGAAACTCGAAATCCAATTTTCAATTCGATTACGAAAAGATAAAGAAAATTCCAAAGTCATGTCAATATATGTTAAAGGGAGGGTAATGGGGGAGGGGGGTGTTGTCGAATGGTTTGTTAAGGGAGAAGTTTTCCAACAAGGCAACGACTACTGGGCGGACGGGTCATGTGTGATATTTTATAGAGAATAAAATCCATGGGACAAACGGCCGACGCGACGGGGGGCGGTTCGGTGACGTATACAAAAGCAGAACACTGCTGCAAACGGTTTTCGTTGCAATTGTCGAAAGTGAACAAAAAAAAAAAAATATGTATGTATTGAGAAATCAGGATATACTCGTATAGCGAATAGAGGACGGGTATCTTTGGATATGTGCTACCCGCTGTGGCCATTGCCAATTGCATACACACAGTTTTGGGTTTGTGCTTATTTGCAATTTCCACCTTGACGGAGGAGGGACAAAAGGCAGATTTGTTTTTTTTTTTTCATTTGATTTGGGAATAATTCCTACCTTTTAGGGGAGAAGGGGAATACGTAACGTATAGGCACTTTCCTCTCGGAGTGGCTTTTAATAAGAACTCAGGTCTCATATCAATATGTGAGCATTGATAGGGCCATAGTCCTTTACAGGCATTTGAAGGATTTGACCAGCAGCTGTTCTTCTTGCCACCACCATGCTCCATTGCTTTTCTCTTACTAATGCGTGTACAGCTTGTTTTTCCAGGCTATGATCAACTAAACTCAAAGACATGCCCATTTTCCCCCATAATCTCCTATTCAACAACAATACCTTACCACAGGTGGCATTCTGCAAACACACAATACCAATTTCATCCACTATACACTACTCGTATTTCATGTGAGTGTTTGTGTAACTTTGAAAGGGTTAGATAGCTGCAAGGATTCAATACCATATTTCATACAAGTTATCGATAGAAAAACTATGAACTAAAAAAAAAAGGATAACAGGGAACTAAAAAAAAAAGGATAACTTCTTCAATGGCCGTGCCGATTTGTACACAGACAAAACACGAAAGAAAATTGCTTGCCAACTTTTTCGGATTTTGTCTCTCAAAGGAGTATTGTATGCTCTCGTATACCCGAGTAATATTACATGTCGCATTTTCCTGAACTTTTCCAAACTGCGATGCAACAACGAATAAAAAAAGGCATAGTGTAGATGTAGACGAATAAACTACAGAATCTTTTGTTACATTTTGTTTCTGTCAATGTCAATGTTTTGTGTTCGTTCATCCCTATCATCGCATTCAATCGTCTTTCCAGCTTCCATCCCCCTCTCACTTGAAGTGAACATTAACTCTTTACATTCAATAACACACACATCAAACGCTCAGGGATTTATCCGGTGTGAACACTTTCCTCTCCACCCACCCACCAATACCCATCACCCGTTGCTGAAGCCCACATAACCGAGTGGCTACCCGCAATATAAAGTGTGGTAGCAGACGCAGGACGTATAGGACACAGGACGCAGATAGAAAACTTTTCAAATTGAAGTTTGCCCATACCCACCCACTCGGAGCAAAAGGACCTCCGAAATGTCCTTTGGCCTTGTTCGTTACAACTTCCGACGACGATACGCGCTCCACCGCGCCGCATCGCGCTGCCGTCCGTAGAATTTGCGAAATTATTAAATCCTTAACTATTATCCCCGCAAAAGATTGGCATCATCACCACCTGTGTAATTTGCGGCTTTCGATATGTGGCCACGACAGGTGCTAACTAGGGGATCTTATATAATGTGGAGCTTCCAGCTCTGGGATAAACTCTGGCTTTGATAAGTTTTCTCACTCTTTCACACGGGTAAACCGCACACATATACGAGTGTGTACACATATGTCGGATTGTAGCTTGTAGGTAGAAAAACAAGCAAGCGGAACATGAGGTAATCCAATTAGGGACGAAAAGTTTAATTAAATTGGCAGAAAAAGTTTTATCCCGCGTACTTTGGTGTCTGGGTGGTGTATGCTGGCTCTGTTGGGTTCATGTTCAAATAACTAAGCAGTGCGTGGAATTCAGTCCTCCTCATCATCAGTGAAGGCCCATGATGGCGATGCAATGGGTCCTTGTGAAGGTGGGTTATAATTATAATTCCGTCTTGCAGATTGGGCTGGCCTATATAGAGCTGATGAAGACATCACGAGCTCAACGAAGACGACGACGACGAAGACACGACGCGACGTGACGTGACAGTGTTTAGTTAGTAGATAGTTTTCAAAATCCTCATCACAAAGGATCGAATTAAGGATGTTTCTAAGTCGAAGATAAACATTCTAAGCACTTCTATTTCATCTTATTTGTAAGAGCAAGTGTAAATACCTTATAGTCTAGTTGGAGTTTAAGTAGTGTGACAAAATATTTGTAGAATAAGGATTCTTTGAAGAGCGAAAACAAGGATAAGATATTTGGCGAAGAAATCTGAGAGCGGAAAAGTTCTGATATACAAAGTTCATCATGCATAAGAACATTGAAGTTTTTGATTTATTATTTTTATTAAATACAAAATTTATTGATTTTTGAATTTATGTATTTGCATCGTTTAGTCCCACAATGGTCCTTTGGAACTTTCCATAATGAAATGTTTGTTTGGTTCAAAAGGTAAACTCTTCAATTTCACTTCTGCTATAGATATATGGAAAACATAAAGTGAATGTGCAAAATTGGAGAGATATGCCCAAATGCACATCATCACAAAAAGAAAAGTACCTTAAGGATGTTGATTACATCAAAACACATATACGAATGAACTTGTCGTCATCGCAGGATATGTAAAAGGATGTCAAACGGAAATTGAGACAATTGTAGTTGTATGCAAATGCTCTCCATCTCTTTACTCCAACTCGAACTTGTAAACATTTCAGCAGTCAATTTTCTTTTTTTTGTCGTTATGCCTCCCTCTATGTCCCCTTTCTTTAAATTAATGCTAATTTTTTGTGTGCTCCTTGACAAAGTCGTAAAAGAAAAAGTTTATTCAACCATGTATCACAGTACCTTACTACTAATATATGAGGAGTCCTATGATAAGGTGCAGTACTTTATATGCTAAGGAAGTCATAATTGGATCAGACGATGAGTCTTGAAATTGTTTGTGGTAAAAGGAAGTGCGTATGTTTGAATGTTTTTTGTGCATCAAAAGGATTACCGAATGTTAAAGGCAATGAAAAAAAAAATTTCAATGTTCTCGGAATTGACAGAAATGATCTAAGAGAAAAGCTAAGGCTGGTCATTTGACGAAACGGATACTGTTCTACCCGTCCAAAAATTTTTAAGTACATAGGTAAAAGTACAGGGTCCGGCAGCGAGGTATGGAAGATTTGAAAAAATTAATTACATACGAAAAATCAGTCCAGGGAAGTGTTTCTTTTAAAAAACCCATTGTTACTCTTGATGTATGGCAAGTAGCCCCATCTTGTTGAAATCATAGAGTATTCAAGTTGAAATGTCGTCTTCTCAGTTCCAGCAAAAAAAAATCAGTAGCATCTGTAAGTAACGATCTGTGTTGACAGTGACAGTCCGACTATTTTCACAAAAAAGTACAGACCGATAATGAAATTTGGACTAATGCCACACCAAATAGTGACCTTGGGACTGCGGAGAGTTCGTGGGTTTTTAGAGGCTTAATAATGAAAGTTTTGTTTATTAACCACTTATGATAAATGAAAGTGGGCTTCGTCTCATTATCAAAACAGTGTCATCCGTCAAGATTTCCAACATTGTTTCTGCAAACCTCACCCATCTGCCGTAGGCGTTTTGCTGCAATTCTTAAACAACTAGCATCTGGTATGGATGAAAATGGAAATCAAAGTAAATTCACCGAACTGAGCGGCCCAAGCGTGATATACAACTGATTGACGAGCTGGCTTCAACTGCTTGACGCACTCTTTCAATATTTTCTTCAGTCCATATCTTTCGATTGCCTCCTCGTGCAGTTCCAGTTCTCAAAAAACCAGTTCACCCACTTTCTAATCTTATCAAACTTTGGAACACGACCGTGGTCGCCAATATTAAAATGTTTTCAGAATCGTCTCTGCATTTCAATGACCGAACGGCTCTTTTCAATGAACGTGTTTTCGGCTCCATGGTTACTGAAATTACATCTCGCTAGGAGTCGATGCTATCCACACTCATAACAATACGGTTTCCACACCTCGCTTGACGCCCCGTTCAAATTTTCCATACCTCGCTGCCGGACCCTGTACTTTTCTCGACTCTTAGCAAGCCTTATTTAGTTGTCAAAATTGTATCAAAATCGGAAGAGGGATTTTAGAAAATGTATAGTGTCAAACTTTTGCATTTATTCCTTGGAAGGTTCTGTATAGTTTCCCAGGTATCAAATAATTTCAAACGTTAAGCTTAACTTCACAACTTAAACGTCACTACGCCAGTCGTTTCTGCAGAAAAAACATCATTATTAGGTACCAACAAAATTTTAATACAGTTGTCTTACTTCAGTTCTTTACGTGGTCTGTCCATTGTTATTTAAAAACCTAAAAATCCGGGTTATCAGAAATATTGAATGATCCTCAACTTCAACCGCAAAAGATCAATGATTTTTTTTGATATTATATGTCCGCTCAAACCCTCCTCTTTTTTCATTCAATGTTTATTTTGTCGTTGTAATCTTCAAAGACCACACTTGCCCGATACATACAAATCCACAGCATACTCGTATTTATATACTCGTTGGATTATGATAATTGTCATCGATCAAAAGAGCTTAGTTTATACCACTGCTCCAGGCAGCAATATTCCACGATATCTCAACGTTATAGCCCTTGAGGTAAAGTTGGAAAACTTTAGTCGTTTCTTTTTCGTAGGCAGATCATTTGAGCCACAACTTAACCTAATCAAAGAAAAGTTAATACATTTTTACCTTAAATTTATCATACCATATTTCATTAACAGTGAAACACTTTTATCAAAATAGCATGGGACTTAAATTCTACTTGGCCTAAAAGAAAGAAGTCGATAGATCACAAGGATCTCGATGGACTCTTCGAGAAATAACGTGATCAGGAAACTTCTCTGTCTTGTTGAGCGATACGGTCTTCACATCAATATTTTCCAATTTCGTCCAATTCGGTAACCCTATCCACAGTAACAATTTCACCAACCTCTTTTTCGAACCAAAGCGTTCCTCAAAACTGACGATGATTTGAAGAAAATCTGGATTATTTCCAATCAGTGAAGATACAACGCGACGTTTCTGATGATTGATTGGCTTCAGTGCTTGGTTTTAACTAAACCTTAAACACCTTAGAACCTAACTTAACCATTTAGGTTTTCGTTAACACTTGACTTCGGGTTACAGTAGCACTATTGTCAGTTGTTCTTGAGCGACTCACATGGTTTTGATTCTTCACTTCTCTAGCGTTTCCCAATAGCTCAAAGGCATTTTTGTCTTGGATTTCAATAATTTCAATACTTCGTTGAATCCTTCCATTTTAATAATAGCATAGTTTTTACTTGCCAAGTAATTACCAAAAATGTGGCAATTACAATTAAAACTCTTTTTAGAAAATTCTTTTCTAAACTACAAAAATTTTAACAAATTTTGTTTGATGGGTGAATTTATTTTTACACAAAAACTTCAATAAAAGTCAAATTTTAAAAGGCACTAACAGTTATCGGCATGGGTAGCACCTTAGTCTCTTTTTGAAACATAAAATTTCCAAAAATTTAAAATGCAACCCTAATTTCCAAACTATTAGAATAACCTTGCACTTTTCCATTCATATTTTCCTCCACGGTCGTTCTGAACATTGAACATTGGAACATGTGGCATAAATATGCCTCTGTTGCATTTGCATCGCAACCAACATCCAGCAATTGCAAAACGACAACCGAACGGATGCGATGTTTATGCGAGATGATCTGGATTCTGGAATTTAATCCTTCTCTCGTCTGGAATTAATGGAACTTTGTTGTTTGGGATTATAATATTTGTTTGTGTTTCGGGATGTTCTTGGAAGCAGCTGTCGCATATAAACATAATCTAAACAAATTGCTTACGCATTCTTTTTATATGTATAAGATACATACCTATACACATAATACATAAGCACTTGCATATTTGTAAGATATTGAGAATTTTTGTTTCGTGTCTACCCTTGTGTGTGACTGTGACGTCTGTGACACTATAAAATCTGCTAAGAGAATTTTGTAAACAAAAATTCATAAATGTGTATACGAGATGCATTCGGTAGTAAAATTAAGAAAATATGATTCATTAAGTGAATATTTATGTACGAAGTCCTTAAAATAATTTTATTGAACATTTTGATCATTTTGACTTGCAATTTATTAACAAGGTCATATAACTACTCATAAGAACTTGAATTAATAGAGCCCTTGTCCTTTTACAAAAATCAAGATCAGGTTGGTAAGCATTGTCTTGGAAAGGAATACGGTACTGGTGACAAATTGTTGCGTTTTTTTAATTTATTTACTGCACTATTTCATAAGAAAACTGAACAAACAAAAAATGTTGAAAAGATTTCTGTTGCTAACACTAAAATTACTTTTCAAACCTTGAAGAAATACAAACTTCTCAGTGCTAGAAATTCATCATTTTAAAATAACCTACCGTTTCGGAGTTTGGAGATTAATTTTAAACAGAATTCAAAACTTTAAACGCTGTTCTTAAGTCCTTCAGAAATTGCAAAAAGTTTAAATAACAAAAACATGAAAAACCAAGTGGTCCTAATACAGAACCTTGTGGAACACCAACTTCAATGAATGTTTTATCACGATATTTTCAATTTTAAGACCTTAAGGACTATAATCCTCTAAAGCTAGGTAAGTTAAACTTTGTAGCAAAATATTATAATTTAACAAGCTGTCAAAAACTTTGGTAATAAAAATAAATAATACTAAAATAAAGTATATATTTTATAAATTTAATGTGAAATAGCCTAATCATGTGACTGAACGTTTCAGTAGATTCTTAAAGTTTTTCATACGTAAGGAAACCAAGGAATGTATAGTTTTCGGGTGTTCATATGACTTTTAAAAACTTATGTTCTGATATGAGTGCCATTGTTTAAGGACTATATGCCCCTCTGTTCCCCAAAATAAGGACTAAGATATTACTTAAACATTATTATTGATTACTTCTACACAATTATTGTACAGAATAACATTCAAAATCAGGTTTAGCTACTACGACTTACAGCTGGCTTAAACAATGATCTTACTGGTTGAATTAAAAATACTGTTTAAAAATCAATATTTTTAATTAATTTATTTCAAAAATTCTGAGTGAATAAAATACTGCACGGTTAACTTCTGATGTTTCAATTTTTTTTTTTTTTTTAATTCTAACTTTTGAAACATGGTACCTACACATCACATAATGCTATCAAGTTTTTGGAAGAAAGAGAAATTTAAAGAGCACCCTAAAAACTGAAACTTCTTGTATACCTAAACTTTGCTTAATGTATTCACAAACACATAGAACTGTTAATTTTTTATTTAATATATCTTTTCGGGGGAAAAAAAATCTACCAAAAAAATTTGTCAGTTGAATTAACTGGATCGTCAAAAACAAGTGTTCTTAATCAAATATTTTTTGTTTTTCACGTCTTGGAGAAATCCTATACTCCTAGATAAATCTATGCATGACTTTTTAGACTCTATGTTTCAATTTCATTTTTAGGAATATAAATTACTTTCGATTTCACAATACTATTTTCTAAACTACAAGATGGTTTTCTAATAAGTTCAATGACATCATTATTTTTTCATTGAAAATTTATTTTAGTAGATATATACTTTCAACATTTTTTGTGTGGTACCTAGTAGATAACATAGAATTGAAAAGTTTTCAAATACTTAAATATTTTTATTCTCTCAAGTTTAAGTAAGATTAATACATCATAAGAACTTTCTGTTACAATTTGAAGTTCTTTTGAAGTCCCTTTATATTTCAACTCCTATAAGCAGTAACGAATCACGCTCTAGGTTCAAGGTCTTATAATATTTGCAAGTGCTTCATAATTCTGACGATCTTACATTGAAGCAATTAGTTACGTTAGGGGTCTGCGATTTTTGACTACTCAAGAAATAACTTGTAGTATAAAGTTGAAATTTTGTGATTGTCATGAACCAAAATATTGTGATGTTAAAATGTTTGACAATACATTTGATTTTATTGGATTATTCAATCAACAGATCACAACTTTTTTTTTGCAAGAAGTTAATTAGATAACCTCGATTCATTTTTAAGTATACGCACTGATATGTATTTAAGAGCCCTTTAGTTGTCTCATTTCTTGTTGAGTTTATTGATAGTTTGACTTTGCTTATCACCATTATCAGAATATTTCATTAGTTTTATTTTTCTAATCTTTTTAGTTGTTTAATTCGATTTTTCAGCTTAAGTCAAATTCAGTTTGAATCTTCCCTCCGCCAAGTACAGAATTTACAATGAAGATCATTATTTCTGTTCTATTAGTCGTTGCCACTATTTCTAACGTAAGTATCAACAAAAATTTGAGAATAATTTATCAGCATCTAAAAATATAATAACTTAATTTTTAGGTAGTTTTGGCAATCGATGAGACTAAATTACCATCAACTCAAGTTTCATTTAATGATTGCATCGATAATTTTACGGAATCCATGAATTCTCTATCCGAACTTATTGATGAAAATATTAAAACATGTTTTAAAGAAGCTGATCAAAACAAAACGGAACAAATTGCAATATTTGAAAATATACGTTTCGAAAATACCAACAAAACGGAAGCCCTTCAAAAAAAATTTGAAGAATGTTCGACTAATATTGAAGAAGCCAATGTGCACAGTTGTATTAAAAATGTGGTAAGTATTTACTTCTATTAGAATTTTTAATCATCAATACAGTATAGGTACAGTTAAAAAAAACACACACACACATACACACTTAGAAAAACTAAGAACACTTCTGCACTTGTTCAAATTTTCGATCCATTAATTTTTTTACTCAGTAATTCTTTAAAGGCCAAATTCTCTTTTGAATGTTTTGAAAGTGATTGGTAAAATTTTTGACAGTCACCAAACGATTTCTCTAGTGTAAGGTGATTCAAATTGATTGAACAATATCCTAAGAGAATTGTCAAAGTTATCGTTTTTGAATGAAAACCGAAAATAAAACCGAGATTATTTTCGAACTGTGTCAAAATACCTCATATTTCGAATCCACTCCGATACAAATTAATATAGCACATTTTTTGTATCACATTATTTTCTAATATTAATTTTAACTATAACTACCTTCTATATGTAACTATATAAAAAATATGTGTATTAACAAAAGTTTTTTTTTTTATTTTTATTATTAGGCTTCCGAATACCGTCAGTTGTTGGAAGATATAGAAGCTCAAGAAAAGAAGTTTTCTGAAGATTTTGTCAAACTTGCTACGGAAGAAAATTGTATCAGTTCTACAGTTGAAAAATATAAGCAGAATAATTTAGATATTTACGATAAAATGTACATGTGTATGTCAATTAATCCATACAAAACATAATTGAACTTTTACATATGTCAATGAACTTGGATATGATTTAACAATGACGTAAATTATAATAACGAACCATGGTTTTTTTATTTCCTTACATCTGAGTTTAATAAACTATTTATGTATAAGTAAAAAATTACTAACACATATATATATGAATTTAAAATGTGTATATACATACATACATGTATAATATGCTCTTATGATACCATTGTCCTAGCTAGTACTGTAGAAGTGTAGATTTCGTTAGTAATGATATTTCTGTAACTGCTGCTGTGACATTAGTTCCGATTTGGTCTACACGTATTTTCTGTACAATTTCAGAAATATGCAATGAAGGATGAAAATATTGAAAATCAGAGAAAAAACCAGCAAACCTTTACAGTATAGTAAAAATCTGGCAAATTAAGAACCGAACTATAAAATCACGGACAAATTTGACTGATTAGTCTGAAATAGGAATTTCTTAAGCAATAAGATGGATTTGTTCATTGGAAAGTCAAGCTTACGTTCCAACAAAAAATTGTACGCATCTTTAACAATATGACAATTAACAGTAAAATCATGAATAGCTCAGAACAGAACTCAATAAGTTCTCTCTTCTTAAAAATACATTTTCAGATTGACAGAATGGAGAGATATAAATTGATGAACCATAACAGCACTGGTTTGTCAGAAAACATGACCTTAAAAGAATCTGAATATTGAAGCAGTGTTAAAGGGTGTTGGTGATATTTCAAGGCATAGTTAATAAACTTCATTTATGTTATGCTATTGAAAACCGTTATTCTTTCGTGCAATGTCAAATAGTTTTTTTTTTTTAGTTGACTTTTAAGGGTCTTCAACACATGATGATCATTTCAGACTTTAATTTTTATTAACTAATGAGTTTGTTTGACTTCGGCAATAAATTGATGAAAAAATATCTACTGTCCAATGAGGTGATTGCTTCATTTGCATCCATAATGCAGAATTTCTTATGTTCGCTTAATTTAAAAACGTGTTCAAGTATTTGATTAGAGGCAATCCTTTACACTTTTCCAACGAAGAAAAAAAAAAAACAATGCCAACATTTGACTAATACTTGATAAATTATCGTCTCCTTCTTCGTCGTCGTTGGTTGTTCAGATCGTTTCGCTGTCGCTCATTAAGCTGTTTGCTTACCATTAGACAGAAAGGTTGACAGCTGAGATTACCGGAGTGACATATCCTAGCAACTACTTGGCATTTTTTTTTTTTTTGTTCCTGCTGATGCTTCCATCACAAAGTGGATTTTTTTGTGTGATGTGTTGTGTCTGTTTCTTCATTCGTTCTTAGTTGGAAAAAGCTTATAATTCTTGAGAGTGTATATAATAATGAGGAGACATTTTGTCAGAAAATACAAAATGGAGAAGGATGAAACAAAGTAAACATCATCATTTAGAGAAGCTTATAGGAAAGATTTAACAGAAATAATACTAATTTGTGCTTTCGTCTTTTTTTTTTCTTTTTCTTTTTTTGTGAAAGGATTTTCTTAGAGCAAACAAAAACAAATAAACAAAACAAACATAGAAAAAAAAAAACAACTAAACACTGGTTGATGATGATGATTCCAAGTTGCGTAGCAGTTGATTCTGCGACGAGGACGACAACCAGTGACGCTTGCCAACAAATCTCCTTTTTGTCACATTATTCTGTGTTTTAAAACACATTTCTAGAAGAGCAGCAAAAGGATGTGTGTGAGCTCTGATTAGATGGAAACGTAAAAGGACTCTCTCGTCAAGTTGCTGAGGAAACGAACTTTGACTTAATTTTTTATCTTCTCTCAAAATGGTATTTTATATTCAGTGCCAAAGGATAACATACACAAAGTGGCTAATGATGCTGATGGAGGGTTGGAGATTGGGGTAGTTTTCATCTACATTTATACCTGACAAACCATTTTGTTTTACTTCATAAAAATTTCAATTTCTTTTAAAATGGTTCTCGGAAATTGTTGTGTCTTAAGTATCAAAAATGTTTTGTTCTAAAGTTGTTGAAAGGAAATTGGTGGTAATCCTTGTCGTAGACATCAGTACCTACTCATTATAAGTATCCTTTATTCTTTATTGTCTTCTTCCACTATTGGGCATATGTTTAAGAAATTTACCTAGAAGTTACTTGAACAAAGGTTTCTTTACTTATGACAGCAAAGTGACATAAGGTCAAACGAATACATGGTTAATTTTAGTGATGTTTGTAATACAAAAAATGTTTGGTTCAGAACCCTAAGCCCAACTCAGTCTCAGTCTGACTTTTTAACTTTTCCTTTTGAAAAATCGAGTTAAAATTTTAGCTCAACATAAGCTGTGTTTTATTGGTAATCTGAAGCAAGCACAGTAGTAAACTTTCCAACTATTAGCTTAATAACTCATTATTAATTGAACTTTGAAAGTTAATATCCTATCACTACTTGTCAAATTAAAAAAAAAACTCAGTAGTACATGGGTTAATATCGAGTTGAAATTCATAAAAATGAAGTTCAAGTAGGTATATTCATGAAAATACAAGCCGAGTTGATAAGTTCTTTTCAAAACTTGCAGCAGGACTTTGAAAAATAACTCAATAACTTTTGTAATGAAAGAATTTTGATTGAAGAATCCATATCATGAATTCTGTAACTAGGATATAATTAATCAGATTAATCAGAACCATTTAACTAGGGCTTGTAAAAACTACAATGAATACTGTTGAACTGATTGGAAATGTGAACTATTTGGCCTTATGATTCATTTGGGTCTTACGTAAATCAATGACAAAATATTAGCTCGTTAGCTCAATTTGATTTCTTCTTAATCGAAATTGAGTTGAAATGAGCTTGACTTAAAATTATATGGTGAATCGAAGTTTCATACAAAAATCAAGTTCGAAGAGTGATGGTCCAAGTAAAATATGGTTTGTTCCTAAATTGTATTTATAAATTCAAAAAATAAGTTAAGTTTAGTCATTTGAGCAATCCACTGAAGGAGAAACCAGTGTTGGTTTTTCCAAAAGGCTGAGTAGGCTTGAGCCGAGGGCGACAGATTTTTGGGGCGGCAATTTGTCCCCGTGCAATGTACCTGTTACCCTGTAATATGTTTGATTTTTGGGTACCAAATACCCTACAATACCTGGTTACTCGGGTAATAAAAAAGATTCCGGATCCCTTGAAGATTTGTAAATCCGCCACTGGGAGGAAGCGAACTAAACATCGCCAGACGTATGGGAAAACAAAGGGATGTTGTCTAATGTTTGGAGGAACAAATCTCTCAGCTGGAACTCAAAGTTACGACTCTTTAATTAGAAGGTCAAATCAGTTCTGCTATACGGAGGCAGCACCTGGAAAATAACAACAACAATAACAAGGACACTGCAAACCTTCGGTAATAGGTGTCTTCGAAACATCTTATGGGTTTTCTGGTCTAATCGTATCTCCAACTATGACCTACATAGACGAACAGGTCAGGAACCCATAGATACCATTATATGTACGAAGGCGCAAGTTACAGTGGATTGGACACACGCTTCGAAAAGGTAATGACTGTGGAAGGAAGAAGGAAGAAGAGTTGGTAAACCAAGAAGTACGTGGAGAAGAACAGTCGAGGAAGAATCTGTGATATTGGGAAAGCGCTGTAGGGAGCTTAAATACATCGCTGGAAACCGGACACGATGGTGCGTAAGAGTAGTTGAGGACTTATGTAAGTCCGGCTAGGGAATACCAATGGGCTTCGTATGTCTGAGAACCTACATATGTATGTAAGTAAGCACTTGGCTAGAACTTTTTCCTGACCATTTAGTATTTTTTTCTTCAAAGTTAAGGGTCATTCTAATAGTGATCTCCAAAGAAAGTATAAGCTTAGTTCTTGAAATTCCTTGTCATATATACTTCGAAACACTTAAGTGCTTTGGTATTTAAGTAAAATGTTCTATGTAGTATTTACAAGCAAGTAAGTTCTGGAAAAATATCTTCCGATAAATTATTTCTTATTGAATCAAATTCTCTGTTGCATTTACAAATTAATTTTGTTTTAAAAATCATAAGTGAACGAAAATGGATAAAAATTAAGGGTCTAATCGCTTGTAACTATTTAAGTGTCTCTTATGAACTTAAAAGTCTCCTTTCTAAAAAAAGCTCTAGCAACCAACTATTTTGCTATCGGATTTTTCCAAACTTTGAAAATATTTAGTAAAAAAACAAAAGACTATGCTCCAAGGAACTCATCCGTATTCATACATGTATGAGTTTTCATATGATATAAAATTTCCCACAGGCAAAGGAAAGGTTAAGGTATTCTCTCCTGATGCTAGCACTGCCTATATTATACACTTAAGTGAGTGATACGAGTTCCGTTTCAATAAGGCATTTTTACAGGTGATTTATGTGCTTCTCTAAAGAATTTAATTACAAACTTCACCCAGGAGAAGATTTTTCGCAGATTCATATTGTTGTTGTTAAAGTTGGAACTCCTATCTCCGATGTTCCTGTTCCCCTCATCCTCTGTTTCAGTGTACTTTATGTAGCTGACGGTTATTGTCATTGTTACTTTTTGTGGTTATTGAAATTTTGTGGCAACACACACTTGGATATAAAATAAGAATGTCTGTATGTAAAAGTGTGTCGCTTGCGGGTGTTTTTTTGGGCCCCCAAGTACTCTTCCTCCGATGAAGCATATTTGCATCGGCTTGATGGCGGAAGTTTACATTCACAACATTTGCCAAAAGTCTTATACTGGTGATGTGGTTTTCGAAAGGTTTTATGTTCTTCTATTATTATTTTTATAGTGCCATCTCGCAGGGTTAATGTCGAAGTGTTTCTACAAAAGTGTTACGTATGTGTATATGGTTAAATAAACATTTAAATTCTTTACTATGCATAGAAGGGTGTATATGTATAATTATTTGAAGGGTGTTGGCGTTTGAGAGCTGAGACAAAGTATTTGACAAAATAATTAAAATTTTAAGACTAATATGAGCCCATTGGTGTTGATATAGCAAGTATGTAAGTTGTAAGCATATAAACCACATCCGCAGTAGAAACAGTTGAAAAGGCCTTTTTGGTAAAAGAGTTTATTTATTTGAAAAAAAAAATGCGAAAATTCAGTTTAAACTTTTATTTCCAACATTTAAAGACCTCATTATAAATGAATGACGTAAAAACTTCTATTGCATGAAAGTATAAGATGTTAATCAATGTTTTGTGACGTTTTCGTCACTTCTTAATTCATAACTTTTTAATGGTTAATTCTATGTTATTAAATGGTTTACAGTAGGCTTTCTAAATCAATTTTCCATTAGGTCGTTTTTTCCTTCGAGCAACATCGTTTTCCAAACAGAAAAATGTTTGCAATATTAATTTCTTATTTTGTAAAAAAAACTAGGGATGGCCTTAATCTTATATTATTTTTAAATCAGTCTTGTCAAAATCGAATAATGTCTATCTTGTTTTTGTAATCTCGAGTAACTTTCACTTGTCTGCAAAACGAGCCTTAAAAAGTAAAATCCAGAAGCTGTGTAGTTTTAAATGGGTTTAATTATTCCTGAGGGAAGTCATTCAGGACCCTTTCTAACCACTAAAAAAGGATAATCAAGAACTGAACAAAGATTGCTCTTATTTTATTAGTTGAATTTCATTCCCAAAATCCAAAAGACTAGACAAATTTCAACTAAGATTAAGGGAACCCTAAAAATATTTTAAATACTCGAACATCATAATTCGTGACCTTAGTGCCACAAAAACGTAGGTCAATTTTTGCTATTTTTCAGGAGAGTTAATTTTGTGATATTTTTTTAAAATTTAGTCCTATCACTCATGTCCTCTGGCATACCCAGTAAAAAATCGTCAAAAATATTGTTATGTTCTTGTGGCCCTATAGCGACGAATTATGCCACCCCACTGAACGCCAAGAAGCAAAAAAAGGGAATAAATTAAGGATTGGTCAATTACACATTAGTCACAAGACGGAAGACGACTAGACTTTTGTTAGTTGTCATGATTGTCGTTTAAAAAAACAAATGGAAATCTACTTTCTGTATCTGTCGTAATCTCGTCGAGTTTAATTTGAAGTCTCACGTAAAGTTTTCAAAAAATATACCCAATAAAGTAAGGCTCCTTTTTGACGATTAGTAGTCAGTTCTGTTGAAAAAAGATAGTGTATTTAGTAGACGTCAGTCCAATGTTCAGTTGAGCTTCCATTGCTTTAACCTAGTTGATTAAAAGGTTCACGTTTTTTCCACAAAAATGGACACACTCGATTCAATTTCAAGGAAGTCGACCAGTTATCATTCCACTTTGGCATATTAAAAAAAAAAAAATAAACAAGAACTCGAAAATGTCAATTCACTGCCAATTGCTATTGAAAAGATGACTTAACTGACAACTGAACCGAAACGTACATATATTAACATCAGTTCAGTTTAACTGAAAGCTTAACTGATAGCTCAACTGAAACTTGACTGATCATCTAAACGTCACTTCTAAATCTGAAAAGCTTAGATTTTCCAAAAAATTTCATAATTTTTAAGAAGCTTATCATCAAGAACATTGCCATTAAATACCATTAAAATTCAAAAGTTGACATATTGACACTCAAATACAAATCAAAAACAAATTGTCACTGAACGTAATGGTTATTTTGTGTACTGAAACTTTAAAACCCGAAAAAAACTCACATATGACACTGACGGGGTTTGAAAGAGTCTTGACATAATATGTCGAAAATAAATAGTTTTTTTCCAAGTGTTTTTTTTTGTAGTCTAAAAAATCCTGCTTTCTACTAGCTGCGCAACTCTTTAGCGATAGCGACTACTCGTTTGTTCAGCTTTTTAGCGAAAGAAAAGAAGACAGACTGGGCAGAATAGATTTTTGTCAAATTAAATTACATATTTAAAACAGCTGAAGTTAAGCCACACCAAAACTCTTTTTAAGTTTCAAAAATTTTGAAATAGATACCTCAGTTCTTAAAAAAACACGAAGTATTTTAACAGTTGACAACTTACGAGTAATTACACTTCAAAAAAGGTAGGTGACATGACAACTTACATCCGCATTAATAAAAACCTATCTCTTTATAATCAAAGCCATAATACATCGATTTATCTTAATCTCTTAAGTTACAAAACACACCTTCCATATTCCATTGTTCGTCTCAAAGTAAGTCGTTAGAAAATCGTGTTCAAAAAATAAACAAAAAATTGAAAAACTTAAGAAAACTCATACAATAGCCGTTTGCTAGTGTCACTTTAGCTTAAAATCACATCCACCCTCTCTGTGAAAATAGCCAAAGGCTTTTATTGAGTTGTCACAGATCCCAAGTATAGTTAAGTGACTTAATAATAATACACTATAACCTTACACATACTCATACAACAAAAGGTATATGGTAACTGTGTTTATTTTGAATTTAATTTCCGCCCCGAGGCAAACCACTTGGGTAAACTATGACCAGTAGATATGCAGTAACTGAAGTCCAACTAGAGGCACCTATAGGGTTAACTACTATATATTGCAACTTTGCCTACTTTGAAAATGCCCCTTCTTGCTGATTTTGGCAGAGATTGATTTCAAAATATTTTTCTTTTATTATTAGATTTTCCATCCGAGATAAGGAAGTGTTTAGTTTTGGAAAAAGTGATTAGTTACACTGGCGCACGGTTCAGAGTCTGAGGGAGTCAAAAAATCAGACACCATTTATAATTGGCCCTCATTCATGGGGCACACAGCTAATTTGACTATGCATAACAACTAAAATGCCTGCCATCACACGCTCTTCTCGGATGGCTATTCCATGCTCGCACTCATATAGCTATGAACGAAAACGAATTCCTTGAGTCATTAGTGGAAGACATAAACAACTAAAGTCAAATGAACCAAGCTCCCAGCTCCGAGCCGAGTCAGAAACAAAACCCACCATAGGCAGGCATCCAGACAAGCAGACAACCATATAGTGGGGCAGGTTCGATGTTGGATATAGGCACTGCTCAGCACATATCTGGGTCTGAGCGCACCATGCATTGCCATCGCCATCGCCATAGCCATCAGCTCTGACTCTGAAGGAGACTTGGGATTGGGATAAGGAATTAAAAGACTGTCACGTTTTCGCCAATACAAATCATCGCCTAAGCGCCAAGTAACATCCTACACACGTGAGCCAAAAGAGATGCAGTGTCTTTGGGCTTGCGCCATATGAAAACATATTGGGAAGCTGCTTTAGGGAATAAGGTAGGAAGTTGGCTTTAAAATTAAGAGCGGTAGCCAAATAAAGGAATGGGAATCCAAGAGCTTAGGAGCACCAAACACTTTCAAAAAGTTTAAAAGGAAAAAAAAAGGTTAAATTCTGAGAAGGCAAAGAACCTGGACCGAATTCACCTACCATGCTGACGAAAAGTCTGATGCAATGGATCTCCCATATTCCGTGATCGGTCTCCTTTTATCATTGATTTGGAACCCGAACTCTGGCCTAACAGTCATGAGCTAAAAAACTTTGCACTTTTACCTCACAGAAGTGCTACACTGACATCCAATTCAAAATGTTTTTTATGTAGGTATGTAGATGCAAGAATTTTCTTCACATTTTGGAAATGAGCTGTACTGTGATTCCTTGCGATTGGACAAACTAAGCATTGATGAAGGCAGTTTGAATGCATGTAAGCACATTACCTAAACGATCATTTTGGGAGTTTTAATCTTGAAAAAGGAAACATGACATCTTTTCTTTAACGGATGCATTTCAACAAACTGTCAATCAGATCATATTCCAGAATGCTAAAATATCACCTGGCATCAAGTGTTCTGTTCCACAATTTTAATATTCTGAATGTAACACAACGTGGCTTTAGAATAGGTTGGAAGAGTTTATTAACTGTTAACTTATTCATGTAACACTTTTGACATATGTACATATTTTGTAAGTCGTGAATACGAACCTGGTGTTATGGAGCTATGTTCAATCTTTCCTCAATTTGTATCTTGTCAAACTTTACATCACTAAATTAAAGACAAGACACACAATAGAACGTAATACAATTTATGACAGCTATCTGATAGTTTTAACTGTCAAAGTATCAATTCCAATTTTTCGTTCAGTTAAAACAATACTCGAGTTAAAATTAAGAAACAAAATTATGATGTAACAGTCAATGAAGTTATAAAGCTTTTTTCGACTCTTTACTTTGTTAATATCAGGAAGCTTACCGCAGCTCAGGTGACGTTCCTGAACAGCATTGTGAAGAAGATAGCCAGGATCTAGAATCCATTCGATAGAGTGAAGAACTGAAGACAAGAGGATTTCTTTGTTTAAAGATCACAGCATACTATATGTGCCTAACTACTGTCAAAAACAGATAAACTTTATTTTTTTTAAACGTCAAAATATTGCTCGAAAGTAAAAACAACATTTTATCTCCTTTAATTCGATTTTTGTACTAATTCTTAGCCTACAGCTGTCAACTTGTACTTTTCCTGGTTGTCAACATTTTAACAAAGAATCAAAAACAAATTAAAGTGTGAGTAGTTAGTTAATTTACCCTATAAATTATTATTAAATGAATACTGAAACTGATAATCATAGTCGATCGTCCTATCCAAGCCTTATGTCACAATCATTGCGCGGCTGTTATGTTTGATTTCATTTCAAGAAAATTAGTCCATAACAGGTCTGTTATCTTGGGGCCCAACAAGCCTCTGTTATTTTTTTTTCCAACGTCTGAAAAGTGGAATATTAGAAAAAAAGTTTTAAAAAATTGAAGTCATTGTAGGTTTGCCTATAGACAGAGATGGAGTACACCAAGGGGCTAGGCTGGGAAGCATCGAGTTAGACACTCTGTGAACTGGCAGTGTTTTTAAGCGATAGTTAAAACTTGTGGTAACATTGATAACCACCATAAACTGGCTGCGCCTAATTAATCATCATTTTGAAAGCTAAGTTAATTGTTTGCCAGGGGAACTCATTCGACCAACAAGGGAACCAACGACGAAGACGACGACGATGTATGTACGCTGGAGTTCAATATTAGAAGTTATATCTACTGTTATACATTAATTTTTTTGAAATATCGGAAATGGAAATGAGTTGATATATAAGTATCACTATACATACATACAATGGAAATTTGTAAAAAAAAAAATAACTATGCTAAGATTAAATGAAAGTGCTTTCACTTTGTTCCCTAAGGGCTGCCTTAAGTTTACCTAAATCATCTATTTTAATTTATTTTTATTTGCTGAAAAAAAAAAAAAAATTTGTAAATATGTCGAGTAATTTGGGAGTTGATATTTTTGTCTCTTTTGTAAACAGTGATTCCATTCTGGAGAGTCTAAATTCTAAAGTCAAAAAAAAAACACCCTCACCGGCTAAGGTTGAGAGTTACTGTTTTTTTACTTTTTTTTCTCTAAATCTATAAATATCTAAAATTTTCAGTAACAGTACTCAAGTTGTCAAAAATTTGAAACAAAACGTTCGTCTTCGCGTTTAACTCTCTTTATGCAATAAAGAAATTTATGTATTTATTTAAAAAAAAAATACACACCTTGAATGTTTTTTGTAGATGATTCATTTTTAAAAAATGTTATGTCTTTGAATTTTATCTAAGACAAAATTATCCAAAAATAGGGTGACAAGTTTACTGCAAAAAAATCTTCGTATTACTTTAATGAAACGAGACCGTGACAAGAGTGAATATTTTGGACCGAAATTTGCCTAAATTTTAGCTTAGCTAAAAGTATAAAGTATGATTATTTATTGCTCGATTTAAGAGTTTAGAAGAGACATTTATGAACATTGAAAAATAACGACAGTGAACTAGGATTCCGCAAAAATAACCGTATCCGCAGTATTACTTAGTTGTCGAAAATATTTAACTGACAAAAATAAAAATTATTGGCCAGGCATTCCTATATTTTTTTTTTTTTTTTGACAGGTATTAAAACAAAAGTCAAAGCAACTGCTGGCAGACTTTAGTTAGTTTTGTATTTTTCTTCAGCATTTTTTATAACAACGGTTTGTTGCGTTAGTAACACGGTTATACGTTGCTGTTTAACCAGTTACACTAAAATTAGACAGATAAAACCACTTATGTTGTCGCTACAAAAACGCGTTGGTTTATAAAAGTTAAAACATCTTTCTTTGACACCAACACAGCACAAAATGCAACGTTTTTCTATCGACAGTGTTTTCGATTCTGCCGCGTTTTTGTTTTGCGTTAGTTTGGTAACAACTAAAACATGACATCTCAAATAGGGCCGGAAAGGGTTAAAGGAGTAAACTGTCACTGACAAATCAAAAATTCTAAACAACAAACTACTTACCAACCATACACTATGAATATGACTTCGAGATACACAAGAGTTATCAGTTGTTCTTCGAGACTCTAGCAAACGTCAAAATTCTATATCCGCAAGTTGGATCCTACTTTTACTTTTATCGGCAGTGAATATGTTGGATTTGCAATACGTGTAAAAACTTACTTCCCTGCTGATATCTTCCCCAAAAAAACACACATATGTATTGTTCGCCGAGACGAAACTCCCAAGCAAAATTTTAACAAAATAAAAAGAACGTGAGATCGAGACTTATTTTAGACGGAGAGTGAATCGATTAAGGCATGAATTTTCTAAGTTTAACGAGACAAGATCAGAAAGAGTCTGGACGGTTCTCGTTTCGTGACCAGTCCTACTCATTTTCTAAAGTGGTGTACCTAAATAAAGTCATACGATAACTTGCCTTTTGAATTTTGCTCATTGATAAAGTCACCAACTTTAAAAGATCAATTTTTGAAGGTCTTAAGAAATGTTAATGTTCATTTTTTGACACTAATTTTCTTTGTGGAAAGAGCAGTGAAGTTTAAAAAATTAAAACAAAACTTAATTAAGACTCTTTAATTTCAGATCTCCAAATGGTATTGTTTAAAAAAAGAGATATAAAATTCGATTTTTTAAGTCTAAATTCTACCTCGTCAATAATTAATAAACTTATTTAACTTTTAACTGACATACGACTTGAATAAAAAACTACTTTCAGACAAAAGGCAAAGAAGCATTAAAACTGCGATTGGTTTTGATGATTGAGATGTCAAAAAGTAGCCGAGTTAACTTGAGTTGAGGGTTCCAGTAATATTGTAACCATAACTTCTAGATCAGGATGAAATTCAGGATTCAAATTCTAATCCAGATTTCCTTATTTGTGATCTCTTAACAAAGAACTAATACGAATATAATAACATCACAGTTTTAGTGCTTGCTGAGACGGAAGTTACTATAATTCTTATCTATACAACAATTTCTATTATAGTGACCTATTTTGACAAGCATTTTTATTTGTATTACCATAAAACTTTCAAGTAGGTAATAGCCAGTCATTATAGGAACAAAAAAGGAAAAAGAAAGTGACATCGAAATATTTTTTTTATCAATAATACTTTGAACTTCCTCCAGATTTCCTCCTTGTTCTTACCTCTGCATTTAATGTCATTAAAAACTCTCGTAATGCTGCAATTAATGAAAGCAATCAAGAAAGGCTCCAACCTCCAACATCCACACTGACAAACACAATCTAAGAATTCTTAATTCTTTCAAAATATTATCCTATAAAATTCAAAACAAAGCACTAAAGCCATTTTCTACCTTATGGTCGTTGAGTCCTTTTAACGGTTTCGTGCGGTAATGGTTATGGTTTGGCGTGGGAGTGGATTGGAAGTGGGAGTGAGTGGAAGTGGAAGTGGTAGAGCAATATGGCTTATTCAGGTGAAATGCACACACATAAACATACAAAAAGATACACCTTTATGTTGTTAGATACACAAGAGGAAGTGAGATCTTTATTGCCTTAACAGAGGGGACTACTTTTTTTTTTCTTTTAACTTTTAGAGACGGTAGCAGTGGCATTTATACCCATCGGCAGAGGAGGCAATAGCCATACGATTGTGTAGACTGTAGGGTGTTAGATTTAGGGTGTCAAATCAGCAGCATCCCTGTTCCCCAGTTCCCAGTCCTTATAGACACAATACCACAAGTTCTCATGATGGGCTGGAGTTGGAGCGGTGGTGGTGATGGCTGTGTAGTGTGTATATTTGTTAGTACCATGAACGGAATGTGTTTTTGGGTTCTTTGAAATTCAGAACGCGCGTTCTATTAGACATTTATTGCCTCGGATTAGACATTGGAGCTTCGCTGAATTTTCGTCGAATTTAACATTGGCCAGTGCCCCAAAGCACAATCCAAATTAATTTCGAGACCATTTTGTAGATAGATATACATATATATATCTCGTATGTATATAAACCGAAACTGTATATCTTTTGCCATTATATACAGGGTATTTATATATTTAGGTGCATGAAGTTGGGCCGATAAATTTTCGCTTTAATTACGAATCGTTGGTGTTGCTAAATGAAGCAGCAGAACAAAAGGCGATTGGATGCACTCTATACAATAACGGGAGTTTGTTTGAATGTTTGCATTTGGTGGGATGCATATAATGGACGAAATCGATAGTGTGAACAGCTTAACTTTAAATCCATTTCAAAATTTTGAATTGAAGTTCGTCTTTTCCTAGGCATTTTAAGACCTGTAAATCTCAGGCACTGACAAACTGACGATAAAAGGTTTTAATGATTGTATAATGGTGACAGAATGACTTTAAACCTGAAAACTTTTCGATAACGTTGAAGAGACGACTAAAATGTTAAAAATTTGACAACCAACTGACAATCAAAAATATATCTTCTGTTCGCTGGTATAACAAACTGCAGCCAAATCGGTCAAGCTGTTCTCAAGTTTTAGGGAGATAAATAAACAGAAATTGATTTTTATATAATAGGAACATATTATTGTACCGCTTTGAAGTATACTATATACACATCTGAACTATAGTATAATGTATTGCACCTTTAGGATGAAGTATGGAATGAAACGCATACAAAAAAAAAACGTCTGGAAAAAACGCATCAAAATCCGTTTCGTAGTTTTAAAGATCTAAGCATACATACGTAGGGACAGACAGACAGAGAGAGACTTTGTTTTATATTATGTGTGTATGTAGTGATTAATTAAAATTCACTTTGAGAGACAAAAATGTCTACAAGTAGACAGACGATTTCATATTTCTTAATTAATCTTTAAGATCAAACAAAATAATAATTAAAAACGACCACACTAATTGTTGCCTTTATCTCCAATGCCTACCCTACACGTATCCATTCCAAAATTGTTTCAACATCCTAAAGATAGAGATAGATAGGAGATTGTATACCTATGTATGAAAAATCGAACAAAATGATTTAAAAATTGAGTCCACAGATGGAAACAATTGCAAATTGAAATAGGCCACAGAGGATGAGAGGATGGTATGGAGGCTTCCTACCAATCCCAGATCCAGCATGAATCTGTATACGTACAGAGTTCCATTCAGCAATCGGAAGAGTTGAGTTGAGCAATTGCGGCGGTCTCCATATGAGCACACAACACATGAGGGTTTGTTATTAGGATGAAATCGAGTGTTAGGAGTTATATAGGCTGATGTGCTATAGTGAGTGTTACAAGGATTCGTATCTAAACAAGGAAGCTTTCATCAGACGTTGCATTAGTTTGGTTGTAGGTATTGGAGTGGAGTTTACCATAGAATAGGCACCTATTGCGAGTTTGGTTTGCAGAATTTCCGAATTGGAAATAACCAGACCGCAAAACAAATTTCATTGCAGGATAATTAACTTTTATTGCAATTATTGATGCAGTTGATTTATGCAATATTAATATATAGAGACGAAATTGAAATGATTTGAAGTCTAATAATGGCAAAAATGCCAACTAAATTCTTCAAGATACAATTTGACAATATTGCCATCAAACTTCGAAGTCTTAGGAAAAGGGCGTTTTGAATCTATAAATGACACAGGATTGAAACCAGGCCTCTAGAACCAATCCTTATTATTTCTATTTTTGTATCAAGTTCATGTGCTAAAATTGTTCTCCAAGTCTTCCTCAACATTTTATTACTCTTGAGAAAAGCCGTAGGTAAAAGAAATTTAAAAAGTGGATTCCCACAGGACTCTGTTCTAGTTTCTCTTCTCGTTAACCTGTATATATTAGCGATATTCCTGTGAAGAAAAAGGATCAATGCCAAATCCATCTCTTTTCCACAAGTCGTTAGCTTTTAGTGGCTTATTTGTTTGTTTACACGAATTGCCTTCTTCAGACATCAAGTCTGTATTTCCTTCTATAGTATACGTATAAGGATAATCAGAAGAAGGAAAAAGGATATAACATCGTCATTGAAAGAGTGTGTATGCAGAGTAAACAAAATGCAGACAATCCACTAAAGTATATCATCCTGCGAAAAGGACGAAAGAACTCAAACTCCCTTCATCATGAATCAAGCCATTTTGACATCTTCCTTCGTTATATTGTATAGAAGAAGAACTTTTTTGTATTTGACCAAAAAATGTAACAATGCTTTAGTGAACCGAAGGATTATGCTAATAAATTCCCAGAGTGAAACAGATGGTTCACTATATGGTATGACGATATGGTAGGTAAATTGGTATGCGGAGAAAAAAAAAGTAAGTATACAAATTTTATTGACATATGCAAAGGAAGTTCATAGCGATTGTGTACGTCTGTACGAGTAAGTAGAAGATGTTTCTACAAATGATGCAGGATACAACCTATCCCTAGGTACGGTATACATAGCTTGTTGAAAGAAAGTCAACGTTGTTTTTTTTTTTTTTTTTTTTTTTTGATTTTATGGTTGGTTTTCTTGTATCTCATTTGAAAAGAATGAATCAAAATACAGAGTTAAAGCTTTGAAAAAGATTTTTGATTTATAGAGAGAAGTTCTAATCAATTAAAGAAAATGCAATACCTGTATCAAATTTCAAGGAAATTCACCCACCCGTTCCATTCGGGTCCAAGTTTGAACTTCAGGAACCTCTCATAATTTATATGATAATAGCTGTGTTTTATTCACTGCTGCATATAGCTAGGGCAGCAAAAAAGAAGCCAGCAAAAATAATGTCAGCTGTTCTGGTGATATAACAGCCGTGCTGTCAGTCAAGTATTTGACTGTCAAACATTCATTTTCATCTCTGGATGACACCAATCTGTCATTGTAAATTTATTTCTTACAACAACGCCCTCTGGACTGACTCTCTAACTGTGGAAGAATTCTATCAATTTTCTAAAAATCATTTCTCTTTTATAAGTAATCAAATACAATTTGTTGAATGGAACAGTCCTATCTGTCATCGTTAATCGATCATTTTTCTTCCAATAATGCTCACCAAGAATAATTCTAAAGGTCAGTGTCTACGACTCACTGTTCTAATTTTTATGACAGTTAAAAGCAAATTTCATACCAAGTGAAAAAAATTTTTCTTTGAAAGCTGTCAAAATTTAAAGTTAAAAATATGACATGATACATTACTGCATTTATGTAAAACATCAAAAACATCAGTTTCACTCAAAGATTGATAGTCCATTTACAAATGATATTTTACTTCAGACATTCTAATTGAAATTGACATCTTACTTCAGACATTATTATAATCAAATGAAAAAAAAAATGATTCTAAGTTTTGTGTCGAAAACATTTTCAGATAGATTTAAAAATGTCAAAAGTATCAATTTTCAGAATAATGCACTTAAAAGATAGTCTCTGAAAATTAGAGAAGTACACGGATCTAGGTGAAGGCAGGTATCACATTTCAAATTTTCAAAAATAAAACAAAAAATGCCTAAAGACCCATTTAGACCATCATTTCAGTTAAGCTTTCAAATTAACTGATGTCTAAAAGCAAAAACTGAAACGATTAACTGAAACTGATGGAATTACCAAAAGTTGTCAGTTCAGTTCTTAGTTTTTACCGATGCATTTAACAACGAACTGAGTTTCATTTTAACTGAACTGAAAACTGATCGTCTTAAATTGGATTAACTATTTACTGGATTAACATTTAAACTCACTAGAAAATCGGATTATTAGTATGCTATTAATTTTGTTTTTGTTAAATTTTTCGAGATCAGTCTGAAAATTTTTGAATGAGTCAAAAGACTGAGAAGTAAAATAATTCTGTGCTCAAGAAGGTAACAGCTCTTAATTCCATAAGTCAAAGATTTTAAAAAATGTTTTTTAAATCTCTCATTGAAATACATAAGAGGTTTTAAACTCAAGCTATTTTCCAAATACATAATAAGCTTTACCTAAAACTAGGTTCTGAACAGAGTACTGAAAACTAGTTAAAACCTTTTGAGCTGAGTTTTCTTGGTCAGCAAAATTTGAAAACTTCCTTTTCCTTTGAAACACACTTTTTTAAAAAGTAAAAATATTAAAACATTGCTCTAAGAGCTCCCAAAGCTACAAGGTTGAGTTGGGTATATTTAAAGTCGTCTTGATGAATTGCACATGATAGTTCATGGCTTTTAGGTTAATCGATCCTTTGTCAACAAAAAAAAGGATTATCCTTTATCTCCATGAGTGTGGGTGTGTGTGTGTTTAAATAGGATTAAAGAATCCATTTCTCAAACAAATTGAAAATAAAACTATCATTGGGTTGAACTTGGGTATAGGGTTCCATGTTGAGTGTGTTTCCAACAAAATTGATGCCAAGAATTCCAGATAGCTATATGTATGATATGTATGTTGTAAGTACCTCCTTAAAATGATACGAGTCAAACTTTGGTTGGTATGGCAATGGCACACATTCACCTCGTTTACGCTTTATTCAATATAATGACGATAGTATAGTTCACTCTCCAGGGATAGGAAGGAAAAGGATTAGGAACTCGAACACAACTTCCCGATGGCCAATATTTACTTAGCAAAACTTTGAAATACTTGAGTACATACGAGTATATCATAATATATCATGTATCATCTTAAAGGATGCTTTTCAAACATCGAGTTTGGTCGGAGCTTGGAGGATGGCCTTGCCTTGCCTTTCCTGGGCTACTGTACTTTTTGCTTATTCGACTTCGAACAAGGAGCAAAAGGACGAAACTCTATAGAAGCTGCGGATCATAAATTGTATACATATTTGTCCTTTGGTAATATTAATCCTCTGACATTGTTATCAATAAGTTTTTGTTGAGAAATTGTACATCATCATCATCATCATCTCGTCCTGTTTCTTGTCCGTGTAAACATTACTCGTTGTTTGTTGCATAGAAAAAGGGAAGGCCAATAATTTATATGGGATGTGGTTGTTTTTTTTTTTTTTTTATTTTGTATCTTTCATTATTTCATCCCGTTTTTAATGAAAACGGAACACACACATATCAGAACAGAATTGAGGGGCTATACAGAGGGCAGGATCCATCGGCTAAGTTGAAAAGCGGAATCAAGTGGAGATGTCCTTTTCCAGTTAAGAGTTAAATGAAAATGTTAAGTAGCTTTGGGATTTAGGGTCGATGGGGTTTCTTGTTGTTATTATGTTTATTTTTTTTTTTATTATTTATATCCTGTTGACTTATCATTGTTGCTATTTTGCTTGATATTGTTGTTTCTGTCGGTTATATGGTTATTTGGTTGTGTGTGTGTAAGACGCAAGATAAACTGAGTTTGCTGTTGGTGTATAGTTGTTCGAGAAGAGGGTCCTTGAAAGTTTAATTTTGAATTTCAAATTTTGTTGGAAAGTTTTTTTTTTGTTTTTTGCTATTTTTTAATATTTTGCTGATGTTTGTCTGGAAGTTGAAGTGATGAGCATTAAAAGTTCATTGGACTAGTTTGAGCTCAGTTATGATGTTGTTGTTGTTGTTTTTTTAAATGAAAATAAACTAAAGTTTATATAAAATAATTTTGTACTTTGTACTTGAAAGAATTAGGAAAAAGTTCTAGGGATTAAGGATACTATATATAAATTTGTCAGTCTTTATTTGAAGGTCTTAAATAAATTAACTAACTTAAGTTAATGTCAGAGATAGAGATCGACTTTTTTTCCTACATGAGTCATGAGATAAAAATAGAAACGAGTACTTAGTACTCTTGTAGGTTGTGTTGTTAAGCAGTAAAGTAATTTTGTTAACAACTCAGCAAATTGAGATAACTTTTATACTTATGTACACTTTGTCAATTCAATATCACTTTGAAATTGTTTCTTTGAAATTGAATATACATTTTTTTTTTTGAGTTTTATTGAAGGAAACTATTTAATATCTCAGTACTTGGAGTATGGCTAAAAATTCAATTAAGTAAAAGATGCAAAGTTTTGAATGGACCGATTTTAAACTTGAAATTTGATGTTTTTATTGAATATACTAAAATACAACTATTAACAAAATTTAGTTTATCCAAAAAAAATTTGTCTCACACAGTGGCGTAGTCAGACTTTCTTGGGCCCATTTATGGGGGGCTCAATAATTCACTCTTTTCTGGAGAAAACAATTTTAAAAACACAGATTTCGATAGTAGTAATAAAATACATAGGTAATTTAGATAATAAACTCAAGAAAGTAAGTAACTGACAAGAGTAAAAGTTGACATTCTTATTTTAAAATGATTTCTGAAACTGTGAACAGCTAAAGCCAATATTCAGAACTTGGAAAAAGAATTTCAAAATGGAGAAATTAAAATATGTATTTGTAAAAATAGTTTTTACAGAAAATAAAGGCATGGTTTTCAGGAACTACACCTTACACTACTTTACAAAAATAAAGTCAATCGATTTTCGAACACTTTGCTTCTGAAAAAGAAGTAATAATTTAAAAAAAACTTCAAACTTTGAAACAACTAAATAATGACAAAAAATTGTTGTTCTTGCTAAAATGTGAAGAGTAAAATTTTTTTCAATTTTTCCTTTAATTTGTCTAAAAGCCTGATAACTTTCGGACTAAAATTAGGATACCTCAGCTTTGGTAATAAAACGCCAACAAGTGAATGACAGATTCGAAAAGAGCGTCTTAAAAACACATAACTGCATACCCACTGTATCCTTGACGAACTTATACAGAATTTCAGTACCTATACTTCAAATTATTAAACGTTTTTGGCCCTATTCCCAAAGTGTTTATTAAAACTGCCAACATATTGACTATATCTAATAGAGTAGAAATATACAGAACCAAAAAAAAAAAACACACATACTAACGATAACGATAAAGATAAAAATAAAAACTATTTAAGTTCATTAAATTCAACTTTATTTATATGCAAACAACTTGGCAATGAACCCGCCAACTATCCATATCATATACCGCACTTGACACCAGAATAGCGAGCGATAAAAACGTGAAGACAAGTTGCGCTCTCGGCCGCATATTTGCAAAACCCAGACCTTAAGTTCCATAATAATATTCCATACACTATATGAGTATGTGTCCTCGTATATAGCTGAGGAAGAGAAGAGAAAGTACATCGCCATATGTACCTACATATCTAAAGGAAGCACATTCCCGATATGTGAACTTCTTAGAAGGAAAACACAAATGAAAGGACAAAAACCCACAAAAAAAAAAACAAAAAACAGCAACAACAAGAAGGAAACTATATGCATAATTTAGACATAAAATATTCTTTTAGTGCATCCTCGTGAATTCACGCTGTGCACCATCATCCTTTCGAGCATCTTCCTAAATGCACTTGTTTCTAGCGCTAGCTTCGGCTTCGGCGACACACAGCACAACGAGGTAAGGAGGACGAAGTCATATAGCGCACCAAGTGCTTCCTTGTCACACACATATTCATTCATTCAACTCCCTGAATGTCCTTTAAATTCACATTACCCTCACAAATCAGTAAATGGATCTCATGGTGCAACACTGGCTGCTCTGCCTCTGGCACCAACACCGACTACGACGACTCCAGCTCTGGATAAAATGTTAGGTTCTCGTTTATTCGGCCCTGTTTGTGTCGCTTCAAGTCGTTTTCTCTTTCTCTCGTCTAGCTAGGTCCTTTTATTTATTTTTTCCTTGAAGGAGCCGAGTATAAGACGTTAACGAGTTAAATGAAAAATGAAATTTAATTAACGATAAGCGATAGTGCCACCGGTGACGGATAGCTCCATTGTTGGCTGTTCTGTTCTCTGTTCTGATGTTGGTGTTACAAGTTGGCTGGCTTGACTTGGCTGGCTGGCTGGTTGTCAGGATTCACTTGGCATCTCAGCTCTTTCTCCACAATCGGGGGCACTCTTAAGAGTCTTAAGTGGCAGAGCTTAGATAAATGGCTGATGCATATAGTGTGAAAGTTGGGATCTAGGGGGGGGAGGGGTGAGGTTAAAAGAGATAAATGTACAAGTGTATGCACTTTGAAAAGGGTGAACGACAACGAGTGAACTATTTTAATTTGATGACACTTTTATTCGATTTAAGAAAGAGAAAGGTTAAGAGAGACACGAACACGACTTCTACGACTCACTGAATGTTTATATGCGATTCTAGTTGAATTGTTGAAATGTGCTACACATAAGATAGAGCAATTTATGATGCCATATTTCGTAGAAGGTTTTTTTAACCTTCACGAAGACTACAAGCTTAAATATTGTTTTCCGTTGTCTATCTTATTGCTTGGAAAATGACAACTATTGAATTTAGATTGATTTTAGTTTATTTTAGGTTTGACACTTGAAACTTAAATTCTTTTTAGAGGCGTTCAGAATGTCGAATACATAAAAAAGTGTTCCAAATTTTCTACCTCAAATGTCATAAAGAGCATTGATAACAAAGAAGAATTGCAGTTGAAGTTTTAGAGTTGAACATATCGGTATTTCTTTAAATCAGAAAAACTGCACAAAAAACTGAACGAAAAATATAGATATCAAATTCAATGTAATTTCGTACACGTGAAATGACGTTTCTGACACCTGGTCAAATTGTAAAAAAAAAATCAATTTCATACAAAAACTTCACTTAATATCTAGCCTTTAAAGACACAAATGAAAAGTTATCAGTGTGGACCTCATCCAGTGTTGACTCAGAGTCTTGAAAACGTCAAGGCACTTCAACTATAAGAGCAGGCATATGCAGACAAATTAAAGTGTATAGGTATATTTTTTTTATTTTAATTTAAGTGCCCGTAAGCTGATTTGTTTACTTACTTAAGTGCGCGGACACACTTTGTGCGTGATACCAATAAACGTTCTTAAGTAGGTATAGATACAGACAGATACTTTGCAAACTTGAAGTACGTACTTATTTTATCTACTAATTTGAAGAAACTTAAATATTTTTAATTTGCTAATTTTATTTCCTGACAGATACATAATGAAGATGCAACCCTGTGATTAATATTTCATGCAGACGAGTAAATTAATTAGAGAAACATCATTTAATAACAACAACTGTCTAATTAAAACATTACATGGAGGAGTCTTGAAAATACGCGCAAGAATTGCATTTCTCACTATTTCTGCAGTAAAATGTTGGCAACCCTATCAACAAAAAAATTAAGGCCTAGTTTTTTGCTGGTTAGTTAACTTTTAGGTTAGTTAATACTGATCCCGGAGTTTACCCTTAAATCAGTTTTTCAGTGAAGAGTTAATTCTATCATCAAAATGTATTAGTTAATTTGGCATCACTGAACTGTCATTTGTCACATAATATCCAGGGTTAACTCTGAGTTAACCACGGGACTAAATTGAATTGAAACTAAAAAACACATTGACATCTACCAGACTGGAGAAAAACCAAGCAAAAATTTTTATTGTCTCATATTTGTGTTGTTAAATGTTGACAACCCTTAAGTTTAAGGTTAGTAAAAGTGAACCACTCAACTAGAAAACATGGAATGTACTAAATTTTCCCCAAAAAACTGCCACAAATTTGAAGTTTGCACTCCATTTGTATTGTTAGCTGTGTTTTATTCATTGCTGCGAAGCTGGCGCAGCAAAATTTCCCTCGGCAAATAACAAGAATTTTTTTTTGCTAGCGAAAAAGAAGCCAGCAAAAAAATGACAGCTGTGCTGGTGATGCAAAAGAAATCTCTTTCATAATTTTATTCGCTTGAATACTGCACTAGCTATGCAGTGGTGAATAAACACAACTATTATGTTCACAATTCACAATATAACGGTCACACCTTAATATACGAGCCTTTCAGCATAACACTATATTGACTGTATCAACAGACGGCCGATGTTTAATTTATTTTTTTTTTGCTGATTATCAAATTATACATACATGACAACTCCGCGGATCGGTGTGTAATTGTTTGTCAGATGCTTATAACTTTATTGTTTGATTTATAGCAACCGAATGAAGTACGTAAACATTGTCTTAGTAGTTTGTTTCATATTCCTGAGTGTAAGAATAAATTATATTATTTAAAAAAATATTAATCATAATAGTTTCTTATTTCTTAAAGGTGACATACACTTATGGTAATAACAATGACGTTAATAAGAAAATCAGGTCGATTTTCAGCAATTGTTTTGGTTCTTTCAACTCAATCAATGCCAATGGTCCAATAGCCGATACTATAAAGAAAGCTTCTCGAAAGTGCATCATAAGAGCAATTTCTAGAAGAAATAACGAACTTTCAGGCTTAAAAGAAGAACGTTTAGATATTATCAAGGCAATGAAAAGTTTTAAGGAATCTATGAACAACTGCGCCAGCCACTCAAATTTTCCTAATGCTCATTGTATATCTAATGCTGTAATAATTTATTTTTCTATATTATGATAATCTCAACGATCATATATTAATCAATCAAATTTCAGATTAAATCTAATCGAATAAGAGTAAATGAGATATCTTCAAGAATTGACGTCTCCACTTATATTGATAACCAAATTCAAAGCGAAAAAGAATCCTGTATAAAAGACGCTGTAAGGCATGGGGAGGAAATGAGTTCACTACAATTTAGAGATTTGGAAAGATGCCTTTCCAAGTGAACAGTTAAAGAAAATAAGTGAAAAAAAGAAATGAAAAATTTTTAATTTTTTTATTTTTAAATATTTTTTTTTGATTAAAGTAATTTGGTTTTAAATTTTTCATTTTGTGTAATTATAATAAAATAATAACGAACAATTTAAAATTGAATTAATTTTTTTAAGGGTTGCCAAACTACTACATATGTATATACATACATAGATAGTCCAAAAAAGAGTAAACAAAATTAGTAAAAATTCTGGTTGATCATATAAAATAAATTTTAATTCTACACATTATTGTTTATTTGGTATGAATTTAAAAAAAAAATCAAAGTACCACTTTGAATTTTTCAATTAAAAAAGGCTTCAAAAAATTATAATTACTATGGCAACGAAATTTGATATCAAAATGACAATTTTATGTTAAAAAAAATTAAAATTTTGAATACATACTAAAACTACTGACATTTTCGGCTTGAAAAAAAAAATCTACACAAAATATTATCTAACAAAAATTTTTACAAACGTGTTTCATATATATGTATATGAAGATGTAATACAAAATTGCTAATATTCTATACAAATTAATAAAACAATTTGCCAATGAATGGAAAAATACCATTTGAAAATCAAAAAACACAACCTGTTCGAAATAACCTTGTTTTCTTATTATTCATACAAAATGTACACCAATATATCGTGAATACTTCCAGGAAATACGAGTAATACAAAATTTGAGAATAAGGTCTCCGAAATTCAGTAATGACAATTGTTTTAGAAAAATAGGGAGGCTTAGGCAGGAAATTGCGCTGGTCAGTCTTCAGAGCGAGAATTGACACCCTGTCCAAATCACACATTTTTAATTTACATTGTTAAATTTCAGACAAATACAAATTCTGTAGAGAAAATTTACGTAAAAGATCGACTGATTTAAGTATGAAATATAATATATCGAGCAAATAATATTGAAAAATAAGTTTCGCACTCAAAACCATTCTTCGTCCTTGGCATTGCAACAACGTTTCTGAAAAATCGTTTGTGTTTTTATGGGGATTTAAATAAGTCTAAAATTTTAGTTAACTTTACTTAAGTTTTAAATTAAAAAAGTAAACTTTACTCAGAGATTTAAATTATCTTCTTGAATATCATCCTTTTTTATCATGGCTTTTTCACGAATGTTTTAAGAGTATAGTAAGAACAACCTAATTAATGTGACAGATGTTCTAATAACATCGAAATTACTTTTTAAGATTTGAAGCTCCCAAATAAAAAACACCCTTTTAAGGCCACAAGTGACTTTTTTTTTTTGTTTTACGAGTTACTATTGTATGTACCACTTTTTGAAAAAAGAACGATCTAGAAAAAAGTTTTAGAATTTAAAATTAGTCATTATTTTCATCTTAGATTTAACGAATACTTAAAGTTCCTTAACACGAAGTAATCTTAAAGCAAAATAAAAATATTCAATTCCATTAAAAGTCAACGACTTTGGTTTTGTCAGCACATTCGACACCTATGCTCATAGATGTAAATGAACTTAAATAATATTTTTATACTGTACAGAGTTACATACGTAAATATAGCAAACACCTTTGACAGCATAAATACAAAAATACAAATAATTTGATATCCATTGATAAATTTATATAATTAAGAATGTTTACAGGGCTGGAACTTTCAACAAGAGCCTTTTGGACATTCAAAATAAGATGCATTGTTTTATATGATTTCAATGGAATGGCACACTGACATTGTCAAATTAAAAATGAACAAAAATCGGACTTATAACGATATTCAAAGATCAATTAAAAATTTTTGATAATTTTTCGATCAACTGAGAACATGAGAACATCGAACTTGACGTTTGACGTTTCAAATTTTATAATTAATAATTTTCGAATAGATTCCTTTTTTAATTCAATTTATTGTTGGTAGAGCTTAAACAAAGGTAGAAACTAGGACTTAATCCGGCTTAAAAAATACATTTTTCCGTTTAGTCAAACACATAATGATTTTCTGAACCCCTTGCTGAGTATAAAATTTTGATTTCGAAACAGAAAGTATAGTTTAAAATTATATCAAAGCCCAATTACTTAATTCATTCAAAAATTCATCTACATATGTACTATGTACATATGTGTATTGTGACTGATTAAAATTTTGATAATCAAAAACAATTTTGACAACTGACAGTTCAATGAAAAATTCGTCAATTTCGTTGAAAAATATCAAAAACTGTTTTGATTATTGACAACAGTAATAAAGCTGACTAATCCTCGAGCATATGCCAAAAATGCGTCCAATGTAGAAAACAGAGGAGATCAACACCTTGCCTGTGTTCTGCACTTTAAGTTTTCTTTCACTTTTAATAATATTTTAAGGCTGCCGCGCCGCCTTGAATATCTGATTCTGATCTAAATCCCACCGTTGTTATTGTCTTCGAAATGAAAAAAATTGAACTCACAAAACGAATTTATTTTGAAGTTCAGTACCTATCAAAAATTCAATTCGTTAAATCGATAACAAGTAGTATTTTTCCGCCAAGGTGCAAAGTTAAGTGTGGAATTCTTTCCACAAAAAAAATCATTTATACATTTCCTTAAACATGAATTGGTTATCCTTAATGTTATTTGTAAGAATTTTAATTATAACATAATTAACATCTAAAAGTGATAACGTTTCAAAAATAATGTATTTTTTCAGGTGATAGTGGTAGAAGGCCACAATAAATCTGTCCATTTAGACTGCTTCGATGTATTCATTCCCTTTGTTGCGCGTGTGTCCAATGAAGCCAAGGAAGCATCTGGAAATTGTGTCGCGAGTGCAACTTCTGAAAAGGATCGGGAAATGGTAGCAATCAAAAATACTCGTTCTGAACTGATTTCTGAAGTTAAAAGAATCAAAGAAACCTTGGCACATTGTTCCTCTCGAAATGATCCTCTAGGATATTTTGAATGTCTTAATGGAATTGTAAGTAGATATCATATATCCTTATGAAATTTATCCATCAAATGTAATACATATACATATTTCAGATTGAAGTCGATAAGAAAATTGTTGGTGACATAACATTGAAATCATCAGTGTATTCGAATAAAATCAGCCACATTGAAAAGCAAGAATCGGAATGTTTTCGAAATTCAATTCACAAAATGAAAGATAAGATTTTCAGTAGCCTAAAGAATTTACATTACTGTTTGCTGTCGGAAGATGATGCAAGTCCAACGTCTGGTTCTGGAGAACGATTAAAACACAAAGAACCAAATCACAGTTCTCATCATCAGCAATCAACTGGGACTCAATTAACGCCAAATTTCCCTCAAACGACATCTTATCCGGAATATCGATATGATGATTATGATGATAATAATAACAATGCTTATTAAATCTTATTTTTTTTTTTTTAATAAAAGACTTGAAGAGCATTTGTTGGATACGGTGTTTAATTTACTGCAATTCGATTCTGAAAGAATTATCTAAATCTTGAAGTAATCAAAAGCCCACGGTTAATTCAGAGGTTTTTTCCTCAAAGATTGTTCGTATAGCTATTTAGCAAATACAACGGCTTCTTTTGTATTGTAAACATATTGTTTTGTATCTTTTGTCGATTCAAGCACTTTTGTAGATTTTTTTGGATCTCAAAATAGCATCTTTAAACTTGAAATGAATCTAAGCGAACAATATACGACTAAACATAGATCTTAGGAAGTTGAATTTACTCAAATGGAATCTCAAGTTTCTTCTCTGGTGAATTCATATTTGACAAAAAAATTAAAGAGGGAAAATAATAGGTATTTGAGTCAGATTGTATTGTATCTTCTCATGTCATCATTTTGATATGTATAAGTATGTTTTTGTTTTTCTAAAATTTGCTGATGATAAAAAACTACATTGATCATCTCCTAGTAAAAAAAAAATTAACATAAACTTCGTTGTCCATGTCATTGTCCACGATTTGCAAAAAAAAAAAACAATAGATAAAGTGAATGATATAGCCAGGGCCGGCCGTAGAGAAAAATATCCGGGCCCAGGTCAAAAGAATATTATTGTCTATTCGTTAAAAACAAAGAAATAAGAACATTTTTCTTTTGATTGGATGGGATCTTAAAAATAACTTAAAAAATATCTTTTGACCAACAATTCTAAATTTTCAGAAAATTTACTTATATTGAAATTTGACAGCTTATGACTTTTAGAAGGAAAACAACAAAACGCTGAATTCAATAGAACCCAAATATGATGACGATGACAATGCTGATACCGACTACAACTGCGAGAATATCTCAAATTTTTAGTACATCTCGCACTTGGGCTTGCGGTTTTTCAACGTAGATAGCTCTAAGATAGTCCGGACTCAACTTTTTAAAACATTTGGAAGATATTCTGTTAAGTCCCGTTCTACCTCATAACTAATCGTAATTTCAAATTATTTAAGACATACGAAATTATTGTAAAACTTATAAAGTGTTTTCCAATAGGAACTGGTTGATTTTGACAACTTGTAGCGGCCATATTGTTTCTATTACTTTACGTTAAAATATTATTTTTTTAGTCAGTCACTAAAGAGAAACCATCATGGCAAGTTACAGTGTAGAGCAACACGAAACTGATAAAACTTTATTATCAAAGTGGGCGTTCTTTAGGAGCAACGATGCACGCTATGCGCCCTTTCCATGGGGTACACGGTCGTCCTTCCAAATCGATTATTCAATGTTTGGTGTCCAATTTCGAATCCACTAGTTTAGTGAACTATCAGTTCTTGAAAGTGTGCAGCAGAACCCTGGACAGCCAATTCCTCGTCTCCTCGTTGCTCACAAAAAGTTGCCCAGTCGCAGACCATAACATGAAGAACTTTGAGTCTTGATTTGGGCCTGTACCCATACAAAATCTAACTGACCCAGGAGCTTAAGCCAAACGATCATACGCAGAGTGGTGTATTCTGTAATTGGGTTTTGGATCAGTTGGAAGTTGATCCCAATTTTGATTGAAAAATCATCTTTATTGATGAGGCCTATTATGGAGCAATTGCCGTATTCGGGAAGACACCAATCCACGCGAGATTCACGAGATGCCAGTGCATTCAAATAAAGTTACTATTTGGTATGGATATTGGGCTGAATCCGTCATCGGTCCGTACTGGACATCACCGTCAATGGCGATCGCTATAGGTCGATGATCACCAACTTCTTGTGATCTGAATTGGATGATATGGACACTGAGGACACAGAATCGATATTCTGCACGAGAGTTTTCATTGCATGGTTATCTCGCGCCGAGGCGAAGTTAATTGTACACTAAGATCGTGTGATTTGAGCCCTTTAGACTTTTTCTTGTGGGACGCCGCAAACCACCGCGTCTCTCAAAGACAACTCTGTCTCTGATTTATGTGCCAATCTTCTGATCATGGATCATTCGAATGCGCGCCACCCTGCGGCGGCCATTTGAACGATATTATATTTCACACATAATGTCATTGATAGGGCTGTCAAATAAAAATAAAATCTTATTGATATCTCATATACAACTTGTTTTACTCAATATTAAACTCGACGAAGTTTAATCAGAATTTTGGCATGAATACTTTATTTAAATATACATCAAATGAAGAAGTCTCAAATTCTTCAAACAGCTACTCTTGCTTGTCAGTTATGCCAAATCACCATAACGAAAGAGTATATGACTGTTTGGGAAACACTTTCTTCAAAATAATATCTTTGGTTGGTGTTGTTGAAATTACGGTTACTCGGTCCAACTCATTCTGATTTTCTACATTAATTATTATATTATGATATTAATTCATATCCTGTACACGATTGTTGTTTGTTTTTGTATTGCAGCTGTCAAGTTCACAAATGTCAAATATTATTTATTCGTTCGTTTGTTTAGCACCAGCCGAGCCTTCTTCTGGCACTTAAATTTTTTAATTTCCGACATAGTGCTACCAACAACCTCAAGAAAATTCGAAGGCGCGAAGGTTCCAAACATCACAGCAAGGGGCCCCACCTACCAAACCCTCACTAGCTCCGCTCCTTGTCTACTTTAGTTTTCTTTCATCCCAAATGCAAAACATGTACATTTATATGGGTGTCATATAAAAAATAGAATTTGATATATTTCAGCGCATTTCCATACCTACAATCTACATAATATATTTAGTTTTTTTTATTTATGCGATATATATTTTTAAACCAAAACCCAAGTTAAGCTAATTTATTTTCGATGGATGAATTTTTCCGGCAGTAGTGAGGCAGACCTTATGAAGTTCAATACCAATCTTTATCAAGAAAAAACTTCGAAGTAAATTTAATTTCTAAATTCTTAAAAAATGAATCAATTTTTATGGTTTTTCATCCCGATACTATGTGTAAGATATTTTACCAAAATTTAAATAATTGTATGTGAACCTCATTGAAATGACAATTTCTTATTAAAAAAAAAGGTGTCAAATATTGCGTACTCGTACAAAATTGAAGATAATGGACAAATTCGACTAAATAATTCCATTTATTTGGACTGTTTTGATGTTTTCATTCCGTTGATAAATCGTCTATCCAACGATGCCAAGGAAACATCCAAACTTTGTATTGCTTCTGCAGATGCCCAAAAGGAAAGAGAATTGGTCTCGATAAATCGTACCCGTACTGCGTTATTTTCAGAAGTTAAGAGAATCAAAGAAACACTTTCGACATGTTCAACAAAAACAGATCATTTTGGTTATTTCGAATGTTTAAAAACAATTGTGAGTAGAAACGAGTGTGTCTTATTTTAAAGAAATTAATTTTTAACTATTTAATGATTTCAGGTTGAAATTGATAAAAAAGTTGTCGGTGGCATTGCAATGAGATCTTTAGAGTATTCAAATAAAATCGAAGAAATTGACAGACAACAGACCAAGTGCTTTCGTAATTCAGTTTTAAAAATTAAAGAAAAAAGTTCATCTGCAATTTATAGTTTGCAAAATTGTCTAACGCCTGAAGAAAATTTAGGAGCCAGTGGTACAACCTCATCAACAGTCTCAATAATTAAAAGTAGTGATTGGATGAGAAATCATAAATAAAAAAATTTATTAATTGCCTGATTTTTTGCTTGTCTTTCTTTTTTGGATACTTGGAAAATACTTTATGAGTATAAATTTTTGAACAAATCAAGGTTCTATGAAGAACCTTTTGCATCCTTCAGGAGTTCCACATCCAAAGGATAAGGGTGAACGAATGTGAAAACCTGGAGGGTACTATCGTTGCATGATTTAGAATTACAGAGATGATACCGTTTCTGAATATAAGAAAGAGAGTCGAAAAAAAGGAACCCTGAGAATTACAGATTTGAATCCATTTATTAAGAGTCTGGTTTTTAACACAATTAATTACTTGTAAAAAATCAAAATCCAAATCCAAAATGATTGTTGATGTCGATGAAATATACTGTCAAAAAGTTTTGTACCTTTAGAGGCTGGAAAAATACTTTTTTCTATTTGCTCGAAAAAGAGATAGTTTAAGCTTCCGAGTACAAGAGTCTTACTTATATAATTAAAGTAACAATAAATTTTGCATCCAAAAGTAAACGAGTTTTAACAGGAGTATATAGGAAGGTACGAAGTACACCATATACCTTGCCGACGAGTCCATTAATATGTTTATCCCATGTCAAAAACTGGTTGAATGTCACTTTCTGGTCGCTTTTTGGTCGTTTCAACGTAATTGATTGGAACATTGCTCAAGACAATCGGTGGAAAATAATTAAGATCAAGTGAATTTGATTCAGGACAGTTGGAAACTAAACCTGGAAGTTCATTTATATACGAGTAAACTGAAAATAAAAGAGGTCCAAGAATAGAACCCTGAGGGACACCAGTTACATTTGGCAGAAAGTTTGACAAGTCATCTCCAACTTGACTGCCTGCCTTCTATTAGTTAAGTAAGAGAAAATTATTCTTATATAGCGCCGGATGAAAAGTTGAAGTTTTCGAAAAGCTTCTTGCATATTTTGACATGGTTGAATGTGTCAAACGCCTTTGAGAAATCGAGCAAAAATAGAACCAAAACATCATAATTTTCAAATGATTGTCTAATGTAGTCGTATTGATTTTCAAAAGCGCTGTGTTTCTTACGGAAACCAGATTGTTTCAGAGTAAGCATTGAGTTGGCAATGAGATAAGTATTGATTTGCTTTTGTAATATCTTCTCAAAGGTATTAGACAAGAAAGGCAATACTGAGATTGAGATGGGTCTGAATTCATCACATTTAGCATTTTTTGGAAGTGGTATGATTTTGGTTACCTTCCATAAGTCGGGGTAACTCCATTCATGAGAATAGTATTAAAGGTAAAAGTGATTTATATGGCAGTAAAATTGGCAGAAATGTACATATTGTCAAAAATTAGGGTGAACATAATCTAGCCCAATGACATAAGATTTTATAGAAAGTAAATTATCAACAACATCAGTAGGTACTGGCAAATTTCGAAACGCAAAAACGTTTTTATATTCATTATCAAGAAAGTTTATTGACCAGTTAAAATAAATCAGGATTTTTGTTGCTTTAAATTCATAAATCAAAAACTTTGTTTAAACTTACATTTTTTGATTTTTCTTATTTCATATTAAAGTTACTCATAAGTCATAACTAACAAAATCAGACTATTTAAAAACTCGACAGATTAAAAATTCTTCAAGTGCAATCACATTCACGAATTGCAAATATTCCCAAATGTCTTTTGAAATAATTTTGATAAGAACCATTTCCGACGCTTGGCGCATCGTTTTCCTGATGGAAATGCTTTGATAATTCAAGTGTATCAATAAAATGATTCAAATTTATAAAAAAAAACTAAAGAGTCTTGCAAACATTGCTATCTTCTAATTACAATTAACTTTCAAGTGGCCTCTTCAAATTGCATCCGAATTGATATGTAAGTTCACACATGATAATATCAAGAAGAACTATAAAAACCTTTGAATTTCCTTGAACTTGCATCAGTTTTGAGTATTACCTATTTCGAACAATTCTCAAAACGCAGAAAACCAATCTAAAAACCATGAAGTGCAGTATTGTTTTGGCTACCATCGCTTGTGTCCTGAGTGTAAGGATTTTTTTTTCTATTTTTAACATACAAACAAAAATATTGGTATTCTTTTTTTTTGAATTAAGGTCACATCGGCATCCCAGAACCACCATAAGGTGGAGAAAGCTCATTCAGATGTCATGTCCTATGTTGCCGAAAACATGGGTGGCATTCCCATGATGAGATCGAACAGGGATCATCTCGATTGTTACAACGGATTCTTGCCATTGATCAACTCGTTGGCACAACAAGCTAAGGAAGACTCAAATACTTGTGTTGCTAATGCCATGCAAGACAAGGATCAGGCATTGTCCGATATTGACCGTAGCCAAGTTGCAGCTGAAGTCAAAAAGATCACTGATTCACTCCAAGATTGCTCGACTAGGGACGGTATCGAGTACTTCCTTTGCCTTCAGGATAATGTAGGGTTTAATTTTTTTTGATTGTTAAATTATTTTTAATAATTATATTTGTTTGTTATTTAAAGGCCGAAACCAATAGGCAACTCATGGAGACCATTAAGAACATGTCGAAGAAGATTGTCGAAGATAATACTGCAAAGGTTGCTCAAATCCACAACGACGAGGACAGCTGTATCATGAATGCAGTTGATGATGCCAAGAGCAAGAGTGATGCAGCATTCGGCAAACTCAAGTCTTGCATTCGAGGCGAAGCAACATTTTAAAATGTTGCAGAATAAATCAACTAATTATGTAATTTGACAGTTGATTTCGAATTCTGTAGTTTCTTCTAAAATTGTTCCTTATGAAGTTAGATTTTGAATAAAAGTGCATACAAATGAAGACAAAATGTTTCATTTTTTTACAGGATTTTTTGTTGCTTGGAATGTTAATCTAAACTCAGAATAAAACTTTTGGATGTTCAATTATATTATATGAGTTTTCTGTGAAAATTAGACAAACAGTTCCAAGCTCCAATTTTGTAAGCGATTGTTTACCTAGAATAAGCTTGATTTTTATATAGTACTAGGGTATCGTCCCTGCATCGCACGGGATGGAAAGATATTAATACAAAAGCACTTCATATTATCAGTAGTTTTTGAGTTGAGTCAAGAGTTTGTTTATTTATAATATCGGTGTGCCAAATTTCATCCAAATCCGTTCTGCTATTCTGGTGTGATACTTGTCGTTTTGTCTTCCAAATCTTCGTTACGTCTTTATGGGTCATGGCAAACTAATTGATTGAAGTGAATCACACACTTCCTCGTAGAAAACCGTCTTATGAAATTGTAGCTCTACAAGGCGCAGATTTCGGAAGAGCTGGGAACCAATAAGTTGTCTCTTAAAATATCCAAATATGTTGTTATTGCAATGAGTAAATACTAACAGTCTTTGATATTATTCTAAGATCGCTAAGACCGTTGGAAAGTTAAAAAAATTAGTATCGATAATGTAGAACCATCAAATTCCCTAGATAAGGCCGTTCCGTCAGTGGCAGGCAGGGTTAAAGAGGTAAGTTTTGACAGGAATACCAAGAAAAACTTAAACATTTTAGGTTTTGCGCTCAGGGGTTTTGTGTCCATCCAAATGTTAGCCATAAAAATTAAATACAGTAAAACCAGCTTTAAGCGAAAAACACGGATAACTGAAACATATTTTCAGTTAATTTTTAATGTTTTTCATTGAAAAAAACTCTTAGTGAAAAAAAAAATAATCGAACAAAATAAAAATTTGCTATGAATTCCTATGTATACATTTTTTAACAAATTATTTTGTGTTATTTAATCGTTGATTTATTTTTTAACTTCTTTCAAGGCAAGTCCAAAACATAAAATCAAATCTCCGCCCGCTTAGTGGAATTTTTAAATCCGCTTAAGTGAACATTTTTTGTCACTTATCCGAACTCCACTTAGGTGAAATTATGTCAAAGACTAAGACATTTTTCCATTTCTTTTAAGCAGAGTTTACAGTTTACTGTAGTTGGTTTAGGAAGCAAATACAAATTATGGTTATCTAAGTTATGACGGATAGATTTGGAAAGTTAAAAAAATCATTAAAATTTAAATCAGTTACAGAATGTCATATTTTAGCCAGAAAAATCGTTCTAATATTATTAATTAATATTAATACATTTTGTTATTAATGGTTCTAGTAAATATTACAGATATTTTTAAAAACTATTAAAACATGGCTGACAATTTTTGAACAGACATGTTTTTGGTTGGATTCCTATCACATTCAGATGGCGCTGTTTTCTCTTAGGTATGTTAAAACGCAATTATATTTTTCCAGTATTTGTAAATATTGAATTGAACAAAATTAATAGTAGTTTTTTTTCAACATCATAAAAATCATCCCCATTACGTTTCGATTACCACTGAAAGCCCATACCCTTAAGTTGTTTTTTGTTTACTTAAAAATTTTCAATTAATTACTCTTATATGTATAAATGTTATAGCTTTCTTCAAAAAATACTTCTTTTGTACAAGTGGGCACTTAAAAAAAAAAAACCACATTAGAGAAAAAGAGAAAAATTCTATAAAAGATCGCGAGCCTATGAAAACTCTTAGTAGTTATCTTCGAGACTTCAAGGTTCTTTCTTTAAATCTGCAAAAGAATGAAGTGCTTCATTTTTTTAACCATTATCGCTTGTGTCCTGAATGTAAGCAAACTTATCAATCTTTCATCAATTCAAAAACATACATAAACCCTTTAAACTTTTGAATGTTTTTAATCGAATCAGGACACATTGGCATTCAATTATCATCCCAAGGCAGACATGGCTCATTCTGAGCTTATGTCCTATGCTCAACAGCACATGGAAAACGTTCCCATGATGAGAGGAACGACTTTTCATCTAGAATGTTACAACGGATTTCTACCACTGATCAATTCACTTGCTGTCAAAGCCAGAGATGTTTCAAATGGTTGTGTTTTAACTGGCAATTTTGAAAAAGACCAAGAATTGGAAGAATTGAAAAATTCACGTTTAATTGTTGCCGCTGAAGTTGACAAAATCACACATTTATTGACTGATTGTTCGAACATGGCTGGTTTGGATTACTTCGTGTGTTTGGGAGATAATGTATGATTTTTGAGATATCTTGTTTTTGTTTTTGAGGTATTTTATTTTTTTGATTTTTATTTTTAAATAGGCTGAAATCAACAGACAGATAATGGAAACTGTCAAGGAGATGTCAAAGAACTTAATGACTAAATACAATAGAAAGGAAAAAGAAATCGATCGCAAGGAACAGACTTGTATTATGAGGGCAATTGACAATGCTAAGGCTGAAACAAACCAGGCTTTCCTTGACCTCAAGGACTGCATTCGAGATGGACCAGTTATTCAAACGGAAATTGGCGACGAAGAAGACGAAATCAGCAGCACTTAATTACCATCGTCGTCGTTAGAAATATAAAGTCATGGTTTTAGGCAAAATGTATTTTGAATAAACTTGTATGTAAAAAAATTTGAACATGAATGACTTATTTTTAGAAAAATGTGATGCTCTTGGCAACAAAATTAAATTTCAAGGATTTTCAAATAAGGGAATGTCATTGGGCTTACAAAGTCCTCAAAAACATTTATTATTGAAAAATCGTACATTAACATAAAAATTGTTTGAAATGTCAAGGGTACAGGGTGTTTTTTTAGACGTGTGCTTTTCGATCTGACAATACTTTTTTTGGAGTTGATCTTTTTGACAGCTGTTACTTGATTTATGCTCAGTTTGGTTTGCCATTTCTTCTTCCTTACTTACTCCTGGACAACGTTTATAAATCCTGCAAATTTATTATTGCGTCCACTATTTGGTCGACAAAATGAACTACCAGAAACGGTAATTCGAGCAACCATGGATCAATTTCGCAATTTCGGATAATGCGCAGCGCATCCTCAGAGACGTCGTCGTACAGTTCGCACTGAGGACGCATATGCTGCTGTGGAGCAGAGTATCGAAGAAGACCCGAATAAGTTCATCCACCATCGTGCGCAACAAATGGAGTTGTGCCCATAAACTTTATGAACACGTGCTTTAAAATACGTCGCACATTCGGTAAGTATAAGTAGGCCCGAAACTAGATGGCCACCGATCCCGATTTTTACAGATATAGGCTATGACAATTGACGCTTTGGGAGCGAATATTCGGTGAGTTATTGCTGACTTACGGCCCCAATTTCTGGATCAGGCCAACGCACAATAGCCATGTAGAAGTTTTCAAAAGGTTGAGTGTTTGAGCACAGTCAGTTCCGAGGTCTTTTTCGCAAATACATAGCAGCGGACTGAAGTGACTGTATTTTTAACAAATCAATGATTTGGAACATGACCACAGTAGATTTTACGAGTTTTATTCTAATACAATGGAATGTCACAAACTGTCAAAATCAACCAGTCTATGGGCAAACCAAGTCCAGGTATACAGGATCACAAATGTCTCATATCAATATCAATACCACAGACTGTCAAAATCCATCAATCACTCGTCTTGGGTAAATCAAGTGCAAGATCGCAATCACCACGTTTTGGTTGTCAAAATTAAAACTGTCACATTTGACAAAAGTAACTGAAAAAACGAAAATAAATTTTACGATATTTCTTAAACGTCTGTCAAAATAAATGCGCATTGAGAAAACCAAGTGTATGCAGGTAACTACCGGGTATCCTAAGCATTGCACTTCTGTCAGATAATACAAAATGGCTGCTGAAGTTAGTAGGTCTCTCAATAACGGTTTTATCTGTAATTCTTTTTAGGCTACTCACTCTGACGTTTTTAAATATTTTTAAAACTATGTGCGACCGAGATAAAATGATGATGCTTGACAATTATCTGATTTAAAATCAATGATTGACAGAACAAATAAATTGAAATAAGACTGTCAACTGGGGGCGCTGACCCAAAATTGTTACGAGTTTTTTATTTTGTATAGATGCTCATGAAAATGAAAATATTTGTGTCATTAGGTGTAAAAATTCACTAAATTGTTGTTTGTATCTATAAAAATGTATATACTACATACATAGTTGATTGCATTTTATTAATTTAATATCCGTTTTTTTTTTAATTTTACAATATTATTTTTGAATCTAGCAAAGGTGACCCTTTGAAATGTAACGAAATTACGTCTTATCATTTAATTAATTTATTATAAGAGTCCACTTTACTTCCATTATCTTTAAAATAAGATATAAATTAAAATATTGTATGTTATAAAATGGAATGTTTAAAAGACAGCCATTGACTTGAGTCTTAATATTTCTGATTAAACGGTTAAATTTGCAACAACAAAAATATATTCAAAATGAAATTCAACGTTATTGCTTTTTTCACTACAATTTGTGTCCTAAGTGTAAGGATTTTCAGTGTACCAATAATATTTTCGAAAATTTCCATGTCAAATCTGTGTTGTTGTTTTTTTTTTCCTTTTCAATTTAGACCAGTTTGGTATCCGCTAGAGATCATAAAATTAACAAGGTACATTCCGAAGTTATGTCATATGTTCGCGAGAAAATGGGAAATGGCACCTTAATGATGGCCCGAGGAAACTCCGCACATCTTGATTGTTATAATGGATTTATTCCTTTGATTAATAATTTGGCAGCTAACGCTAAGAGAGTTTCATATTATTGTGTTAGTGATGCCGAAGTACAAAAAGATCAGGACTTGATGAACCTGAATAATGAACGCCGTAAAATGGAACAGGAAGTTGTTGAAAAAATTACCAAATCATTATCGGATTGTTCCAAAAAAGAAGGATTGTATTATTTCGAGTGCTTGACTGATAATGTAAGAATTTTCTGATTTTTCGATTTTTATTTTTTTGACTTTTGTTACGTTTTTTTTTTTTTTTTTTTTTTTTGAAGGCTGATCTGAATATACGACTTATGGAAATCATCAGAGACAAATCGAAGGATCTTATTTCAGAATATCAACAGAAGTTTGCTGAAATTGATGAAAACGAAAATGAATGTCTTATGAATACAATTGATATGGCTAAAGTGGCAAGTGATAAGGCATTTGATGATTTGAAGTCTTGTCTCAATGGTGGACCAGCAATTGAAGCTGTTTTTGTTGACTTTTGAATTTGACTAAGAAGTATTAATGTCTTAAATTAAATTAAATGTAAAATTAAGCAAAAAAATGTATACAAAAACTGTTGTTTTTTTGTAACTTTTTTGTCAAAATATCAAAGCCACTTTCTATTTTTTCTCTAGGGAAAGAGGGGTATTATGTCAAATTATGGTACTTATTAGTTTTCTGTTCAACAAACAATATAAACGATAGTGACATAATTTTGTATATTAAAGCATGTTGACATATTATGTCGATGCAAAGCAACTTTTATTTGACGTCTATTGATGAATCAACATGACATTTAGAAAGTCAACATCAGAAACTGGACAATAGTTGTGTTTTATTCACTACTGTGTACCTTATAATAGCATTTAAATGAATGCAACGAACCGGCTCACTTTAAATGTATCACCAGCACTGCTGCCATTATTTTTGCTGGCTTCTTTTGTTACCAGCAATCAAATTGTTTTTGTTGGCCGAGGTAAATTTTGCTGCGCTAGATACCCAGTAGTGAATAAAACACAACTATAGTCCAGTTTCTGATGTTGACTTTCTAACTGAGACTGAGACTCTCGCCTTGTTCTGTAGATCGCGTTAGTATTTTTGAGTTTTAAAGTTTCAGTGCATCAAATTTTGTTGGTTTTTCTAAATGTTTCAACAGTCGACATTTGTAAAGAAATTTTATATGAATGTCAAAACATAGTTTGTAGTACATATTCCAAATTTTGAACTGTCAAACTGTATTAAATTTACGAGGTGCGAGAGAAAAAATATGATTGCGACATTTTTCGACAGATATTTTTTGATTTTGACAAGATCAAAAGATATCTACTAAGTGGCGCAAAATAAATCAATCAAGTTTACTAGTAATGAAAATTGTAATTTTTAAAATATCTGCCAAGTGGCTGGTTCCAGTCTTGACTTTCTGCAAGATTTTCGGTGACAGCCGTTTGTATTCCTGTGAAATATTATTCTTCCTTAGGGAGGAAATAATCTGAGGTAGGTGATCCTTGGAGAGTAGAAAGAATTCCGGGATGATTTAATCGGTAAACTGAGAGACCTTCCTGGCTTTTCGTCCACAAGTTCACAACTATCTACAGCAACAGTAACTGCGTCAAAGAAAACTTTATCTTTTCTGTCGTTAGCGGCGTTTTTTAAGACAGACACACATTTTTATAAAAATAAAGTCGCAACAATAACACACAAGATAATAATAAATTAGTCACAAAATTAATTGGTATGCTTCTCTTGACGAAGTTTTAAACAAATATTTATCTGTACTTGGCTTCGAGTGTTGACCACTGACAAAAAAAATCATATAATTATTAGAATTGCCCATAAGTCTAAAAAACGTTTATAAATACTTACACTTTTATATTTCCATTAGTTCCGTATTTGATTTTCATTAAATTTATTGCAGAAATAAAAAAATAATGAAGTGCAATTTAAGTTTAATTCTTCTCGGTCTGGCCAGTGTCTTCAGTGTACGTTAGTTTCCAAAATTCAATTTCCTTGCATAGTAATATTTTTTTTTTTTTCAATTTAAGGTCACTTTGGCATCCAGATCCGACAAGAATAAGATTGACAGAGTCCATTCGAAAGTATTGTCCTATGTCTACCAAAAAATGGGAAGTATTCGTATGATGAGAGGAAATTCCGCTAATCTCGAGTGTTACAATACATTCATTCCCATTATTAATAATCTAGCCACCAAGGCTAGAGATGACTCAAAAGTTTGTGTGAGTAATGCCAAGGAGCTAAAGGATCAGGAATTGATTGTACTCAAGAATCATCGTTCTGAAATTGATATTGAAATTGCAAAAATTTCCAAATACTATTCTGATTGTTCGATATCGGTGGGAATTGACTATTTTAACTGTTTAGCTGGAAATGTATGGTTTTCTAAATCATCTAGATCATGAGGAGTAAGCAATTTATAATATCATTCCGTTTTTCTTTTTCTTTTGATTAAAGGCTGATTATAATATCAAAAGAATGGAATCTATAAAAGTCAAAGTTGCTGACATTAATTTGAAGTATGGTGAAAAGATGACGGAAATCGATCGATCGGAGCAAACTTGTCTCAATGGTGCTGTTGACAAAGCTAAATCTGACACAGACAAGGCATTTGATAGTCTGAGACAGTGTCTTACAAATGGTTTTATCTCAACTTAAGATTTAAGGTGGAAAAGCCTTTTGACGTTTTCTTTTATGATGTTTGATTTAGAAATAAAAACACTTAACTTTAAAGTATTTAATTTTATATCTTCACAGCAAGGGCGAACTACTACGGTAGTGTCATCAGTATGATTCACAAGGGGCTGCTGAATTCCATGACATCATGTAGAGTAGATGAGCGATTCTTCAGAAGGTTCACAGATTAGGATTATAAAATTCAAAAATATTGTTTTACTTTAAAATATTTTATAATTTTTTTTTCATTTTCGTCTCAATTTTTAAATTCATGAAAGACTTTATGAAGTAAACACAGTTTTTAAGAACGCCAACACTCGAAGGTTGTAGTCTTTCATTTGCATTTTAATATTTTGACTTGAATTGATACCAATTTAAAATAATCACAACTTAAAGTTCCCATGTAAGAAATAAATTAAATATTCTCTTCATACATCAAGCATTATTGAAACCTTTATCTACCAATTCCATATCAAAATCGATATTTCAGAAATATTCAAAGCTCATCATACAAGCCTATCATAAATAGCTTGTTTCCTTCAATAAGTTACGGAACGTACAAATGTTGATGATGACAATTCAATCGATCAGGAAATTTTAAAATTCAACACAGGACAAGTATTCAGAGTTCACCAGATGGCTTCAGGAGGAAGAGGTACATACATCTACGTAGGTACTGCTAGTTGCTGGCACCAATTTTCTGATCTTGTGTTTCCCATCACTAACCATCAGCAAAATCTGCATACAAAAGAATTAAACAAAAACGAAAAACAAAAAAAAAAGAAGCCCACAATGGTCTTGGACCTAGACGGCCGGCCTGTCAATAGCTTCTTTATGTCTTCATGGTCGAATGACCATTTTAGCATAGATTCATCGTCCAACTTATATATGCATGCAGTTTTCCAGACGCAGCACAGCAGCAGCAGAGCAGAGTGCCTAGGCTTGCGCCGGCTCTGTGCATGTTCCAAGATTCGTGGATGGATCCATCACAATTTCTTGAGCAAACTACAAATATTCAGTGTCTGATGGTGATTCAGTTCGTCCCAGAAGCAGCGCCAGCACGAGGAATAGAATTAAGATTTAACGGCTAGATTTGTAGAATCTGACGTTTTATTTGTGATTATTGCCTTTGGTGTTGGCTTCAATTACCGAGACCAAGGTTGTTTCAGTACGGTTCTCTTTTTTTTTGCAATGGAATATTTAAGATTTGTGATAAACAACTAAAGTGTGCCTGGAGCTTAAATTGGTTTTGGCCATGAGACAGGAGGAGTTACGCGAATGGTCTCGAATTTTGACATTTCATTAAATCAGTGGTTGTCAGTTGGAGTAAACTGCCAATTGTCATAATCAGCACTTCCGAAACGAAATTTCATAACTCTGACAAATGTACATATAAATCAGATTTAATTTGACTAATATGGTATTGAATTTGTTTCCAGGTTAGTGGACATAATATGCACTGCACAATCATAGGGTGAGGTGACCAATATATATGGCAATCAAGTGAGATGACCATATTCGGAAATAAATCGAGCAGTATGTTAATTCCGTTCTGACAGTTGACCTGAGTTAGACGTAGAACTGTCTGTGTGCTATTATTCAATTTAGGCCACGTGAAAGTTTGAAAAATTAAATTTCCTTTTGAATATTTTGTAAAAAAATTGTGGAAGGCTGGAAGGAGACCGAATAAAACCAACTGTGGAAATTTCTTTAAATGCCGTTCTTACCGCCTAAAAATTATAGGGTTTTGAAACTTTAGTTCAAATGACATTGGTGTTTTATTTCAATCAAATAAAATTCATCATTTTGTGTAAAACACCTGTTGGTTTCTGAATTTATTTGACGGTCCTAAGATTGTTAAGAATGCGAAAAGTTTGTAAAATATAAAAAAATGGGAATTTTAACATTTCGAAACTTTTCTTTACAATTCTTTTCTAAATTTTACAAAAGTGATATTTTCAAACGAATTTTTTTTCCAAAAAATTAATAAAAAGAAGTTCATTGATAAGTTGACTTTTCAACTTCCAGATATTAGTTCTTTTCTCTCTCTCTCTTGTTTTCTTAAAATGTGTGGTTTTTAATCTGGCAATGCTTTTTTGGATTTTTTGACAGCTGTCACTTGATTTAGTATTTCATAATAAATAGATATACGAACGAATATTTGCTGACTTACGGCCCCAAATTCTCCAAAAAGTGATCGAAAATGGGCATCTCAACTGGAATTTATTCGAGCCAGCCGTAGGGAGCCACTTGACCGATATCATTTTTAAAACATAATGGCAAACCCTTATCTTCACAATAAAGCTAAATCCTTGGACATTAGAGTTAAGTATATGCGTTTTGTTTCTTCACACGTCTAACAAGAAACACCCTTTATAAAAATCTTAGCCGTCTTTTTTTTAAAACTTTTAGAGTAAATATTTTTAACACTGACAAATTTGTTATAATTATAAAAAAAAACAGCTGACGCCAGCTAACATACGTACAATAGATACTTAAGTCAACATAATTATTTGGTCAATTAATGATTTATTAGAGTCGCATACTTACATTCCACTTTTCCTAATTCTGGATTAATCCGCTGATTCAGGTGGTGTGAAAAAATATCTAAGCCCAGATCAGTTAATTGCTTGGCATAAGTTTGGTTTGGCTTTGTATAAGAATTGCATTTGTCCAAAACAGGTGCACTCTGTCTTCATAGTTAACAAGTAGGTATATACATAATAAAGGACTTTAACTTTAAGAGAGCGCCAGACAGACGTGATGTATAAAATTATACGGTTTCTAAAAATATATTTACACATGTGGTCAGATGCCTTGTTTGAGTAAAACCGGTGGTGGTGTTGGTGGTATTATTATTATTAGCCAACCCCCTCAAGGTGATTAGAAATTTATCAGGCTTAATTCATGACCATTACATATAATTTAACACTTTATGCGATCAATATTAAGTGATCTTTAATGATTAGCTATTTGGTGTTATGGGTGTTAGCTTGGAACAGATGCAAAGACTTATAAGACCTTGACGATCAGGTTAGGATATCAAATGTAGACTGGTATTTTATAGAGATTAAACATCTACTAGCAAGAAGACATTGGAGGAACTTTGTGGTGATGTAGTGAATGAATATTATGCATTGTTTTTGAAACACAGTCGACTTTACAGGTTTACAAATGGTCCAAAAATTTAAATGAAGTCTACCTCTTTTCAATTCAATTCAGTTCTACAAATAAAATTTAAATTAAAAATATTTTCAGACTTAACTTAAATGTACAGGGTGCTTTTTTTAGACGTGTGTTTCTGAAGAAAAAATAATGCAAATCTTATTTAATATTTTGGCCAAGAATTAAGCTTTGTTATGAAGATAAGAGTTTTCCATTATGTTTCGGCCAAGTGGTAGCCGCGGCTGGCTCGAATCAATCCAGTCCTGAGGCTCAATTTTCGCCCACTTTTTGCAGCATTTAGAGCCGTTAGTCAGCAATAACTCGCTGATTATTCGCTTCCCAGGTGTCAATCGTCTCGAACTTATCTGCGTAGACAATGGACTTCACGTAACCCTACAAAAAATAGCCCAGCGGCGTTAAATCGCACGATGTTGGAGGCCACGCCACAGGCCCACGACGTGAGATAATGCGCTCACCAAAAGTTTCCTTCAATAGGTAAATTATATGGCATGTAGCAAGGTCTTGTTGGGTCGTCCACATCAACATCCTCCAACTCAGACACGAAAAACTCATCTATAATGGCTCTATAGCGTTCCCCTTTGACTGTAACATAATGGTCGGCTTCATTTAAAAAAAAAATATGGACCAATGGTAGCATTTTTGAGGATGTAACTGTGGCGGATTCATCGCTGAACAAAATTTTCTTATGTAAATAGGGATCGGTGGCCATCTCGTTTTGTTTCGATTAACCGAACGTGTGACGCGCTTGATGATCGTTCGACTTCAATTTGATTCAATTTGGCTCTACGAGGTGGATTTTGTAAGCCTAAGATCCTTCCGTTAAATCTTCCATAAAGTGGATGGGCACAACTCCAAGTGTTGTGCACTGTATGGCATCTCCAAAAGTTGCGCATTATCCACTAGAGCAAACGTGATTTGAAACCGATCCATAGATGCTGGAAGTACCGACTCTTCTGAAGCATTATGTCGAATGAATATTTGACGCAGCACTCTATGAGCAGGGCCGGACCCACCATATGTGCAGGATGTGCAAGTGCACAGGGCGCAGCATTCCGGAGGCGCATTCTCGGGAACAAAGAAAACCATAAGGTGCAGGTTTTTACTTTGCACAAATGTGTATTCCACAGTTCACACCATTCTCATACTCGCACAACACAAAAAAAAAAGAAGAATCCTAATACACGCATCCACACCAACTCATCAGTGCGAGTATTTTTCCTGCACACTGGGTCCCAAGACTTACATTCTAAGAAAAGACAAAAACAAAAACTGATTCGAACAAAATTGTATGCGCCAGTAGGTGCAGGTTTTTACTTTGCACAAATGTGTATTGTGTATTCCATAGGCCACTGTCCACAGTCCACAGGCACACACACAGTCCACACTCATCCACATCAACTCATCAGTGCGAGTTTTGTTCCTGCACACTGGGTCCCAAAACTTACATTCTATTCCAATTACCACGGCGTACAGTGTGACAATTTCCGTATTATTTTTGAATAATTATTTTTTTATTAATGAAATAAATTCAGTAGATACAATATCAGAGAATTGAAAATAAAATAAAATAAAATTAGTGGTTAATTATATACATTATGTTGATGGATGGGATGTTATAAACTTAAAGAAAAGGTTAAACTTGTAAGCGCTATTAATTTAATTCCCCTAAACGAGTGAAATGTCACACTGTAAGACGGAAGCGGCGAACGGATAGTTAAAGGATTGCAATGTTCGGGTGTTTTTACACATCATAGAACATAGAAGCGATAAAAAATGCGTGTGGGTTTTACAGTCGTCTTTTTGTTCCTTTTCTTCTTCTATTGAATATTTTTTCAGTTAAAATTCTTTGTACTCTGGTCTGGTGCAGATTTTTTAAAACTTTTTTTCGCTTACGATTATTTAAATAAAATCAGATTTGAAAGTCAAGTGACGGCTTGTGAAAGTGTTTAGTAACTACCTATTTACTATTAAATTTTTGTGTTGTTTTTTTTCCAATATGGACAAAGAAAAAGCCAAGATACTCATACATACAAGTATTTTTTTGTTAGTGAGGATTAGGCCTACCTCAATAAATAAAAACGCATTGAGAGTCTACCTCCTGGGTAATGTGGAAAGGACTTAATATGTGTATTAGTATGTGTATGTATGTATATTATATGTATTTTCGCAAACATAAAAAGGGCGCTTTCTAAAAATCTTGCACAGAGCGCAATTTTAGCTAGGGCCGGCCCTGTCTATAAGTCGCGCTAACAGAACCTTTAATTTGGTAATACATTTTCCCAATTTGCAAACGTTATTCAGGACTTTGTCTATTTATTATTAAATGGCAAACAAAATTGTGCATAAATCAAGTAACAATTGTCGAAAAACCACATAACTCCGAAAAAAGTATTGCCAGATTGAAAACCACACGTATAAAAAAAAAACACAACTAAGACAAATTTTAAGGAATTCAAAGATCGCTAACTCTTAGAATTTAAGAATGTATTTGTGGTTAAACTTAAAATTCTGGTAGTCTTAAGTGTTGATATTTAAAGTCTAAAATCTATTCGATTGTAATTGACCATTTTTTCGAATTATTTTGATGTTTAAATCTATTTAGTAGGTATTTGAAATCGAAAGTAAATCTTCTTATATTGTGTTTCTTTCTAATCAAGTAACATCAATTAATTATCTCAGGACCGATTTTTCCCAAGTTAGACAAATATAAACCGAACTACTAATGAATCCTATCGATAATATTGGTCATTTTTCGAAAACTATATCATTGCAGACCGTTTTTTAAGTAACACTCTAGTGTCTAAGTTTATAATGCTTGTCCTATCAGAGTATCTAAGTTAAAATGTCCATTAACCTTAGAACTTAATCATTTATGACAATTACCTAATAAAATGTTAAATGAAAAGCTTAAGTCCAATGTGCCTACCTAAAGTCCTCCAGTGATTGCAATTTCCTGTTGATGAATTTGATTCTCCTTTATTTGCATATATACGAAGGAATTCAGACAACTTAAGATAATTATTTAAATCATAAGAACTTATTCTCTATGGTACGAGTATTTGCGGCAATATGACTTGACTTGGCTATGAAAGCAGCGAGTTGTAAGTTGTTATGTTGTTAGCACGCCATCAACCAACATTATTATGTATGTATATACGTATGAATGTATGTATATTTGAAAATAAGCGGCTTATCATAATTGTTCACGATTAGGCTTATAGTTGTGTATTTTACGAATATTATACTAAATTTAGGCTTACAAAGCCAAATTGAGAAAACAATGCACTATTAATTTAGTCGCTCACGCTAGATGATGAAGACTATACGTCGTCGTTGGTCTAACAAGACTTTGAAGTCACGAAAGGAACATACTCGTAAGGAATGAATTTTAAGGGCGGATAATATATTGGTCAGCAAGTACTCGTATACATGTACATACGTAATCAGAAAGTAATCAAGGACCTATATGAACATTTAGGTTGATTGACTTATGTAGGTATGTATATGCAAGTTGTTCTAGAAAACCAAGGAATTTAAATCACCAATCTTTATAAGCCATCGAAACCATCATCGTTATCCATAATTGAATTGATTAATATTTTATACATTAACTTAAAAGTCTAGATCTCGTGGTTTTGAAATTCGATGGTTCATGACTTTCTTGTAAACCTTTCCTTTCAAATGTTACTTGAAATAAAATTCGAGTTTTTCGGAGTTAAATAGAACAGCCTCATAAGACAGGCAGGCAGGAGTATACATACATATCTTCAAATAAGCTAGACTTTCTCGTCTCGAGACCAGCCCTCTAGTGGTGGTCACAGAAATTGTGACTTTTGCTACAGAAATTGGATTCTTGAAATGAAAACTCATCTATATTGAATCCTAATACAGCTGTATCAGTTTGTACGTCTCCAGTCAGGAACAAAGTGAGCCATCTCTGTCAGTTTAACCTCAAGGATAAATTCAAAAAGACGCAACTTTACTTACATCACGAATGTGTGATGGACAATCCTCATCCATGGTTTGGATTAGTATGGATTTAAAGGGCCATAACAGGTTGTTAACGAATTCACTGAGTTTAAACTGTTCCACATGGCGGAAGATGATTTTCTTCCTAATGTCACTATTTACTTCAGTCTGTCCAATAAACCATTATATTTAATCTATCGACAATATGTCAATTGGGGGTGGGAGGTGCCTAATACCAACTCCTCGTGGTTCCCGCTGTAAACGTGGCTTGGTAGGCAGATCGAAGTTCCGCAATCTGAAGGAATAAGGTATTTGTGAAGCGAACCTTCCATAATCTGAAGAGATGAAGAAATTTGGGTATTTAATATTTATCAGGTTAAGACTAACGGTTTAGACTGGGGTATGCAAAATGAAATATTAGTTGGTGGTTAAAAGTGCATACTTTAGGGCTGGTAGGCCTTGAGTGCTAAGGTGCTCATCTGAAAGTTACAAATCTTACAGATCTAATAGCGAAACTCGCCCGAAGGCTATAGCCTGGTGCCACGGAGATGGTAGCCTTGACATGATTAGTCTTTGACTTCTCTTGGCAGCCATCAATGAGGTAAGCTCCCTTGTGGGAGTATCGTGGTGGTTGTGGTTACCCAAATGTGGAACATAGGGTGTCAATGTTAGTTTAAAGACATCTCAAGAACCTTGGGACAAGAGGTGTTAGATAGACCTCGCCCAAGAGCAAGGGCTGTTGTGCCTTAACACAAGTAATGAAATTTTACTGGGCGGTACAATTATGTAGGTTCAAACTGGTTAGACAGCGCTGGGTTCGGTATTTTGGGTAGGCCCACCGGGGAATCAAGCCATAACAGGCAGGTTTCCTGGTGACTTTGTTCATTGGACTTCTTTCTTTGGAGATATTGAAAAGAACAATGAAAGATTTAGTCTGACATAATTTGGCACATTTTATCTTAGCGTCGCGCGTCGTTGAAAATATGGACCATCAAACAGACAATAGCTCTTTAGCCGTGTAAAACATTAAGCCACTATTTTGTTTCAATCTTAATTGTCAGAGATTCTATCATTATAAAACAATATTGAAAAAATATATGTGTATTAAATCGTGTGTCATGCTTGGAAAAGGGTGTTCTTATTGGTAGACATGGGAACAATTTTACGGTTTCAAGGACTTGACTAACTTAGACATTGATCTTTTCGTCGTGGCAATTGAAGAACAATTGTTTCCTGAAAAGGGTCCAATACAAGCAAGACTATAGTAAGGTCCGCATCAATAACACATTTTTGTATTTCTTAAATGTAAATTAAATGAATTTTACTTAACAATAATCCAATCTCTAACACGTCTAAGCGTTTTGATAATAAATATTTATCTAAACATAAACGGAAATCACATTTTTGAAATAAGAAAATGAATAATTAAAAACACTCGCCACCTATAGACAATCCAGTCCATTAATTAAGCCATTCCTAAATTTTTTTTTTAAATTAATCTACCATTTTTATTTCCACTAAAAATAAACCACTTCCCAAACAGGAAGCCTTAAATATTCACCCATCTAGATCTCCAGTGAATGTGAAAACCCGAAGGACTTGCAGGATACAAAAAATGTGTGTGTAAATTCCTTTAGTTCGCATATCCAGACATGTATGACTATCCTATAGGAATAGGTATATTATAGAGCTTTCATTCAGGACAAAGAATCATAAATCATAAAACGAAATTTCCTTCCGCTGTCGCTGCCGCCATATTCAATCTCATATTTTGCAGTAACCATATCGCATATAAGGACTCCGGACACTAAGAACATGAATTATCGCGTGACATTACCTCATCTCAGCCCGGCCGACAGGGGGTGGAGGAGAAGGCGAGTATGGGCGGTAGTCCTCAGTTGTCCTTGCACAGTACAGTTGTTGGTTTTTCTTAACCATTGGTCAGTGTTAAAACATTGTGTGGTAAAGTGATGGTGGACGGACATGGCTGGTGGTCCGGTCTTGCCGATGCGATATGTGGTGGTGCCTTGAATCTAAACGCGGGTAATTTACCCGTTATCGCATTCACTACAACAACAACGACAAAAAATGCAGTATGTCATGAATTCATCAGAGCATAAAACAAACACAGGAAGTTGAGTGTAAAGTCGCTCGGAAGGTATACCATAACTCTGAAATATCTTTGCCAAAGTACATAAGTGAAGTCTACATAAGCCACATCAGAACAAAAACAGAAGCTTAAACAACGAAGTCTGCGTATTGGTAATGTTTTGATACAGCAAATTCATTTTCATATCAATCTTCTTTATATGTATATAAAAATCAATTTCTGTTTATTTGTCTCGCTTAAACTCGAGAACGGCTGGGTCGATTTGGCTAATTTTGGTTTTGAAATGTTGGTCGTAGTTAAGGGAAGTTTTAAAAAGTGAGAAAATATCGAAAAAAAAATCGAGGAAGATAGTACGAAAGAACGACTTCACAACTTTAATTAAGAAAATACGAATTTTGTCCCAATTTTGAGAATTTGGACACACTTTAAGTCTACAAACTTCAATATCAAAATGCTAAAATTCAAACTATGCTCATTTGTAAACAATTTTCACATTCCATTATCGAAAGTATCACTTACAATATAATTCAAATACAAATTTATCAAATCTTCAACTACTCGTTTCATACTACAACTACTTATCCCCGACTCTATATCACCCAACACATCATTATGGCGCCATCTCTATGCCAAATGCATCGATTACTCGCATAACACTAGACTCATTTACACCTATGCACATAAAGATTTTACACTCTTGTTTGCTGTTCGGATGCAAATCTAATCCGAAAGAAAAGATTTATCACTACTTTCTCTTTAAATTGATACAGGTACCCCACCTTTGTGGGATTGGATTAAAACTAAGTTTATCCCAGGATAAGTTGGTGTTATAAGCATTGAGTGTTTTTTTTTTTTTTGCTGTCAAATGACAGGTTGCTATTTGCAATTGAAATGACTTGACAAAGTGGTCGTGATTACAGACGACACAGTTTGATTTTGAAATCAAACAAGTTTGTGAATGCACAAGAAATTTCTCTGAAACTAAAGAAGTTGAATTGATGGTGAAGGTGATGATGGTGACAATTTTCTTTTAATTAATTAAAACGCACAAAAAAAGGAATTTAATACGTGATCAAGATACGCAACACAAATCTTATAAAAATTTGTTTAAGATTGAACTTATTTTATTTTTTATTTTTTAATTAGCAATTTGATCTTCCAACATTTCTATGAAGGAAAGATTTGTCAATAATAAAACAAAAACATATTGACAACAAATAGAACAAAGTGTTTGATAAGTAAACTAGCGGCTTGTCCCGGCATCGCACGGGATGGATAGATTATAATAAAAAAGCAATATTAGTTTTGAGTTGAGTCAAGAGTCTGTTTATTAATAACATCTCTGTATCAATTTTTCAATTTTTCCGCACTGGGTCCTTCTGTATTGATCACATTAACACCTTGAGGATCATCATCGAACAGTGCGTCGAATATCGATCACCACTTCACCTGCTGTTCATTGATTTCGAGAAGGCTTTCGACAGCGTCAACAGGGAGTTTATCTGGCTTGCTTTACGGAGGAGGGGTATACCGGAGAAACTCATTGCTATTATTAAAGCGACTTATGATGGGTCCAAATGTCACGTCTTACACGGAGGTAGGTTGTCCGAAGAATTTGAAGTCCAAAGCGGGGTCAGACAGGGCTGCATACTGTCACCAATCCTGTTTTTATTGGTGATAAGTGATGTACTGCGGATGGCTTTGACAGGAAGCGGAGGAATAAGATGGACTCTGACAACTTACCTTAAACATCTCGACTACGCTGACGATGTTTGCTTGCTTTCCCATAAGATCATGGATCTCCATCAAATGGCAACAAGGGTGGAGAGAGAAGCAGCAATCGTGGGGCTGAAAATCAATACGGGAAAAACAAAGATGTTCAGCCTCGGGAGCTCGCAATCATCCGCTCTGATGAACATTGGTCAACAAGCAGTAGAGAAAGTAGATAGCTTCCAATACCTTGGAAGTATCGTCTCTCCTGAAGGAGGAACCGAATTAGACATCGCCAGCCGCATCGGAAAAGCAAAGGCTGCGTTCGGGATGTTGTCCAATGTTTGGAGGAACAAATCTCTCAGCTTGAACACAAAGCTACGACTGTTCAACTCTAACGTCGAATCAGTTCTGCTATATGGCTGCAGCACCTGGAAAATAACAACCACAATAACCAGGAAACTGCAAACCTTCGTTAATAGGTGTCTTCGAAACATCTTACGGGTTTTCTGGCCTAATCGTATCTCCAACTATGACTTACATAGACGAACAGGTCAGGAACCCATAGATACCATTATACGAAGGCGCAAGTGGCAGTGGATTGGACACACGCTTCGAAAAGGTAATGACTGCATTGCAGGCCAAGCAATGCAGTGGAACCCACTCACACAAGAAGGAAGAAGAGTAGGTAGACCGAGAAGCACGTGGAGAAGAACAGTTGAGGAGGAATCTGCGAGACTGGGAAAGAGCTGGAGGGAGCTTAAATACATCGCTGGAAACCGTACACGATGGCGCGTAGGAGTAGTTGAGGCCCTATGTCCCGCTAGGGAACACCAACGGACTTCGTAGGTCTGAGGACCTAAGTAAGTAAGTATCAATTTTTCATACTTTTGGGACACCTAAATTTGGTTGATAGAGGTTAATAAAATTCCCTGGAAACCGCAATATCTATTTTCCTATGTTAACTTTCTCGTTCTTAGATATTAACAAAATTATAATGGGAAACCTTTGAAATTCTTAGAAGACCTACTCTTTCAGTAAAAAGTGTAAAAAGTAATTTTTTGCATATTTTGGGACCATCAAAAATAAGGACAAAATTATTAAATAAAAACCTCTAAAATACGAAAAGCTTATAAATAAATGTTAACTGATATTAACTTAGCTAACAAGAATTAACTTTAATTTTAATTTTGGGACATTCATTTTAAAAGACCTAAACTTGGTTTATAACGGGTGATTTTTTAGCTGGTTTGGTTTTGGCAACACTGGTTTTGACAGCTGACGTGTCTTTAGTACCTTGTGTCACTGTCAAACAGCTTCAGTTTGGTTTGCAATTTAACCATGGATCGTCTTACAAATGAACAACGCTTGCAAATTATTGAATTTTACTATCAAAATTCGTGTTCGGTTCGAAATGTTCATCGCGCGCTGCTTCCATTTTATGGTCGGCATTCTCGACCTTCTGAGCAGTCTATTCGGAAGATTGTGACCAAATTTCGCACCAAATTTACTTTGTTGGACATTAAACCACCAACACGTTTATGTACTGTGCGTAGTGAAGAAAATATTGCGGCCGTATCAGCTAGTGTGACAGAAGACCGCGAAATGTCGATTCGGCGCCGTTCCCAGCAGTTAGGCCTTTGTTACAGCACTACGTGTAAAATTTTGCGGAAGGATTTGGGCGTAAAGCCTTTTAAGATACAGCTGGTGCAAGAACTAAAGCCAGCCGACCTACCACAACGCCGAATTTTTGGTGAATGGGCTCTTGGAAAGCTGGCCGAGGATCCGCTTTTTTATCGAAAAATTGTGTTCAGCGATGAGGCTCATTTTTGGTTGAATGGGTACGTAAATAAGCAAAATTGCCGCATTTGGAGTGAAGATCAGCCAGAAGCATTGCAACAGCTACCAATGCATCCCGAAAAAGCCACTGTTTGGTGCGGTTTATGGGCCGGCGGCATTATTGGGCCATATTTCTTCAAAGATGATGCGAATCGCAGCGTTACTGCCAATGGTGAACGCTGCCGAGCGATGATAACAAACTTTTTTTTGCCCGAAATGGAAGTTCTTGACTTGCATAATATGTGGTTTCAACAAGACGGTGCCACATGCCACACAGCACGCGAAACAATGGCGCAATTGCGAGGCGAGTTTGGTGAACAGTTAATTTCACGTTTCGGGCCGGTCAATTGGCCGCCTAGATCGTGCGATTTGACACCATTAGACTATTTTTTGTGGGGGTATGTCAAGGCTAATGTCTATAGGAACAAGCCCGTTTCGATTGACGCACTGGAAGCCAACATCCATGAATTCATTCGTGAGATACCGGCCGATATGTGTGAAAGAGTATGCCAAAATTGGACTCAGCGGATAGGCTACCTAAGACGCAGCCGCGGTCAACATTTGCATGAAATTATCTTTAAACATTAAATTGCAAGGTTCAAACTATCGATTCAAATAAATATTTCATTCATTTTTTAGAATTTTTTGTGTTTTTTTTTTAAGTTCTAAACCTCTTAAAAAATCACCCATTATAAGCATATATTAAAATTAAACCCCCCCAAAAGCTAACAGTTTATGGTAAATAGTAGATACACTTATATTATATTTAAGGACATTCATTTGGAACATACAATTTTTGTAAGCAAAAAAATATTGTTTTACAACTTCTGAAAACGACAATACCTGGTTCTAATTTTCAGACTATTTACTTTATTTATATTTTGGCACGTAGCATATTTTGGGACACTTAATATTGGATCATTTAAGCAAAAACAAAACTTAATAACTTTTTAAAATTACAATATTATCACTTGCAATTGATAAACTGGCTGGAGAGCTTACAAGAAATATTTGGGACACCAAATTTAAGCCAATTATTTTTAACTATATACCAGTACTACTGTATTATGCAAGCCACAATACCAGCTTTTACTACTGTATGACAAAAGAATTGTTTTTGTGCATATTTTGGGACACCAATATTTAGTGGATATCAGCAAAAAAATTTATAGAATCTCTAAGAAACGCAATACCTACTATTCTCTTTAAATTAAGTGGTTTTTGTGAGAAACATTAATTTTTCGAAGTTTTGGGACAGTCAATTTCAGACGACTACCATTTAATTTTGATCATGTAAGCTAACATGTTTTGCATACTTTGGAATACTCATTCAGCCACTTATTTTCTGGTTTTGTCTAAATTATATTTCGTCAAATTACTGACTAACATAGATAAAATAAATCTTAGTATATTTTGGGACGCCATATTCTTAGTTCATTTAGACTTTATAGAAGCCCTGAAAATATTATTTATCTCTCTTTTAATTAAGTGGCTTATAGACAAAAAAATAATTTTCAGTTTGTTTTGGGACACTCATTTTGGGAAACTAAATTTTGGTTGATATAAGTATCTGTGTGTATAAAGAACATCTAACTTTCAAAATACTTTTACTCCTTTATAAGTTACTGGCCTTAAGATGGTATGTATATCCTAGTGCTTAAAGGACAAAATTCTACCGCTGTTATCATTGAACAAAACACCGAGGGCGTACAATTTTTCTTTTCCTCTATTCAAGAGCAATTACCGAAAAGAATGCATTTAAGTTTTGCCACACGAACTGGACATTTACGAAATAAAATGAACCAAATCTTGATCGGATTGTAGTCGTCGTCGTAGTCGTCGTAGTCGTCGTCGTCGCCAACCAACACATTACTCGACGATTCCCGTCCTCTCGATTAAACTGAACCTCCTATAATTCCTAGATATGGGTAGGGTAAGGCAGGTTAAGTTAGGTAGATACTCCAGAAATGCAAATTTATTTTTCTGTTGTATTATTTTTCCATACCCAATTGTGTGTCGCAGTTCCGCTTCTCTTTATTTCAAAATAACGTGTGGTTTTTCTTTTTTTGTTTTATCTTCAGACAAACCGTTAAACAAAACAAGAAAGGACGACATTTTTTGCACTAGTGCAGCAGCGATAACAATCGAAACAGGAACATTCGGGAAGAGGAAAAAAATATTAGGACGTTTGTGCGTGGCGAGTGTGCATATAAACGAGAAGGAACGGCAACACGTGTGCCTCTGGAGCACTACGAGTTGCAGCGAGTAGGTATACTTTGCCATGTTTGTCAAAGATCTTATCTCATATTATAAAGTAAAGAAATTTAAGTGAGGTTAATTTAAGGAAGTGACTTCTTCGGGGGTTTAAATGAGTAATATTTGAAATTAAAGCTTATGTCTGAGTTAGAGGGCGGGATCAATATTGAAGAACTCATTTTACATTTATAAGAATAAAGAAATACTTGAGGGTAAGGAATATACTGAAGGAGGGGTCAGAACAGAATGAGTGCTCAACTGCATTCTTTAAAATACACTTCTTTCATAATGTTTATAAACATGTATGATTCACAAAACATAAAAAAACAGTGTTTTGTTTTATAACTACTTATAATTAAAATAATTGTAGAATTGAATCACAAGATATTTAGTTTATTAGTAAAAACTCGATTTATAAACGTTAATAGATAGATTATAGTCTGGAATAACACATAGGCTACTTTTTATGCCGGTAACATGTATGATACATGTCTGGAATAAATTTCTTTAAATTTTTTCATTTACGCCAGAATAGCTGAACATATCTGGATGAAATCTCTATTTGTTTGTCTCGCAAAAACTCGAGAACGGCTGGGTCGATTTGGCTGATTTTGGTTTTGAAATGTTTGTCGTAGTCCAGGGAAGGTTTAAAAAGTGAGAAAACATAGAAGAATCGGGAGGAAGACAATAAAAAGACAACTTCATTTTCTCATACAATTTGTTCTACCAGCAAGAATAACTATTTTTGACTGTCATTTGGTTGTCAAATTTGTATATTTCAGTTATATAATATGACCAATGTTAACGAAAAGTTATAAAGTTTCCTGTAACCTGTCACAGCTAGTGATGCTCGAACTCAATTGGGGCGGGACAAAGTAAGCGCAAGTCTTTACTTATTTTTAATATTCTGTCAAACTTGTTGCAACAAACAAAAAAAAATCGTTTAATCCAACGATGATCGAAACGAAAGTCGCCCAACAGCTCATCGGATTTTGATAAAATTTGGCACAGAGATATTATGAACAAACTGACTTTTGACTCAACTCAAACCGTGAGGTGCCGGGACGAGCCCCTAGTATTTCCTAAAAATTACATATTTCTGTTAAATATATTGTCAATCTTTTTGATTGTCTTTCATTTTTTTTGTGTTATTTCAGGGTAATTTTGCAGCCACTAGTTATTATCTTTGCTGGTGTAAGGTCTTAAACTCTTATTTTTATTTAACACATGGATCGCAGATTTATTCGACCAGCTGAACGTAGTCCTCCTTAGCCTTTTCGTGTGTATGATTAATGTGAGGTGATATATACTCGAATTTTGAAGTGTTTATTAGACTCGACATGCATTTCCAAGGCTTTCCTTTATATAACATCAATCCATCTAGCCCTATAAATAATCTAAATCTTTCTTTGTTTGTTATTCGAACAACACCTGAGCCTATAAAATTTTTCATAAACGGGGTTCCAAACGGTACCTTCATACACGAACACTATCATAGTATAGAATAAAGCTTCGTTCGCACTAACAACATGATTATACATCAACGTCCCACCCAATAAGACATCACTCACTGGATCATTCTTCGCCCAAGTGATATTACCACCTTTCCCGCCACACCGCCACATAACTTGGTCGTATAGTAGGCACAGGTAATCTCTCAACCGCTAACCGCCCACCTATTAATCCACCTCTTTGTGGCACATTTCTATCGCAAACATTTGCTAAGCGTTTGCTTTACGATATTGCTGCTAAGCTCGTTATGATCCAGCCTTTCAGTAGATATCAGCTAAAACAACAACAAACGTAAGGTATGATGGTGGTGGTGGCGGCCCGGCGACGCACGGCGCTGGTGGCGGGCGGATAACAAATTTCGATGTTTTACGATCGTATATCGGCAACAAATTGCAATCTGTCGGATATCTATCCAATCTCATAGTAAAATCACCGACAAATCTGAACGCTGCACTGTGCTGCCAGCCGGCCGGGAAGGAAGAGAGTGTTTGGACATGCGGATTGGGATTCCATCAGTGCTCCCCCATGGTGATCACAGAGTGGCAATATAAGGCTTCCAGCGATATTGGGGGCCGCGAACTAACTTCATACACATACAGGTATAGGCAAGGCATATCCAAAAGGCCACAACTCTTGAGATTGCTAATTATATTTTTAGTTAGCGCGCGGTCACATCTCACATCTTACATCCCAACCTAATCCCATGGACCGGACTTGGAGCGATGTATATGATTGTGGTGGCGTTGTCGTTGTCGTTGTCGTCCTCGTCAATTGTGGGCTAAGACCCATAAAAATGTGGGCACAAGTGGGCAACAATAAAATGGAAAATCCATCTTTGATCATGGTTAATCGCTTGAGGGCATACAATATACGTTACCTGCTCCCAGAGGGAATGTGAATAAGCTAGACGCGACGCACTGCACAAGCACATCGCCTTGGCTCATAAGACAAGAGCTAACCCAAACAAGTTTTGTTGACGAGAGGTCCATATCCATACCTCTTATAGGTTAGGTAGGTAGGTACCTACACTTGAAAGGTCTATGAATGGTGGCTTAAGGATTTCTCGAGTCTACGAAGTTGAAACGTTAATTATCTTGCAGTCATTTTTCAACTCAATTGAGTTGGGAGTTGGGACTTTTTCGAGATTGGAAGTTGGCTAAATTTAGATTAAGACACAACATAGTTTTGTAGTTGAGTTAGTTGTTGTTTCAAATAGTATAATGTAGGCATTCAGTATAATGACTTTCAAGATAAGATTGTTCCAGTTATAGTTTATGTGATGAAGTCTTTTCAAGAGAAGTTTGTCTTTAGTTGTGGAGTCTTGCCTTTGAATTGAATTGATTAATTTTTGGCAAAAAAAGTGTTTACTTTCAAATACATTACGGCATCTGAAATTGGATTTCATTAAATGTCATTTTGCGTAGTTATCCTGAACTTAGTATCTTAATTTTTGTTTCCATATTTTGTTCACCTTTTAAACCGTCCTTGGACTACGACAAACATTTTAAAACCATAATCAGTCAAATCGTCCCAGTCGTTCTCGAGTTTCTGCGAAGAAAAACAAACAGCATTTGATGTGTTTTGAAGTAAAAAGTTATAAGAGCTTTAAATATAATAAAAATCCAAAACATGAGAAATGCATAAAGATTATATACATATGCTTAAAAATTAGCTATCGTATTGCAATCGCCCCTTGACAATCTTTACACTTAACTTTAATACAAAAAAATAATAAGACACATTATAAAATGGGGATTTAAGTTAGCGCACCCACATATATGTACATATGTAAGTATGTCTATACGTAGTTTCAAATAGCAAATTACGTAGTTATTAAATACCACCTTAAAGTTACACCTGTCTGCAACAAAAACTCAACCACAAAATCCACATGCTCTTTAAGTTTCAAGACTTAAAAACGTTAAATGAAAACCCTAAATCATTTTCTAACCGCTGGTTTTTTTTATTATCATTTATTCGTGTTGACTTGAAGGAGATTATGATCGCATATTACTCTTCGTCCACTTAATGAATCATAATCATAATATTCTCGACCAAACTTTGTAGTAATATAATATTTTTTTTTTCTTAACAACAACCACGCCCTAAACCGCCGAAAAAAAAAATGAAAAGTAAACCAGAGGGTGTCCTTATAATCGTGGATAAATTGGGGAAACAAACACAAAACAAAACAAAAAAAACCTATTTTGGTCATTTGTAATGATTATTCACCACCACCGCACCGCACAGGGGAGGGGGCCGACAATTCTCACCACCACCCGCGCCATAAGCGGATATACGTCACCAATTAATTACATCGTCTAATTAATAATTTGAATTCTTAATTTATTCATGCGTTCGCCGGCCGGCCAGCCGCGGCCCTCGCGTCTGTCCAGGCCAGTTGGTTATTCGGGTTTCGGTTTACCTCAAAGTTATGAGTCTTCTTTTGTATTCTTGGACTCATCTCACAGAGCAGTGCCAGAGCCAGAATCGTAGCCAAAGTCCCCTTCTTCTCATTAAAATTAAGTCTCATCAAATTATTCTTTTGTATCTTTCGGTTTGCATACAGGCATAAATAAAACATTTTAACGCCTATAAAACAAAAACTATAAGGGGGTAGGAATTATTGATGGAAGAGAATTAATACTCATACCCAATTGTGATTGAGGACGCGTTTAGGGTATAATTAACACTTCAGTCTGAGTTTGTGTATAAAATAATAATATTTATGTTTATATGCTTAGAGATGGTGTAATGTATCTGAATATGTAATTGAAAATGGAAAAATAAAATAAATACCTACAATTTTGCCGACAAACGAAATTAAATAAAGAATATGACACAAGTTGTAGGTTCTTGCTTTCATGATAAAATGTGGCCGGAAAGTTGTTTTTCGTAAAATCTTTGTATCTTAATTAAAAATCATCTACCGTTTCTAAATTTTAGGACTTCGAAATGTAATTTTAAAAAATAATATTGTAGGCATATTGTTTCTAAAATTTACACAAAACGAGACTAGTTGCGAGACTGAGACCGATACTCAGTAGAATTCGAGACTACTAAAGGCTAGTTTTTGACTGGTGAGTTAACTCCGAGTTAACTCTGAGGTTAGATAATCCTGATCCCGGAGTTAACTCTTGAATCAGTTTTTCAATGAAGGGTAAACTTTATCATCAAAATGTATTAGTTCGTGTGGCATCACTGAAATGTCATTTCTAAGTTGTCATATACCTGTATCTCGCTCTGTTGCTCATTGTATTTGTTGTTTTCAGAGTTAACTCTGAGTTAAATTCGGGACTAAATTGAATTGAAAAACTGAAATGAAGAGTTAAACCAGAGTTAACACTTACTGGAGGATGATCTCAAACTGAAAAACTGGCCCTAAAATTTTATCTGGTATCGTATCATGTTCATGTAGTGGACAGTACCATCTATATGTAAATATAAGAGAGTTAGATTCCAAAAAGCCAACTTCAAGTTTTTTTTTTAAAAAACAAAATTACTTTCGAAAGAAATAAAGTTATTTTGAAGTGAAAGCAAACAACAGAACATAAAAGGAGAAAGGCGAGTTAATCAAAATTCCTGAGCTAAAGTACATACAAAATTTGATGGTTTTTTAAAACTATATTTTTTTACAAATCTTGTATCTTTCGCTATCATTAAACTTGTAAAGAAGCTCTTCAGAATGTTAAATGTGTAGAATACAAATATTTCAAATTAAAACATCAATTTTATGGACGCTTAAATAAGAATGTTTAGGAAGTTATAAAAATGTTTTTCTTTTTAATGCGTTTTAATTTACTAAAGGGTTTTCTGAAAAGAGGTTTGATTTTGAAAAGCCAGGTATTTGGGCAACTGTCACTTTTCAATCTGTCACATTTTGATATTTTTTAAATGGGAACGATTCAAAACGGTTAAAATTCACTTCTGAAATGGTTACATTTTGGTGTCACCATCAATCGACAATACCTAGTGAAATAGTGAAAGTAGTGGAAAAATTAGAGCTGGTGAGACAAGATTATTCAAGAACTGTTTGTCAATATTTTAAATTTGGCATTCATCATCATGAACGGCTCGACAACCAGGATCCGGTTCAGGCCTCATTTAACAAGTACCTAACTTTATTCCGATCGCAGGTCTCAAAGCTTTGGGAGTCCTGGTCTACGATAAACGATATTGCACCGTATTTTTTGACTTACCTAAGTCTTAAGGCTTCAAAGGTTCAGTTAACACAAGAATTCAAGTCCCCCGATCACTAGCAATGCCCCGTCCCATTCGTTGTATTTTCGATGATTTGTGCCTAAATATCATCAAAATAATTGAGGCCCATTTTCACCTCGGAGATATTTGGAACTCCGAAAATCAAACAACCTTGTAATTTATCATCTTTCTTTGGAGGCTTGAAAGTCAATGCTCGACAATCTATTAGGATGGAAATCGAAAGGGTTCAGAAGTCGAGAACATTCTGTCGCAAATGTTGGTTAGGCTAAGATGGCTACTGGCCAGAGAAAAACCCAGCACCAATAGACCAATATTTAGTTCACAATGGACCACTAGGATCCATAGTCCTTCCTTACGCATAGAATCGATTGAAGCTTACAATAAAGCGTTTGAGACTGTCAATATCAGAGTTACTTAGAACACTAGGATCATTATACATAATAGAAGTCTCAAAGGGCCGGGAGTCTACGTCTTTGTGATAGGGCCGGATTGTAAAAAAAGAAAATGATGATTCCTCTTCTTCTTCATCTTTTGCCGGAGTAAGAACACCTACATATATGATGACAGAGCTAATGCGTAGTCTTCCAACCTAGATGAGTTGCTTTCAATGTTTAGCATCAAGCATTGGCCAAATTAATTTTGTTGCCAGACAGGCGGACGTATCTATTTGACCACCAGTAGGAGTTGATCATGGAAAATTACATTTTAAAAAATACTAATATATGGTTGATATTACTTTGAATTGTAGATTGTTAGCATCCTCTTTAAATTGATAAAAATACTTACCTACGTTTTCAATATCTACTAGAAGAATTTAATTCAAAAATCTAAAAACGATAGCAAAATAATTTCTCCGCCAAAGAAACAGTTTTAATACCAACAAACAATAAAAACTATTAGAGCTAAAAATATTTCTAAGAAAAAATAATTTTTGAATTACAAACACTTTACATTATGGATGCTACATTTTATTAAAAAAATATTTACAAAATTGGAAGGTTGCTATTGGCTTTACTTAAAATAAAAAATAACTAATTCTGTATTCGAATATTGAACCTAATAGAAATTCTGAATAATATAAGAACAATCAAATTCTGATTCCATTAAGATCACTTAAGTTATGCAAATGTGAAAAAATAATAAAAGCTGTCTTCGTGTAGAAAATGCGTGACATAATATTTTTATATTTTTAAAACACATTATCATGCCATTGATACACTCTTAACATTATCACAAAAAAGGAAAAAAAAAAATAAATTTGACCCAGCTTCTAGGTCATCATCGCATTGATCGAATTAAGATAACCTTAATTTTTTTGGACAAATTCATTTAAAAACCCAAAAAGAAAAGTGAAATGTTCCCAATATTTGATGCAAATGCATGACACACATGACATGAGTAACACAATGACCGACTGCATAAATGATGGTGATTATACCTACATATACTCAACGCTTGAATATAGGGTCGGTGAGGCATGAAAAAGCGTGCCTTTGCCTATGACGGACGCGACATCGACGTTTCGCTTAATATGCTTATTGCTAACGCTCTTTAGGTAGTTCCAATAAGCCGCTCAACAAAGTCCATTTGAATGAACACATCTAGAAAACGAAGATGTGACGGTCAGATAGTCGTGTAACATGTCTTCACGACTGGTGAACATGGTCGTTTATTAATGTTATCATCATCGGTTGATCAGTTGGTTGTTGATCGTCGACGGCCGGCCGGCCCCAGCGCGGTCGGTCATTGAAAAGAGTGTATGTCTGGCTGAGACTTCCATCTTTCCATTTTTCCGCACTCTGACTCTGACTCACGTGGTTGCATTACAAATTTCACAGTTAAAGTCGAAGACAAATTATCAAATTAATTAAACTCACTGAACAAGGCTTGAATGAATGATATAAGGCAACCCATTTGATATGGCGGTAATTTGAAATGTGTTGGCGGTTATAAATTGTATCTCAGCTAAGAAGAATTGTATTTTAACCGATTTAAAATGGCATATGGTTGGTATTGGTAGTTAAGTGACAGATTTGTTATAGCACATTGGTACATTTAAAAAAATGATTGTGAACAAAATTAATGAAAGTTTACATTAAATCAGTTAAATGGTGATTGTTGTTGAGAAATAGTTCAACATTTTTTAACTTCATAGCTCAAATGCCACAAGATTGTAAATATTTAATAGTACAATTATGTATAGGTATTTACATTAAATTACAATTCTACTTTTTCAGAATAACAAGAATTTATTTTTATTAATTTGTTCCTATGCCAAAATAAAGCTTGTTATTGTTTCAGAAGTATTTTTACAATATTCAGTCATGATTGTTATAAACGACACCATTAATATGATACCAAAAAGCCTTTAATTGTATGAGTTCTAAGTTTCACGTTGGGCGCCACTTTTATCAAAAATCGTTTTTGAGTGAAATAACATGGATATTACCGTCGCTGACGAAACCAAATTGTTTTGAATACTTTTCTTATAAGATAATTACGTCGAACATTTGAGATTTGTGTACCTATAACCCTAAATTTCCTATTGACTTCAAGCATTATTTTCTTCCATTCATTTCGGTAATTGTTTCTAAATGTTTCGAGATTACAAAAAGTCTTTTTTAACTAAAAGTTCACACTATGTGCATTATAAGTTACTCAATTTGAACCACATTCAATAGCCATTCATTCCATCTAAATTTCAAGGATATACATATAACTATCACTTATAGAAGCCCACATAAACATACATTTTCGTTCCTAACATCCAAAAATAAATTAGATACTCGTTGGAAGGTAGGCCTAGGTAGGTAAAGTACATATTAAAATATGTTATCAAATTAATGCGTCCATAATTCAAAACCTCTTAGTTCAACTTTATTCCAAATGCCAACATGACACCGCAGCTCAACGCACGACGAATATAAGTAAGTACATTTAAGATAGAACTCATTGAACAAGTGCACCAGACAAGAGATCTCTGTGGCAGCATGTCATCCACTGAACACATGTCGTCACGCGTTTTCTGTTCCGTACCGTACCGTAACGTAATAGAAAACATCAGAGCAACGAACGCCAAGGACAGGGAACTGACCCATGTTTGTACATAATACTCGTATTTGTTGTTGCAAGCTAAATTACCCCAGCACCAGGCGTTGAAATGTCGACATGGACACAATATGCGTTGGTTGCGTTCGTTGTCGTCGTAGGCTGCACCCACCCATATGATACATAGAAACACCATCAAATGCAATGCAGTCTCCTTCTGTTGTGAAATGCGCGTTGTTCCCATTATCTAACGTGAGAGATGTGTGTTCCTGTGGTGGAAATTTATTAGGACGACACGTACGAAAGACCAGAGACGCCCAGCTCTGGTGGCCAGGGCCGACGGACATGACAATCAGTTGACGTTTCTTTTGGGGGAAATTTTGCAGGTGAATAGCTAGATTGGTGGCAGTTAGGTCAGGTGACAGATGGCGTTCAATGAACACGCCGCTGCCGGGCAAATTGTGTGTCCAATAAGAGAGAAACGAGAATAAATTGTCCAAAAGCAGCTAAAATGCTTCAATGAATTTTGTCCGGCCGGCCATCGTATAGGAATAGGAGACAAAATGGACAAGTTCTTCCAAAATTAATTGGACTCATTTGTAAATGTTTATTTTTTCTAAGTTCTCTTAAGGCCATTAATAGAAGTTTATTCAAGTCAATGCCAAAGAATGTTGTTGTAAGTAAATCAAGTTGAATTCAGAAACTCCTTAAGGTCCTTGGTTTGTTTTTTTACCAAAACTTATGTTTAGTTCATGGAAACATAAGTGTAAACTGTAAAAGTTTTAATAAAAACTCAAGCTTCGTGTTATGTGTCATTTAATAACCCTTTTTATATGATTTTTAGCATGTTAAGAAAAACCCACGTTGGGCGCCATTTCACTTAATACAATTACTTAACTAAGGAATCATGGATGTTTCAAATCACATATGTTATAGGTCTAAGACCATGAGCTATTATAATAAGTATAAGGAAAAAGATAACATGTAAACGTTTTGAAAAAGTGTAACAAAGGTTTTATTGGGCGCCATTTTACAGAAAATAATAGTTAGTACATAAATGACAGAGATTAAAATTTAAAATTTTAGTTTTAAAATTTATTAATAAAAGACCTGATGCAATCTATCTTTCACATAAGTCTAACCATAACCTTGAAAAAAGTCTTCCTTCTCATATAAATTACTACTATTATTTAAATAAACAAATTGCCCTCAAGCGGTTACTCTGTCGGTTTGGTCTCGGTTGTACAAATGAGGGTATATAAATTCAAAAATTGCACAAAAATAAATGATCCTACAAATCTTAGAAACTCCTGAAGTAACCGCACAAAATGTATCTCAATTTGATGCCAAAAGAGAGATGCAAATGCGTTAGCCACACACGAAGTTTTGCAAAACCACAATCATAATATTATCCAAAGGAATAGAACCGTATAGTTTTCGTTATACCTATGTTATGTATATTTGCATAACCTCTTTGGTATGGCCTGGCATGGCCACCTTAATGGATTTACCAGTTCTTTATACCCTTCAAGAGTGCTTACAACATTCCCCCAAGATAACGTAATTAAAGCGAAATGGTTCGATTAAATGCGGTGAATGCGCCTTAAGGTCATTCAGCAACTTTGAAATAGCCAGTGGAAAACGACATCAGATAAAATGCAAAAGGAAGACAACAACAAAAAAAAAATGGATTTAATCGTGAGAGTGAATTTCAATCGACTTCAGTTGTTCAGTTCTTTAGTTTCTTCCATATAAAAGAGAGATGCCAGTGAATAGTTCCAGTTCTAGCAATTAACATACTAATTGCGACCTGAAACTCCAGACCGAGATACAGATATCAATGCGATGGATTAATGCTGAGATAGCAGAAGAGCTTTAATTCTTGTTGTAGACATAATCCTCGGGATTGGATACTCAACTCCATATAAAGAGTAGTGCATCAGCAGGGGAGTATCTAGGAGAAAAAAAATTACCGCAGGAACTTCACGGTTAAATCAATGTGGAGAAGACTACAATACGAACGTGTAATTCAAAAACTCTAAAAAGAACGATGATAGGAGCCAAATTCAGACGAAGAAACATCCTTGGGGCGAGTTTCTCGTCTCGTCTCGCTGCAAAGTTGTGATTTTGATTTGCGACGCAGGAATAGATTTATTTTGTGCGCACCATTTTCGCGGAGTTTTTTTTTCTTTTTTGAAATTTGCTAACGGCTGATGGGATCACCTTTCTGATGCAGGTGTTCAGCAGGAAAATTATTTGGTTAATCAAATGGGAAATGTTATGGCATAAATTTAAGGGTTAATGGTAGGTAAATCGCTGTAAGGTGTAACGAATTAGTTAAATCTATAGTGATGGTTTGGGGAGCGGTTTATTTTTCAACTTCGAGTTCTAAGATATTCCTACGGGAAATTCTGGATAAAGTCATATGAGTATTTTATAATTATTGTGAACTATATTAATGGACTGGATAAATCGTGCCGTTTCAGACCTTCTCGAACTCCAGATTACAAGTGAGTCAGAAAGTCACGCTCATTATTTACTTCCCATCCGAGATTCCGAAGTTATAGTATTCGGTCCGATTTGTTAAATTGAAATTTTTGAAGAATCTGATGGATGTTTTAAGTTTCCTAGAATCTAAATATATGTAGAATGAATTAAAAATTTTAACAACGCGAAATGACGTCTTATTTTGGGAAAAAAAAAAATTAAAATAAAAATTTTGGAAAAAATTCAATTGAAAGTTTTTTTTTACAAAAATTAAAAAAGTACAAAAAATTCTACCCAAAGTTGTTAGAAAATAATTTTTGACTATAATATCTCGAGAATGGGCAACGACATTGACATCAAATTTATTTAAGTTTATACAAAATACTACTGTTAACATAGGTATGATACAATTTTGACAAGTTTCGAATTGGTACCTATAGTTTTTTTTACGAAAATTAAAAAACATAAATTAACTAAAAAATGTCAAAAGTTGTTTCTTGACTTGAATGCATAGAGAATGGTCAATCTAAAATGATGGTTCGAATTATTTTTTTTTTCAAATAAGTTGCAACTGTTAACAATTAGTACATTTTTGACAAATATCGAAAGTCTGACAATTTTTTTGTTAATAAAATTGTTATCAATCAACATAAAAAATAAATTGATTATCTAATATCAGGAATGCCAAGTTTTCAAAATTTGCATAACGAGAAGTTATCAATGAGGGTTACACACAGCTCTTTTTTTTAAGTTTCGAGGTTCTTGGTATTTCAACTTCACGGGTACAAAAATGTTTTAAGTCCATTTTATATGGAGAAGAAATGTGTGAACTCCACAAAAAAAGGATATCATTGATAATGAACGTCAAAACCAAAGGTGACAATTTATAAGAGTTGGGATCTCGTACTGAAAAGTTTTTGTCAAATTTAAAATACTTCTCTATTCTTCTTTTATTTATCCAAAAATGTTGTTGTTCTACAATGCAAAATGACAAAAATATTTAAAATTGATTAGAACTGAGCTGGAGGTAAGACTTGAAACAAAACTTTTAAAAGTCTCGTCAAAAGTTACAGTTTCGTCTAGAAGTTTCGTTTCGTTCTCTGATCGTGTTTTTTTTTGTTCTTGAAAAGATAAAGATATACATATGTACATATCATCTCGTATTTGCAAATAATATATTCGTAGTTTTTTATTACATACCAAAAGCTTCTTTATAAATGTCACCTCAAACTCCAAAAGTTTTGTTTTCCAAAAGAAAAAATAAGGGACATTTTGATAATTCGAAAGAATGATGTTAAACCCAACGAAGGCAAAACTATCGTTCAAAAAATAATTGACAGTTAAATTAATTTTTGTTTTTTCAGACACTTGCTAATTAAGAACTTTGTTATTACAGCTACCGAATTCGAAAACTCCATATTAATTTGACAGTGAATACATTCATGTTTCCTTAAACTATAGAACTAAACAGTCTCGGTCTCGTCTCATATGAATTTATGGGAGAATCGCCTGTGATCGTAACCAGCGGGAGGGGAAAATTACACAAATTGAATAGTCAAAATAAACTTCTTTCTAAAAATCCGCTATGTGGTGTTAAAAACCGCATCATAAATTCTTATTAAACTCCTTATGTTACCATTTACCGCTTAGTCAATTTCACATCCATAAAACACCTTTATAGAAAAATTACATAATTAAAGTCAATATGGTATATATAATACATCCACATCCGAAATCACTAAGGAGCAACCTCATCCCACTTTTACCTTTTACCACTCTAAATTTTAAACTTCCTTATACTTGCCTAGCCGCCCATCGTCATCTTTATACAGCATCAACCATCTTTGGCATCAACTTCCTCTCCCCTCTCCACCCTTTTTATACGAGTATGTAATCATCCTATTGCCATAATGTCACGAACGATTTTAATTGTGGTGTCAAAATCGTTGTGATTAATAGCACGTCCAATGCATATGGGATGCTGATGCTGAGTGGTTAAGGCAGCAGCGCCAGCGGTTGGTTGCCTCGCAAAATGAGCAAATACCTTATGGCCCATGTCTGCCTATATTCTCTCATACTCTGATGATGTGATCTGTGTGGTGTGTCGGTGGCGGTGCGGCAACAACACTGCCATTTCCGAAACCAAAAAAAAAAAACTTTTTTGATTTCATGACTCATTAGGAAAAAATATCTGAGAATCCCGCAAATGAAGTCTGAAATTGAACCCAAAAACAAGAAGAACTCCCTATTTGTTGCTTTCGAATCTCCAATCTTAAATCCCGAATGTGGAAGATACGAAGCGCCTTTTGGTAAATAAAGTCATAGACCGTTCGTTGTCTCCAATCTCTATCTTAGACGACGTTGTCGTCATCGCCATCAATGCCCTGAGTAGGGTAAGTCTTCAGAGCCGCAACTTTGTGCCTTTTGGCGCTCTTCCTCTAGGTTAAAATTATGTTCCACTTGGTATAAAACCACACATTCGGGGCCGGGTTGGATACCAAAAACCAAATGCGAACTGGAAGTCCATTAATCAGAGCCTGTCGACTAGATGTGGATTGTGCGGCAAAGTGATGGGCACGATAGTATCTTCTCGACACAACCATAATGTATGTCCTCTGCACATCCGACACCAACAACGACTACGACTACGAAACGGACGAGGACGACCAATTTGGTGAGTAAATGAATGCTGTTTTGACGATGGGCGAACTACATGCAACTACGGGCCACACTCTGGCTCCGTCCGTCGTAGGCTTCCTTTTTGGAGCCACCTTACCTACTATACCTTCGTCTCTCTATCTATCTCTCTAGAACGAAACAATTTCCTTCCATTAATTGTGGTGATGTTGCACAATCAGCAAAAACACAAAACAAAAAAAATAAGAAAAATAAGAAAACAAAAAGATAGAGGCCGAAAAAATAAACTTTTCGATTGCGTCATTAATTAACCGCACAATGAGACGAGAACTGTCAACTGTCAGACAACTGTCAGTATGGTATAAAGGCAGCGACCGTCTGCAATGGAGATCCGTATACGTACACACATTATTCGTATTCGTAATGTTTATGAAGTGAAGAGAATCTGCGTCTGGCTCATCATCACCACAACTCACAAGTCACCAATCCTTAAATTTCATCCATATACTCCGTCTGCGCTTTGCTTTAGGGCGAAAATGCAGAAAAGTGTGAAAAATGACCCAAGTGACAGTTGTGACATTGACGTTTAACCATATTCTCATGTTCAATGTCAAAGTTTATAACCGATTCAAGAAAATGTTCTTCAGCAGATTACTTCATCAATTATCAACGCTTTGAGATATGAGACAGTGCGTTGAGCATTTTAGCCACCCCACCATGTTAATCACCTCCCACTCTCTTATTTCAGTTTTCAGATATGTTCTGTCAAAAAAATGAAGAAAACTCATTGCATCTGTCAATGTGTGTCTATATGTACCATCACGTACGCACACAAGACTCCGGCACATCACCAGCACTAGAACCAGAACCAGCACCAGCCAAACAAATGTACCTACGAGTGATATTAATGAGCTTCATGGTAATTATTATTTCTAGCGATTTTCCAGCTGTTCCATGTGAGCTAGAGCTGGAGGTGGAGTTGGAGTTGGAGCTGGAAGAAATCGCAGAAGAGTGCGGGCGTGGGTTGGTGGGTGAAGCTGGCGTACATTAGACATGTGCATAAAAGTTAATCGCTTCACAAATGAGCCAGTGAGTTGGTCATTAATCATTTGGGGTGATGGACTGGAGGAGGGGTGAAAGGGGGGAGGGATCAAAGGGAGTGCGATCTATTTTTATATACCTACATACATACATATGTACATATGTAGTAGGTTGTATGTAGATTGTATTTACTCGTAGGTACGATGCAAGTTGTTGGCCAATTTTGTTTCGCCTTTTTTCATAACCGTGGGCTGTAATGCGATATTGCACTGCACTGCGTTTGAAGGACTCTTTCTTTAGCATTTCTCTTTAAGACCATCAGCAGAACTAAAAAGCAATTATTGGATTAACAAATGGAAAGGTTGGCTGTGGGCGGATTTTGATGTTGAAATAAATGTGCATTTGACATGACTTTTTTGAGAAGGAAAAAGAATTAGAAGTAATATTCTTCTGATTCAAGATAAAAAATAATGTTTAGACTGATTGGGAAATTAGTTGAAAATCAGATAACCAGGATAATAGTTATAATTAAGTTGTTGAACTTTCTATTTATTCAGAATATAAGGTCTTTATTTAATTTTTATTGTTGCAAGATGGTAAACGTTTGACAGGTACATAATGGCGGTCATTTGAATTTAATACCTATAACAATTTCTTTTTATTAAGTTTTTTAATGTAGTTTTACTTTGTATGGAAGTAATTGGAAAAAAAAACTCAGCAATTTTCAGAAAAAGTCATCCTTTGGAACAAAATTCGGGGAAATAAAAAAACCGTGGATTCAATTGATGATATTAAACAAAGTTCACGAAATTTCAAATTTGACATGATTTTCTTATCTCTATGCAAATGCATTGTCCAACGATAAAAATATTTTTAACCACAAATAGGTATCTAATACTAAGCTTTTAACTTGGAACACCAGAGGGTTTTTGTAATTTTTCCCACTTCTTAACCTGGGTGTCGAAAAGTTCAAAACACATACAAGCAGCTATCAATGGATCAAATTTTCACAAAAATAAGAAATTTTAAAATTTTCCCGATTAGGTATGTAAATCACACATGTTTTTTAGCCTATTCAAAAACTAATCTTTCACTTTTTTGTAAAATGAGGCAAGACTTGTCTAGAACTTAGTTTTTTAATACGATTATCAAAAGTGAGTTTTAAATCCTATGCGACCGCTGCTGACCTCGTTGATCTGTATTTCAACTTTCCAATATCGAGTCTATTGATTGATGTTTCTAAAATTTTTTGTTTGAAGTCTACCTTGACAGCTAAGCATGTTCCTTTAGCTCTTTCTTCATTTTTCTTAAAACGAAAAATCTAAAAAGAAACATAATTGATATTATGATTGATATTAAGTCATCTCGTTTTTTATTCCCTGCCCAGATATTTCCAACTGCATGGTATTTCCAAACTTATGTCCGGACTTTGAGAAATTACTGTCTCCTTTATTCTTCTAATATATCATCTCTAATGGCTTTGAATGAAACTGTCACCACTTTTTATTTTACACATAATATGATCTGAATCAGATCTTCGAAACTAAACGAAACAAAAATGAATTATACTCCTAAAAAAAATATCTTGGCTTAGTGCTACCAATCTCTAGGCAAGTTAATGTTGTTTTCGATACGAATCTAACTGTTTCTTTATGTTTGAAATATCTGTATGTCATATCTGTTTTTGACAACTCAAATGCAAATGCAAAATTTCCCTTCTTCTTGGTGGTAGAACCAATTTAGGATCACGGAAATTGAAACAGAAAAATGTCAAGATTATTACAATAAGTATTCATGTAAAATAAAACACGACTACTATTATGATATGGAACTCTTAAGATCCTAGCATTTTAACTTTAAATTTCGTCTCCAATATAAAAACCAAAACCAATTTTCCAAAGTCAAAATACTTCAACAATATCCAAAATGACACCTGTCAGCCGTTTTAAATTTCACCAAAAGTGATATCGGACAAATATTCGGAGTTAGAAAATCGATCAAAATGAAGAACACTTAAATTTAATTTTCTTAATTTGCAATTTCATGTCACTCGAAATTTTAAATGCTTTAAAATACAATATTAATAGCCACACCACAGCGAGTGTTAAGAAACAAATTGTTGTAAGAAGTGTCGCAATCTACTTAGTACACAATTCTGTCAAACCAAGTCTTTTTATCACAAAAATAAAGTGATGACTGAAGAATGATGACTAACAAAGCTTTCAGGTTTTTATGAGTGGTATTTTTTATTATACCGAATTGCTGAAGTTTTTACTGACGCTTTTTTTTTAGCCTCCTAAAAACTATAATTCACCAAAAAATTTTAAATATTGAATATTGATTTTTTTCAAGTTTTCGAAAACCCAAAAGTTGCTGAAAACTCAATATACTTTCTTGTTTTGGGATACCGCATAATCTTATCTAGAATTTAAGAGAAACCCTCGTCGATGGGAAAATCCTCGTTTATAACATTATATTTCGAATACTTCCGTTATTTTTGATAACTATACTTTTTCGATAACAATAAGATAATGCTTTCCAATAATTCTGTCAAACTTATCTTGATTAATTGATAATTCTAATCAATTCATCAGTCAAAGTCCGCAATAGTTTTGAGGGGAATCAAAAGACCAAACTCATAAGGGAAAGTTATAAACTTAAAACAGATGTTGGTTATGCAAACTTATATAAAATAATGAAACATTTCCCCCCTTTATAAACATACGAAAAAATCGCTTGTCATGTTGGTTAAATTTTTGGATGACTGCCCCTTGCTTATCACAATGACTCGACGCCAGATTGACCTGGTTTTCTTATTCCTTTGAAGTTCCATATTGATATATATGCACGCCATCTGCTGTGAGGGTTCCAACACACATCGGGATAGGACATCACTACATCAGCCTTCAGCCATGAGGAAGCACATTCTTCTCTGCCAAATCGTTCAGAATGACTTGACGTTTTTGTCCAGAATTCAACATGGAAGTAGCTGACTTAAGGTCGCTGCCCCACCGGATATTAGCTTATTCGTTGGCGCACTGACAGACAATGTGAATGTCTGTCAATACATTAGCTTTTTATTAATGGAGGTCTAATATAAATTAGTCATTGAATGCCCCACATGAAAAATCACTTTGCCTATCGGATCAGGAAAAAGGAGGACTTGGAATCCCTTATATAGAAAATTCAAAATCACCGAAGTGTTTCTGGAATATGCATCCAGAGACATAGCTAATGATTATGACATGATGCCAGAACGACACCAGCAGCGATGGGAACAAAGAGAACGACGACGGACGATGCATCAAGAGGATTGTTGTCACCACCACCACCAAGTGAGGCTTATCCATCAATCTTGTATAAATACGCCCGAACGGAATACAAAGTCGGCTTCGGTCTTCGGAGACTGCGGTGGCGTGTTTTATCTGATACTATAGCGAGGACGGACGATACTCCAACGGGACGAATTCCAATTATATTTTCGCACCTCGTTGGAGATATGGCGATTGCGAAGGACCGATACCAATGCATGCAACGAACGAACGGTGGCGATAGCGAAGTGATGTCGATAGAATGCAAATCAGATGATGACAAAATTAGCTTCGTTGAAAGCTGAAGTTGAAGAGGATTTACTGCTTGGTGACAGATCGAGTGACATTTTCAATTCAACTAAGAGCAAGTTCCAACAACTGTGTGTGGGTGTGAAAGAGAAGGAGAGAAACATTGTGACAGACAACTACAGTTTCGTCAAGTGGAAGGAACTTTCAATTATTTCAAGGAGAGCATTGCATACCTAAAATGATATTTTTATTTATAAATAGAATTCTGTTTCTATTTATTTTTATATATGTATTTATTTTCGAAAATAATTGCATTTAATTTTGCAACTAGAATTAATTTGAATCTTATTTTCATTAAGATTCGTTGAAATGGGTATATTCGTTAAGTTTTAAAGGTGTGCCCACAGTGAATTAAGAGCATAGCCTAATGGAATATAGAACTTATTTAAATCTTCATTCTTTACTAAATCTTAAACAAAACAAAAAGGAATATAGATTATTCAAATGTTTAAATTTTAATCTAAATCTCTTTATTTCTGAAATAAAATAAATTTTAAAAAACGCGGATCCATGAAGTGAAATTTATTTAAATTAGGAACTTAGGTACACTGTACTATCGTTCACTGAACTGCCTTGCCATTTTTAGGACTATATTATCACAACTGTCAGCTTTGTTGACATTCCAGGTAAATTTTAAACTTATTAATAGGGTATTATACGTATGTTTCTTTCCTTCCAACTTTTTGTTTTGTTTTGAGAAATATTTAAACTTAACTTCACAAAATCCTCAACTGTCAAAAGTAGACGAGATTAATTAATTCTTAAATCCTAAACTATAAACATTATTATTCGTGAAAATTCGTAAAGTTTTATATTTGAAAATTTAACAGTAGTACAAACTGTCAAATGAGGTGTTAGATCCCTGAACTGTTAAGTCATTATGTGAATTTTACTTTCACCGCCGTCAATTTTGTTTACATTAAACGTCAGTTGTTGTAATTCTTCCTTATGTAGTTGTTGATGGTCGTTGGTCACCCTTATGTGCATAGTGCCTTAAATGACAAAGGATTTTATACGTAAAAGTAAAACCTGATTAAAAAGACAAAATTGAATCTGACATACATATTTTTATATACATACATACATAATAATGGATAATTCGCGTGCCACAAAATATCTCCCTCCACATCTTAAAAGGTGATGCCAACAATTTACACCTGATGCTCACGCTATCACAATTTTCCCATCTCTTTGATGCAATCACACTTACATATAACTATAGGAAACTCCTACTGTCATCGTCTGGACTGGAGCTGGACCAATATTTTTCTTGAGTTCATCCTCTAATCGATTTGATATGAATCAAAGTGTTGGTCTTCCATGCGATTTGGCCATTAAAAGTAGGCTACACGCGACTGTCTATACGAATTATGTTACTCACACTTAACGTGTGGAACTCGCACGAGATTTCCAATGAATCTATGTGTTTTTGATGTTAAATCTCAGATGATAGACAATTTGACACGCAACTCTATACAGTGACGAATATTAGGCCTAAATGACAGTTTCCATTTGCAATATCATCACGTTACTTTTGTGTCTATGTCCATTTATAGACTTCTAACAGTATTTTGACCTGGACAACACGCAAAACTCTTTTTTTTTGGTCCAAAGTTCCACAAAAAAATAAACTTTCACGGAAGTCCCACGATAAATTTGGATCTTAATTAGAAGAACGAAAAGTTGGTCTGCTAGGAGCCAAATTATGCAATGCCAAAGACTTGCGTGTGCCAACTTCGACTCCGAAAAAGACAATCACACTGCACCACATGGTTTTGCTTTCGAATGCCAAGCTGCACTAGTGCAGTGCAGTGGTGCAGTGTCCGACACCGGCACGTTTATCTCGAACTAGCGCCACAGATCAACCTACAAACATGCCATGTTAATGTATTGTCTATCACTGGCTCAAGACTCTCAAGACTCGGCTTGAGGTGGCAGCAGCAGCGGTCTTGAGCCTCACGCTGCTGGTATACAAAGACCATGCGAGCGACGACAACGACATCGATGACGATGGAACAGCAGATATCCCAATCATGGCAAATGGCAGTTTGGCGATGTTAGCCAGTCTATCATAGGTTTCGTTCGACGATTCCATCGCCATCACATTGGGCCTAAACGATGAAGTTCACAGTGGGGCAGAATGTTAATTTTGTTCTTCCTATAATTTTGAACGTTTCAAAATCATATCAAAATCGAAACGAATGGCCATTGTTAGAGACGATGTCTCTCATATTTGTCGCCCTAGATTTGTTTGTTTTGAAATTTCGAAATCAATGTTATAAATATTTTATATTATATTTTTTTCAAGGATTTTGGCACAAAATTAAATATGAAGACAAAAAGTGATCCTGATTTCTAAGTAGACATTGACATTTTGGATTTTCTTTGAGTATCATATAAAATGTTCAATGTATAAAGACCTTCAAGAAGATATTCGAAATTTGGAATGGTATTACGTCGATTTTGTTGGAACTTTTTTTCAGCAAAAATATATATTTTGTGTAATGTATATTTTGTGCCTTACCGATTTCCTTTCAAATTAATCACAAAATTTCGCAATTTCTGCCTTCTATATTGGCTTCATTTGAAAATGCCACTTTTTGAAATATGGAAGTAAAGGACTGTCCAAAATTTCAACGAAATATGCCAAATTTTAATAATATCCTGTATTAAACTTTTATATTTTCTTAAAAATACGCTAGAAGGTTATATTCGAAAACTTTCAATCTTCAATGCCAAATCAAGGGTTCCACAGGGCAGTCATTTTGGGCCACTTATTTTAACTTAATTTTTCAAGCTGTATCCCTCTGTACTCGCTTATTGACATTGTATTTATGACAATAACATTAAGTTAACATTAAGTGATATTCCCGTTTTTGACAGATTTTTTTTTTTGACGTTAAGTCCTGAAATATTATTTCGGTTATTTTTAACAAGTCTCCAAAAACTGTAGAATTGTGTTTTACCATTTTGACTGAATTTTGTCTAATCTGCCATACAAAATGCATCACTGTGCAATGGCGGCGGCATATTAGTGCATCATACTTGGTGCGAAGGAACATGCAAACTTTTGTTGTTGTTGCTGCCGTAACATTGTTTTTCCAATGAACGCCAATGTGAATATTCCAACATTGTGGTGGCGCACGTAAGTTCGACAAAAAAGAAAAAAAAAAAACAGATTAACTAACCATAGACATGGGCCAACTGGTCGTTCATGGCCATTTAATCGATCGACGCATGCGCCAATGTTTCAGTTTGCTATTTTGAAAATTACAAGAAATATTGTACACCAGAAAACTAAAACAAATAAAAAAAAAACAGTTTTTGTTTCAATGTGGGCTCAATGAGACAGGTTTTCGAGATACGAGAGCACGTTTTTTTTGTTTTTTTAGTGATCGTAAAACATAAAGCATATACACTACACAGGTTTCCGTGTGTGGACGTTGATAACTTCAACTTCGACAGCGCGGCGGCGCCTTTTTTATTTGAAATAATTTTTACTGATGATAGGCGTTGTTGTTTAAAGTCTACTTATACAGATAAAAAAATAATCTTTGGATCTTTTTTTTTTATTTGTTCTTCTATTAAAATTAAAATTTCTTTCATGTTCATCTGACAACCAAAAAATATCGAAAGTGGGATTGCATAATTAAACCAATTAATGTGTTGACGAAGAAGCTTTGAGCTAACGGCTTTTTTACGTCTATTAAATATTAACTTCGTCTTATACTTTGCGCTTTTCATTTTAACCTAAATATTAACCAGAAATAATTGCGAACTTTTCACTCTTAAATTTTGTATTGAAAAAAAAACCCATAATTAAAACAGTAAAAATTTTGGCAAAGAAGCTTGGAGGCAACGCCAACGGCCATCTGTCAGATCTTGCATCTCCAAAGTTAGAATTTCATTTTAAGATTTGCTATTTCCATTTCAACCTAAATTATAACCTTAAATCAGTGCGAAGTGTGACTTTTCTCACTTAATAAAGTGTTGTAAAAAAAATTGTATAATTTAACCAATTAAAATGTTGACGAAGATGCTTTTAGCTAACAACCATTTGTCAGTTTTTTTACATCTCCAACATATAATTTCAAACTTGGCGCTTTTCATTTTAACATGAAACCATTGCGAATGAAGACTTTGCTAAATTGCTAAATCAATTGTTATTGAAAAATAATCGAAAAGGTTTAAGACTTCCTCTGCGTTACAAACGTTACACATCCGGTTGTTCGAATCGCCTTCACAGGTACTTCAATCTGTCCTGTTGCTTTATTCCAGCATTTATGTTAGGTGAATAAACTTTGAGCAATAAGGAGGCGAACTCAATTCCCAATTGACGCGACGTTGTGTTTACGAATGCAAAGTGTTTTACTGCGTGTCCGAATGTGGGAACCGGGAACACCGTGCATTTGAAGAGGATCACTTATCTCTATCGGGGATCAGTTAACATTTTTCTTCTGTTTTTTTTTTTATTTTTATTTGATAATAAAGTTTAACATTTTTTTTTACACTCACTATACTGTAGGCCCAAAGTGTAACGAGTAGCGACAACTGTATTTTGCATACCTTGGCGTAACGTGGGAGCTTGAACGCCACCATGACCATGCTGCGCCACAACGCCACCGATCAGACTTCATCAAAGACGTATGACTAATAGAATGATTGAAGGAATGTTCAATTTTAATGCAGTATGTTGGAAGTTGTATTTTGTGTATTATAACAACAACAAAGTTGACAAGTGATAGACGTGGCGGCTTAAAAGTGGGTTTGAAATTTTGCACGCATTTAAAAAATTTAACAACAACAATGGAAAATAAAATGATGTGGAATTTAACACTTAAACTAACGGTGTATGGTAAACAAAATGTGGGCATGTTTTATATAGTTATACATAAAATTAAAATTGAATATAATTTAAGGAAATAGGTCAAATTTTTTTTTGAGAATTTTAAATTGATCTTTATTATTATCAAAATTTTGACTAAGACCTAACTGATTTATGTTTTCCTCATCCATTATCCTTTTTAAAATAATTTTCCTATTAAATATTATTCACTGAACCAAAAAGGAATGACTAAGGCGTGTAAGGGTGGATAGATAATAATGATTTGATTTAAAAGTCTACAATTTCAATGTGTTCCAAAAATATTCTAAAAGACTGCAATTAAAATCCATTGATTTTTGTATGGTGGACAAAAAGTTTTCTAGACTGGGGCCTCCTTAACTACGCACTTGAGTTCTCATTTACCATTTTTCAGGATGACTTAATTTTTTTTTTAATCTGAACCGAAATAGAACTATTGGGTAGCTCCAAAAAGGTTTCATTTTGGTTAAGGTGCCAAGATTTTCTTAACAAAATTCCAAAAAAAAACTTGAGCCGTTGGTTTCAAAAAGTATTTGTAACTTTGGTTTTGTCTTTTTTGAAATTTAATAAAATATCAGAAAAGCCATCAAATAACAGAAATCAACATGGTTTTGTATTGGAAATCATGTTACACTCATCCAAAGGTGATTGAAAACCTTGACTAGAATCTGACTTCAAAATTACTTTAACCATTTATATGTTGTGTTTTAGAAACGATTAACAATATACTAAAATGCATTTTAACAGAAAGAGGTTACAACAAGAGTTCAGAAGTATTTTTTTGTCCTGCTAGCCCATCGCTCGTCTAAATATAGCAATCACATCATGTTTTTAAAATGTGTTGAATAATTATGTTGACAGCGGGTATTTTTGAACTCGAACCCTAAATTGGTGTTCTGAATTGAAATTAGTATCAAAAATAATGATGAGTCTAATTGGACTGAATACTTAGATTCAAAAAATAAGAAAAATTAATACAAACCTATAACATCTCTCAACTTTATCGCTTTATTTTTTGTTAAAAATTTAAAAATATATTTTTAGTTCTAAATCCCTATAACATAGCTACTTATTTAAATTCACTTTTGTATGTTTCTCTTTTTTAAGAAATTTAATCAACTATACATTCATATACATATTTTAAAACTAATTAATGAATTCTTGATGAATTATTTTTTGGTTATGTATCAACAAGGGAAATTTTATTGTTCTCAATTTAATTAGTTACCTTATACACATGCATTTTCGAGAACAAGTTTTTCATTACCGCCTCAGATACATACCTTTAGTAAATACCTCATTAACTGTTCTTTTGCATTTCATTGAAATGACGAGTTTACACTTTGGAATAAAATATACAATGAAGTTTTTTTTTTGTTTTTATATGAAAAAGAAAAATACATATCAACTGATTACAATGTGAAAGTATATTTAAAAAAAAAAAAATCCAATGGTGGAATTAATGCATTTTATGTACTTTTCGATTTGTCTACAGGGAAATGGTGTTGCCAGGAGGAAAAAATTAAAACAAAGTTCAAGGTTCTTATGCTCGATAGTTAATTTAACTTAAACGACCTCAAAATTTGAAAGTATTATCTCGAATATTTTGAGGCAAGCTTAATATTTTTCGGAAGTTTCACTTATATTTGGAATATAATCAACAAATTAATAAAATAAAAATGTAAAATAAATGTTTTAAATTAGCACACACAAAGTTTTCAAAGAGCAATCTTGTAAATCTTAAAAGCCATAAAAAAAAATTAAAAAAAGTAGAGAATTCCCCTTTTGACGAATGTCTGAAAAAAAAGTGATGCCAAATTTGCATTTAACTTGAAATGTAATAGATTTATTGAGAGCGACATTGTTGCATGTGTATTTAAAAAAAAAATGTTTGAAAAACTTAAAAAGGAAAAAAATTAAGATCGTTTCACGGAAGCTTACAGTTACAGTGGGATATGAACTTAATAAAGAAGTTTCTGTCAGCTGCCAAAAGGAATTGCAATCAATTTCAATAAAGATTTTTCATAAAAACAAAAATGTATGTTTTTCAATTTTAAGAGTGTTCAAAAAATATAAAAAATATTGTAACTATATCTTAAAAATTATTGGTAACAAAATTAATCTGTAAAATGAAGTTTTTTCTACTGCAGTTGCAGTTATTTTCTGCGATACTTTTTGACAGCACTCTCTTAAGTTTCAGAAGATTTACAGACTCTAATGCCTTACATTTTTTGGCGTTAAAATACTGAATCTTATATAAAGTAATTGCTTTTTAAAAATGGTCCACCGTGACGTATACGTACTTTTTATTTTTGTTTAAAAACCTTCGTCTGTACTTTTGTCTGGCAACTCCTCATGCATCACAACTTGAAATTCATTAAAAACTCAAGCCTTAATAATATGTTTGTGGGATTCTTCGACAAATTTTTTCTCCGCGTTAGCTATACGTATGTTATGTTTATGTATATGCATGTAAATATATATATGTTGTCGAAATACAATTTGTGAATAAAATATGTTTACTGCCTGTTGTTATATTTTGGCAAGCAAAAAGCTTACCAATAACCACCACAACCAGCAACCCTTTTCGAATGCGTTCTGTCACAATTCAATTTAATTCACATTTCGTGTAAACTATAGCACTTTACATATATATATTTATATGTATACTTTAGATGCATATGTAGATATATATTTTTTATATTTTATTTTAAATACAATCCCACCCCCACCCCTTTACCGACACTTTATGTTACTGATATCTGCCCGAAACTCCCTTTTGCAGTTTCAATTGAGGTACAAATCTACTTTTGACTGAGACTACGGTGGGGGGAGGGGTGAAGAAGGGGATTGCGATTGGGAGGAGGTTAAAAAAATGTTAAAATAAATTTCAAAATTATTTATTCCGTACACAGGCATTATTTATTGATGAACCAAAATGTATGTGGGTACCGCAACCCCAACCTCTTCTTACCACACCATCAGAAGGCTCCAGATAACTGTCCTTACCGGATTCGGTTTCAGTACCAGTACCGAAATAAACAATAACATCCATATGGAATAAAATAAAACTGATATTTCGACTGTCTGAGTGGAGCCTTTAGAATCAGTTGAGGCGTGAACGATAGCTAGGTGACAGAACCAATAATGGAACATGGATTTTCGATGATTTTATTTGTATATTTATTTATTTTCTATTATTTTATTCCTTTGTTTCAAAAAAAAGTCCGCTATCAATAAAACACAGTTAGGTTAAATAATATTGTTTTAATTTATTTCGTACCGCCCTACGGTTTGTTTTGAATTCAAAATTAAATAAAGGTAGGTCCGTGTTGAAATTTAACACCTGAGTGGGATGAATAATTTTATTTTCATTTTTTTTTTTTTCTTTTAATCAAACAAATATAATTTTATACATTTTCTTTGTTAAAAATGTTAAACAACCTGTCACATTTGTCACCACTTCAACATGCAAATTCAAAAGTAAATATTATAATAGGACAAAGAGAGAAAGGGAGATGAAATGAAAATGAAATGAAAAATTGTTGGGACTTGGGAGTCGTCCTCTCTGGCATCGCGTGTAAGATGTCAAAAATTTATCGCTCAACTTGGAGAATAGATTTAATTCAACATGAAAGGTCATGTTAGCGCGCTCACCTATCCACTGCACATGTAAATGTTGCAATAGCAGTCGAGTGGTGTAAAAATAGATACACGGTAAAAAAAATCGATTTTTCATTTTCAATTTTTTAAATATGAATTCAATTTCGCACAGTTCCTAATTCAGTTGTGCTGAACCATGTCATGTTCCAATTTTTGATTAAAAAAAAAATGAGAATGTCAGATTTTGCCGCTTTTTGGCCGTTTATGATGTGAAAACCAATAAAACAGCTTAGATTTTCAACATTCAAGTAAGCAGGATACCTTTTAATTTTTGGTCACAATTTTTGGTATGCTAGCAATTGCCCTTGCTATGTTACCATACATAACCATAAATTTGTCGAAATTTGAATTTTTACGGCATAAAAACGGCAAAAAAGCGGCAATTAATATCATTCTTTAAATTTATTTTTAACTAACCTAAGAATTTATTGAATTCAGTACGATTTTTGGATTTGAAAATGTTGGCAAATTTTGGACACAGTTGTCCCATCCGCGTGACCGTTTAGATACGTTTACAGACTTTCATACGTTAAAAATACTTTTTTCGATACTTTACAAATGGAAAAAGATATTGAATTAACAAAATTTTTGTTCACCAAATTAAATAAATAAATAAGAACTAGCGACTTACATTTCTCAACCATTCCTGTGTGCGAGTAATCTCAGAGATGGAGTGCACCTACAGTTCTTATGCCGAATCCGAAGCACATTTCGGGACAAGAATTACTCTTAGATTATTCGTCAATTCCTCTCAAGAGGCAGTACCCGTAAAAACTTTCAGTTGGTACAGGCAGGAATGAACCCAGAGCTTTTGGCATAGCAGTCCTACGCACTAACCATCACATCGGGGGTATTGCCAGTTCAACAGATTACAATTTCAAAAAGGCTCTCTAAAAACTTCCCTAATTTTTTTCGACTTTGTTCAAATAATCGACAAAAATCAATTGACAGTTGTTTAACAAAAAATTAAAACTATAAAAATCTGTAATAAATGTAAGACCAACGCCTCTTGTGTCATCCCTTTCGTCATCATCCACATAAATTATTTCTACATTTTTAATTTATTATTATTTATTAATCAAATTAAATTCTTTTTTTTTTCAGTGTATAAACCGAATACCATTTGTCGCCAGTCACACACGACAGAGCTTCTTATTGAAATTGCCAAAGGAATAAAATTATCAAATTTATGCATTTCACAATTCCAAGGTGGCAAGGACTACCGATCGATACATGTTCTCCATAATATTCCACAAGAGCCAGTGCATAGCTAAAGATACATTGAGCTATTCCACCGTCTGTCGTCGTCGCTCGTCGACGTTGTCGTCCATATACCTACAACAACACCCAAGGGAATCCGAACGCACTGACAGATGCAGCCAGAATTTTGCCCACTCGCGCCTGACTTTGTAGCTCGTTCTGATGTGTACCAAAACCACAACCATACAATAACAGCCAAACCGAGACTTGCATAGAGCCCAGAAGAAAACCCACCATAAATATAAATTTACAGCCAATGTACCTGACACCGCGCGAACAGAGGCAGCAGAGGCACTGGCCCAGGTCTGTGCCATACAGCATTTTTCTGGACACAAGGAGAGGTGCAATAGCCTGTAGTTGGTTGGTGCCAGTCTCAAACCAAATTCAAAACCCAATCCCAATTCCAATCCCAAAGTCCATGTCGCCCCCTCTCATTTCGTGCAACTCACCAAAACAAAAACAAAAAACTTAGTGTAGAAAGCGTGTTTTTGTCTTAAGGCGACATTCGAATTGGTCTCTGGACGTTGGCGGCACTGGCGACAGCACAGCCACTATCGCGTAGATACATCGCCAACTATAACAAACTACGGCAGCTAAAAAAGCAGTTGGGGCCCACTTTGCATATTCCGAACAAGTGCGGAACCGAAACCAAACCTTTGCCGTTGTTGTTATTGGCTTTTGCTGGTTACGGCCAATAAATGATATGCAAATATTTCGAGCGGAACCGCGCAACCCATCGATGTAAATGTAGCATGAATATAGACCAGCTAAAGGGTTCACAGTACCTTCTATTCTGGAGCAAACTATTATACCAGATCTTGGGCGATTATCCCCAATCCCCATACGACCAGCCGACCGACAACGACGTAGATGACGATGACGACTAGGTGTGCGCCTATTATGCAACCGATTCTCTAAGGAAGCCCGGCAAACAGGTTCCTCGATTTTACGACCTCTACTTTAGATCAGGCGGGACCATTCGACGGCAGCGCAGCGGCGGCGACGGATCATCAGCTGCAGCAGCAACAGCAGCACTCAGATACTTTGTGCATTTTTCGAATCTATTATCTCGATTGGTTGGCCATTTTGGGGAATTTGGAAAATTACTCCCGGCTGCAAGTAAAATGCACTCACCCTAATATTTGGCATAGATGTGGATCGGGCACTAAACAAACTATTGCATCTCATTAAATGCTTTGGCCAGTTCTTATAGCCGGGCCCCAAAAACTAAAAGAAGGTGGTACCTACTCGCATACTTGCTCGAGCTGGGGGAATATGAACCGCAGCATCATCGCAGAGTGTTACGGCTCAAGGCTACTGTGGACTATTGTTTGTTCGTTATAGACCCTTGCAGAAGTCGATATTATATTTGGAAAGTTTTTATAGGACTTTTTTTTTTGGTGGCCTATATAGGAGCCCCATACCTTCTACGACGACGACGATGCATAGCTCGATAGAGATAATCGTTCCATGTGGAATCCCAGATGGCTCCGACTCTCTGATGGCCTGGCAAAGAGGCACCATGGAATGCCTTGAGTGGGCGGACGGAAATTATGTTGAAAGTTTTATGTGAGAACGAAATTGCAGGAGCTCGCGGATAACATTTAGTTTTGCAGCGCGAAGGATAATTTTGTGTGCCACTTTGGAATTATTGCGGGAGTAAATGATATTGGCGATATAGGATAGTTACAGCTAGTAGTTCTGGTTGTGGTTGTTGTTGTTGTTGTTGTGGTATGCAGTATAAGATTCCTTAAGTATCGAGTTCTTATGTATAGCTGAAAGGTTTGGGCATTCTTAACTAAAATTGCAAAAGGCATTTGCATCATCAGCAATGCCACAAGGTGATGCGCTCGCTATTCGGTTTAACGAGGATGTTGTAGAAGATGATTTGGTTTCGAAAATTTGCGGCTTAAGTTGAAAATTATTATTATTGGAAGTGTGATCATCACAGACAGTACCCATCTATGCAATGTTTTGCAAACTAAAATGACAAGTTTAAGAGAATGGATGGAGGATGTTTTTATTAGTATTGGGATATTCAAAATAAAACAACGATAACTATATTGAAGTGAATTGAATAAAATTGTATACAATGTAGTTTTATGTCCTTAGAGCTGGAACTTATCAGCCGAATGCAATTTCGTGATTATAGTTTTAATATTAAATTCGAAGCATTTAAAACATTCATGATTTTATCGAATTTACTTGGAGATGGAGATGAATAAATGTAAGGACAAAATTAATGCATTTAAGTGAATGTTACTTCAATTTCTCTTATGTATCTTATTGCCCAGATTGTGTTATGGATTGTTTAGTTTAAGCAGCCATTTAAATTTAGGGACGCTTCATTGTTGCATATTTAAAAAAAAAAGAAAAATGTAACTGACAAACGTTATTCAAAATTTAATCTACTTTTATAATCATCTACTTTTATAATAACATTTTTGAACTGAAACTTCTTTATTAACGCCGCTGACGTATGAGAACAATTTTATAACAATTTTTAAATAAAATCGTCACGTTTTATCGTTACGCGATGGGTTTATTTTTTTTCAATCTATGTTTAGTATAGTGACGTGATTAGATGGCTCAGCTGATATACTGATTTGTGAACAATAATTAAACTCAAGCAGAGATGGCAGAACAAGATGTAAGATGTTGTTTTGAAAAATTACTACTTCTGCTACGTAGTACATTTAAGTATTAATTGTAGTTAAATATAGTAAAATGTAGTTAAATGTAATTAAATGTAGTTAAATGTAGTTAAATGTAGTTAAATGTAGTTAAAAGTAGTTAAATGTAGTTAAATGTAGTTCAATGTAGTTAAATGTAGTTAAATGTAGTTATTTGTAGTTAAATGTAGATAAATGTAGTTTAATGTAGTAAATGCAGTGAAAGTAGTTAAATGTAGAAATGTAGGGTTAACTGTCAAAATTGGAAAATTAATTTTTAATTCTCAAAAGTTTAGAAGTTAATACTTTTTTTAGTGCATATTGATTCTAATAGAAGGATTTTAATTCTAGGCTAATAAATTGTATGTTTTTAGTTATCCATTTTAATTTTATTTTATTGTTAAAAAATTGTCTGTTTTCTGATAACAGTTAAACTGCAATAAATTAATGGAATAGAAAGCAGTTTTATTCTAAATTCCATCAATTTCTTTGACTAAATTAAGCTAACTGTCAGTTTCTTCGGTACTCTGTTTAAATTTAATTTTTTAATTTTCAATATTTAAGGTTTGGAATAACTATTAATTTTTAAGTGTCTATGTTTTAATCCGTCAGAATAGAAATTAATATTTTTTATTTTATGGCTTAAACTTGTAATTTTAGAAAAACGTTGTTTTATTTCGCTTTCCCTTCAAAAATATATTAAAATCTATATTTGCATAAATTTGTTTACGTTTTTACTGCTTTAAAAAACTGTTAGTTTTTTTCTAATTTTAAAATTTAAAATTTTTGTTATGATCTTATGATGTTTTATTTCAATATTTTTTAAATTCATATAATATTTTGTTTAGTTATGGATTGTTAAGTTTTCTTTTGCTGATTAAAATAAGCATCATATTATAATTAAATCTATTAACAAAAACAAAAAATAATTTTATGACTACAATTTAAATCAACCATTGTGTAACACTGGGCGTATACGTAATTTTTTTAATTTTATATTTATTTTCTAATTTTCTAAAATTCATCAATTTTAATAACCTTTGAAGTTACTAAGTGCTAAAAATTTTAATAATTTACTTTCTAAAATTTCAAAAATATTCCAAAACTCTTAAAATAATAAAATAAATCTTTACCTAAACTTTTAGTCACAATTTGAAATTTAAAAAATTAAGATAGGGATATTAGAAACTTTTTTAAAAGCTAGTTACAAACTCAAAATCCAATGTACAAAATGTCAATTTTGACATCTCTAATAGTTCCGCTCTAAAAAAAAAAAACCTTTTAAAATTCAACGGTTTCCGTTGTGATTTAAATTTAAAATGAGAACTTATGCGCATAAATTTTGTCTTAAAAAAGGCTCTTCTTAAATTTGAATTGACAAATGATCATATCCTATGTATTTCTAGTGAAAAAAAAACTTCCCTTCTCTCTTCCATTTTGAATTGATTCACTTTTTGATTAATGTTTCTTATCTTATAGTTCGATATTTATTGAATTCACTATATTTTAAATAATACTATTCTTCTATGTCATTTTCTTCATTAATTCATAGATAAAATAAAAAAATAAAATCACTTCCCTTTTTTCGTTTAAATAATAAAAAACACAAAAAAATAAAATAAAATGGAATAATTTGATGGGAACCAGGCTATCATCAATATTATCCTGCCTAGATGACTGGCACCACCCTTGCCCCAGTTGTTGTCCTGTCTATATTTCTATACGCCGCCGCCGCCGCCATCAGCCATGGAAGAAGCATTTATTATAATCATTTTTGAATTCACCTAGATTCTTTGCGTATCTCAAACACATACATAGAAGAGTGTAAGGAGGTGTAGACTCGGCAGTCGATAGATGGCTTACCATATTCCGCCAAGGCTATGATATTGTGTGTAAAAATGGTTTTGGTGTGTATGTATGTATGTATAGATGAAAAGATTTATTGTACATCACTCTTAATACATTCAACGAAAATGCTTTAACACTATTCGAGTGTATATACCTATGTACATATGTATGTTTACAAGTGAATATAAGGAGAAGGACTTTATAATCCTTCGTTAAAGCTTCACTTTTCAACTCACCTCCTCAGACCATCGATATGAATGATAAACGACTTGAAAAAGTGCTCCTATTACCCTTCCATCAAGATGGAATATTTTATGTGCCCAACAAAACTATCAATATCATCGTCCTGTAAGTAAGAAGCCTTTCCGTCCTTCCTTCGAATATAACACATCAGACAGCTCCTATATTCTTCTACATACATACATGTACTTATACGAATATAACTTGGAATAGAAACCTCGCAACTTACCACCATGTTGTTTATTTATGAGTCGAACAGGACGGCACCGCATGTTTACCGGTGCACTGAACACAGAACACACTACGACTCCGCATAAGTCGTCGTCGTCGTCGGTTGTTCCATTCACAATATGCATATTTAATGCCAAGGAAATCGGAACCGAACGGAACCCAACCGAGCCGAACGGATCCTTATTGCCATCCCGTTTGACTTGTCAAGTCGAAGTCGAAGTCGTCCTTCGCTTTTGCTCCTGCTATGGCTCCTACTTTTGCTCTTGCAAGTGGCAGTTACGTGTTGTTAACTTGACAGTTAACAGTTCAGAAAATCAAATCCAAGACGTTCGATCCTGAAGGAACTGCCATAGAGGAAAGTCTGACGACGATGATGATGATTATGATGATGATGATGATGATGATGGTGGAGTGTAAATAAACAAAAGCACCCTTCCCTACACTCGAATCCCGGAGTCAGAATTCAGAGAACCTCATGAGCGGGGTATAGTTCGAAAAATATTGCCAATAATCAACTGGAAACACTTCCGTTCCAAAAAAGGAAAAATATACAGAACACAAAAAGAAACTTTGCAAATTATGAACAAGCAACCTGCCATAACATAGTTTGGCAATCGGCCACAGGGAAGGGTTCTCCCGACTTCCAAGAGTGGCCATAAGATGGTTAGGTGTGTTCCAACGGCAAATGTGGTGTATAGAGGTTAGGTTTGCCTACCGTTGATGTGCACCGAAACAGAAACAGCCGAAGCTGAAGCCGAAGCTCTGGCTTCTGCCGTGGAAGCTATTGATTTATGTCCACGGAGTCATGGAGGTTATATTGGTTTTTATGATTTATTTTTATGAGTGGTTATTGGGCTTTGTTCCATTTGGTGTGTATTTGTGTTTATTTATGTTTTTTTTTTTTGGTTTTGTTTTTAATATTTGCTGAGACTTCAGACGCAACCGGCACCAAGTTGGTTTAACCATAATCGACGGACGGAGGAACGGACTGTCGGTCGGTCGGTTGGTGGCGATGTTAATGGTGTTGTGCTTGTGGCAATAAAATATTGAGTGATTGCCGAAGGAGGAAAGTGAAACTAAAAATTCATTTCGAAATGACGATCTATATTATAATGTATGGATGTAGCAGAGCAGCAGCAGCAGCAGCGGTGGTTTGTTTTATGAATATTATTATTAGGTACTAAAGATAAATGTTACTGGCATATTATCAAGTTTGGAAGCAATAAAAAACATTTGAAAGTGGATTAAAATTTGGAAACGACATAAAATGTCCTTTTTTTGCTTTTGTTCTGTTACAACATCATAATAATTGGTCAAATTATGAAATAAAACAATAAACAACTCATAGCCATAAAAGGACGAACTGAAAGAAGTGATAACATAGTGATGGGCCTATTTGGTGAAGGAAGGGGGTCTCCCCCTTTATTTTGTGGTAGACCAAAATAATGGGAAAACGAAATTGAATCCAAATTATTTTAAGCTTTAATTTTTTAGCAATTTCCAGTTTCGGTTTTAGACATTTATAAATCAAGGGGACCCATCGATGACTCACATGCATTTATACTAGCTTTTCACAGACTATGTGATGGGGATACAAAAATTGGACCCGCAATTCAGTTACAAGGTCCGTCTTTTGCTATACACCGTCTGATTTTTACTAAAGAATTTTGGACCACGTTTACGTTTCAAGTGGATAATGCTCATCCTTAGAGCCGTTGTACAGTACGCACCGAAGACACTATTACTACTGTAGAGTGAAGAAGAACCGAAATAGTCCATCCACCATTGCGCGCAACAATTGCACCTGTGCCGATCCCATCCCACTTTCATGTCAGATTCTTACGAAAGATCTTGAGACCAACTAATGCAAGACTTTAAGCCGGACGACCATCAAACGAGTCGCACGTTCGGTGAATGAACCCAAAACGAGATGGCCACCGATCCCGAATTTAACAAGAAAATTTTGTTCAGCGATAAAGCTCTTTTTTGTTGATTGGGTACGTAATAAGCAAAATTGTCGTCGCCGCCGTTACATCCTTAAAAAGTCACAGTTTGGTGTGCTCTATGTTCAGAGGGAATCATTGGTCCATATTTCTTCAAAAATGAAGCCACCCATGATGAATGATTTTTTCATGAATTGCAGGATGTTGAAATGGAAAACCTTTGATTCCAGCCAACGAAAGAACCAATTTATTGGAGGAAAATTTTGGTGGAACCGATCGTACGATTTCACGCAGCTGAACAATTTTTTGTGAGGTTATGTGAAGTCACTTGTCTACGCAGATAAGCCCGAGACGGTTGACGCCTTGGAAGAGAATATTCGGTGCGTTATTGCTGACATACATACGGTCCCAATTGCTGCAAAAAAGTGGTCAAAAATTATGCCTCTCGGCTGGAAGTTTTTCTAGTCAGTTGCTGCTGTCACTTGCCCGAAAACATAATGGCAAACTGTTATCTTTACAATAAAGTTAAATTCTTGGACATGGCATTGAATTATATACATTTTATTTTTTCTTGAAAACCACACTTCTAAAAAAACACAATTTCTTAAAAAACAAGTCTATTTCTATTCTTTTAATTAAATGGGATTGTAAAATTATTCATTATTCAAAACTTAGGGTTAAGGCTTATTTTTATTATATTTATAAAAATTATTGTTGATTTGGAATACATATTGATATGTATGTATGTATATTGTCAGTTTGTAGACGAATTACAGTAATCACACACCAAATTTTCTAATTTATTAAAGAAAAAGTATACGTTCTTCTCAACCGTCTTCCGGTGGGTTCGGTAGTCTTATATTTTCAAATTATTATCTCTAGATAGGTAAAGAAGTACTAAGCCAATTTCTAACATGGGATTTTCCTACACATACATATCTACAAAGATGCTATCACCACAACATCACACTAATCTCCTTTTACACTTACGCACCTTAATAAACATCAAGAAAAAGTGCCCCAAGAAACCAAAATCATCCCACACATTTGTATCATTTTCCAATCGTTTTCAATATAAAATAAAAAAAAAAAAAACTAAATCTCTGTTTAGACTTAAATCTTTGGATGCTTATGTTGCATGCAAATTGAGCAAAAGCCTTAAGCATCTTCTCAACCATCCACACTACGAGCTAACTTACCTACATTTATGTTCGTAGGTATGTATGTATCTCCAAAGCGTCACATCACATCTCAGACAAGATGTAGGCAAGAAATAAAAAAAATCCCCACCTGATTGTTATCTCCTTGCTGATGTTACAAGCCTCTGAAAAAGGATTTGCCTACCTTCTTTATTCCCACTTTTTTTGTTGTTGTTGTTTTTTTTGTTTCCTTGTTCAGGAACCAACGCAATAAATCACACCTATCTGAAGCCCACCCCATATGTATGTGCAGAATTCCCTCGTCTTTAATATAAAGAAACAACCTCACCTCTCTCTCGAATCCGATGATGGTTTCCACATCATCAGCATCATCGGGCTTTTGCAACGTTACACTAACATCATAGGGGAGGGGTTATGCAAAAATAGATACAAAACGTACCATTTTTAGCCTCAGCATCAGCATCAACATCATCGGCTCAGCACACAGGTGTATCTCATAGTCCGATAAGGAAAGACCACCATCTTAACATTAAAATGACATTTAATGCGTATTAAGAAAACCTACACGCGTCATTGCCAACGGACAAAAGATATTCCATGAGTAGAAAAATAATGTAAAAAAAAAACTGTCATTTACCACGATAAGATGACATTCGAATACGATTCAAAATGGGTGTGTATGCGATAAGTCTGCCTGAGCTCAAGCTTATGATACACTAGCATCTATATAGGTATGCAATAAGTCACCGGCGAATGCAAATCTCGGCTTAAACATTTTTAAAATTCTACCTGAAATTACGGAACGGACTTCGGAACCTACAGAGTCAGGAAATTTATCTACCCGATCTTTGTTGAATGCAGACTTGGGGGACTATGCACCCCCAAGCCGAGTCGTCTTTCTTTCCTTTTCTACAGGAATAACTTAGTCGATTTTAACAAAATCATATAGAACCCTTTATTTATTCCAAGGAAAATATTGGCACTTCTTGAAGACAGAAGATAGCTCTGATTGAAATTTTTAATATGAGCTTACATTCTGCTGAGGTCCGTTCTTCTTCATCCACTTAAGCACGAAATTCTTAAATTAACGGCTTTCGCAAACATTATCTTTAAGAAATATTGTTGAATTTGAACTATGTTTAGAAATGGATACGGGCCTGCCTGGAGTTGCTAAAAAATATTAAACCCACACACGCAGCGCAAAATAATGCTTTGCAAAGATTACGCAAAAAAAAAAAAAGAAACTCAATTTTAACACCTCGTTCACACTATCATGTAAGGAATTCAGTTCAATTCCATTCAAACGTCTGTCAACGCAATACGGTACCCACTTTTACTATAGGTATACACAAGAACTGTCAGGCATTCTCGATGACAGTAATTCGATCGGTGGCGCACGATAGCATGGCCGTCATTCGGCGGCGGCGGTGGCGATGGTTGGAGTGTGTGTAATTGAAAGGATTAATTGTTTCAGTGGATCGATCGAGTGAATCTCGCGTACATCTTTTAGCTTAATTGACAAATGACAAGCGGACCCAGATGTGACATATCAGTTGGGTGATTGTGGAGAACGAATGCGCGCTGTGCGCGTCTTAAGCCGATTATTACGTTACTCCATGACGACTGCGACCGACGACGACGACATGATGACGATGATTACGGGGGAAACGACGATACGGACGGCAGAGTGCAGATGACATATTATGTGCGTGTTCTATCCAACGCTGATTCTGTTGTCGGAGTCATGCAGTGATTCACGCGCTGATTGTCTTTCGTCGAAGAGAAGAAGAAAGAGGGCGCACTCCACTCAGCGTGGATCTATTGACAGCCGGTGTCGAAGACTGGTTAGAGGCTCTTGGCAAGACAGCCTATAAGAAGTTGGAATGGATTTAACTAAATTTTTATTTTAACGATTTCGACAGGAGCATAAATCTGCTGACGCCATCGCCACTTATTTCTGTCAAAGATGGAGCTATAAGTGTTCTAGGCGATTTACGTCAAGACAAAACAAAAATGTAGAAGCATTGTTCATCATCATCATGATGATCCAGTCAGACTATACGATTTGACATCAGGTGAGGTGAAGACTGACTAACTGACTGAGTGACTGATGGGTGCATTAAGTCCAGGAGTAGAAGGCGGTTTTAGAATGCAACAAATATAATAATGGAGTCTTTAGAACGAGTGTTGTCTTATAAATCGACTACGAGTATATGTGTGTTAAGTGTGTGTTGAATTGCAACGAGTGCAACGATGGCAAATTGATTGCTGATTGGAATTTGACACACCTTGTTTGTTGAAATTGTGATGCAGTCTCATGTCTGTCAGTATTTAATTTAATGGAATATAAATGCAAATTTCTGACCATAAACGGTTGCTTGCTTTTGACAGAAAAATCAGATTGTGCTCGAGAAGTATAATTCTGATTGTGTAAACTTTTTTACTAGTATGTAATGAAAAATTATTATTGTTCTGAAAATTATTATTGCAACAAAAAGTAATAGAACTATCAATTTCTTATCGATTCGCATCGCAAGTTTGGAATTTAAATTGATATTAATGAGGCATAATATGAGTGACGACAACAGGGGGCTTTGTTATGAGTATAATCGTTTGGTGTATTTTTTCCGATCGCAGTCAATTATGTCGATCATTTGATTAAAAAAAAAAGAAGGGAGATAAAAGAATACATTACATTTATATCAATTTAAACTGCTAAATATTCGAATGTTAAACGCCTTATTACTGGATCCCAGTGTAACACTTTGTTCAGTTATAGTTTTGAAAAAATCGGAAAAAGGTGTGTTCACATTGCTCGTTCATTTAGAGCCATTTTAATTTTTTTTTTTCTTGAGAAATTTAAAAGATAAGACCTGTTCACATGGTGATCCTGATATCCGAATATTTCAAACCGGAAAAATTTCAACGTATAATTCGTAGCCTTAGTAAGTCAATATTTTCTAATTTTCAGGAGATTCGATATTATGATTTTGGAAGAAGTCTTCATTCTACAAGTGATAACTCTTAAAACGTCAAAAATGTAGTAACGTTCTTGTTGTCCTTAGGCGACGAATAGAAATGAATCAAAGAAGTGCAGAAATGAATTTCGTAGTCCAAGTACAAGATGAACCGGCGTATATGGAAGATACAAGGTAACACTTAGTAACATAACTCGTATAGCTGATAGTTGGAATTAGTGTTAAATCGAAGATAACTTTGTATTGGCAACACAGCCGGGATGCGGTCCTGGACTCATTTAACAAGTCTCTCCATATTTATCCCGATTGCGAACTGTACATCCTGTTGCTCACTATAAGTCTTCGGGCATCCTATTCTAAGCCATCCCTCCAGCGTAAGCATGGTTTGACACTCGTTCTTCTAAAATGTACTACAAAGAACTTTCCGAGCTGTTTCCTCTTTACTCATGGTAGGTATAGTTGACCAGCTCACTAGAGTCTACCGAAGTTCATGATTGTAGCATCTCCGGAATCGTCCATCCTCACATACTGATTGGTCAACAGTTCTACTTCAGGACTTTAGTCTCGAACCCACCTAAGAGGTCGGATTGCTTTTTACTAAGTACCCAATTCCCGGATCCATATGCTAGTATTGGCAGAATCATGGTCCTGTACAGTAGAAGCTTTGAAGATTTCTGGATTAAGTAGATCAAAAACATTACTTTTGGAATATTTACTGTGATGAATTTTAACACTTTTCACTAGTAGTTTTTGAGATAAATTTTACTCACTAAAAAATCATCAATATCATGAAGCACTGCCCGGTATCTTAGAGTCTTGAAATTTCACACAAATTACGAAAAAAGTCCAACATTTCCTATTTTTAACTTCCCATATAGGGAGTTATTTTAATTTTTCAAATTGAAATTTTGGACAAATCTGGACGTTTCAAGGTTGCTAGAATCTAGATCCGTCTTTTATAAAAATTGGCCAAACGCTTTTTTCACTATAGCAGTTTAAAAAAAGTGAAAATTTTGGTTGGTAGCAAATATCTCAGGAACGGATAGTGGCATTGAAATCAAATAAATTTTATTATATACATTGTAATGTGTTACAGATTTGATATAAATTTTGAAAATTTTCAAATTAACGTTATTTTTTTTAAATAGAAAAACTAAAAAAAAAAAATTTTGGCGCGAAAATATACAATAAAGGAAAAATTATATTATCTTCAAAACTATTTTCTGTGATGTGAAACGATGTTTTTTACATATGTTGAAAGTGTGAAAAAAATTCAATTGACAGTATTTTTACAAAAAATAAAAAAGTACAAAAATGTTGGTAAAAAGTGTTTTCTGACTTGAATATCTCGAAAATGAGCACCGATATTGACTTCAAACTTATTTATGTTTATACAAAATGCAATTATAAAAATATGCTACAATTTTGACAAATATCGAACTGACAGTCTTTTTATAAAGAATAAAAAACTTAATCAAAAATTTACCAAAAAATGTCAAAAGTAGTTTCAATACTTGAATAAGTCCAAAATAGTCAATCATTTTACTTCGAATCTATTTTATTTTTTGCGTAATAGAATTTTGAACATATGGTACTTTTTTGACAAATATCGCATTTTCAGTTTTTTTACGAAAAATAAAAAACCAAAACTGAAATTTACCAAAAAGTGTCAAAAATTGTTTTTTTTAAGTCCATTTAAACTTAAGAATTTTTCCACATCCAACCAATTTTGTAGAATTTATTATAATTTAATAGAGGACCTAAGGAACTTCGTTTCGCCCCTATTTACAGCCTTTAAATAAATTGTAGAGTAGTTCAAATTTTGATTTTTGTAAAAAAAACAACAACTAAGACACGGACAGACAACGTGCAGCTAACAGTTCGAAAATCAGAGAAATTCTTAATTAAAAACACAGACTTTCTACGATTGGTCTTGCGATTTATTTCTAGAATCCCTTTGAATTGGAAAAGATGATCAGCTGGAATAATCAGAATTCGTAGGATGAGGACTTCCCTTCCTTTGAATTTGTCCTTGACATCAACGCATAGAAGGTATATGCAGTTTATTGCGGAACCGTATTCAGCAGCATTGTACAAGTCTTTACTTATGACTGGTCTTCTAAAAATGTCGAAAATTAATAAAGCACTTAAAGAAGTAATGTATAGCAATGAATTACCAACATCCAATTGAATAACCTCATTTCAGAACTCAAATCAATTCCGTACAAAAAAAAAATCAATTTTCTGTGACTTTTTTCTATCAAAAATGCTTCATCATGAATCTTCTATCATCCCTTCTTCTTAACTCGTACAAGATAATAAAATATTAAACTCCTGATTCAGCAAAAAAAAAACTTATCATTTTGTTCATTAACAACATATTAAAGAATCCATAAACTATGTCAAAATCCTATAAATATCCATTATCTAAGGCTAAGCGTCCCTCAATTAATTTTCTCCCTCTCTCTAAAGACTTAATGTCCCAGATCGATTTTACCTTATTATCAGAAATTCATTAACCATGAATGTTGAATGTATCTTACTCTGTCGCGACGACGGCCGACTCAACTCAAATCCAAAACCATATAACCATGGAACTTCGAAACTTGGGAAACACTAGCTATAGCTACAAACACTCGTAGATAAAACTAAATCTAAACTTTAGCCAACCAAACGGAAATGATATATAAATACGGCAAAATCCTTGTATAGCTAGTTCTTCTGTGAGTCTGTGATGACGATGTGGATGCTGTATAGGATCTTTTGCCATATGAAATAATAAACAACAGTTTCTCTTATCCTCGTCCAGAAACTGACTTGGCCATCATATTTTCCAATTAGAGACGACTTCATCCGTGATAGTGGAGGAAATCCGCTTTCTATATGGTCAACATTCATAGTGTAGGTAGGTACCACCTATATCGTCCTTCGCTTATATACATATAGCTCCATGTCCGGTCCGTGCGGGCTATTCCGCCTAAACTATAATCTCATCTCACCTCACATATACAAAAGGACATTTCGCTTAAAAGCTATACTAGCTATACAATGTCTCCCTCTCCACAATTCCTGAAAACCATTGTCGATGATGGTATTCCATGGGATGGACATTGGACAACTACATCCGATAGATATAGGTACATAGGTATATGCCTTCACGTTGCTGCACTGCGACATTGCGTCCGAAGGGAAATTTGTTTTACTTGTACGACCCAGCTTGGCCGCTCAGCCGGCCGGTAGGTTAATTGGCCGTAAATTAGTACTGAAGTCGATAAGATAAATTTGGTCACTCTAAGAGTCGTCCTCATCGTCTCATCGTCGTCGTCGTCGTTGTCGTTGTCGTCGTGGCTGTGGCCGGGGTGCAGTAATCTCTGGCGCTCGAAATAAGACGAACAAAAACAAGGCAAAAAGAAATCTCAGCTTATCCTTACTACTGTAGGATTATGGCAATATCCTTTCCAATCGAATGGCGAGCGGGTAATAGATAGGCAAATTAAAAAAAAAAAAATCGCTACAGAAACAGAATAGCAGTACCAGAAAATGTTAAACGTCTAGTTCTGGTCGGTGAGTGAGACTCGGCCAGGGAGGAGAAGCCAGAAGGTATCACAAAGAGCATTGTAATCACCGCTTTTACACATGCCATTTAATTTATCTCGTTTGTTGAGTTACAAGATACTTCTGTTGTAACTGGGCCTGAGCTGAGGGACGCGGACGTGGACGTGGACGGCCGGATCGCCAGGTCTAGATACTTGGTCGGACAACGACGAAGAAGACAACGACCACGACGACGATGACGATGACGACGACGCGACTCTTTGATTCGAGGCAATTATATTGGAAGCGAATCACAATGCAATTCCTAAATGGCGCACAATGCGAGGGCATGGAGGAGATGGCGATGGACTTTCCGCAGAGAAAATCCTTCTTTTCCTCCTTGTCGTGGTGGGTTTGATGGGATGGTATGTGATGGCTAAGGTAGGCAAAACGATTTTTTGTTTTATTTCCTTCCTTAGTCATTGTTGTGTTTCTTTTTTCCTTTTCCTCTGTTCACTGATTTCTATACCACAAACCTATAGGGCTACCTTCATATATAGCCTTGGCTAGACAGATCGACAAATTAATTAATTAATTGCCTTGGAGCACGTTTCGTTGGTTTCGTTTTGTTGCTTTGCATCATCACGGTCCACCGAATCGACACTCTTATGTTCGATACATAATGTGTTCCCGGGTAACGAGTATTAAGTCTATGTTAATTAATATGACTCCTATTTGAGTGTCCCAATTGGTGTTATTGAAGTTTGTAATCAGGGGGTACTTTATATGTATGTAAAGGGCTATTGGGAGTTTTAGGCACCATCCATATTAATAGTGGGTGGGTGTTGTAATTTTAATTGGCAAGATGTCAACAGAGAAATATCACAATACCAATGGTGACATAAATGTATGGCAATTAATTCAGAAAATAATATACATACATAGGTTCTTGTTAGTGGCAAATATATGTATGTTGTGTGGGATGTTCCTTAGTTACCTTTATTGGCATTGATAAAAAACAAAGATTTTTAGGTCACTTTTGAAAGGAAATATTAAGTTGTATTGTCTTAGTTTTCACAAGCTTTTTAATTTTTTTCTGTATTGTAACTGTATCTTGATTTTGTTGCTGCATTTACGCAAGAACAATTAGATGTTCTTACTTTTAATTTATATTTATCATTTTTATAATTTATCTTAAACAATTCTCTTGTATTTTTAATAAAGTGACACTCAGTAGATAGTATTTTGTAAAAAATATTGAACTTAGTGCTAAAAATCCGATGTAATTTGTTGAAGACTAAAACGGTGAGCTGGGGCGTATACTATCTTTTTTTTATTAAAATTAAGTTTAACATACTTTTTTAATTTTGTAAGTTTATATTTATATATGCATAACCTCGTTTTCAAGAAGAAAATAAAATTTTAATTTTTTAAAGTTTTTAAAAACACTAAGAGTAAGTTTTTTTCAAAAAATTAGAATTATATTTTAAACAGTAGGTACTTTTTGGGTTTTTCAAATTGTTTGACAGATGTATGGCTGCTATGAATTTATCTTGGTGAGGAGAATATTTGGTTAAAATGATGTTTCCCAAAGTTTATTTTTTGGGTTTTTAATCCGCTATTACTAACTAATCCCGCGACCAGAAACTACAAGACAACACTCATAGCTGTGGGCCCTTAGGCTAAAAGTGAACTAATACACTTTTGAGCTGTCGTAAGGCACATTCCGGCCGGTGGAAGTTAAAAAATTTGAGATGTTGAACAAGTCAGTGGTGTGAAGAATTGTAACTGTCTAAATTGCTCAAGAACACCCGAAGACATTTTTTCTGTAGCCCGTATTGTTGACTAAAACCAAGGATTGTCGATCTTTGGAATTAGGTATTCCAGAAACGACAAAACACCGTTCTTTGCTTGAAGACTTAGGCAGGTTTTAATGCTTTTAAAGTTCAGTTAGAACAATAATTTACTCCTCTCAATCAGTAGAAACGTCGTATCATCGCTGATAACCCTGCTAAAATTTGAGACCTATCGGGCTCTCATTCGGTTTCCATTCCATTCCATAGGGGCTACACATAGGGATGTCACGCAAAGCTGTATATGGGCCTAATTGGGCAGTCCCATTTGGGTGCCAATATAGGGAAATCCCAAGAAGGTACCAATAGGGAAACCCAAAAGTGGCCCCATTGAGAGTGTCCCAACTCGAGCCCTAAGAGAAAAATCAACATTACTGTTTAAACATTTTTGTGCAAATGCAGGACAATGGCAAAAAAGATGAGGAACTGACTCTTCTTCTTCCTCGTCCATACAGCTTATACAGAAATCGTTTGCCGAAGCTCCAAGTCGCAAGGCATGTCTACCCATTAAACAGTGACCAGTAAGGACACCCTTGACGGATGGACAATATCCTATATTTTGGCGAAAATCTAATAGTTCATACGTCAATTGTCACCTTATTGTGATTTTCCTATAGAGAGTGCCAGTTTGGAACCCAATAAGGTCCAGATGTATAAGCTTGGCTATGCCAATGTAATTTCTAGTCGAAAAGGTCTTCGAAATTTTCATCAATAAGTCATCTTTAGTGACGAGGACTCAATAATTGTCTCCTCGAAGGCTACGTTAATAAACAGAATTGTCACATTTGGAATTCAGAATATCCTAGAACGATTCTTTATGGGAAGGCATGGCGGTATTGCTGGACTTTTGAATATTAGGTTGATGCAACTATTACGGTGAACCGTTGACGACGTGATCTTGTGATTGATTTAACACCTTTAGACTTTTTTATTTAAAGCCATGTGAAAGATAAGACCCTAGCCAACGCTCCACAATAGACTCAAGACCTTAAAGATAGAAGGATAGAACTTGTGTATTGGTATCTCGAGGACATAAAACAGCAAATGTGAGAATTTCATTAAAAGGATATTTTGCTGCAGCTGTGTAGCCGTGGGGCGTCCATTCGGCTTATATCGTTTTTCATTAATCACTAAAGTCATATGTTTCAAAAATTATGCATTTATTTAAATAACTTGAATAAATATTTTGATTCTCTAAGAAATATTCAAGTTTGTCCAAAATTTGAATACTGTACATTTCTATTGGCTTATAACAGAATATAGTGTTCCATGTGCACGTTTAAGGGAATAAGGTTGAGTCTTCAATATAAAATAAATTCTATTTTGAAAATCCTTAAAAAAAAAAACATGTAAACCGAAAAACTAACATATTTTCAAATATTTTATGAGTAAAAAAGGATTTTAAAATAATTTCCAATAAATATTATATTCCAATTTTCAGAAATGTTACACAATATGAATTTTGTAAGACTACCAATAATAGGATTTCTACAGTTCTAAAATAGATATTCATTTACATACTACACACATACATTTATACATATATATCTATGTTTATGCATTTATAAGAGAAGGTAAGGTTAGATATTCGTATAAGTAACTACTAAAACAATAAACTTCAAAACTAAATGCCTAGTAATCTCCATTATTTATGTATATGTATGCATTTGTTTCTAAGGTAGACTTAAAATTATTATAAAAACAATAGGATTGTATTCTTTTACCTTAAACAATACACAATAATTGATGAGATAAACATTTTATTTTATGTATATTTTTAAGGCAATGAAAAAATGAGAAAACATTTTGAATCCCTTTAATATCATGAAAAGGGTCAACTTTGATTTTAATCTGAAAGTTTTCTGGATTAAAATTTCAAAGTTTAATTTAAGAACAATACGAACATTCCTAAGCACATACATAACATACCTATATACTTGAACGAGTTGCTCTTTTTTCAAGGATAAATAAGTTTTCAAGTTTGCCAGCATACCTACTCCCATACATACATATATTTGCAAATAGTTAAGAGTAAAACTATGTTTGACATACGTGCTTGATGCATACCTACTTACTTAAAATAATTTAAATGTGCAGTGCACTTAGTATAAATATAAACTTTTAATTGCCACATAAATAAAAATTACCGCCCTAGCATTTATGTATGTATATTATTGGATTTATAGAAGTAAATTATTAAAAGTGACTGGAATACTCACACACTGATAACTTCCCATTTGTGCCCCAGAAAATTTAATTTTAAGTAAATGATAAACAAAAAATTTATCAATGCTTTAGTTTAAAATTCGATATGTAAACCAACTTTATGTATATTTTTGTACTTTTTCTTTTTTTTCTTTTTGAATAAACGTCAATTAATTGTCATGTACGTAGTCAAGGAGGTTAAATTCACCCTAGAAATAAGCATTGATCTTACATTTTGACAAAAAAATTATTATGTGCATTATCCAAACGATAAACTTAGTTTTTAATCAAAAAAATTAAACTAAGTAAATGTTACCAATATTTTGTCAGTTTAAATTTTTTCAAATTTAAAAAAAAAAATCATTGCTTAGAGTATAAAACTATTCTAAAATTACAATGATTTATTTTTTCAAAAGATTCCACCCACAATTTTTCATTTGAGTAAGGATCTGGGGACTTAGAAGGACAGGGTATACAACAGGTATTTTGGATGATCTCGATGATTTTTGTTTTAGGATCATGAAAAATATAACGCTAAAAATTCTATCTTAGTGTCATGTTTGTTCTCTCTCCTCTGCAAACTTAATATCGATAAAAAATATCACGATATAGGCTTCCTTATTCATGACAGATACATTACATTTGGAAGGTCGGCCGGTCCAACGCCAAAACAGAAAAAGTAGCTCCATACCATGTGACTACAGCATCCGTGCTTCAAACTTTTTTTTTTGTTAAACGGAAGTGAAACTCCTTCCCTGGAGTAGACCAAACATTTCTGCCACAGTCCGACCCATACAAATTAATGTTAGTTTCATCATTCCAAAGAATGTTGTGAAAAACACTTTTTAGGAATGAATTCTGTTAAATAAATTTCCTATAAGATATTTTGAACAGCCCTTTGTCCTGATCGAAATCATTAGCAGGATAATTTTTATGATCAATCATTTCTTCGTAGAATTTTCTGAAGAACCTATCTTTAACCTGTCGAACCTGACGAAACCCGCATAACAGGCTAAATTCTTTGTAAATGACTGCCCAGAAGAAATAGTCTCACCTCTGTTGCTTTGCATTGGAGCTGCGCACACAAGTGTCATTTTGAAGTTTCTGTGAGATAACTGTGTCATCGCAAACTCGATTGCGCCATTCAATACATTGTTTGTTATTTTTGCCGGTGTTCAACAAAAAGATGTACAGGTACACGATAACGTCCTCTTCTTTTAGGAACATAGTTTTTATTACTTACTCGTTTCTTTTTATAACACCCCTGATGATTCCTACGAGAAAAAAATCGCATGTGTACACTGGACTGCTTCGGAACCGCAGCCTTAACGCGCGTCAAAATGACACTAGTGAGCACCGGGGCTTATAGAAATTCTTAAAACATTTTCCATATGACGTCTTAAGCAATTGTTGTGGAAATATTTGTCTCCAAAAGTTTTTTAAGAAAAATTCAATTCATCTTCCTCATACACTAAAAAGTTTGTTGTTAGTAGCTTTAATTCAAATTTTCATTAATCCTGAAGTATCCCTTTTCCATATCAAAATCAAAAAACACAATACCCATAGAGAACTTCGTACCTTACCTACCTTAGAACTTATTTCATTGGTATGAATACAAAAAACAAATAAGAAACTTTACCTTAACAAAAACAAAATAAATTCGATAAAGTTATCTTTTTATGGAATTTATAAACAAAAAAAAAAACTGAAACAAACTAAAACTTAACCTGCCAATAAATATTTGATTTATTCATCTACGAACACCCAATTCCATATAATAGTCTTATCAAGTGTCCAGTCCATATATACACCTATATTATCCTATCCTGACTTTTTCCCATTTATTCTCCTCTTTATTGGCACAAATCCCTTATAATTTACTACCTCCATCCATAGTCGATATACCTATAGCCGATTGATCATCATCTTTTCTATTTTGCAGGTGAAAAATACCATTAAAACTCAATAAAAGTCTTCCAAAGATATACTTGCTTCTGATAATAATCTCGAAAAATGGATTCAACTTGCCACTTTATAGCCTAACAAGCAGTTCCAACATAATCTATATGGAAGGAAAAAAAATGGTATCTCAAAACTACATAATTCTAACGGACAAAAAATTATTAATTTTTTAAATAATGCCTAAAACTAACATCGGGACAACATTTGACTTCTTCATCAAGACAACGACGAAGCAAATAATTTTATGGATAATGATAACTTTTCAATAAAAATAAAGGAAAGACTTTCATGAGGCTTCTAATTCTGAGTAAAATTCCAGAAACCTTCAGAGTTGATGCAGGGGCATGTGGGGTTAATTTATTGGTGTTTTATTCAAATATACTTTTGATTGTAATCGGATGCAACCAAACTAATCGCCACATCGATTAACATACCTCTCTGTCACATGGCACCGCACCATAAGTTCATCTTTTTAACGGGCTTTCTATATGAAGTTCCTATGGCGGCGATGGTGGTGACTGGTGACACTGGGCGGATTTTATAGATATTTAAATTATATTATTGAAAATTTTAAGAAAATGCATCACAATATGATAGTGTACGATAGAATTAACTGATAACGGCTTTGGGTGCTTAAGAGAATCTTTTATGAAAAATGTGAAAGCTTCCTGCTACCAGATTACATTTTCTTGGTCAAGACTGTGAACTGGGACTACATCCAAATGACTGGTCACTGGTCAGTGCGTGGTGATTGGAAAAATGCTTAAGCTAATATTGTTTAGACTTTGGAAATTAGATAATGAACAAAAACCCATAATTTAGTTGAATGTTAACACCTAGGTTTGGGTTTTAGCTTCAGTAGCTGATTCTGACTTTTACACATTATCCTGCTTTATTGTTAGGGAAATATTTGAGTGTGTGGGACTACTTAAGTATATTTTGATGGCATTTACCGAAGACGTCTTAATATAATTGAGACAGTATTTGAAAAACCTTTTGTTCGGTCAAGGTTGAATATCTCAGGAATTCATTTGTGGATTTTTGATTGTGAATTTTTAATTCATATTTAATCCGATTAGAATAAAATTTATGGTTACGATATGGAGACATTTTTAAAGATTTTTTTAAATCTTTTAGTTTCGGTCAAAACATAATGAAAAGCATGTCTAAGACAATTTTGGAAATAATAAAATAAGTTATTGGGTTTTGATAAAAAGGTAATTTTAAAAATATCGTATCAGCTGCACTGATAATAAAGACAGTGACGAGAGCATCACAAATTTCCAAATAACGGGTAACCATAAGCATACACCTACAAAAGTACTATTTTATTTTTCAATTGGTAAAATGACAAGTCACAAGTTATTGACATTTAGGGACTTCAGCTTCTGAATTCTTTTCTAGGAATTCGAGATCAATCTAAAGAAGTTTTTGGGTGATCCTAAGTCAAAGTTAGTGACTTAAATATGTATATTCTTAGAAAAGAAACCTGGAAAATTGAAATAAGTTTTTTATGACAAATTGAAATAAATAATTAATTGCTGTGAAATCATAATCAAAAAACTACCAGTTAATTCACAGAGTTAAAAAGTAAGTACAGTATTTTACGGATATAAGAAACACTCATATTAGAAAAACACTCTCATAAGAAACTAATTTTTACGAACCACTAGCAATTTAAAAAAAAAAGAAGGAAATTACTTCATGAAAAAACCTTTGTTAAAACTTTTTGTTTACTCATCCTTGTAATTTCCAGTCGGTTGCTCTTGATTTTTGATGATTTCGTACTTCTAACGTTTTTTAGATCACGTATTTTCACAATTAAACCATCACAGACAAAATATATTCAAAGTTTTTTGCTCGAATTTCAGAAACATTTGATATCAGTTTGACAGAAAAAAGAATAAGAACACTTGTTTAAATCATTTAAAAATATGTGACATATTTTCTCTAAACCTAGAGGACCCGGCGAAATTTGTCCCGCCCACTTGAGAAGTAACAGAACGACTGGCTGTTAGATTCGTTGATATGTCACCAAATGAATCAGTTGAAATTAAAATTCGTCTTTTCCTTGTCATTTTAAGACCAGTAAATCTCAGGCACTGACAAACTGATGATATAAGATTTTAATATATGTATAATGGTGACAGAATGATAGTCACCTTTATAATTTTCGTTCACAAACATTTGACAACTAACAGACAATCGAAAATATTTTTTGCAAGTAGAACAAATTGTATGGAAAATTAATTTATTTTTTTTTACTGTCTCCCTCTCAATTTTTCATAATTTTCTAAGTTTTTGGACTACGACCAACATTTCAAACCCAAAATTTGCCAAATCGGCCAAGCCGTTCTCGAGTTTTAGTGAGACAAACAGACAGAAATTGAATTTTATAAATAGACTAGCTGTTCCCCGCGACTTCGTCCGCAATGCGCTAATCTCAGAAACCACTGGTTCGAATTGAAAAATTCTTTCTGCGTTGGATAGCCAATTTGTCGAGGAAGGTTTTAAGCTAATTAAATTATTAATTAATTAAATAATTAAGCTAAAATTACGCTACTATCAATAGGAGCGAAGAATCAGTGGAAAATGTTGCAAAAGGAAAGAAAATTATTCATCTTAACGGGCTTCCGTTCCATTGTCAAAATCGGGTTGCAGAGAAAATCCGTATGTTCTTCAGCCATAATAAAATAAAACCTAAATATCCTTTACGAAGTGACACGTATTGATTACGAATAAATTTATTTAATAAAACGTACGAACTACAATCAAAATTTATCGTTGCTATGACTTAAATAATTTTTTTAATTAAATTTTTAAAACTTTAAAGTATTTACTTTTTAATGCAAATTCAAGAAAAATAGTTAAAATTAAATCAAATGTCTGTGATAAATTGTGAAAATTAAGTTTCGCATGTAATTTTTAAAGCCACACATAAAAAAAAAAAAAAAAAAAAATCGAAAAAAAATGTTGGTGGTGGACAAGCCACACCACATACGGGTATGAAAATAGTTAAAAACCTATTCGCAGACCTAACAAATATGTATATTCATTAAAATCGGTCCATCCGTTTTGGAGGAGTTCGAGGACAAACACTGTGACAGCAGAATTTTATATATATAGAATGATGGTTTCCAAGTATTTTTCCATGATGTATGTATTTATAAAATTTGTTTTTCTTTCTTCTTTAAAAGAAAGCAAGCACCTTACATTACCATCACTAAAAAATGGTTTCATTGGTGCATTGTTCTGAAATCTGGACATAAAGTACAACCATTACTTATACCTTTCTTCTGTGCAAAAATTTCACTGAAAATTCTTTTTATTCATCAGTTTCATGCATTAAGGTAACTCGTATTATAATATTTTTTTGCGATTTCTTGCAAATTCAATGAATTGATTTTTTTTTCAACCATGGTACCGAGCCAGCGCCAGCTCCAGGAATCCCAAGCGGTTGGTCGCTTGAATGCACTTGAACAAGCGCGGTCCATTTAGAAACTTTCCTTTATTTCCTTTCTTCTTTATATAATATAACCAACAAACAAACAAAACTTTTAATGGCTTCTAGATAAAATATGGAATCCCAGCATTATGGTAATGCATCATTGTTAAAAGAGAGCCAATACACAACTACGATACCCTATATAAAGTCCGCCAGTCAACTGCCACCAAAACGACCGCCGCTGCCGACCACCGACCACCAACCGACCGTGCATCTGGCAAAGAGAAAAATAATAATAATAACAAAAATATAAAACGATATACATATTTTGGACCGACCTTTCCCGTGAGCTACTTCATTGGCAAGGTGATATATCTTTCTCCAAATAGTATCCAGGAGAAGAGACCACAACTAGCTACAATGCTGCTGGTGGCTGCTGCATCACGGAGTCCGGTCGGTCTTCGATGCATCATAGAACCAGGGAAGAAAAGGCCATTTCCTCATGCCATCATGGTCTGGTCGTCGTCATCTTCTTCTTCACCACCATCATCATATAGTTGGTAATCTCCTGGTATGGAATCTGCCGAACTGGACAAGCAATACATCAAACGGACAAAGCTGAAAGCTAGACGAGAATCTTGAGATTACAGAATTGCGGCCTTTATGTTTTGTTTTACTTTTCTTAACCAAAAACAATCCGATTTGGGAAATAGAAAGCAGGAGAACACAAAACAGACGGAACCCCCACTACCTCGGTACATCATGATGGAAACGGGCGCACGGCGAAGAACTTCCATATTCGCCCACAATTGATGGCGTATATCGAATTTATGAGATCGCTTTTTATCGATAAACGATCGTTCCGGATAACATTTGATACTCTCTCGGCGAAAGGAGATACTCGTACTCGTATACTCTAGCCGCTTGAAGATATAATAAATAATAGTTATAAGATCGCCATAGAGAGGGGCGGGCGGTGCGGTGTGGCATGCGAGAGGCCTGTGACGGCATTCAACATGGCCTCCTTTAGAACGATGCGACGACGAACGACCGAACGACCGACACCAATGATGGTGCATGTTGGAGGAAGTGCACTGATGGGATTCTGATTCTAATTCAATGCGGTTAGGGTTACACGGGATGCGGATCTGGTATCCTTCGATGACGACAATCGTGTTTGCGGAAGAAAGGTATAGGTATACTCTATATACTCGATTTTGCTCCTGGTATTGAATAACAACTCGAACAGGGGGAGCGCTTAAGATGTCAGAGATTAAAGAGATGCCCCAGAACGATGATGATGAATGGAATCGGATTTGTTTTCAACTAAGACCACACTTTGTATGTTTTGTGGTTGTGTAGCAAAATTGTTGCAACAACTGCGAATGAGAGTACGCGCAAGTTTGAAAAGAAGCCTCGGAGCCTTTTAAACGGTTCGGTCCTAAATAAAGAAAAAAAATGGAGAATATAATCAAAAAATCAGTGTGTGGTCTTAAAAAAAGAGAGGAAGGATTATTTATCTTATCATATTTGGAACAGAAGATAAGACACTAAAACGGGATTAACTTTTTGATATTTATCATACCATAGAAAGTATAGATGGCGATAGTTTCTATGAGATTGATGACGTTTAAAAGAGTTTCTGAATTTTTGAGTTTAAACTGCAACAAAGTAGGTATTTGATAGATGTTTGTGCAGTTTTTCAAAAGTGAAGTTTAGAGGAGTCTAAGAATCAAATTCAATCAAGCTTGTTGATGAAGACAGCTCTTGGCAGGCATATTGCTTTGGAAGAGCCTGTCAAATTTTTGGTTAAGGTTTTGACAAGGTATTCATTTTATTTCTTAAATTTTCGTCATTTAAGTTCAATTCTCCAAGTTTTTTTCTCGCAACCAAGAAAACACAGATAAAGAAGTCGAGAACTTAGCAACTATCAGTGAAAATTTTGAGGAAGACACTAGAAGTACCCCTGTACTTTTACTAGTAATTTCGCTTAGTCCAAGTTCCAAGACCTAAAAGTTGTTGAAGATTTATGTTGACCGTGTTTTTTTTTCTCATTGACTAAGAGCGAACGAAATTTGACCCCTTATCTAAAATTTCGACTCCGTAAAAAGTTTCGATAGACCTTAATTTGAACTTCTTTTAAAACGACGGTATTGAAGCATACATCGGGGGATCTGACTTCAATGGAACTCTTCTTCGGGAGATTTATAAAATTAAAAAACAAAAATTAGACCGATTATTTCACATTGGCGCCCTTACAAACCTGGCATTTGTTTGTTGCTTTTGTATTGTCAAACAATTACCCTCGGCTAAGGTGACAAATGATAGTCAAGTGAAATTTTCGTAACCACGGATAACCCTGTTTATTTATGTACTTCCAGAAACAGAAGCTTTCAGGAAACAAGAATGTTTGCTTAAATGGAAAAGTTAAAATCTAGAAAAATTGATAACAATTTCACAAGCGTCTGGTAACTCTATTCATATTGTGTCAGAAACGTCATATTTATTGGAAAGTCACCATGAATTTTGTTTATGATTTTTGACCAAATTATAGTAGAATTTTCGCAAGAGTATAACAATACGCGTTTTAATATTAAAATTTTTTGCTAACCAGGAAAAATGATTATAAAAATATAAAATTCAAAAGTATAGAAATTTGAGTATCTACCTACAATATTGAATCAGAATAGCTACATCGCATGTGTACCTATTATGATTTTTGACGTGATGACTGTCTACAAGTCACCTACATACATATTTTCTCCATTCAAAAAAATACATACATACAAAATTTCAACCCCAATAAACACAACATATTATTATAATGTATTTCATTCACAGACTTATTCAAACCAATTCCAATAACAACGATAATTACAAAAGAAAAAAAAAAAACAAAAGAGAAAATTCATTCTAAACCCCAGCTGTCTAACCCCAATCAACAGACGACGACGAACGAAGACCATAACACCAAGTGCAAAAGTACCTATACATACATACCTAGTACTGCCTCATCGTGACAACGACCGCGTCAAGAACAGCCACAAAAAATGGGGAACAAAACAAACAAACAAAAAAAAGACAGTCATGAAAACAACAACAACAGAGGAATCCCTTGCAAAAACCTTGAATTAGCCGCCACTGTCTTCTGTGCTGCTGTGCCTAGTGCCTGGCGTTTATGCCAGTCATCGCCAGGCCATTGATAGCAGCAACATTAGAAAGAATACCAGTAAAAGTAGATACCAGACCAGACGACATAACATAACCAACCGAACCGACACGACACAATATGGATGTATCTTTTGCATCCAATCCAAAAGATACATTTCCATGGAACAAACATGTCAAAATACACAAGTGGGCACGCGCCATCACACCAACACCAATACATCATCAACAATAATAACAGAATTACTTTCCATTATTCCAATTTCCAGTTCTCATTCTCATTCTCAGTATGTTTTTCTCAGAAAGAGAAAAGTTTTGTGAGAATAAATAATGTGATTCTCTTTAAATGAAGTTATAAAAGTGAAGTTGGAAAAAGGAAGTAGGTAATAAATTTAGAATAAAATTACAAAACTCATTTTTATATTAAAGGAAAAAACTACTGGAGTTAGTGAAATCATTGAAGTCTACCTAGACCTACTTGACTTTGAATTTCTCTTTGCTCAGTATGAAGTTTTCATTTATACATTTAACAGGGGAACAGATATTTTTTAATTTTTAGGGTGGTCGTAGGTACATCTTTAGCTGCAAAATAAAAGAGAACACTTTACCTACTAAGAGCTGCTTTATCTTCAACTAACTTTGATATAATTGTTGGATTTAAATAATGAAATATGTATCTCTAAAACAGCTGTAGTGATTTTTAAAGAAAACAGCATTTTAAAACACTATATTTTTTGAAAGTGAATGTACTTTTTAAAGCTAACTAAGCTAAGGAAATATCTTTTAAAACTTTCCAAAGCTAATATGAGTTAATGTATAAAAGAAATGAAAAGAATCAAAAAAAAAAAAATGATGTAGGTATAATTTTTATTAACATATTTCAATATTTGATTTTTCAAATTCAAGTAATTACGTATGTATATGCCCTAGAGTATCAGTTTATCTCTGTGTTTACTAAAAGTAATACCTACATACATTTATTTTTCTGAACAATTTCTCAGAGTTGTGTAAATCATAGAAGAAAAAGAACAATATTTTATAAATGTAGCTTATAGCTTACCTAAATAAATAAAAATAGTTCACGATTCTTTGTGATGTAAATCTTTTGTTCAAATTATTTTCCATGACTAACATTTTTGCAGATTTGACAGTTGTTGTCAGTTAAATCAAATAAATAAATTATCTGTAGCTCGTAAATAACCAGGACCGAGTGACTTACAACTCTCAACCATTTCGGTGTGCGACAAATGTCAGGGTTCAGGTATGGATGCGACCTACAGTTTTCATGCGAAATCCGAAGTGCAAAATTTTGAGAAAGCACTTTTCATGACAAGAATTATTACTCTTAGATGATTTTCAATTCCTTGCAAAAACATTCAGAAGGCATAGGAGGGTGTTGAAGCCAGACCTTTGGCATGACAGTCCTACACACTTACCATCACTCCATGGGTACTTAAGCTACGGATTGTTGTCATTTGTATTTTCAAAATATATTTTAATATGTATCAAGATGTGATTACCTTTGCTATATTTTCCACTGAATTTCTTTTCTACAACGTTTATGCGCGACAACGTATTGGTACTGGAAGAAAATTGATTCCACAAGGAAGTCCTTTTGATTGAAATTTCAACTTCATATTGACAAAAAAACAAAAGGTAACCAATAACGTGCTCTCAGAAAAAGTAAAATTGATAAACGATGATTATCTATGTAAATATAAAAAAAATCAAGACTTCAATACACCAACTAACTCAATTTACTTAAATCTTGAAGTTATTTATTTGTATCAACTTAAGTAGGTACCTAAATAATGTTGGAATAGTTAGAAAAACACTATCTGAAGAGCCAAGAGTAAGACTAGACTAGACTAGACAAGAGACAAGACACGACACGAACAAAATTGTAACATTTCCAAATATATTTTGCAGATTGCATTGCACGTCAAGTTCACACGCAATGCATCCAATGTTGCACCAATACCAAACAAAACATCAAAGTCCGTTAGTTAACATTTATCTTCCACATTCGGCCATCATCAAACATGTTGCACTCGAACCGTTTTATAGTTAAATATTATTCCATTCAGTTTGTTTACAAAAATTAATTCGTTTTTCCAATTGGAGCTCTTCCATTATTTCCAAGAAATTTCCAACAAGAAAATGCAATCCACTTCCATGAAAATATTGTCATTCCACAAATATGTACACAACAACACAACACAATACACACTACACAAACACAACACAACATAACAACATACCTGCTGCAATGAAATGGAAATGGAGCTCTCGATTCTGGAAATTGGAACATCAACCCTCTGCAAAAATGTTTGGTCGAGGTCGATATGGTGGATTTAATTTCAAATCCATTCCATGAGATGAGACATGAGAGTGAGTAAAAATAAATCTCACTGTCGTCATTTCCTCAATCTCTTCTCTTTCTGTGGATTTTCCGATTTCATCCAAAATTGTCGTGAAATGAAATGCGAGCGCTACTGGAAGGGTATACAATATTTTCGTTCTCATTCCCAGGCCGGTACCAGTTTTCCAAGAGAGTCTGCCGTGCCGCCCCCGCTGTGTTGACGTTAACGCGCATCAACAACATGAACATACTCTCACCACTCGCAGACTCGCTGCGCTCTGTTATTTCTGTTGGTTCATGTTCGATGGCGCAAAGTACATGGAATCAGTTTGTTGTGAATTGTATTCGGTGTCGGGTCTGTGTCGCTTCGAGAGCGAATCGCGTGCAAAGGAACAATATATCTCACAAGGAATAGAATAGATAGATACACATAAAGTATCTATAACTGTGTATATTAGTGTATCCCTCTATAACGGGATACTATATTAAATTGGTTCCTTTTTTCTGCTTCTATTTTATAAAAGGAATACTTACCTGCCTACTTTCCAGCTTAAAAGAAAATAACGGTTGTTAGATATTTTTATATCCTTTCGCAAAACGGTGAATTTCCATCCAACTTCAACTCCCCTGCATCTGCACACCTTTTTGTTTTAATAAATCGTTTATTTTTAACGATTGCTTCGAACGAACTTGGTTCTTTTTTTTTTCTTTCGTTGTTGTCGTTCTTATTGTGAATCTCTTATCGAAAACACAATCGAATTATTGTCCTTGTTGAAGTGATAAATTAACGAAATTTATTTTAACTCTTCTTAACGATATCGGGTGAAGATAAAAAGGAATTCAAAGTGAAATTAATTCGTCGATAAGCAAAAAATGAAATGATATGAAATGGAATGAAAAAAAAAAAATTAAGTGAAAATGTGAAATTTTAAAAGCAAATCGATGTCCTGCGATAAGGAAAGTGCATAAGAAATTATTTTTTTCTGAAATTGTGAATGGCAATTAATGGTATTTGATTGTGAATTGTGGAAACAAGAAAAAAAAATCTGTGAATAAAAATAATTAAACCCCTACATACAACGATCATTGGGTTACTTATTTATTGTGAATTGAGAAATATTTTAAGTGCTATGATATCTTTTGTACATCATCTTCATCAATATCAATTTATCAAAGGAGATGCAAATTGTAACGGATTAATTGGAGTACGAGTACGAGTTTAATTTACCACACACATAAGTTGCCAGAGAGGATTTTTTTATTCTAAAAAAGGTTTGTTTTTAATTTATGAATCATTAATTATTATTATTATTAATATTGTTGATTTTGAATGATCTTGATGGGGAGACAGTGCAATGGAATGGAATATCACATTTTAGCATACCTATATTTTTTTTTCAATTTTATTAATGAAGTTGCTAGAGCCTTGAGAGTGTTCAAAGAATACAACATTTTAAGCATTAATGGTAAAAATGAAAGGTTTAAATTCTCGGTTCTATTTAGACAATTAACTACCAAATTTTATCCAACTTGCTTTTTAGGAAACATTTTTAATCTTACCTCTGATATATCTAAAAAAAAAACTAAAATCGAAACTGGACAGTTAACATGAAAAATAAATACAGTTTGAGTTTGCTTTAAAATATCGAACTACGAAATATTTAAAGAAAAAATAAGTTTAAAATCGAATTTATTTTTCAAATGCAATACTGATAAAATCTACACAGGTGCCTATAAGGATTTCATAACTAATTACCTAACTATTGGATAAAAAAACAGGTCATATTAAGGCAGCAAAAAATATTTTGACAATACCTACCTACAGTTTTACAATAAAGCTCCTTAATAAAAAAAAAAATAAACTCAGTTAATCTTTGTTCTCTGTCAATGTTTTTGCCGTTTTTTTAGCAAACATAAAACAATGTTGAATAAAAGTTTTAATTGAAACGTAATTTGAAATTTTATCAAATCTTTTATTAAGTATTTCATACCAAATTTAATCAAAATCATGCCTTAACTGATTGTCAAAACCTCTTTACCTAAAGGATAGGTCCCAAATTTGACTTTCGATAATTTTGTTTGGTATTACAACAAATTGAATCTTTCATACTTAAATTATTTTAATAAGTATCTATTGTGCAGATAATAGGAAAAATTCTAAATTTTAGGATTTTTTGAAAAAAATATTTGCTCTAATATTTTTAGTTGCAACAACTTTTAAAAAAATAATTCATCTTAAAGGATTTTGTAGGGAAATGTCTCTTTAGCTGAGACTACTTAAATTAAGCAAACAAAATATTTTATTTTTAGCTTTTATTTGATTCTATATTTTTGACATAATAGGTAAATAAAATTGAAAATGCTAATTTTGGATTTTTTATACTTACCTGTTTTTAAAAAGAAAATTACAAACTTACTCATGAAGTTGAAGGTAAACAAATGTAGGTGACAAAAAAAGTTTAAAAATAAATTCATTAAAAGAAATCTTTCTTGTAAAATTTCGCAAGATAAATTATTTAAATTATATAAAAATACGTTTTCTTAGAAACAAATGAAAAATAAGTAACTTTTACTAACTTAAATAAAATATTTGTATTTAGTTTTTTCTGGTTAAAATTAATATCAAAATCAATGGGCCTATTTTTATATAACATACCTCATAGATAATAATAATAGATTCTTTTATAACATGTGTGCTAATATCGGTAATTTTGTAGACTCAAAAAATGTATGGTGAACTATCCAAATCCCTAGATTCCAAAATTTTAATTTATTTAAAGTATGACAGTACATTTTTGGAAATTAGCTTTTTTTAGTAAAATAAAAAATTCTCGACGATTTTCTTAAAAACGGGTTGATAATAAAGTTGTAGATAGAAAACAATTGGATTTTTTTTCCGAAATTAAAACAAAGCGGAGAAGTGCGTTGCAAATTTGGCACATGTAATGTACATAGGTACTCCGTTTTTGTGTTAAAATAATCTTCTACAATTAATATCATCGGTCCGATTTATTAAATACAAATTTTGAGAAATCTGGCGTTTTGAAGGTCCCTAGAATCTAAATTCGCCATTTCTAAAGAGATGTTTTTGTGTGTTTATGTAAGTTCGAGATACTCTTTTTCGTCAACGAACCACGATGTCTAAAGAACAACAACAGATACCGATTCCAATTAAATTTTATTCAATAGGCTATAACTTCAAAATATGCCGAAAGGACTTTTATAAAAATTTAGCTAACAATTTTTTCACTATAGCAATTTAAAATAAAAATTTTGGTTGGTTACAAATATCTCAGGAATTAGTAATGCTGTCGGCTTAAAATAAATTCTGTACATTGTGATGTAATACAGATTTGGTATTAATTTGAAAAAAAAAAAATTTGCATACCATTATTTTTTTATAAATGAAAAACCATGACCAATTTTTTTTGTAGCTCAAAAAGGTAAACATACAAGGAATGAAAAATGATATTAATTTAAATTCAATTTTTTAATGTGTTTTTGACATCTGGTAAAATTTTCGAAAACATTCAATTCACAGTTTTTTTTTTACAAAAAATAAAAAAAGATACTTCAAAAATGTCTGCCAGTAATTGGTAAAAAATGTTTTTCAACTCGAATATATTGACGAAGAGTTATGGTGACTATAAGTTTAGTGTATTTTATTAATAAAATTGATTATTTATGTGTGATAACATTTTTTTAATACAATTTGTATCAATTAGGATTTTTTTTACAAAAAAAAAGAAAATCACAAACATTACCAGACACAGTTTTGTTTCAAGATTGAAGGAGAAAACGGGATATTTTTTGTTTAATAAGCGATTTATTATATGTATAAGTTTTCAAAATACATATAATGGGAAATTATCGGTGTAGGTCCCATCATCTTTTTCTTAGTTTTATTTTAAACTAGCGGCTTGGCCCAGCATTGCACGGGATAGATAGATAATTATAGAAAATCACATCATATTAATATCGTTTTGAGTTGAGTCAAAGACCTGTTTATTTATAATATCTCTGTACCGCATTTCATCCAAATCCATTCAGCCGTTCTGGTGCCATCTAGCAACAAACAGTTTAAATTTTTTTTTTTATTTTTCGACTGTCAAAATAGCAAACAATGACACTTAAGTTGAAGTTTATTTTGAAAAATCCATAGGTCAAGTATGAAATGATAACTGAAAAAGGAATTAAAGCCTAGAATAATTCTAGTAAAGTTCGTTACACTTTAAACTCATTTTATATTATTAGTTAATATCTGATGTTTTAATTTGTGTGCTCCAATAAATAAAATATTAAATTAAATCGAAACTAGAATCGAAAATTCTATTTCTTTTGCTCATGTTCCATTCTATTCTTATTTTAACAAAACAAAACACTTAACTGTGCCTTCATTACATGATTATCAAAAAATAATAATAAAACTCGACATCTAGATCTTATCTCATTAAACCTGCCAAATTAACAAACATTGCTGTTTAATATTTAGATATGTTTAAATATATTCCAATAACTACTTTTGTATGTCAAAGTGCTTAATCAAATTTCATCCTAATTCTTCGAAGTATTTATTTTACTCATTTTTTATTAGTTATTTTTATTCATTTTGTATACTATATGTATGTTAAAAAAAAATAATTAAACCTACCCATGCCTACCTACCTACGTTTCTTAATTATGGCGCGAATATTTGATATCAAATATCATCAATCTACTCCAAAACAAGCCATCCACATATAATGAATGACCATTATACCTTGTTATGACCACCATGATTGAGAGTGAGTATTAAAAATGAAAAAAAAAAAAAACGATATCAAAACCGGTCAAATTCAAATTAGATTAGACAAACCTACATATGTACGTATTCGTACATACTTCTTATCCCCTTTTTTCTTAGAAGATTAACACGATTAAGAGCAAACAAATATGTGTATCTTCAGTAAAAAAAAAGGAAAGATGAATTTGGTTTGGTCAATCAAGTCGGATCTTCCTTTCATCATCACAAGATGATCAGCAACAACAACAAAATTAACAAGATTACCATTATCGAAGTAATAATCATAAACATTCTACCTTTAGATACATATTGGTATCTGTATCTTGTATATCCAAACTATACCTACCACCGACAGAGAAATAGATAAAAGTTCTTTATAGAGAATTTTCATCGCCCATGTTTAGGTTATTCGAATTTGGATTTAGGTTTATATTTAACGGCTTATTTAGCTCATCTTATAAGTTCATAATTCATTAGATTGGGTGCATCTATTTTTCCCATGCACGCTTTCATTAGTTTCATAAAACCCACGACTCAAATTAAAAAAATACAACTTAATTTATAAATGTGTGTCTATACAGTGAGTTGCATCTCATTTTGTAGAGTTTTCTTTCAACACATTCTTTTTTTTTTAGATTGTTTGATTGAAGTTTGATCAAAAGGCTTGGGTATTATTTACGTTTCTTTTTGGGTTAAAACAAATTAGAACACTTTCGAAAAAGTCACTAGAAAATTTATTTATTTGGGTACAATTTCTCCAATTTCAAAATAAAATTAGGAAAACCCCAAACATAATATTTTTACCACACACAAACCCATTTTCAGGACCTTCAAACGTGTCTGTAAATTCTACCGACTCGACTGTATACAAATCAAAGTTTCTCCTGGGAACAGTGTATTCTGCAAACGGGGAGCAATTATCCGGGTTCAATGAATATTTAACTTGGAAATTTCTCCCCAACAACAACAATAACAACAACAACAACTTGACAAAAAAACCAATGTCCCCAAATTTGCTGCGTTTGTCTTTTCATCTCTCAAGAGCTATTTGGCAAAAGTAAAGTATCTCTATGGTTTCTGATGTATCTAATGGTTTGGTTCGTTGAGTTTTATAATATTCTTTATAAAGCCACCTACCTACCTACCTCTGTATAGTATATTCTCGTAGATAAAATGAAAATTCACACACACACACAAACACTGGCAAAATTTAAACCCTTTTACGGTACAAAGAATCCCCTCTATAATAATTCCGTATCATCATACCACAAAGGAAATGTCTATATTTTATAAAAGGGGGATGCTCTATAATAGTACGTAACGTACTCGTATATACAATATCGTATCTGTGGTTCGAGCGGGGGTGTTTAAAAGTAGGTAACCCCTCTTAGATACACTTCATTACCCAAGTTTAATGTTTTCATTTCGGTTGATTTTTGATATCTCTAACTGAGTTTTCAAAAAATAGAAATAGAAAAAGACCCGGCCGGGTCCGGGTTCGGGTGCAGGATAACTGGATAATTTCCTTGTACCTTCATACATATATATACAATTATATATATCTTTCCTGGTTCTCGTGGTGGTGAATTATCAAAAAAGAAAAGGTTCCTTTAATTTTGTAGCGACTACTGTCTGATGGATGTGTAAAATGTGTATACGCCTGTGAGTACTTATTTCGAGTTTAAACGAAAAATTTATTCATTTGTAAACCATCAACCCAACAACCGTTATACCAAAGACCACCCCTCAAAGAATTTAGCAACTAATATGCAGCCATCACCACACGCCACGCACTAATTCTCTAACAACGTTCTTATTTGTCTGATGGTTTGGTGTGGATGCGGAAGCTGCTGTACCAATTTTATAGTAATGGTGAGGACGAGGAGAGGATGCTGTATGGCATCAGGCATAGGGTTTATTGCATAATAATCATCCCTGTTTTGCATAATTATTGTTCGGCAGCATTTATACCATATAGCAAGTGAACGGTTATTTTGAGCAGTACTGCAGATAGATTATAGTATGGTATATGTAGGTATAGGAATTAAGCGACACACTTTCTATCTCCGCCTGGATGAATCTATTTATTTTAACACCCTCGTTCGACTTTTCAATATGTGCGGTTGATCATTTTGGTTTAAACCAAATTAAAATACCCTCTCTTTTAATAATAAAACACAGAATAATTCATTTAAGCCATAGCGCATCGTGTACTCGTATATATGGATTGTTTAGTAATTACTTTAAAAAAGATTTTAATATTAATTTTGAGGTGTTTGTTTTGGTTGTTTTTTAATTTAAGGATTTATCAAATAAAAAAAATTGAATTGAAAAACAAAACATTGAATTCATTAGAAGAAGAATTTGAATTTAGAAACGTACATCAGGGACACTGTCATTTTTATGGAAATAGATAATTCATAAAAGTTCTATCGCTTTTTTTGTATCTGTTTTTATTTTTCAAACTCTTACTTAAATATTTTTTTTAAATAAAGAAGTTTGTACCAAGTTAACATGAATTTATGTTCATCAATCTATTATTTAAATTTAAAAAAGGATTTAAATTAGGTATGCAATACAATTTATCTATAAAGTTCTTAAATATTCCTAGAACAAGGGGTGTTTTGAACTTAGAATCGTTCATTGGTAGCCTAAGTTAATCAACTGAAATTTTTAACTAAAAGTTTACTTTACCCTTTTTCAAATAAAAGTTGCAATTAATTTTAAAAGTTATGACTTTAAGTTAATTGACTCAAAGTCAACTTGACTGCAGAGACTTTGACATTTTAGAGACATTGGGCATTGGGCGTATTCATAATTCTTTCATAAGTTCTGATTTTACCTTTTGCTAAATTAAACTTCAGTTTATGTTATTCATATAATAATTAAACCCATTTTTAAACGACAACCAGGAATCTAAACACGACAGAGGGTATTTTTAAGCTACATACTTTTAACGCTATATAAAAAAATAAAATAAACACACGCGAGTGATTTAAATTCAAGTATTTTTAATAAATAAATAAAAAGTTTCGGGATTCCCCTGTTGTATCCAGAAGCTTCCATATTTTTTTGCATGTCCAGCCAAGCTGCTTTTTTAGCAGAAATCAAGCGAACATCATTTATATCTCCAAATGAATTTCGATGTCAGTTTATGTTTCGGCAGATCCTAAATGAAAAATGAAGTAAGCTCGAATATCCTTAAACCCCTTTCTAACTAAACTAAACAGAGATTCAAATTCTTTATGAATAGTACCAGCACTCTAGACTCCGGTTCAATTAGACTTAGGTTTAAGATATGACTATGAACATGCAACATTAAAGTTATGAAAGAATCAATAAAAAAATTGAGAAGCAAGAAAATGGTCATGTTAATATTTTTTTTAATTTGAGAAATTCCAAAAAAATTAAAAATTTGTACATACCCTTCTAAATGGAATCAACAATGTTTGGAAAAAGTATTTTGGCAATTTATAAATCGAACCTTTTTTTATAACTTTCTTTGTTATTGGGAAAAATGTTAAGAAAAAAATTACTTGGGAATGGTATAAACTTGAGCTTTGTTGATTAATGGTAACAAAAATTGGTCTAGTAAAAAAAGTTAAGGCATAATTTGGTAGAAAATCTACCTGGTAGAAAATTCCTTCAAGGACTGTCGACTTCTTGTCAAACATGAACATAACATAGCCTGCATTATTCTCTATTTGTCCGGGCTTTGAGGTGGCCATTCTAATGTGTTTTTAGAATTCGGTTATCATCTTGACTTTGTGACAAGGTACATTATCTTGTTGCTAAATGACTGTTAAATCAATCTGTCACCTAAAATTAAGGTCTAATTTATTTAAAATATGCCAAAATGTGTCAAGCATTGGGATTAGAAGCATTTCACAAAAAAATACCAAAAACCCAAAACAATCCTTAAGCCTCTATTTTTTACGAGTAGTTTAGTTGTTGACTTCGATGTAATTAAACCAAACTTTATGTACCATCCATTTTTAGTTTTTATATTGTAAAGATAAATTGCTTATAGAAATCAGATGACAAAATGTGATTCAGTGTATTCTTATATGACCTTAGCGTTATTTTGATAAATGATAAAGAATGCATTATGAAATGTCAGTGTCTAATAATTATTTTATAAAAACAAATATTTCGTGCATATTAAAATTTGTATAACTTATTCAAAAATGCAATAAACATGATGTTAATGAAGTGACTTGAGTTGTTTTTTAATATGTGATTACCCGCATTTAAAGTTTCCAGACTGCGTGTTTAAATATTTGCCATTCAAAACTTATAGAGTTTCCAATCAAAATATCAATATATTTTCTGTCACAATCAAAGTGTCGCCCGATTCATCAAGTGACAAAATATAAATTCCTGTCATTCCTCATATATAAAACCGACATCAATAGTCCCATGCGATTCCTTTATATTGCTTCCATAATTGATCTATCGTGACCAGTTCAGTGAATGACAAAAAAAAGAATACATATATAAATATTTCTATAAAAATAAAGTCAAAACATAAAATAACATACCAATGCACCCGCTCCTCTACTCGTACATATATCAGTACGTACCACTGCACCACCGCAATCCATAAAAGTGCCAATTAATCATTTAAAGCTCCCCTCAATACATTTAACCGGGTACCCACGTTTGAGTTTAAGTTGAGTACCTATATAATATTCATGGTCGTTTTGAATCGACTTAATAAAACCGCCACCGCCACCGCCGCCGTCTGTCTATATAGTATAAAGCCACACCATGCAATTGATATTAGTTAAACTATTTTTACTAAATCTAAATAAGGAATTAAAACCATCCAAACGGTTGTGTTTACACAAACAGCTTTACAATTTTTATTTTCCACAATAAAAATATTCATCATACACAAAATACTTAAATCTTTTTTTTTGAGTTTATTTTTTAATGCTAGAGAACGACGACGATTAAAAAAATAAAAATAAAAAAAAAAAATTACGTGCAAATTACTTTAACGCTCGTGGAATTATAATTGATTTATTGGCGCCTGGTTCGCTCGCATGCCACTGTTGGTGCTGTTGCTGCATGCAGTGCTGCAGCGGGCTCCTGGTTGCGTCTAGCTTTATAAAACAGCTGCAGCTGGGCGACATTTCTAGCGGCCGGCGAGCGGCTGCGGCATCGACAGACCATTTCTCATTGCGCGCATTAATTTACACCGTGACTTTTGTTTGCGGTACACCATTTGTCCATTTCGATTCGCACTTCGATTTCACTCACAAATTACGAATCGATGAATAAAAAAGTCACATTCACACGAAAGTCGCACCAAAGAAGAAATGTATATAAAGAAGTCTTCATATCAACCATCTAAATCTAGGTACGCAATATGCTGACAAATGTGGAACGAGTTCCACGGCAATTGAGACAACAAAAAAAAAGAAGAGACACGCATGTTGCGGACATCGACACCAAGCTGTCATTTCAAATTGTCAACGATTTCGATTTGATTCAATTATAATCCAAGTGACCAAGTGTTATTTTGAATTTTTAATTAAATATGCAATAAATGATCGAAAAGAAACTATCCTCGTATATTTGCACAAAAATATGGGCTCTAATTAAAACACAACTATTAAGATAAATTAATTTATTATTATTATGACATTTCTGCAAACTTGAATTAAACGTCAAACAATTAATGCAGGTGTTGGTCAATGCCTATTAATTAATGTACTGCATGTTGCAAAAAAAAATTATTGATTTTTTTTTTATTTAACTTAAGCAAAATAAATTAAACTATTTAAAGAGATTTCCATTGGTTAAATTAAATTTATCGATTTTTATTTTATTTTAGCTTTTTTGGAACAGTGATATATACACATAGTTCTGATATGTCAGTTTAGCTAAAGTGACGTTTAAATTATGTTCTTTATGCTCATACAGTACTTAAGTATTTTAAAAATCTAACAGCCATGCGTGATGTTAGAACTCAATTGGGACGGGACAAAGTTAGCCGGATCCACTAGTGTAAAATAAAATACGAATAGCTCTTAAAGTTATTTGATAAGATATATACAAAACTATATATATTTCGGACCAAAATTTGTTGAGGTTTATACCAATGTCATAGCCTTGTCGTGCGTCGGTCTTGTCAATATTTTCGAGATCCATATAGTTTTGACATACGAAATACCTTTCATATTAAATCTAATGCTCTAATTATACTATATTGTACTGCCATTTTTAAATTCCTTTCATCTTGATAAAATACACTTGAAAAAACAACGACTTTTTTAAAAGAAAAGAAAACTCAAAAATTTTCAGATTAAGGCAATTTTTTGAACCCAATAAAGCGAGTTTTTATGGGTATGGATTGACATTTGAAACGATAAAATTCAAAATTTCACTAGGTGCTCTAAGTCAGAGGAACATCAAGTCTCAGTTTTTATTGAAACACATCAACATCTTAAGTTTTTATTTTTCAGATCACATTTAGGAACAAGAATGTACTATATTTTTTGACGAAAACAGCAGACGTCTCATCAAGTTTCAATTTGTTTGCTCTTTATCTTCAGTTTTCAGTTCTAAATGTTTCAACTTCGCAATTATGCTCTGACTCTTCTCTGCTGCAACGTCATGCAGCCGTTGTTTTGTGCTTTTTGTCTGTATACCCATTTTCGATAAAACTTAAAGTTAAAATCCAACTTTCATTCAAATTCAAATTCAATTCGGTCCTTTTAAAATCAAAATACTTATTCCTCTTTAACTCCCTCCTCCACCCACTAAAACCAAATTGAAACCTCATAAATTATACGTTTTTAATGTCACCCATTTTTGACGTCGTGTCGGTCGTTGGAAAACAACCTGTCTCATTCCATCAACCAAACTGAAATAAAATCGCATAATTTATTAAATTATTTCAACCCCCTTTGTGTGTCGCCTCAATCTGCACCCCACCCCATCTACATCGATGTAGAAGTCATAAAGCTATAATCATAATCATAATCATAATCAATTCAGGTCCGCATACAACCACACGGATGCCGATTGTGATTTTAAGATGATTTAACTTTATAGTATTCTGTCCAGATTGGTCGTTCTATCTTTCGGATTGCAGTTGCAGTATTTTGCGAAATACTTAATCTCGGACTGAGACTTTTCTTTTCTATTATTTTCCTCCATTTTTCCACACACACACACATATACAAATGTACCGATACTTGATACCGAAATGAGGACATTTCATAGATGAAAAGAACAAACTACAAGATGTTTTCGTTGTCTCCTCTTCTGCATCTGCATCTGTATCTAAGAAAAAAAAGATTGTTTATTTGTTATTGAATTGCTCGCTGCAATTGATTGACAGTTTGCTCTTTTGTATTCCTCTTCATAAGATTTGCAGTCAGGCAAATTGCCCAGACCGGTGATCGTTGATGTGTTCCATTGTAATTGTGTAGATTCATAAGTTGAATTAAAGTTTGTTCCATGGTATACAGTACATCAGGCACTTGTAGCACTTGGGCATTTTAATATTAGCAACCAGGAAATGTGCATTTCGCTGATAATTAATAAAAATACAGATATTTTTTCTTTAATTAATTAAAAAAGATAATGAATTTGAACTGGAAGATTCTTTATTTTTTTTTTTTGTTTCTAGTTCTTCATCTTTATTAATATGCAAATGAACAATAATTATTATTATTTTTGAATTGAATGTATAGGAAGTTTTAACGAGTGTTGTTCGACAAGATTCAATTGTTTCGAGTTTTATTATCAATTTGAGTATAAAAGTTAGTTGTTGTTTACTTTAAAGTTGATGACACTTTAAGGCTGTGTTTTATGATTTATTGACATAATATTGATGTCATTTCTATTTATTTGATGTGGGTGGTGAACTTTATGAGAGTGTGTTTTTTAAAAAAATTAGAAAAACTGATAAGATGATGTTGAAAATAAGACAGTTAAGATTAAAATTGAAAACAACGAACTAAATCTAGATTTAGCTAATCAGGGTGTCTCAAAAGTCGTCCAAGGATTAATAAATTTGTTCCCGAAAAATCATAATCAATCGTTAATTCAATGAATTTCTGTCATCAAACAAAAACGCTTTTTTATAGGAATTGTTTAAAAAGTTGAATTTTAATAAATATTTTAAATTTGTAAAATTAAAAAAAGTCGCCTCAGTTACACTATTCATAACTCAAGAATGGCTTAACCGATTTGGCTTGGCACAGAGACAGTTTATAGTCTGGAATAGTCTAAAGGCTACTTTTTAACCCGGTAAAATGTAGTTTTTTAGGATTAAGCTTTGACCACATTTTACACAAAAATTGAAGCAATCTGTGGTTATTGTTTTACATTCAGCACAACGAAACAGATGGTTTCAACAACTATGGTTTCAACTTCGGTTGTCCTGCCACTCAATCCACTTTACACCGACAATAATAAGCAACGACAATATTTTTCCAAAGCTTGAGCTTCTGCATTAAATTGAGGCGAGACGGGCCCTCTAATATTTTGTATTTTAAAAACCGATGATACATTCAAATACTTAAAATTAAAAAATGTTTTCTTTTTTTTTCAAAATATTTAGGAGAACTAAAAATTTTTTTGGATATGGTTTAGGTCGATTCTTTCAAAAAAACTATTTTAAGGACATTTGGGTTCATTTAATTGATGACGATATATAATTAAAATTAAGTCAATTTTAATTTTTTTTCTATCCTAAATGTTTCACGACTTATGTATGTACTTCTACCGTTAATGCTTTTGAACTAATTCTAACAGCGATGAAGTTAGAATTTTTTACGACGAATTTACTACAAATTAATGACACTAAATCTAATGATTACATCCTTTAAATTTGTAAAAGCCGTAATACTTACTTGACAAGCATAAAATACATTTATGTTCACACATTTTCTTACTGCTTTTAAAGATTGATTCCTTTTTTAGTAAGAAAATAAGTTGATACTTCACGTCTTTAAACTTGATACTATCCTTAACTTTATCTTTCAAAAAAAAAGAAAAAAAAAAATAATAATATAAAAAAGACCCCATCGGACATTATTATAGTCACCTTTGATAAAAAGCAACCAACAAATTGGAATCGGATGTCCCAAATCGAATTTCAAAAAAAAAAAAAAGAAGATACTTTTATATTATGTCCGTGTGCTCACTATAATTCAATTTACATCCCGATATAACTTCACCCACCTAAAGGTATCTCAATATTTCCTTCCTTTCGTGAATGCCGATAATAAAGTTCCAAACATCTCAATCATTTTCCTATGCCCAACATGGGGCAACAAAACGATTAACATTTTTTTTTTATAACTCTCTCGTAGAAACCTTAGATAGGTACCATTATTACCATCAACCTAGAGGAAAAGATATTGTACCTATGACTACGAATAGATACTTCAGTAAAAAACAAAAAAAAAAATATATAGCACAATGCGGACTATGGAAAATTTAAATTCATAGACGAAACGAAAGTTAAGACGTTAGATGTATAGGCAAGGTAGTTAAATAACTTTTGACTCGTTGTTGAATATTTCCATATTCAATACAGCACACGGACCACGCGGTCATTCTGACCAAGGCAACTATTACCTGAAAATAAGGGCTCTTGAAAGATGAGGCGCTAGAAGCTCATAAGATACGAGTACGTACTCGAAAATGGAAATCAAGTAGGTAGGTACATCTTTTATCCACTTTAACAGTTTTGTGGAAATTGTTCGTCGTCGCTGCTTGTAAGCCTGTACAAGCCCGGTAGCAATAGACAAAAAAAAAAAAAAAAAAAAAACTTAAGTAGATGTTCTCCATCATCACACATCAACTTTTTAAGACTCCGGACTCGAGACATTATGGCGCGGCGCGAGATCCCAAACTACAAAGAACAACTCACGATATAAAGTGTCGAAATAATGAGCCCTTATCTATGTAAATTATATACAGTACTCAGGCGATAATTGGGCTCCAATGTGTTCGCCGAAGATGTGAGGGGGATGCGAGATGTAGTGTTGGTAACCTACTCAATTCCAATTCGGATTGTTCATCTTTCGCTCATCGTCATCCTTTCATCTTATCTCATCTTATTTCATTTCATTGCCAGGGGTAAATTCACTTTGAAAACTACTCACAACATCGAATCTTGGAAAGACAAAACAAAACAAAAATCAGAAAAAAATTGATTCAAAAAAAAAATTTATTCATGATCACGAAAAAGCTGAATTCAAGTGTTTTTATGTTGTTTTTTTTTTTTTTTTCGGCCGAAAAATTGTTCATCCAGGGAAAACAAAAACAAAACACATACACAAAACAAAAAGATACATAAATGAAATGAATCGTGAGAGTTTTCTCATCTCTCTTCGAACTATCACGTTTTTTTTTCTTGTATCTTCGTTTTTTGAATAATTTCAAGAAATTTTTCAAAACATTTTGTTTAATTCACTTGATTATGGTTGAACATAGTTTTTTCGTAGGCAAACTCATGTATGTATGTATGTAGATTTGTAGGAGAAAAAACTAATGGAAACAAATTGTTTTAAATGTTATAAAAACAAATCTACATTTTAAATGTCGTCGGAGTTTACAAAATGTTTATTTTTGTGTATACGAGATATTTGTATGATTTTATTTTGAAATAACATTTAAGAATTTAATGGAGAAAGCATGTTTTTTTTTTAAACTTGTTTCTAGTATTTTTTTTTTAACTAAAAGAAAAGGAAATGGAGATTAAATTGAACGAAAATAAATGAAACGGTACCTTGAATCGATTTTTTGTAGTTTATACTAAATTTTGTAGTAGGCGTTTTAAAAAATAGAAATTGTTAAATTTGTCTGTAAACTTGTTGGACACTTTTGACTATATTTCTTGTTTGTTTTGTAGATTTAAACACAATTTTAAAATATAAGAAAAAATGCAATATTTCTATGGCAATGTGTTGTTTGACAAATTTGCTACAAAACTTTTTCATAAAAATACTATTTACCTAAAGTTTTGGATTTTTGACTACAGTAAAATTTGATTTGCATTTCTGTCTGGCCTAGTGTGCAAAAAAAATTTAATTTTAAAACTTAATGAATTTTAGTTAAATTGTTACTAGAGGTCCCGTCAAACTTTGTCCCGCCCCAATTGAGTTCTAACACCACGTCTGGCTGTTAGACTGGTCGATATGTCACCAACCGATCAAAATTTTCATTACCATCGGAACTTAAAAAAACAAAGTTATTATGTCTGATGTAGAAAGATTCTCTCAATTGTATTGAGTTGAAATTCGTCTTTTCATTGGCTTTTTAAAACCAATAAATCTCAGGCATTGACAAACTGATGATAAAAGAGTTTAATAACTGTATATCCGTAACATTAACTTTGGAAAGACAAACAAATTTGACAACCAATCAAAAATATATTTTTTGCAAGTGGAACAAATTGTATGGGAAAATGAATTTGTCATTTTTACTGTCTTTCTCGCAATTTTGCCATACTTTCTCACTTTTTTTCACATAGACCTTCCCTGGACTATGACAAACATTCCAAAACTAAAATCAGCAAAATCGGCTAAGCCGTTCTTGAGTTTGAGTGAGACAAAAAAACTGAAATTGAATTATTTGAAATTGAATTCTTTAAAATCACTATTTTGTATATTTTTACCTCTTATACAAAACCAATTTTTTCATTTAGTAATTAATTTAACTTATAATAATTTTTCATTAATAAAATATTGGTATAAAATTTTTAAAATGTCGTCCAAGACCAAAAACAAACCCGAAACTATAAAATTAGAAAATCAATGAAGGTTGATAATTATTATTTCTGAAAGATATTGTATGAACTTTATTATTTATAATTTATATAATCCCGGGCTTAAAATTAAATACAATATTTAATAAAAATTGGCTCAGAATTTTTGGGATGATATTATAAAATTTCTTTGAGATGTCCTTTTTTATTTAAAAAAATTTAATTTGGGTTTTGCAAATCTTTTTACAGAAAAACATCACTTCTATTTTAATGAGTTTTTTTTATTATATTGAAAACTTATTGTTTATTAATGTTGCATAAATCATTTTATAAACAAGTAACTTTTAAAATACTCTAAATAAATTGACCACCCAATTTCTGGCATCCACACAAAAAATAATGTTCATGTCATGAAATCATTAATCGATGACAATCAAAACAAAATAAAAAAAAAATAAGCGCTTGTTGGCAATCGTATTAATATATTCGTATGATTTTCTGTCTTGTTGTCTCATATTTAGAGCATACAATTTATTACATACAATATCAACCCCTTTTTTGTCCCGTCATTATGCGTCTCGTCGGTATTTCGTTTGCACGCACCTACGACGAACGCGACGACCGACGTCATCAATTAATCTATCTATGACTTATTTGACGAATGTCTGCTGCGGATCGATTTAAAGTGAATTTGATAGATAGATTAGGTCTATAAGACAATCATGCAATAAATGAAATTTAAATATAAATTACAGTAGAGTTCTTTTATTTCGAATGGTCATTGAATAAATTAAGAAAAAAAATATCAAAACCAAATTTATGCACATTGATTTTAATCATATCTACTTACTAAAAATTAGTAAAAAAAATTTTGAAAAAGACAAGACATTTTGAAAACAACTATGAACATAATTTTTATATTTATTTTTAATGTGTTTTTTTTTTAATGCTATTCCTTTATTGCATTAAATCTTATTTTATTGTACATGTTTATTTTCATATTGTTTAATTAAAAAAAAATTGTTTAATTTATTTTCATATTGTTTAATTTAATTTTTTTTATGGTTGAGTTTCTTCTAATTCATATTATAATTTTTTTATTCTATGTAATTTCTTTGTATTTTATTTTACTTAGTTTTAATTAATATTTTTTTTTTTAATTTTAATTAATTTAATTTAATTTAATTTAATTTAATTTTATTATAATTAGTTGTATTTATTTTAAGAATCTTTTTTTGTCGCCAAGTTTTTTGTCATATCTTCCAATTTTATTTTGTGTTTTTTTTTCTGCATGTGTAACAATTTAGAATAGAGCGAATCTACTGTAAAAATAAAGTAAAGTGCCTCTCGATGGTTATGCTCTGCATGAATTTGTAAATATTAAAAATGGTTTCCTACGGTTTTATGGTTGCGTTAGTTTACTTCTTTTTTGTTGTTGTTTTCCTTTCAACTATTGCGGTACAAACTGCGTGGTATATGATAATAATTACAGGCGTGTTAATACTTAGGTAGGTTGATGGATTTTCTAAGAATTGTTTGTTCATGCCTGATGTTCATTGAGTGTGCATTAGATCCGTCTTATTATTTTATAGCTTCAGGCTTCTCAGAGACCTAGACTGATTTACGCAAAAAAAAATAGACATAAGGTGTATCTAAACATACCAAAGTGTTATGTTGGTACGATATGCGTTGTAATGTTGCCTTAAGCTCCATCTCTAGCTCAAGCTCCAGCTTCAACATCACATCGCACTCCTTGTTGAATTTTTGTTACGAATCTCATACGAATCACAATTGATCTCCATTAATAAAAATTCACCTGGAGATACAGCTATAGATCGATATTTATGTGTACATACTGAGGCACTCCCCTGTACAGATCGATGAAAATATTTATTTTTTGTTTTTTATCTTTTTTTGTAATATTATTATTTTTTTTTGTATGTTCCTTTGTCGCTTCAAACATACCTATACATACCTGCACTATTCAAGACTTGTCGATCAGCGAGACAGATCAACTGACTCGCATAATAATAGGTGTTTTTTTTTGTGTATGTGGTGTTTTTTTTTTCGTAATGTGACGGTTCTGGAAGAAGGTCACGTTGGCGTTGGTTACGTTAGCGGTATGCAATGCAACTCAGACAATTATTATTTACAAATGCTGACAATGATGTAGCAAAATGTCGAAGAAGAAAATCGTATGCTCTGAATGATTTATGAGTTACAATGACTTATAGACCCACATACGTTTTTTTTTTTGTAGTTTTATTAGACTAACTATGGTTATAATGGCGTCTGACATATTATATACGTTTGTTGGAAGGTGCAACACAAACCTAGTTCCTGGATGTTAACTTCCTTCATTAGAGAGACTTTGTATATTATGATTGAGTGGACTAAGATACTGGTGTAACTACTCGTTTGTAGGTTTTTTTTTTTTAAGATCGACGATCAATCTTAAAGATTCATGAGCATTTTTGACAGTTGGCAGTTCATTCACACAGATATACAAAATTTTACCACTATAATATGAAAATTATTATGAAATTAAGACTGGGAGCGAATTACTCGTAAAATGATGCTATTTCAAAATTAGTCGCATGGAAAGAGTCCACTATCTGAGATATCCTCAATCCTCATATTTTAATTCTTAAGTTTTTGTAAGTTCCTAACGTATTAACAAAAAAATGTGATTCTTAAAAAATGTTGAATTATTCTTAAAATCCATAAAAAAATTAAATATCTCAAATTTTACGACTTAAGGTTAACTGCATGCTCAACCTCAAGAGCCATTTGGTTTTATAAGTGTTTCTAGCCCAAAATAAAAAATTCGGTCATATAATTTTCCATCATAGTCATAAAAACCTAAATATATACATACATACATATAAAAAAAAGGAAACAAACAAAAATCAGCGGTAATAAAAAAAAATAAAAATAAAGAAACATGTCATATTTAATTCATGTCCTGTCTTTCCCATGATGTCCTTTTCTTCCTAATGGATTACAAAACTCTCCCAAAAAAATATAATAGATACTAGATACGTATTGTAGATATAAAATAATATCTAGGCATAAGGCAAACAGAATAAAAATATGATTGTGCATTGCATCTAGAAAATTAATGGGGTGCGACGTGATGGAACTGCATATTATATATGGGTAATTCTTTTACAAACCGAACACTTTTTGACCGACACATCTCCGATTTGGCTGAAATTTTATTTGTGGATACTTTATCGAAAAATAAAAGATACGTGTCCAAGGATTTTTTTATATTTCACTTATTTTCGAAAATACAGGTGTTCGAAAATTTGAAAAAAGTGAGTTTTTGGGCTTGGAGACTCATTTTTAAGAATTTATAACTCTGGTTCTAGTTAGGCTACATACTTGTTTTTTCTTTCGTTTGAAAGCTAAAAAATTGAAATTTAAGAAAAAAAATATTTTTAATAAAAGTTATTAACAAAGTCATATTGTTATTAACAATTTAATTATATAAATCAATTTTAAACAATTGCCCCCACCTCGTATCAAGTTTTTTATATTTTTTTTGTATTCTCCTTAAAATTTTACTTAAAAAAAAAGTTTTCAAAATATGGTATCTTTATTATTACTATTGTTAAAAAATCAATTTGTTTAACCCCATTAGCAAAACAGAACATTTTTCGTAAATGAAAAGAAATCATTAAATCCACACGAGTATGATAACTGGGCGCCAAGATATGTTAACGGTTTTTTGTAAAAGGATCAAAAACAAGTATTTTTTATCATAGAAGGGGGTCTATCTCCCCCCGTTGAGGCGGTAGGAGCAATTTAAAATGAAAATACTTTGAACGGAAAATAAATTGTTTAAAAATAACGGTAACGCCTACAACTATATATTATACATATTTTTTAAGCCAACACTCTAATCTATCAGCCTGTTTTTAAGTCAAGTGCGAAAAGATCATAGTTCTCCAAAAAAATAATTGTAAAGCCAAAATTTTCTCAAAAAAAGCGTGAAAAAAAATTGATGTGTGTTTTTTCAAAAGATGAATCTATACTCATTTTTTACTAAGAACGAGTTGCTCTAGTTTATTCCTAATCAAAAACTTAAAATAATATGAATTTTTGTCTAATAGTTTTCGAGAAAATTGAAGAAAAAAAGAATAAAAATCTTATAAAGAGCAATTTTAATAATTTTCAATTTTCTCGAAAACTATTAGACAAAAATTCATATTATTTTTAGTTTTTGATTAGGAATTAACTAGAGCAACTCGTTCTTAGTAAAAAATGAGTATAGATTCATCTTTTGAAAAAACACACATCAATTTTTTTTCACGCTTTTTTTGAGAAAATTTTGGCTTTACAATTATTTTTTTGGAGAACTATGATCTTTTCGCACTTGACTTAAAAACAGGCTGATAGATTAGAGTGTTGGCTTAAAAAATATGTATAATATATAGTTGTAGGCGTTACCGTTATTTTTAAACAATTTATTTTCCGTTCAAAGTATTTTCATTTTAAATTGCTCCTACCGCCTCAACGGGGGGAGATAGACCCCCTTCTATGATAAAAAATACTTGTTTTTGATCCTTTTACAAAAAACCGTTAACATATCTTGGCGCCCAGTTATCATACTCGTGTGGATTTAATGATTTCTTTTCATTTACGAAAAATGTTCTGTTTTGCTAATGGGGTTAAACAAATTGATTTTTTAACAATAGTAATAATAAAGATACCATATTTTGAAAACTTTTTTTTTAAGTAAAATTTTAAGGAGAATACAAAAAAAATATAAAAAACTTGATACGAGGTGGGGGCAATTGTTTAAAATTGATTTATATAATTAAATTGTTAATAACAATATGACTTTGTTAATAACTTTTATTAAAAATATTTTTTTTCTTAAATTTCAATTCTTTAGCTTTCAAACGAAAGAAAAAACAAGTATGTAGCCTAACTAGAACCAGAGTTATAAATTCTTAAAAATGAGTCTCCAAGCCCAAAAACTCACTTTTTTCAAATTTTCGAACACCTGTATTTTCGAAAATAAGTGAAATATAAAAAAATCCTTGGACACGTATCTTTTATTTTTCGATAAAGTATCCACAAATAAAATTTCAGCCAAATCGGAGATGTGTCAGTCAAAAAGTGTTCGGTTTGTAAAAGAATTACCCATATACGAGTATACCCACACAACCAAAGACACCAGACCTATAAAAATATTATATCTAAGGCCTATACAGACACAATATGGACTTCTTATATAGAGGAAAAGCCATGAAAATCCTTTTTGTAATTTTCTTTTTGACCCTAACAAACAGATATGAAAAATATGAACAAAAAAAAAAAATCTTTTAGATGGACTTTCCCCTTTGTGAAAAAAAAGGAAACAGAGAAAGTTATTGTAATTATTATTTTGGGTATTTCACTTTTCTCATTTTTTTTGTTGTCTACGTTTTTTTTTATTTTTTATTATTGTAGTTAAATCCTCCAAGGGCGTATGTCAGCTATTAGGTTGAGAGTGCAACGGAAAATGGGTATCAGAGCGGATTTGTTTTTGTGTCAAAAGATGAGAAATGACATTTAGGGCGCATATTTTCGCTTAATATTTTTTTTATTCACGATAAGAATGTCAATTTTGTATTATTCCTAAATTCTTTAAGGTTACCAGCGCAAGCATTTATTACTAGCTGACCCTACAGACGTTGTCTACTCTTGCGATGAGTTTAGTTTTGTCAGCAATAGTTAAGTGTCTTCAGATAGATGTGAAATATTTACTTGCACTCAAGTTCTTGGAAGAAAAGGAGAAGCACAAAAAATGTATAAACTTTATCGTTTGCGCCTTTTGGTCTTCGGCGAACTAGGGCATCCTTAAAAATGGACTTTAGCGCCTAATTTTTTCACTAGAGATAACCGCGTTCAATTTTTATCAAAATGCATTAGCTTTGGATTAGATTTCGTACAGATAATAATTTTAGGATCTTCCGTAATCGCCCATATTTATGAATCTCGTAAATCCGCTCCTGACCGTGTCCAATTGGGACATTTAAGGTTTTTATATTATCGCTGATTCAGTGTCTGTCCATTCATCTACTATATATCCTAGGAGAACCCTCTTTTAAGTGATGATGTGCATTTTTGGGTTGTCATTTATTTTTTTAATAGGGAAATCCCTTCTCTTGACATTGATAGTCATATGAGTGTAAGCACACTAAACCTACTCACGAACTCTTGTGACGTATATATTTTTAAGGTTAAGTTTAATTGATTTAGGGTGTTCGTATAGGTACACATTAAAAATCCTAAAATGCACCCATGCGATGATTTTATGTAAGGGTATATTATATTGTAATTGTTTTTTTTTTTTTTTTTTTTATTTAAGAGAAGGAAAAAAAACTATACAAATTAAATTCGATTGATCATGGGGATTATGTGGTTTCCTCACGATATGTATACATATACATGTGTGTATAGAACTCGCTTGATGACTGAGACTGGCACGGGAGGGAGATGATTATGTATGCCAGTCAGTGTGATAGACAGATAGACTTTGATCAAATCATTCGGGGAAGTGTGAAAATAAAAAAATAAAAAAAAATAAAGGAAGGGAATTGAGAGGAAGCGTAAAAAAATGTCACGCTTCGTGACAGGATGCGTTATATGTCGGCTTACAATATAGTTAATGGATACAAATAATATGTTTGCTATTAAAAATTGAAATTCACAAAAAAAAAAAAAAAAAAAAATGAAATAAGACAGAAGTAACTTTTTAGGGGACACTTTAGCCTCAAAATAGGGAAAAAATACGGAATTCTAAATTCCATTTCAATATCAAATGAAATCATTTCTAATTAAAAGTATGTTTTGATTTATGTATGTTGTCTTTCTGAAATTGAGTTTGTTAATTATTTTTTAGCTTGTTAACATTTTGGGTATGGCTTTTTTTTGCTTTTCATCTGCTTTTGATTTTGAGTATTGCGTCATGTTACTGGAATTTGAATTTTTATATGAATCGGAAAAGTGTTGTTTTTTTTACGTACGTCAAGTTAGCACTACACTTTTCGAAATTAAAAAAACTAAGTATACAGTTAATTGTAGTGTTTTTGTTGTAAATTAGTTGTGGAAAAAAAAAATTTGTAGCTCGACGATTTTAAAAAATACGGGTATGTAGTGCTAGGTTGATATCAAGTTAGCACTACACTTTCTGAATTTCACAAATCTAAGTATGCAGTTAATTAAAGCTATTTTGTTGTAAATTTGTTGTGAAAAAATAAAAATTCCAAAAAAAATTTTACCCGTTTTTTTTAAATTTTTTTTGTAGGGGTATGTAGTGCTAACTTGACGCTATGAGTCCAGGCATAAAAATTAAGATATTCCAAAATTTTAAAACGCAATTAATTGTAGCTTTCACTTCTAAAATTAGTTGTGAAAAGAAAAAAATTCCAAAAAATTTTGTTGCCGTGATTTTTTTAAAAAAAGGGGGTATGTAGTGCTAACTTGACACTATGAGTCCAGGCATAAAAATTAAGATATTCCAAAATTTTAAAACGCAATTAATTGTAGCTTTCACTTCTAAAATTAGTTGTGAAAAGAAAAAAATTCCAAAAAATTTTGTTGCCGTGATTTTTTTAAAAAAGGGGGTATGTAGTGCTAACTTGACGCTATGAGTCCAGACATAAAAATTACGATATTCCAAAATTTTAAAACGCAATTAATTGTAGCTTTCACTTCTAAAATTAGTTGTGAAAAGAAAAAAATTCCAAAAAATTTTGTTGCCGTGATTTTTTTAAAAAAAAGGGGGTATGTAGTGCTAACTTGACGCTATGAGTCCAGGCATAAAAATTACGATATTCCAGAATTTTAAAACGCAATTAATTGTAGCTTTCACTTCTAAAATTAGTTGTGAAAAGAAAAAAATTCCAAAAATTGGAATATCGTAATTTTTATGTCTGGACTCATAGCGTCAAGTTAGCACTACATACCCCCTTTTTTTTAAAAAAATCACGGCAACAAAATTTTTTGGAATTTTTTTCTTTTCACAACTAATTTTAGAAGTGAAAGCTACAATTAATTGCGTTTTAAAATGTTGGAATATCGTAATTTTTATGTCTGGACTCATAGCGTCAAGTTAGCACTACATACCCCCTTTTTTTAAAAAAATCACGGCAACAAAATTTTTTGGAATTTTTTTCTTTTCACAACTAATTTTAGAAGTGAAAGCTACAATTAATTGCGTTTTAAAATTTTGGAATATCGTAATTTTTATGTCTGGACTCATAGCGTCAAGTTAGCACTACATACCCCCTTTTTTTAAAAAAATCACGGCAACAAAATTTTTTGGAATTTTTTTCTTTTCACAACTAATTTTAGAAGTGAAAGCTACAATTAATTGCGTTTTAAAATTTTGGAATATCGTAATTTTTATGTCTGGACTCATAGCGTCAAGTTAGCACTACATACCCCCTTTTTTTAAAAAAATCACGGCAACAAAATTTTTTGGAATTTTTTTCTTTTCACAACTAATTTTAGAAGTGAAAGCTACAATTAATTGCGTTTTAAAATTTTGGAATATCTTAATTTTTATGCCTGGACTCATAGTGTCAAGTTAGCACTACATACCCCCTTTTTTTAAAAAAATCACGGCAACAAAATTTTTTGGAATTTTTTTCTTTTCACAACTAATTTTAGAAGTGAAAGCTACAATTAATTGCGTTTTAAAATGTTGGAATATCGTAATTTTTATGTCTGGACTCATAGCGTCAAGTTAGCACTACATACCCCCTTTTTTTAAAAAAATCACGGCAACAAAATTTTTTGGAATTTTTTTCTTTTCACAACTAATTTTAGAAGTGAAAGCTACAATTAATTGCGTTTTAAAATTTTGGAATATCGTAATTTTTATGTCTGGACTCATAGCGTCAAGTTAGCACTACATACCCCCTTTTTTTTAAAAAAATCACGGCAACAAAATTTTTTGGAATTTTTTTCTTTTCACAACTAATTTTAGAAGTGAAAGCTACAATTAATTGCGTTTTAAAATTTTGGAATATCGTAATTTTTATGTCTGGACTCATAGCGTCAAGTTAGCACTACATACCCCCTTTTTTTAAAAAAATCACGGCAACAAAATTTTTTGGAATTTTTTTCTTTTCACAACTAATTTTAGAAGTGAAAGCTACAATTAATTGCGTTTTAAAATTTTGGAATATCGTAATTTTTATGTCTGGACTCATAGCGTCAAGTTAGCACTACATACCCCCTTTTTTTAAAAAAATCACGGCAACAAAATTTTTTGGAATTTTTTTCTTTTCACAACTAATTTTAGAAGTGAAAGCTACAATTAATTGCGTTTTAAAATTTTGGAATATCTTAATTTTTATGCCTGGACTCATAGTGTCAAGTTAGCACTACATACCCCCTTTTTTTAAAAAAATCACGGCAACAAAATTTTTTGGAATTTTTTTCTTTTCACAACTAATTTTAGAAGTGAAAGCTACAATTAATTGCGTTTTAAAATTTTGGAATATCTTAATTTTTATGCCTGGACTCATAGCGTCAAGTTAGCACTACATACCCCTACAAAAAAAATTTAAAAAAAACGGGTAAAATTTTTTTTGGAATTTTTATTTTTTCACAACAAATTTACAACAAAATAGCTTTAATTAACTGCATACTTAGATTTGTGAGATTCAGAAAGTGTAGTGCTAACTTGATATCAACCTAGCACTACATACCCGTATTTTTTAAAATCGTCGAGCTACAAATTTTTTTTTTCCACAAGTAATTTACAACAAAAACACTACAATTAACTGTATACTTAGTTTTTTTAATTTCGAAAAGTGTAGTGCTAACTTGACGTACAGTTTTGTTTACGGTTCCTTTCGTAAATAAAAAAAATAATATATATTGTATTCTCTTGTGAGAATACCACCATTAAATAAAACACTAGTGATTGTTTTAATAATATAAATTTATTAAGAGCTTCAGATCCCTTACCACTGGTGGGGGGAAATCTTCAGCTATACGTTGGAATTACTAATTAGAACTGATCTTTCAAGTGATCGAAGAAACCCTTTTATACTTTATATTTGTCTACTCAGCAATATGATTGAAGATCATATGCTGCTCTTTGTTTAATAAAATTGCTGATATGCAGTTTATGTTTATAATATCGGATTTCATCATTCGCTATGAGATGAAATCATAAATTATGAATTATTGTGTAAGCATTACATTTGGTAAGTTTATGTTTATAATATCGGATATTGTCAATGAAATTATGAATCATTGTGTGAGCTACATTTGGTATATGGAAAGATACTTTGTATCTTTCTTCATTATCATAGGGTGTTTAATATTATTATAAAATTATGTGAGGGTGTTCTGATAATGTAACCCCTCCCTCCTTAAGTTTGATGCTCTCCTGAGTATCTATAATTCTATTTTCAATTTTAATTTTTTGGGTTTCTTTACGCTTACAATATAATAATAATATTGCAATTACAACAATTATGATTGTTATACTTGTATATGATATAATATGTTTTACATTGTTCTGATATTTTAATTCTTGTAATTCTTTTAAATTTTTGATTTGATTTATATGTATATTTTCTAAAGTAACATTTATTTTTGTGAAGTTTTAGTGTATTATATAATGGAATTACAATATTTTGCTTGAAAGTTTCTTTTTGATTTGAATACAAAGTTGCATTTATTTTGATATTGCAATCTTTAAAATGTATTAGGTTATTTTTAGTAATTTTATATTCAATATTATTACAATAGTCATTTAGACTTGTTTCTACTAAATTTTTTGTTAATATAAGGCCATCTTCTATTTCTATTAATTCTTGATCTTTATTAGATCTAATCTTACAATTTTCGTATTTTGTTTCATATAAATTTTGTATACATATTGGACTTTTTCTTAAATGTTTAACATATTTAATTGCATTATTTTCATACAATGTTTTGTTATAAATTATATAATTATACTTTGATATTTCGATTTCTAGTCCTTGTTCATTTGGAACAGGTAAAATAATTATGGTTTCATATTTATATGTAAATACTGGTATTTTTAAAATAAAAACTAAATTGTTATTTCTAGTTACTAAACTACTTTCTATATGTTCTAGTTTTTGTACGGATATATTAAATCTTTTATTTTCTTCTTTTGTAAGAATATTTCTTCCTAGAATTCCTAATCTTGAAAAGACTATATTGTCTTGTAATTTCTCAACTTCATTGTTTAACAACATTATATCGGTATTTATTTGTAAAGATAATATACTTTTAGCTAAATTTTCTTGTTTTACTTCTGTTGAATTAATGAAATTTCTAAGCACGTATTGATGTTTGTTTATTCTGTCTGCCATAGTTTCTAATTCTGTTTGGAATTGTGTATTAATCCCTATCTGTTTGTTTAATTCTGTTATAGCATTTTTATTGTTTTCTTCTATTATTTTCAAATGATTCTCAATTTCTAATCTTTCATCATTATCCATAACTCCAAAAAGAAAATGGAGTGCACTACCTCCTATGTTTATTATTCCTCTCTTTTGTCTAGAATAAGGAAGTATACTATGTAATTTTGATTTTGTATCTCCTAATGCTTCTGTCATTAGTCTTTTTAATCTTAAGTCATTAAAATTATTATAGCCTGTTTCTATAGAAAATTCAATTTGTTTAATTATTTCGTTATAAGTTTCTAAATTAATAATGTGAAGTATTTTGTCATATCTTTCAATCAATTCAATTGGCTCTTGTTTGATTATAATATATCCTGCTTGGTTACGAATTTCTTGTAATAAGAACTCTGATTTTACCATGGTTATGATGAAGAATAAATAAATATTTATGGCTTTCATATTGCCTGTAAAGAGATTAAATTATTTATCGCTATTTTGATATTTATATTTTCTTTTGAAAAAGCTTTTATGTATTTTTTTCTGATTAGCATAATATTTGTTATTTATTTTTTCTACTTTTGTTTTCTTATATTTTGCAGCTATCTTCTTTGCTGTTCTAACTACGTCTGCTTTTACGTATAAATCTTTATTTAAATCTGGTTCAACAAAATCTATTTTATTTTTATTTCTTTTATTAATATTATCTTCTTTAACTTTATGAATCTTTCGTCCTATTTCTTCTAACTCTTCTACCTTAATTTTGTTTTGAATAAAATCTATAGGCTTTCTTAATGTCGTTGAATGGATTGTACAGTTATATATACTAACTGCTTTTATTACTTTCTCTTTTAAATTTAATACGTTCTTTTTCTTTTCTTGTACATTGTATATTCTTATATGTTCATTGAGTGTACCATGCACTCTTTCTACATCTGAGTTTCCTGTCTTATGATTTGGAGTTACAAGTTTTATCTTAATTCCTTCTTCGTTACAATATTCTTTAAATGCTAGGCTATTAAATTCATTGTCGCATACGATTTCTTCAGGTTTGCCTAGTATAGAGTTTCTAAGTTTAAGTTGCTCAATTATTTTGTGAGCGTTTCTACTAGCTATGGGAAAAGCTGTCAAATGTTTAGTAAATTTGTCAATAATTGTCAAAAAGTAAATATCTTTACTTGGAATATATATATCCATGTGTATAAGCTCATTTGGCTTAAGTGTAGTTTTACTTATTTCAAATTTTATTTTCTCTGGATTTCTATCATGTTTCGCTGTTTGACATACAGTACAATTGTTTATGTATCTTCTTATTAATTCCCTTAATTTTGGAAAATAGAATTCATTTTTAATTTCAAGATATGTTTCTTGTATTCCTCGGTGATTATATTGTTCATGAATCTTTTCAATGAGATTCAACGCATCATTTGTATTACTTAAATCTTTTAAAAGCGTAATGCATCTTAGTAATATCAGTTTACTTTGATTGCTGTAAAGCTCAACATATTTTTCCTGAATTTTGCAAAATAAATTATCACTTGGACAATATAATGCCACTTTTCCGTGATCGGGTAAAAATTCCCTTAATGCTTCAGTAAAATAATCGCCTACATCTTTTGATTTAATAGTTAGTCTTCTTACACCTTGGTATATACATTTTATATTTTTATTTTCATCTTCTGACTCTATAACTTCTATTTGATGCTTAAACATATTTGTAGGTAATTCTGAAATTCCTATATGATCATTTCTTTCTTCTATACCACTATGATTTGTGGCTAACGATGTATCTTCATTTGCATTGATTGCATTGATTTCAAGTCGACTAAGGTAATCTGCTACACGATTTTCTTTTCCTTTTAAATATTCGATATCAAAGTCATATTCATTTAAACTTATTTTCCATTTTTGGAGTTTTGAATTTGGTTCTTTTAGGTTACTTAACCAAATTAAAGGTCTGTGATCGGTTCGTATTTTAAATTTGCGACCGTAGAGATATGATCGAAAATATTTTACTGACCATACAATACTTAATAATTCCTTCTCAATAGTGCTATATCTACGTTCATGTTCGTTAAGGGTTCGAGATGCATAGCATAATGGATGATTTGATTGTGAAAGGACAGACCCAATTGCATAATTTGATGCATCTGTTGTTAACACGAATTCTTTAGTGTAATCAGGATATTTTAAAACAGGGTCACTAGATATGAGTAATTTCAGTTCTTCAAAAGCCGTAATATATTCTGGGTCTTTAATATTTATCTTTGTTCCCTTTTTCAGGTATTTTGTCATAGGCACTGCTATCTTTGAATAATCTCTTATAAATTTCCTATAATAACCTGTTAGTCCTAAAAACGATTTTATTTGTTTAGTTGTGCATGGAATGGGTATTTTTTCGATAGCTTTTATTTTATCTAGATTTGGCTTTATTCCATTTGTAGTAATAACATGACCTAAGTATTCTGTTTCTTTGCTAAAAAATTTGCATTTATCTATTTGTATTTTTAAATTATTTTCCTTGAGTTTCTGAAATACTTTATTTATTGAAGAAATATGTTCTTCTAATGATGTGCTAAATATAAGGATGTCGTCTAAATAGACAACACATATTTTTCCTACAAGTCCTTCTAATACGTGATTTATCATTCGCTGAAAAGTAGCGGGGGCATTTTTTAATCCGAATGGCATCCGATTAAATTCGTAATGATTATTAGCTGTTGAAAAAGCAGTTTTATGCCTGTCTTCAGGGTTCACCAATATCTGATGAAAGCCTTTCGCTAAGTCAAGAGTAGTAAAATATTGGGCTCTCCCCAATTTACTGAATATTTCGTCAATATTTGGAATAGGAAACTTGTCTTCCACGGTTATTTCGTTAAGTTTTCTATAATCTATGACAATACGCCATTTCTTGATTCCTGAACTATCTATCTTTTTGGGTACAACCCAGATAGGTGCATTATATGGGCTACTACTTTCTTTTATTATACCTTGATCTAACATTTCAATTATTTGGTTTTCTACTTCATTTTTGTGTATTTCTGGGTATCTATACAATCGTGTATATATTGGTTTATTATTTTTCGTTTCAATTTTATGAGTAACTTCTTTAACATTAGTTAAAATATCTCCTTCTTTATAAAATAATTTCTTATTATTCTTGAGTATTTGAATTAGTGCTTTCTTTTCTTCCGCGTTCATATAAGGTTTAATTAATTTATTTATTAAATTTTCATTTTCATCAATTCTACATAAGTTTATTTGTGTATTTGATAACTCTAGAATATAATTTTCTAGAGGATAATCATCCTTGGGTTTTGATAGTAATGGTATTTCTATATTATTAATTTTCACAGTATGAGTATAGTATGATAATTCGGCTTGTAATGGTATAAGTATATTGTTTCCTAAAATTCCGTCGAATGTACTATTCGTAATTGGAGTAATTAAAAATTCCATGGTCGATTCTTTTTTATTAAATTCACTTGGTAATGGCAAAATTATTTTTGTACGTATTAAATTTTCTCTAAATAGTGTTTTAATGGTATGTGGTTTATCTAGTTTAGTTTCAAAATGTTTTGGAAATATATTTTCTTTCAAAATAGAAGTTGCAGCTCCTGTGTCTACTAATAATTTAAGCTTTTTATTTAAAATATGGACATCTATGCAGGGTAATGGTCTGCTGAGGCATGTATTTGAAAATTTGATGTATTTTGGGTTAAATGATCCACTTCCATTGGTTCTGGAATATTTCTTTGCCTAACAAATGTATTATGATTTTGATTGGAAAAATTACCACTTCTGTTCGGTTGCCTATAATACTGTTCGTTTTGATTTTGGTTATTATTTCTATTTAAGTGTTTACTATTGTTGTTAAAATTTCTCTTGTTATTATTCCTATAATTAAAATTTTTGAAATCATTTTTGTAATTTCTATCGTTTCTATAGTTTGGATTAAAATTATTAGGTTTATAATTATTATTAAAATTATTATTGTTATTCAAATTATTTTTGTACTCATTATTTTTAATGTTTCTATCGTTCCTATTATGAATATCTTCTTTTGTCCAATGACAAGATTCTAATTTATAGAATGCTTCGCTAAGGGTTGTTATGTTATGATTGATTATTATTGAACTTGCGTTCGGGGGTATTCTTTCACAAAATTTAGATAATAATGACGCTTCATTATTGAAAGGATTGTATTCTTCCGGTTTATTTTCAGATAAATAATATTTATTATTTAGTCTACAGAGGATTTCTGAGAATGTATTATATAGTTGAGAAATGTTTTTTGAATAAACTTTATCTGCTAGTTCTTTTAATTTTAGAAAAGATTCTTTCTCACCAAAATTCTTTACTAGAATATTTTTTATGTCTTGCCAATTATTAGGGTCGCCACTCCTTAATACTACCTCTAGGGCGAAATCTGTTATTTTTGATTTTATTTCACTCACTATAAATTCTTGTGAACCTTCGTTATACAAACTACATGAATTTATTACAAATTCTGCTTTTTTAATAAATATAATTAAATTACAATTCCTCCCATTATAGGTTGGTAATTTTTTTAATAATTTTAGGGGGTCAAGGTTGATTGAAGCCATTTTTACCTGATTTTCTAATCTTAATACTGGTTCACTGTTTTGTTGATCTGCTGCTACTGGATCTGTTGATTTGATTTCCTTTTCGTCGGGTTTTAATGCTGGTGGAATCCTATATGGATTATATTTCCTCATTTAATTATTCGATCTCGTTGGGGCTTTCGTCTTGGATTATTCTGCCTCGTAAAGTTGTTTCCTTCTCAATTTTTGTTGAATTGATTTGAGGTGTTCTTGGAAATCAGCTGTTTCCTCGTCGTCTATCCAGCTTTGAGAGTTGATCTCTCTGTTTGCTTCCTCTAATTGCGGGGCCTCTGTTCCCTTTTGGAGATATATTGCTTCTAGTTGCATTCAATATATTATATTCTTTTTTTTTCTTCCAGTCCAACATTCCCTCTATGAGATTTCGTGAAATTGTCCTTCGCGGATCTGTATTCACTATGTTTTTCACTGAATATTATTAATTTATTGTCCTATACCTTTTTTTTTTTTTTTTTTTTTTTTTTTTTTTTTTTTTTTTTTTTTTGGTTATATCACTTAACCGGTATTTAACTATTTCAATTAGTACGGACGATTATTTTTTTTTAAATCCCGAATAAAACTTTAATAAGTACGATTCATTGATCTTTCGAGATCCTACCGACTGCGCCAGTTTTGTTTACGGTTCCTTTCGTAAATAAAAAAAATAATATATATTGTATTCTCTTGTGAGAATACCACCATTAAATAAAACACTAGTGATTGTTTTAATAATATAAATTTATTAAGAGCTTCAGATCCCTTACCACTGGTGGGGGGAAATCTTCAGCTATACGTTGGAATTACTAATTAGAACTGATCTTTCAAGTGATCGAAGAAACCCTTTTATACTTTATATTTGTCTACTCAGCAATATGATTGAAGATCATATGCTGCTCTTTGTTTAATAAAATTGCTGATATGCAGTTTATGTTTATAATATCGGATTTCATCATTCGCTATGAGATGAAATCATAAATTATGAATTATTGTGTAAGCATTACATTTGGTAAGTTTATGTTTATAATATCGGATATTGTCAATGAAATTATGAATCATTGTGTGAGCTACATTTGGTATATGGAAAGATACTTTGTATCTTTCTTCATTATCATAGGGTGTTTAATATTATTATAAAATTATGTGAGGGTGTTCTGATAATGTAACCGTACGTGTTTTTTTTAAACAAATTTCTAGTATTAAGATCAATTGAAAAAGTTGTTTTCTATTTTGTTAAAATCTAGTGCAATCGGATTTTTTTTTATAATTGTCAGAATGTCAGAATCAAGGAAGTAATAATGTTATATCGACTGTAATGTGGCTTAAAATGATTGTTTTTAACTTTTTATTACCTAAATCATAATGGTTTAATATGGCAGATCCAAGTTTCGTTGGTCGTATGGACCAAAGGTCGACCACAGCAACATCCTCCAATTCGTGCTCGAAAAAGTCATTAATGACTAAAACATTTTTTCCGGCTTCATTTTTAAGGAAATGTGGATCAATGAATTTTTTGTGTAAAGGTGTGGATTATGATCACTCCAAAACCGACAATTTTGATCATTAAGGTTCCCACTCAACCAAAAAAGAGTTTCATCGCTGCACAAAATCTTCTTGTGAAAATTGGGATCGGTGGGCATCTCGTCTTGGGTGCATTCACTGAACGTGCGACCGATATGGTCGTTCGGCTTCAATTCTTGTACAAGTTGGATTTTTTAAGCCCGCAAAACAAGATCAGTAAAATTGTCCATAAAGTGAATGGGTACAGCTGCAATTATTGCTCACGATGGCGGATGGACTCATTCAAGTCTTCTTCGACACTCTGCTCCCCACTCAGCAATATCGTCTTCGGTGCTTACTGAACGTGGTGTCTATCAGGATGCGCTAGGCCTTATCCGCTAGAGTAAAAGTAGTGCGAAACCTATCCACTGTTCCTTTTACAAACTTTTATCATAAGTAAGTACATTCATTATGAAACGGCAAACCAAACTGAACATAAGTCCAGTGACAGCTGTCAAAAAGACCAACTTCAAAAAAGCATTGCCAGATTGAAAACCATACGTCTAAAAAAAAACACCCTTTACATAACTTTTTCTCTGAAGAACTTCCTAAGATTCATTGATATGTATTTTAAACTTCATTCACAAACATTTTCAATATGTTTCAATCTCAATATCAAAAAATATCAATTAATCATTTTTTTATGATTTTTCATTTCTTACAAATATGCTCAAAAGTATCTTCCGATACTTACTTATCTTTGTTCGTACAATGCAAAATCAATTTCTTCCGAATTCCAATAAAACTGTCACCAATCCGCGAAAGAAAAATATTTATGTTCGTCAATTCCCCCCCACATATTTGACATTATATTGGCAAATAAAAAAAGAAAAAAGTAAACATATCGAAGAAGGCGTCTTACATGCTGTGAACACTGAACATGCGATTTTTTTTCGGAAAATACATAAAAAATACGCTTTGCATTGGTTGGCGACAAAATAAAAATTGAAATAATTCACTAGGTCGGTCGTGGCTTCGCGTCGCGTCTTACTGCTTCGCTTCGTTTCGGTTTATTCAAACGAAATCAAATTGTCGTATTCAATTTACCAAAAGCCCCATGTTGTCATTATTTTTTTCTTTTTTTCTGACATTTCTTTTTGAGGCCCGAAATAACATTCCAAAGTTGTGCGAGTAATACCAAGAAAAATTCGAATTTCAGTTGTATCTGTATCTGGAGCATTACTTACTCGATTAAAAAAATGTGTTTATCTGGAATGACAGTTTCAAAGTTGTTCAAAATGATGGCTATGGGACAGCTGCTGTAGTTGATACTCCATAATCTTCATACAACAAAAGTCCATCGCCATCATATACCCAAGAGTCAAAAGATAATGTAAACAGATCTTTAACTCTCAAAAAAAAAAAAAAAGAGTCATCTTAACGAATCAAGTAGACAAAACAATAATTAATGAGCATTGGGAGTTCTTGAGAAGTGTAATCCCCAGCAGAAAAGACGACACTCACACATGCTGGCTCTCAAGTGCCTGCGATCTCTCCCTATGACGTCCAAAACATGCCCTTTCCCTAAAATACCTTCATAATCTCTGGATACTCGGCCTGGCCAGTGCAGTGTGAAGGAAATCTATCATATCATGGAAAATGATCGGGTGTCTGGTTCTTTTCTGGCATAGTCAACTGATAGTCGTCCAACCTGCTGTGGTATTGTCTTCATTCCAAAAAAAAAAAAAGAAAAAAATTGAGATGGATTGATGATACCCGAGGATAGATATGGGTTTGGGTTTTCCTCTAATAAAAACATACATTCAGCCAAACTACTTGGAAAAGGGAAAATCAGATTTAATTTTAGTCCGATCTTCGTGGCATTGTTTAGGTGTATCTTTTTTGTGTTTCTTATCATATTTCACTTACATTTATTAAAAAAAAGAAGAAAACTACATCATAATAACTGTATGTTGGTTTTAAATTGACCGTTAGAATGAAGAAAATTGTTTCACTTGATAAATTACAGTGTTAGTGGAAATTATGATGTGCTTAAAATAAGCGTGAGATTTTTTTTTGTCTACTATCTTGAATTTTGTTTTTTTTTTTTGTGAGAGATCATTGTCTATGAAAAAAAAAAAAAAAACAAAAAAGTAAAAATGATGATGTTGTGACATTTTTATGCATATACGGTGGTGGTGACAAAGATTGACACTTATGTGTGTCAGACCACTCGTTGAGAGATAAATTGGTTTCAATTTTAGAAGAAAAAAGTTCACATTTCACACTAAAGAACACATTACGAAACATTTAAATATACAATGAAAACTATAATTAGGTATTTATGGCGATTTTATTACGGTTTTGTTTTTGGGAGCTTTTAAGCCATTATGATGATTTATCAATTGAGGATTGATTTTTGACAATGGGGAAATGATATTTCCGTAGACGGTTGGAACTGTTCATGGAAGCAAATTGAGTGCGCCTGTTTATTTTATTTTTTTTTGTCAAAATCGGTTCATATGTTCAAAACATCATCAAATTGACAAAACATGGATACGTGCATTTAGGATACTGCAAAGGACAAGTTTTGGGATTTGGAAAAGAGGGACTTGAGACACTTTCGTGATATTAAAATAATTAATTCGAGCAACCTTGTATCGCTTTCGCAAAACATTTACTTGAGTGGATAGAAGAAGAAGACCCGAAAGAGTCCATCCGCCATAGCGATCAACAATTGAAGCTGTGTCCATCCACTTTTGCTGAAAGGATCTTGGTTTTCGGGTTTACAAAATCCAACTCGTACAAGAAAGCGCGTCACACGTTCAGTGAATGGACAAAAAGCGAGATGGCCACCGATACCGATTTTTACAAGAAAATTTTGTTCAGCGTGGCGTGGCTTTCAAGATTGAGCAATGAAATACGGCTGGACTATTTTTAGTGGGGTTATGTGAAGTCGTTTGTTCACGCAGATAAGCTCGAGACGGTTGACGCATCGGAAGAAAATATTTGGTGTATGACTGCTGAAAAACGGCGCAAATTTCTGCAACAAATTGTCGAAAATTAGGCCTCTCGACTGGAATTGTTTCGAGCCAACCGCGGCTGTCACTTGCCTGAAATCATAATGGCAAACGCTTATCTTTATAATTAAGCTAAATTCTTTGCCATAGCATAAAATTATGTCCGTGTTATTTCTAGTTGAAAACCACACGACTAAAAAAAAACACTATATTTTTGTCATTGAGAAATTGACTAGCTTGAATAGAATTTCAGGTTGAATGCTTTTGGTCATTTCCTTTCCCTTTGAAATGACAGTCAAAATTTATTACGAACTCTTTAAACGTGTCAATAAAGTTGAAACGGGTTATTTTGGACAAAAGTTTAAGAAATTTCGGCGAAAAGAACAACATATTAGAAAAGTCGAAAAAAAGTTTCTCTAGTCTTCGTTTCAATGTAATTTGACAGTTTATCGTTGCCAGCTTTTATTTTATATCTGCAAAACTACAAGCGAGTAAATCCAATTAAAATTGCCATAGCCTAGAATTTAAGACTTACAATTCACGGATAATAAAATTAAATTCTCTTCCAAGTATATGTACCTACCTACTTATATCATTTAACATTAATTAGATTTCTCTCAAAGATTTCTCTTACTTGGTATTCTTTTTATGATGTGAATATGTGATGCACCATCTCATGGACCACCCATGTATCATATTTACAAACTATATGTATATAGGATGCCAACAAAAAAGTAAATTTGTCATTTCCCATTTACAGAATATTACCTACAGACCTACATTAAATTTAATGGTTATGCCGTTAAGCATCAGCGAGAGCAGCGTTCAATGGTTGCGGTCGGTCGTTCCGCGGACATCGTGCGTTGCTTTCAAATTTCCCATTCATCAGACAACATGGCACATCTTACAATTTAAATATGTACTCGTATATAGGAAGGTAGATGTAGAACAACAATGAATGAATAATAAATCTCATCTTTTCTACTACTGTATATAAACTGTAAAGATACAATACCTTATCTACTATACATATTTAAAAAGTCTGTACCTTCACTCCATCTATTGGGTCAAAACGAGTGCACGATAAAAAACAACTGTTCTATACATATCTTGACAGAAGTACAATACTTACATTAATACAAAAAAAAAGAAGAAATAACGCATTTTCATTACGTCCAAAGTGATTTATGCTCATTTTATGTCTGACATATTTTTTTTTCTGTTTTTTTTTTTTTTTTCTTTTGAGATAACAAAAATGTTAAGTTGTATAAATAAAATGATTTTCATTTTCTCAAGTGACAAACAACAGATAAACATCTTTAATCTGCCAAAATAAGAAAGAATAAAAAAAAAATGTTATACCTACATAATAATAACAGACTAAATTAATGGATGGCACATTAATCAATTTGACAAATACATTCAGTTTAAGTTAAATTTTTGTTGTCAGCTTTTTATTATGTGTCGTGATGCCGCACAGAAAACTTTTGACTGGATATTATGTCTCTGTCAAATAATATGGAGAGGTTATACATTTTTGAATTTAAGATGAATACAGTACTGTACAATGTACATGTGTAGGTAGACATTGTAAAAGTTTGAGAATAAGAAATAGACTTTTAATTTAAAGAGTGTTGGCTGCAAATTTGAAGAAAACGGTTTGGAAATTTTTGACATCTCTCTAGCTTTTTAAATCTTGTCCTGGCACAAAGCTTTCTTGAGCTTCATTTTTTATGTTACCTCGATTTTTGAATCACATAGTTTTGTACCAGAAATCGGTATAATGATTTCAACTTAGATTCGGAATTAAATCATGATTTAATTGCTCTGTGACTATATGGCCCGTGCTTTCAAGCTTGATCAAAGATCTTGAGAGGTCAGATGTTGTTTTCAACTAATGTAAGAATTGGAGTCATTTGTCATTTAAATTTTTCTGAATTTTAAATTTAACTTCAATTCTCAGTAAAAGTCAGTAAATCTTTCACAAAATTAACCCCAACAAGGAATATGAAGTTATTTTTCCAAATTTGGAAGTTTGACAATGTGACGAGGTACAACCATTTGCTCTGTTCTTTCGAAGTAAAACTTCATTGTTGGTTCTGAAGTCTTTAGACGTCTTAAAGTCTTAGCCAGTATTTATATTATCTTAATTATACCAACAGTAAAGGAAACACAAAACATACGCGGATCAAACTTAAACTCGAAGGCTGATGTTTAGCCAACTTAAATGCTCTGATAAATTAAATAAAAGTCAAAACTTCACACAGAAAATTTAAACCAAGGGGGGGGGGATGGTTAGAACATACAGCTATGGCCAAATTAATAGCAAAACTAATAAATTTTTTGTAATATTGGGTCTAGTACTTATGCTATGCAAATATAACAAAATATTATTATTCAGTTGACGTCGCCTATAACGACGCCGCTTTTAACGACCACTTTTCCATCACTTGTTTGGTTTTCAAACAGTTTGTACTAGTACAACGTTGCGTCGGATATAACGACCACCGGCTATAGTGACCAGTTTTGCCTGGTCCCTTGACGGTCGTTATAAGTGACGTCGACTGTATTAGATATGCCACATATTTTTTTTTTTTTTTTTTGAAAACTGCAAGGAGTTTGCAAAATTTTGTACTCCATTTGCTTTAGGCTTCTCAATGAGCTGGCCATAAAAATAGCAACACTTAATACATTTAACAAAAAACAACACATCTCGGTAACCGAAATATTTTTGTCTTTATTATTATTTAAGAATATTTAATATTTTGTTGAAAAACCTTTACTTTTCAAAACTTCATCTAATCGTTTTGGCATAGAGTCTACCAACTTCTGGCACTTTTCTTGTGGAATAGAATGCCACACATCTTGGACAATTCTCCATAATTCCGTTTTATTGGAAGGTTTTTAATTGGCAACCTAAACCTTTAGCTCATTCCAGAGGTTTTCAATCGGATTAAGATCTGATGATTGAGAAGGCCACTCCAGAACGTCTAATTTGTTTCGTTGAAACCAGAGCTTTGTTGACTTTGCATTATTTTTGGGGTCGTTATCTTGCTGGAAACGCAATTTAAGTGGCATATTATCGTCAGCCCACGATAGCATGACATTTTGCAGTATATCCACATACGAATCCTTTGTCATTATTCCATCTATAAGGAATATTGGACCAACGCCCCACCATGCTTTAAGGTTGGTTTTGTATATTTTGGGTTGTAGGCCTGGCACTTTGGGCGACGAACAAACTGTTTTCCATACATTCCTAACAAATTTATTTTGGTTTCGTCGCTCCATAGTACATTCCTCCACTGCTTCTTGGCCTGAAGTGGTTCGTCTTTCATTTCGTATTTTTTCGAAAAACAGATCCGCTTCTGGATGCGTATTTTTTTCAATAAAGGCACCTTCCTCGGAGATCGCGCATGAAGGTCACTATCCTGCAAAATAAATAGTTCCTGAGCTGATGGGCGTCGCTATTTCCCGCTGCAGATCTTTTGAGGACATAAATGGATTCGTCTTAGCTTTTCTCACCAACGTAGCTTTGTCCCTTGCGCTTGCAGTCATTTTAGATGGGCGCCCTCTGGTTCCTTCATTTTTTTTTTTTAGAATTTATAGCATTTCACACCATTCTTGCAGAGCGACCAATAAATTGCGATCTCTCTGATTGATTTACCATTGTTATGTAGTGCTAAAATGGCTTCGCGTTGGCATTCCGTGCAGTGCTTCGCTCTTCCCATTGCTTTGTGCCATATTAAAGAAAAAGTTGCCTAAAATTTCTATATATTCTGAATTAAAAAATTCTCACAAAAATCTTGACCTTTTCTAGCTAGTAACAATGTTTTTTGAGCGTTTATTCAAATGTTGCTATACGTATGATTTATATGAAAGAACACTCGAATTTGTCAAAATTCCTAAATTTAAAGAAATTAATGGTACAGTCCAAATCCTGGGGAACAATTCCTTTCTTTTTTCACTGCCTACATTCATCTTATTATCAAGATTTCGCAATATCTCCAAGAGTTGAAACAGAATTTGTTTTTAAACTTAAAAACACCGGTTGAAGCAAAACCCCTTTAATACAAAAGGCTCTCAGAAACAACAATCCGATTTTGATGAAAGTCCATTAATATCTTTGTTCCATTGTAAATGTGGTTCTATTTTAACTAACGCACTTTTGTATATGTTCTGATTTTGCTCATTATATAAGAACTGGAAAAACTATAAACGCGGCTTACTCTGAACCCATAAGCATAAAAGCATGTTTCATTTGTGTAATGCGACTTGTAATGAGACAAAAGAACCATTTTTTATTAAGTTTTCAAAATCAAAGATCTTTATCAGTTAATGAGGTGTCGAAAATCAACTCCATGCGTGGTCGTTGTCCTCCAATCGACTTTTCAACCTCCTCATCCACACACATCCCCAATGCCTCTTAATCGAACGAAAAACAACACACAAAAAAAAGATACAAAATTTCACGAGTCTTATTTATTTTTCTTTTCAATAAATTTCATTCAAATTAAGAAAAAAAAAAAACAATATTTCCACGAAATCGAATTCCTGAACAGACATTTCGGCGGATGAGGATGATGCGGCATATAAGTGGCCCATTGAAAAAGGAGTGAAACACGAGAAACGAGGGCGAGCATGGAAATTAGTAGTCTTGGTCAGCGATCGATGAGCGTTCGATAAGAACTTGTAATTTGAGAACATTCACACCTCCAACGTGTGGATAATGGATCCATATTCTTCGACTTTCTCACATTTATATCCTTGTGTATCTTAAGTCCTATATTGCCCAGACCAGGCAGTGCAGTGAAGGGCAGCACCGGGATATTGTTTCAGAAATTGTATCAAATATCATCACGACTCTCGACAAAGTGCGATGAATATAATCTTTAGACAACACACACATGGGTGGCTCTGGTCTATCTCTGGATTGGACAGGGAACTAAATTTAATCATGGTCTTATATTCTATAGTCTTCTTTTGTATCTGAAAACAGAAGAATTTATGGTTACATTGTTATGACATCTATTACAGGAAACCCAAACCGAAACCCAAAAAAAATCCGTCAAGGAATGCAGTAGTTGTAAACACTGAATTTGAATGTTATGGTTATACAATTTATTGCTCCCGAGACCGAGAAGAAAAACTTCATAAAAATGTAATGTATTCACATAGTCGTATTGAGGTGAAGTGCTATAAAAATTCATCACACATCATGCTGACATTTATTTCCTAAAAACACTTTGTTGAATTTCAAATAGTTTCGTCTTTTTCGGTTCGATGATTTTTGGATATGTAAAGTATATAGATACAATGGAGTTTAATTATATGGCAAAGTAATTCTTGTATTTCATTTTAAATTAATTTCATATTCGTGATGTGGGTTTTTTTTTTTTTTTTTTAAATAAATTGTAATAAAATTGTTTTCAACTCATTCTTGTAATAAATTTTAGAATTATATCTACACATAATTTTAGGACTCAAAGTCGAGCTTTAAAGGTGTTAAGAAATAATATTTATTGCGCAAAGCTATTTGTGTATGCTTAATTTTAAAATGCCTAATTTATGATTAATTCGAATTTGGATTTTTTTAATGAATTCAATTTATGTCTGTTAGATTGTTTGAATGATAGGTTTTTTCATAGAAATAACTGTAGATTATAAAAAAGCAATAAATAACTTTGTCAAGCTTGATCCGTTGAAAATTTATGGAATAGATTAAAATTTTTGTCAATTTTTTTTTTTAAGAAACGTATTCAGAGATACATACTACAATTTGTCAATTAAGTTATAAAGAAAGATAATTTTTAAAATTTTATTTTTTTTAATTTTTAATTTTATTTCAATTGACTACAATAGCTTAAAGTTTCTACAAAAGTGGACTTTAAAATTCTCACTTTAAAAATTTTACGTTCGTCTATGAGGCATTTCTATTTTTACAATGGATGCGAAAAGGTAGAAATATTTTCTTAGCATCTCTTAAACATTAAAAATGCATGTCCTATCCTAACTCATACTAAACCAAACAACACCAGCAACCGCAAGTCTTTATTCTCTTTCATTTCATTCAACCCACATCACACCTGAATTTATATATATCTGCAAACGAGTATTCTAACAAAATTACTAAATCAAATCACGCTTTCCTTGTTCAATTGAATTATTAAATAAATAATCAATCGGATGCTTTTTTGTAACCATATAATAAATTTGCCATATAAAATGTGATTCGTTCCACGACAAATGACAAAGAGTCACCCAAGGAGTCACCATAGAGTATACCATATACATATATTGTATCTATTAGATACTCATACCTCTCTACCACCCCAAACCACCGCCTAATCCCCTTTATTTTTAATACTGTGATATGGCTTTTAAGTAACTCGCACAACAATTTTACAACAATATCAAGTAAACAAAAAAATAAACACAAGTTTCGTGATTAATAATGGAACGAACGTGATTGGAATTCATTCTTAGTTTTTGAAAAAAATACCTTAAAACCTCAACAACACAGGAGTTTCTATAAGGGAGCAAAAAAAAAAAAGAATAGATACTTATACTCGTACAGTATGTCAAACGATTATAGGTGAAGATCCGCGACACCACCAACAAAGACTCCGTCATTCCCATCCAGCTCCATGTATCCATCTTCATCAGCTAACTTATTCCAGCTACAAGTATGAAAGTAGGTATATGTATGGAACATGGGTACTTTTACTTCAAGTCAAGTATTAGGCATTATCATCTGTCTCACCGAGAACAACAAAAATACCCTCTGGAGTATTTTATTTGTGAGCCTTCCTAGTTAACCTCCTGACACACCTTAGACGGAGCATTAGCGTTCAAGCTTCCCATATTATACACTCGTACCTACATCCGAGAACAATGAAGTCACTACTATACAACAAACTGATTGTAGTCATGCCATCATGATGCCATCAGGCCAGACCCAGGGTAACATCATGGCACCTACTTAGAATAGGGTTTTATATTAATATACAAATATTTTTTGCCTTAACATAGTTCCTTCATAAGAAAAGTATCTTCAACAGACAAGTTACAGACACATGGAAAACATAATGGAAGGTAGGTAGGAATATACGAGTAAGTTGGGTTTCGGTTCCTTCATTTTTCGGAGGAGGTTGGGGTTGTGTTAGGGGGGGGCGCTTAACAATAGGCGGGTTATCAGGCTTTGTCGGTGGCAGAGATTAAAAGATACACTTTATGAAATATGTATTTTACTTTTTTTTTGTTGTGTTTTGTGGTTTATTTTTTTTTTTATTTTTTTGAAGAGGAGATTTTGTCGAGATAAACTGAACTGTATCTCGTCGCGTTTTGGGAGCATTTGCTACTCGTTTTTTTTTTCTTTTGGAGATTTGTTAAAAAATGTGTTTTTGTAATTGATGCACATAAATCAGTGATTCCATCACTAGCTTTTAACCTAAGACTTTGAGATTTTGCATTGAAAAGGGTATTTTTTTTAACTTTAAGATTTTATTGTGTATAACAAGGGTATACAAATTTTGAGTTATATTTATCAATATTATACGATCTTTTCTTATTTTAAAAGTTGTTAAATCCCAAAAGCTATATATACGAGTATACTTTTTTTAAGTCTTTAGTTTCTTGTTGTCTCAAAGTTTGAAATTTTCTGTGTTTTGATTTTGGCAGTTGAACTCGTTTCTGAGAAATAATCAGTTAAAAAGTTATATTCAATTTTCAGATTGAATATGTTGAAATAAAAATAAAAGAACACCATTTCAGTTAACGCTCATCAATTTGCTCAGTTAAAAAACTACACATTTGACAAAAAATTAGCTAAATTTTCCCCTTTTTGTATTTGAATAAAAATACTCTGATAAATTTGACAAATATCCACTTTCTAAGATTGGAATCAATAATTTTCTTATCTTCTTGGTTAATTTATGGATATTACCCTAGCGACTCCGTTAACATCAGCAAAATTAAACCACTGAGTTCAGCTGATTTACTCAATTTAAATTCACCAATTTACTTGGTTTAATTCTTCCGACGTAATTATCACAAATAACCTCAAATATTGTTGAACTCTAAATTTTGAGGATAAATATACCTGCACTTGTTTTATAAGTTAAGTTTTTTACCCTTATTCGTCACAAGAACATCACCTTTCAGGATTAAAAGTAAATATTTGAACTTGGGTATTTGTTTACGTTTACCCTATTTTACCCTTTATAAAGCTTAAACTAAAAAAGTTCACAAGTAATGTACAAATCTTTAAAAAGAAGATGTATGATTTTTTACATGTTTCTAAAGATAGTAAAACAATAAACATTGTTGGTTTCTATTGTCAAACTCCCCCACATCAGCTATCCCCTCCTTCAAAATTAACCCTCAAATTAGAAGACCCATTTTGACTTCAGTTTCTGTTGACAATAATCGAATTTGACTTTTGTTTCGCCCTTTCCACAAGGGGGACAGAATTCTCTATATAAAAAAAAAAAATAGAAAACCTCAAATTTTATATTAAAAATCCAAACAAAATAGAAATTCACTCAACCACTAAGCAAAGGACATAACTAGAAAATCCCGTAAGCCCAAATATAACATTGTAAACTCGAAAAATAAAGGAAATAATCAACACACTTTCGTTTCCTCTGGGCATCCCCTTATAGACTATATTATAGGATACCTATACTTATGCATATAAAAAAACATCAGTTTACAATAATAATTGAAAAAAAAAATCTAATTCCAACTCTTGGAATCTTAAATCCTATATAGAGGATATAGTTAAGGAATGTAATAACATCCTTGAACAGAAATTCACAAAAGTCATTTCCTTATAAATGCCTTAAGGCTACCGTTGACAATGGTAACATCTAATAAAACCATTGGACAATAGTAACTATATAGTATATCTATGTCCTGTCCGTTTCACATAGAATAAACGATTTTATGGGTGTCATCTCGCCATCAGAATTCTCTTTTGGAAAATTCCCTTACACATAGAATTCTCTATGTTTTCTCTGTTCTTGTGATGTGAAGTGAACGCAAAAACCATCATTGTAGAGGTATGCCATTCCCATTCCCATTACCATTACAAAATCGACACTAGGGAAACCTTTCATTGTTGTAATAGTATAACAACTGTAGTCCAGGCGACATTCCTATATACATAGGTATGTGTATAGTGTATGTCCTTATAGACTTAGTCTGAATGCCTATACGCACACATAAACGACTTTAAGCTTAACATTTTATTCTCGTCTTTTCTTCATTCCGAAACGGTACCTATGATGTTATTTTTACTGACCACAAAATTTAATGAATATTATCTTGATTCCTCTTGATCCCTGAAATACATGTGTGTGAGTTTTTTTTATATGAACATATGTACATACAAAGGTAGACGTGTACGTACATACGAGAAGGTTATGTATATGTATGTGTGCATTGGGTAATCCCAGGTTTAGTATGTGGATTTAATGTTAAAGCAAAAAGATAAGGGGGCCAAATATTTCACCACCCTCGTCTTATAATAGCTTTTACCTGTCACAATACGCCTATGAAAGTGTAATTTTCTACGAACAAAAATCGCATTAGGAAAAAGAATGACGGCAAATAATACCTATGACGAAAAGAAAGCAGAAAATAGAGGAAGAGGAAGAAAAAGAGGGATGTTATGAAGCCTTATTCGCTTATTGTGCCTGTGACTATATATAAAAAAACAACATAACAAACCATCGTGCAATGCCAATCATCCAACTGTACATATATTATATCTTTTTATACCTTTGGATAAATAAAAATCATAATAAAACAACAATAAGTACTCCCATGTGCTCATAAGACGGTTGCATTGCATACATGGCTTGACAGTGGTAAATAAAAATATTCGAACATTTTCAAAAAAAAATTGCACTTTGTAAGTTTACTTCCCTGTTGCCAGTTTTGGTGTAAGTTTTGTATCTTTTTCTATTTTTGGTCTAAAAGACCATCTAAATCGACCTATTTAAAATGACCGCTAATTCGGGGCACTCATTTTGTCGACAGACGATTTTTCTAGGTTCCAAGATCCAAGAAAGAACAAACATAGAAATAGATAGATCCTTCTCTGACAGTGTTCTAATTTCTTCTTAATTCCTTGCCTTAATTTATAATCGATAAATTCATTAAATTGTTTTATTTATGTGAATGGTATAAACTGGTTAGACCTATTATTCAAAGTGAAGTATTCGCTTAACAACTTGAAATTTTTGTATCGATTATACTGAGCATCTATATTCAATTTAGTATCAGATAAAATTAGTATAAACTGGTCTAACTAGGACAGACTTAAACTATATTCCACTTTTAATACACCAATGAAGCAATATAATGCCAAATTGTCAAATTATAAATTGATTGGTATAAAATGGGATAACTGATCTATTGCGGTTATTTCAAAAACCACTGACCATCACTTTGACTTTTTTTTAATTTTTCAACTTACTCGTATGTATGTATTTTAATCTTATGTAATTCATGTACTTGCCGTGTAATACATTAAATATATTAATTAATTGGTATAAATTTGTCCAGTAAGTGTCCTTCTTAAGTGTTTTTAGACTGTAATTCGTCTCGAATTCTATTTTTTAGTTTTTGATTTTAAACTTAAATTCAATTCATAATTTAATTGGTATAAACTATTTCAATTGGTCTAACCTAGTCTTTCTTATTACAACTGAACATTTTTCGAAAATTTTTTTCTCAGATTACAATATGAATATATGTTTTAATAATTTGACTAAGCTTTTGTAAGTGGTCTTACAGCCTTGCTTTGTAGAAAAAATATTATTAAACTATTTAAACTGGTCTAAAACATGTTTAGGTGGTTTTAAGGAGCAATAAAATGTATCGAATATCGTTCACAAACTTTCAACAACAACTGTTCTTATAAATATACGACTACACACTGCAAGGACCTCCACACTTTTTGTTGTGTGTTAAAGAATTACATCTTTGACATTAAATGCCAACTTAAAGTAGCAAAACAAAAATTCCAGCAAAATCGAAAATTTTCTTTCAACAAAAGATTTTTCAAGATGAATACAAAAAAAATATGTACAAAATATAGAGGGTGACTAAAAGACCTCTGGGGAAGCTTTAAGGGGAGTGGTTGAAAAGGAAATAATAATGGAAGTGTCAACCCCATAATCTGAAATCACACAAAATAAAAATTTCTGTTAAAATCCTTGCAGGCATTCATTTGGTTGGTTGTGTTGTTTTTTTTTTTTTATTCTTTTCTTTCATTTCATTCATTTGAGTTTTCTTCGGTGTTTTTTTTTTGCTTGTCTTTTCTACCCCAAACCCTCGCATAGCTCTTCAGGATAAAAATATACCAATCCAATATTTATACTTTACCCCCTGGTGGGTTATTTGTAATTCAACTTAAGAAGATGAAATCATGCAAACATGCGGAATGAGGAAGGGAGATTGTCTTTCAACCAGCAAAACAGTCTCTTTCGCCATCTTGCAATCTTCCCCTTGCCCTTCTCTTATTATATGCACGTTCTCTATATCTTAAAGATAAAATGAATAGAATAGAAGAAAATCCTGTCGAAGAAAAACCAGTAACCAAATCAATTTGTAATTTGCAATAGAGGTGGAGATCCTTTTAAGCTTTGTCACCCTGCATTTCCTGTGGAATGTTAAATTTAATAAACTGTTCATTTGAAGTCTCATTTCTTTGTTAAGATGCAACTCCATTGAAAATTGAACGGAAAACCAAAAAAAGGTAAATTAAACCCTAAACCCTACCACCATCTGATGAAATACACTCAGCATCAGTTGATTGATCTCTTTTTTGTGTAAATTATTATTTATTTCGCATATAAAGCGCATACATTCTCTATCTTTGAATCTTTACTTTAGGTCTATCACAAAATTGGTAAAATCCTTTAAGACTCGAATCATTTGAATCCACTCTTTACCTTTAAAAAACAATGAACTCAATCAATTGCACCGAGGTGTCCATCGGATGTTTATACTTATTTTCTAATTTCCTTCTTGGAGGATTATCCTTAATCTAATCTGAAATGAAATATTTTATCTTTTCCTTTTTTTCACTTTTGTATAAGCCCCGTATAATTTTATTCTTCATTGGTTTCGAGAATCGTAAACAATAGAATTGTGGATATGGATGTTGCCTAGCAAAGAATGGTTGACATATGGTTCTATTCAGAGATGGCTCACCAGCGATGGTGAATTATTATTTCAATTCAATTCAATTTTTGTTTTCATATTCGTCCTTTAAAGGTACTCCCGTTCGGAAAGAATACGCCTCTCTTCTGTGGTACCAGAAACAGAAACAGAAGCAGGGCAGGGCAGCTGTTTATCCGGTCTTTCGTCGTGTCGTCATCGGTCTGAATATAGCCTAAAGGATTTCTCCATATCCTTCAATTGTATCTGGCATCCTATTTAAGTCCATTGATAATCACCGCCTGTTATCTCTAATTTTGTGGTTTGCACGCTGTGAATAGGTATGAGTTATAATATCTATACAGAGGGTTGGAAATTTCTAATTATTATGATTTTGATTCGGGAAAATAAGCAGTTGTTGGTATTTAATAAGGGATTAATATGTTATCTGTCATATAGGGGGTAATTTGGATGCATGCCAAATAAACACAACTCCGCATAATAAATTAATACGAATACAATACAATGTTGATTCCTTAAAATAATATTTTTATTATTTCTGTAGTAATCTTTGATTTATTATTTTTTCAATTTATTAAAGAAAAACAAAGGCGAGGTTTTTTTTTTTTTAATTTAACTTTAGTGCTTTCATTTTTCCATTTGGCAATTCATTTAAAGGTCCGATTTCCGTATGTCAGAAATGACTCGGGCGACTTCAAATAACCTCAGAAAACATAGTCCAGCGGTGTTAAATCGCACGATCTTGGAGAGCACACTATAGGCCAACGACCCCAGTTAATTTGATCAGCAAAATCGGGATCGGTGGCCATCTATAGTTTTAGGCTTGGTGATCGTTCGGTTGTAATTCTTGCACTAGAGTAAACGTGGTGCGAAACCAATAAATAGTGACTCTAATTACCGTCTCTGCTGGTCAATTATGTCCACCGAATATTGGATGATTTGGAAAAGTTGTTCAGGAGTATTTCTATATATATCAAAATGGCAAACCAAACTAAGCATAAATCAAGTAAAAACTGTCAACTTCGAGAAAAGTCTTGCCATAGTGAAAACCACACGTAGTAAAAAAATAGGTGACCATCTGCAACCTAAAATGGACCGTGTTTATGTATATTTTTTTGTTTTTTTGTTCTTTCTTTTTTGTCACTTTGTCTTGTACAATTTTCTTGTGTTGTATAACCTGATAGTCTAAGTCGCTAATTTGCAGTGTCTCAACTCCACAGATTAAGTAGAAAAATAGGAGAACACCAGTAACCTAATGTGGGCCACTAAAATGTGTATTTACTGTTGTTTCTTCTTTCTTCTGTCTTGTGTTGTATCGCCTCATAGACTTATTCATTAAGCTGCAGTGTCTCCACTCCGCAGAATAAGTAGAATAAGAGACGATCTGCAACCTAGCATGGTTTTTGTTTGCGTATTTTTTTTTTGTTATATTTTATTTCTTCTCAGGCCCACTCTCTTGTATTAATATCTTGTGTTGCATCACCTGATAGACTTGTCACTAAGTTGAAGTGTTCTTTCTCCGTAGTTTTCGTATAAAAATAGGAAAATATCTGTAAACTAACTTAGCTATTGCTATGTGCATTGTCTGTTGTTTGTTCTTTTTCCACTGCCTCTTTATTAGTGTATTGTGTTGTATAACCTGATATACTTAGTCGCTAAGTTGCAATGTCTCTACTCCGCAACTTGGGCCTTTGTCTTGTTTATTTTCTGTTGTTTTTTCTTTCTTCTTTAAACCTCTGTCTTGTATTAATGTCTTGTGTTGTATCGCCTGATAGACTTATTCGCTTAGCTTCAGTGTCTCTATACTACTATCCTTTTGGGTGTAGGGTCTATTGATTTTTCCAATTAAGTTCCACATTAAAAGTTGTAGTTGACATTTAAACAATGTTTTTATTAGTAAACAAAAATACAGAAACGTATATAATGAGCCACAAAATAAAAATTCATGTTTTATTTTTATTTGCAAATTAAGCACCTCTTCCATCTTTTATACATAATGACTTTTTAATTAATGTCCCAATTAACAAAATTGTTATATACACTCTTAGTCAATTATTTTGAATTTTCTGTTTTTTTTGTGGAAAATATTTCCCTCGTTTCCACTTCAAATTTATATCAAATTCATGCAAAATAAATTTTTGATAGAAAAAAATATAACAACAATAAACACGAAACCTTATCCGTGGTTTAACCACAAAAATGAATATTAATATTTCCCCACACTTCATAAAATAAACCAAAAATAGAAAATATGTGTAGGATATAGAAACGAAAAAAAAAAACAAAAATCCATACAAAAAATAAAATGACATTATCAACCAAATTAACCTGAAATTAATTTAATTGCAGACTGAATGAGTTCACCTCAAATTAATGTTGGCAAAAACGAGACCGACAAAATATTTATTCATGTGGCCCATCACCACATTTTTAAATAAAATTATATATATGAAATAATATCTCATTTACAATAAATTATGTAGTTTTTTTTTTTTAGCATACATAAATGTGAATTAAAATGTATATCTATATATAAGTTTTAAATAATAATAATATAGTATGGGTACAACTTTTGTGGAAAAATAATAACATTCGAAAATAAAACTGGTGCTCAAGGGCCCTCGGGAAGGAGGCGGGGGAAACATGGCAACAGTTGATGAGTGCAATTAAAAAAGAGAAATTATATGTCGAATATGAAATATTGATAATGGTTTTGTGTTTTCATTGACCTCAGCCATCAGAATTACAGATACACACGAGTATATAACGAATCACAATATTATTTTCAATTCAAAATCATTAAGTCCGATAAATTTGGTATCGAATGAATTTTGAGGTGCATTATATAAAGTTGGAGGTCTCTATATAAAGCGGGATTAATAAATAAACTTTTCCAAAATGGAAATTTGTGGCTAGCCTAAGGTAAAATAAAAATCGAGATTGCATTCAATTAATGAAGGTATTTAATTAATATCTCAAAATTCTCATAATAAAATATGTATATATCTTTTTTTTGTCTGTTCTTTGTATATGAGTATTCTGAAAATTCCTTGCTGTGTAAGCTACAATCATGCATTTCGTATCTGTGTTTCGTAGGTTGATATACTCGTACCTGCGATCCCAAGGATACAAGAAATTTATAAATTTTTGTGTTCCAGATATTCGAGTTCTGGTTGTGAATGCGTTCATTACGGGATTGCCTACGCATACAAATTTGAAAGTCAGAAAACAGAAAAAAAAATAAACCTTCGACTACACAGAAGGAAAAAAATTATATTTTTTGGACCAATTTTCAATGATGATTTTTTTCTCGTGTTGTGTTAAGTTGGTTACGGGGAGATAGACCGTTTTTGTGTGGGTATATGTAACAGATAATCGAGAATTTCGGTTTTTTATTTCAACCAACATATGTACAAATGTGTATGCGTAGCTATATAGACTGTGTGATTATGTAGGGGTCTTATTGTATGAGAAAATAAATTTATTGGATTAATTACGTTAAGGTCGTACATGGATGTCAGTTACAAATACTTTTGGCTCTTATTTCCATGGCACGATTTGGGAGGATCCGTGTTAAATAGGCGCCAAATTATTGGAGATACATGTTTTCATAATGCTTATTTGTATCTTTCTTCAAAATTGTATGAATCTTTTTATATTGTCAACATCTTTGATTACTTACTTTTTTCTTTAACACAAAAAAAGTGTCTATAGTTGGATTGATCCACCGTTATATGTGTTATATTAATTAAAAAAAAAAACAGTATATCCCTTTCCAATTTTTAGTAATTATCATATTATTTAATTTAATGTTAAATATATTTATATTTATTTTCTTTAATATTTTTTATTTTATTTTAATTCAACTAATCCTTTTTATATTTTTATTTTATTTTATTTATTATATTTTTATTATATTTTTATTTTATTTTTATTTTATTTTATTTTATTTTATTTTATGTTCATTTATTTAATTGTATTTTTATTTTACTTTATTTTATTTTATTTTATTTTAATTTACTTTATTTTATTTAATTTATTTTTTTTTACTTTAGAATTTCGTCATCAATACAAATTTGCTTATTTTTGTTGTTTATTTTTAACATATCACATTATTATTGTTTAATTTTGGTCGGGCGCCCTTGTGCCGAAATACAACCCTGACTCCAACCATACCACGAATATACACTGTCGAATCGCCCGTAGGTGCATTTAAATACTTTGAAATAATTTTTTTTCTCATTTAAGTTCCTTCACAAAAATCATGATTGCTGCCTCCTCCTGTCTGTAAAATTGTATGTTTTTTTTTATTATTTTGTATGCTCTGCTGTGAACATTATTATTTTTTTTTCATACATCAGATACTTTTTGGATTAATGTTGAGTTTATTTTCCCACCTTTTATCACAATCATGCCAATATAATAATATAGGCATAGTGGTAGCTGTATTTGATTTATTTCGCAAACGTACTAAATCATTTTAATCTGACAGAATGATGACACAATCTGAATAAAATGAAATGAAATAAAATTAAAATTAAAAATTTAATCAACAAAAAATAAAATAAAAAGAGCACGAATTGGCTATTCCTGGAAACTCAAAGATAATGAGGATTGTGTTTTATTTCAATTAATTAAATGAAATTGAAAACAAAAAATATTATAAATTGAAACTGATGGAATGAGTAAATGAAGAATTTAGAGATTTTTAAACCTATGGTGACCAACATTAATTTCTTATGAAAATGTTAACCCTCAACATAACTAGACAATTCAAAGTGGCAGTAATATCTCTATGGAAATTATTAATTTGCATAATTTTTATTTTTTTCTTCTTTTCATCTATTTGGTCACATTAAAAGCAACGAATATAATTATTTTCTCTTAACGTCTATCTTCATCAGTAAATAGTGTCATAAGCTGCGATGATTTATCAGGGATAAGTAAGGTCTCAGTCTGAATGGATTACTTCATTACAATTGTTGGATTGACAATCAAAGAATTTATATCATTTATGATTTAAGTCAAGATATACATTTATATGTACCTATATGTAGATACCTTTCAGACTTATGAAAACTAGTTATCAAGGTCTTATGTGGTTATTTATAGAGGCTTGTAATGCTGACATATGAACGTTTACATGAGCAGTAAGTAGTAAAAAAAAAGTCAAACATGAATTTGACATTTTCATTGTCCGAATAAAAGTTCTTAAATGGTTTCTCGATTAACAAAATTAAATTTAAATAAAGGATAAGTATACGCCACAGTGTATCTTCGTACCATAGACGAACTAAGAAGGATTTAAATTGCATTAAACTGTTAGAAAGATACTTTGAATTGAGCATAACTATTACCTTAGAAGAATATAAAAATACGAATGAATATACCTACATATTGTCGCCCTAGAGCCACAAGAAAGTAACTAAATTTTTGGCGATTTTTGAGTGGGTTGGGTTTGCCACTTTTTTGAGAATAAAGCATTCTATATTATTATTTTATGGCAGACTTTTGATTGATATACATAGCTTAGGAGTTATAACTAATAGAATCATCCCTTCTTCCATAAGACTAACGTTAAAAAAAATCACAAAATCGGCCCTCCTGAAAATTAGGAAATATTGACTTATGTTTTTGGTGCACACTTAATCTTGTAAATCAAACCCACTCATATAGAGTGATGTCCCAATTTGTTCACTTTCTAAAATATGTCAACTTAATTTAAATGAATAAGGATTAGGTATTTATTAAACAAACTCTTATAAAAATAATAAAACTTTCAAACAGCAAATTGCCTGTCAATTTGCCATTCAATCATCTTTCGATTGATTTGTGTCCCATATCGATTTACTTTTTTTAACAGACATCTAAATCTTAAATCATTCCTTCTCTCTCCTGTCACTCAAAAACGAGATTTTCTTTTTTTGTGTCATTTTTATTTTCCAACTTTTTTGCACTATACAAAAAAAAAAAAAAAAATAAGCTTACAAACAAATAAATAAACAAAAGACAGGATAAAGCAAAAAGCCAACAAATAATTTATAGAAATCCAAAAGGAAATCAAAAAAAAAAAGATACAATCTTGACAGTTTGCCTTTCTCACTCCTGATTGAGATTAATTCCTTTTGAAAAGTGTCAAAAACTATACATGTGCAGAAAAAATAAAATAAGAAAAACAAACAACAAATAATAAGCCCACGACCGACACGACGACGACGATCAAACAATTGACAAAACAAGTTCACAAACAATAAAATAAAATAAAATTATCTATAAGATACATCGGGTAAGAGAAACACCCAATAACACACTTCAACAACACAATACAACAACAAAAATTTGCTTCAAACTAATAAAGGGTCGATTTCGATTGTACTTCGTCCTATCATTGTATCTTTGTATCGTTTTGGACGAATATTGCATGCACAAGAAGTTTGGGTGATAAAACTGTGCCGTTTCGTTGTTGTCGTTTTTATATGTAAAAATAAAAGTCATATGGGAAGTAAAAGATACAATTTCTATAAACAGCAACAGCCATTCAGCGCCACCTACTCTCGCGCGCATTCACTTTTCCTTCTTCTTGTATGTGTACGTACTTCTTGCAACATCCTATCAACGAAATGTGCGGCAGCAATTGAAATTGTCACTTGAGAAAGTGGCGATAATGTGTCAACGAGTAATAACCGTTATATTGGCTCGATGTTTGAATGTATTTTTAGTCTGGATTTTTTTTTATTTTGTTTTTGCTTGGATCGTTTGACAAACACAGAGCAGCGTTTGTTGTTTTCTTTTTGTGGCAGGGGGCGCTTTATGCGCTCGAACAATGGGGTGGGAGTTTGTTTTCCTTCCTTGTGCCTTGGTTGAATTATTTTTCTTTGCCGCATGTGATATGGATGGTTTGATTCGAAATGCCTTTTTGATCCTAAAGATTGTTGTATTGTTTATTTTCTTCTTTTTTTTTGTCGTCCCGATCCAAGTGTGCTACGGCATTGCGCCCCCCCTGTTGGAAGGTAAATAAATAATATGGGTTTTGGTTGATAGACATTTGTCACCCTTTTTATTGATATTTAGGCTTCTCCCCCGGCCGCATGTTGATGGTGCGTGCTCGTGCTTTTTGGAAAGTAATAATCCAAATAAAAATTTGAAGCCAGGGCAATCCATCAAAGGTGCCCTGAAGGCAAGGAGACAGCTTGTCAGTCAAAGAGCTGAACCCTGCAACCCTAATATTAATATAGGTACGGTACATACGATATCTTTATAACAGCTAAGTCGGTGTGTCGTCTATATATATGTACATATCTCCATGTGTGCACACATCTGTGTGTACTCAAAGTGCACTTTCTGTGTTAAGGTTTAAGTCGAGATATGTGCATAAGTTCTCCTTCTTCTCGAGTGAATCGTCGCTCGTCATCCGTCGTCGTGTCGTCAGCGTCATCGTATGGACTGGGCTGGGCTATGGAGTCGCGTGTTTGTATGCAAAGTAATCAAGTGGAATAAGCAGCTTACCGCTACACATTGTTATAATATATGTTCTTGAGTGAGAGAGTTCAATGTGTGGAAAAGTATCCTTATTTCCAACACATACCTACGAGAACAGTGTTATTGAGAATTGATATCTACATAAGAGATTTATATTCGTACATATGTGTTGTCAATATTGAAGGCAAGTGCATCTAAGTGTATCTTTAGTGTAGGTATAGATACATATGAGTATATAGAATATAGTTTAAATATAATGGAGGACAAATAGAGGGTCATTGAGAGGGTAATCCTAGGCGTTTGCATTAAATTTGTATAGTATGTCAAATCTATTATGGGCCAAGAAAGGGACTTAAAGGATTATGTTTAAATTGAAATAAATACAATTTTTTTGAAGTAAAAATAAGGATTTTGAACAAAAATGTTTGCTTAAAATTAAAGTAACATATTATTAAAGGGTATTTTTAAAGATGTCATTCGCTGTTCAGGAGTAACCTCGGAAGAAAGTATTGCCAGATTGAAAACACGTCTAAAAAAGCACTTTAAATGAAACAATATATTCGAAGATTTATTTGATAATTTCGAAATTCCTATAGCTATTATTCTAAAGTCATTTAAAAAAAATCTTCAAATACAGAAAACTGTTTTAGAAAAAGTTTCATAGGAAATCCAAATTTCATTAAAAATTCTCTCATAACTGCTCCGGTTTCTATAAACTTTGGATCTGATTTAAATTCATCCACATGATTCAAACCACAAGATCAAGATTGAAGAAAGAAGAACAATTCAAAAAAAGGACAAAATTGAAAAACTAAGGTACAATAACAAATTGACAGATTTAGTTTTTATAATTCATGTATCCAATAATATTAAATTATGTAAATTAATTGAATAAAAATAATAATTTATTAAACTTCTAACCTGCCTACATATGTACATACATATGTACATAATTACAATGTTGACTAATATTTTAATTCTATTTTATCTTTTCAGGTAAGGCTTTAACAAATTTAAGGATTTTGGTGAGCATTTAAAATTCAATATCAATTTAATGAAATTATTTCGTCTACAAAATTCAAAACTGTCAAAACAGTTGTAAATAATTGCGTGTCACATTTGTAGTTTTGTCTTTTTAATTATATGCCTAAATCAACATATACATACATATGTAGGTATGTCCCCTCATGTATATCCATTATACAAAGCATCGTAAACACAAGTTCAAACCTATTTTTATGTCAATTAAAATGATATCATTTATTTATGAAAAACAACTTTGCATTTCTAATTACTAAATGCATGCAACTCCGATTTTATTCATGGAAAGCTGACACTATTTTACCATATTAAGCTTTGTGTTGTCTATTTGTTAGAATTAAGCTTTGACCATTGTTTAATTGTTTATGAAAACTGAAAACATATTTAAATTAATACACACACACACACAATATTCCATTATTTATCTTTTATAAAATCCAATTAGTAGGAATTTTTGAGCTATGCGATCAAAATTGATAGATATGTATTTTTTTCCTTTCCATGAATTCCATCAGACTTTTATCTAGAGCATTGATTTAATTATTTTACAGTGAGGTTCGCATTATAAATTCACATTAAAAAAAAGATTAGATTGAATTGTATCTATACATACCAACTACATATATTTAAATGAGTGCTTTTAAAAGGTAATTAAACCGACAAAGAAATAGCATGTATCCATTAATACTTTAAGTCATTCAAAGTGTCTCTGATGTCAAAACCAATTGTTTTTGTGCAGTCTTAGGTTTGAATGTTTTTTGGGGGGGATATTTGATTGATTGCTTTTTTTAGGTTACTTCCGACATAGATTTCCGTTGGACTGTTCAAGTTTTTTCTGGTTGATTGATTAATTAACTACTATATTGAATCACTCGTAAAGTTTTTGTGATTATCATATATTTGTGAAATAGAAAAATCAATATCCATCGATTCGATTCTAGATTTGGAATGAATAATCTCCTTCAAAGACCCTTCATGTCCTCATTATGAGATCTTAATACATTCGTCAATGCCCAAAGGGATATTCCACCCTCTCTTACAATATGGCACAATTTTATCCAAATGTTAAAAAAAAATACGTATATGACAAAAACCAACGAACGCATATCGATATGTCATTTTTTCGTCATGTCTGTCGCCTCAGTTCTCCCCCTCCATCAATATCGTTCCTGATGGTTAATTATTGTCATCCCAACATACACTCAGCATCATGTCCTCATTCTTTAGAGAATCAGACCAGCTTAAGTGAAACTGATTCCGATTCTCCATGGAGCATCAGAGTGAGAGTTCACTTGCCTGCCTGCGAGTTTGAAACTCGACTCGTATAAATCGTTATCGGTATTAATATCATATTTTTTTTTTCTTTGTTCTATTTTAATTCAATTCGAAACGTTTCAACATACATACAGATATATAGTACATAAATCTATTAGTGAAGAAATGATGTATCTGTCAGCATTCAGCAATCATGGTTTCATGGTAAAAGCCACCCATTTATATTATATGGCTGCCACTATAGCTCAAATCAAATTTGATTTTAAGGAAGCACTATTCATTCTTAAGGTTCTTTCTTAAAAAGCTTAAAATAATATTTTTGGCAAAGGTTCATAATAAAAAAACTTTCATCAAAATAAAAAGAGATTAGGAGATAGATTTGAAGCTTTCTAGTTTTACTAATGATTTGAACCGTATAAACATTTTTCACAATTTTTCAACGAACTGACGTAAATACTAGGGATATTTAGTACTCTTTAAATGCAGAAGAACCATTTACGGTTTAACGGTCTCGAGTATAGGAGTAAGTCATGTCACTGTCTAGAAACGAAGAATTGACGGTAAATGTTGCTGCCAGAAAATCGAGCTTTCAACAATAGTTTCATAGAACACGGGCGAGACTTTCCTCATTCTTAATTAACGCATACATTTTTTTTAACACATATTTCTTAAAATGTCAAAACCTTTTGATTTTCCACTTATTAAAACTTTGATGACACTCACAAAAAAAGTAGTCTTCTGTCAAAACGCCAAAAACCTTAAATTTCAAGCCTATGATATTTAGGATCCATAGTTTCGTTTCAACTTATTAAAATTGGCTCGATGCTTGTATTTGCAAAAAACGTCAAAGTGACAATTTTCTAAGTATGGAATTCGTAGAAAAGCTTGAGTCTATGTTTTCAGTAATTACATTTCTGTATCACAAAAAAAAAATATCAATATTGAATCTAGAAGTATGACATTTCATATAACGAAAGTGGCAACCTTGCCTATCAGATCACAATAATTTTCTCGCTTTGATTCTGTGAATTTTAAATGGTGCATAAGTTTTTATCTGATGTGATGCGTGTATAAGAACGTATTTTTAATTGAACGATTTGTTGTCATGCAACGCATCCCATATACACACATGGTCGTACCTCTAATATTCAAGGACAACCCAGCTGACAGATGAATTTACATACATACATATGTGCATACGGCTTAAAGTTATAGACCGGACTAATCGCTGACAAAGTATCAATTTACCATAAATGCGGGCAGCATAAAATAAAATAAACATCGCCAACATTATCATTATTATGTTGTGTATGTATTAATATATTCTATACAGAAAAGAATACACATCATCCACTCCAAAACTTGACGTATGGTATTGGTATGGATATGCGCGTGCATTATGTGGGTTCGGGTAGGTCGGTCGTCGCCGCTGCCGCCACGCCGCTCCTGATGGAATGAAATACGATGCTGATAATTATGATGCTTGGGCGTTTGTATAATAATGTTCTTCTTCATTTATAATACTTTAAGGCAGACACATAACACATTTTGACGCTAATTAAGATGACGGACTCACATATACCGATAGATTGCTGCTTGATGCAATGCAAATGTCAAAAGACGCAAAAATCAATTTTGACGGTTAAAAAGATGAAGCTGAAAGATGTTGTCACTCCATCACGATATGAGTATAGTAGATATAGGGTAGGATATTGTGGATGTGGAAGGAACAAAGGAGTTGAGTGTTCTCATATGGTTGTGATTCAACTCGTGGTATTTTGTGTACGCGATGAATATGGGATAACGCAAGTGATTGACGAGATGACTCAGTGAGTTTACGTCGTCGTTTTTTTTTTAAAGAGGGAATTTATTTTTAGATTTATTTTTAAATGTCATTCAAGAATTCTTGGCGATTTCTAGGGTATAAGGCATAAGAAGTCTGAAATCCAAAAGCCAGGTGTATAGTAAAATTATGAAAATATGAAATGAAATGAAAGCAACTATTAAAATTCCATACAAACTTGTTTAAACCCAAATTACATTGCTTGGATCTGAAATTTTTTGAAAAATCACAACTGAATTGACAGTTAACAATTTTTTACTTTACTTTTATGCATATATGACAGATCCATATGACAAATTGTCGAGCCGGAAATAACTGAAAAATCCGAATGAATGTTTCAAGTATTTCATAAAAAAAAGAGAAAAAGATAACAATCTTTTAAGAATGATGTGTCAAATGCATTTATTTCCGCATTAACATTCCCCCATAAATGAGCATTATTTTGAAGCTTTGCCAAAAAAATTAAATCTCACTCAAAGTAGAAACATAAAAAACAAATAACAAATTATCATCATTATCATTGCCGGACTCATTTATTTAGAACGTCACTTTTTTTTATGGGCGAAAAGTTTAGAAGGGCGAAATTTGAACATTTTTTGACAAGCACATGAAAAATTATTTTTATCAGTTTTTAACAAAATTAAATTTAGATACGCTAAAATTTTTACTTTTTGGAACATTCTACTTTCAATAATCTAATTGTGAAAAGGCGATATAAAAAATAACGACAACATTTTTGATATAAAATTTTTGATGAAGTTTTTCGTCTGCATCAACTTTTATTTGAAACTTTTTATATAATTTCCAAATGCAGCTTTATGTTAAATTCAAAAATCATCGTTCCAACATTTTTAGTAGCAAATTTACTAGAAGAATTTAAATCCATTATTGTGTTATTCAAAATCCAAAAACAGCTATTCAAAATACTAGTACTCGTATATACCACAAATTATGAGCTTATGAGCTCGAACTAGAAGACCGTAAACACAGACCTGTCAATTTTGTCAAAACTTCATGGAACATTTATTTTCATTGCATAAAATTAAATGAATTCGTGCATCCTTACTGGGTCACCCTTTGAATGTTAAACTTTCATTAATAGTGTTAAAAATAGATACATATAGTTAAAAACTTAATACAATTTTAAACAGTGCGATGCTTAATTTAGTGAAAATAGCGAAACTGTGATATCATACTTTAAATTTTATTAAATTAGTTATTTTTTATCACTTATCAGTTTGGAAGAAAACACACACAAAATCGAATTTCACTTTCTTGATTGAAATGTCAAATCTTAAAATCAAATCATTTTTTCTTAGGTAATGTTTGTAGCGATCCATACGCCACCTTTTTTTTTCAAATATAAAAATGCCCTTCTGGCAACTCTTTTTGTATAAGATTTCAATTTTAAACTGGTAACCTGGCAATGCCAAATGAAATGTCAAACATAATAAAACAAAATGAAATGTCAAATAAAATTTCTATAAAAGCCCTGGAAGTGTCAAAATACATTCACTCGTTAACTTGATCAGCACAGTGACCTCTGCCTTTTGATTGTGTTAATAAATTTCTGATCTGTTCCCATTCCAGCTTTAGCTTAGCACGGTATTCTTCCCGTCTCTGCTCTCTTACAATTTATGATAAGTTATAATATTTAAGGTTCTTCTGTTCTTAAAACAAAAATTAATCAATCTGTTTAAATTAATAAAATGGTGTGTAGTTGCATTTGAAAAACCTTTTTGGTTCGATATTAAATTCCCAGGATCATCATTCGATTATAATCCTGTAAATCCATTTCTAAACCCGATTATATTATTTCATTTCTTATACAGTCCATAATAGCGTTTGTTCATTTCTTAATTCGCTCCTGTCTGCATGGAAAATAAATGTCGCAGATCTTTCAGAATCAAACACACCACACACACATATGTATAGGTATACATCCTTTTTACTGATGTACATTCCCATACAAAACAACCATTATTATAAAAATCAAATAACATCTACTTATCCCATTACGTAATGTGCTACGTGGTATTATTATATTCCACATTATTATCTTCATTCCGGTATACTCGAGAGACAGTCTCAGGACTCGGGACTCACTGCTGTGTGCCGGGCGAAGCTGGGAGCTGGAACTGAAACTGGGATGGTCTTGGCGAAGGAACAAAAGGACGTGCAAACACTTGTCCCCATTGAGGAGCTGCAAAGCAATCCTTTGCTGCAACATTCACTACAGAACACATACATACATATACATACATATTCAGCAAATTGTCACACAAGAAGACAAAAGACTTGAAATAACCATGCCAAATGGTTTTTATTCTACTTCTTCCCTCAAATGCAATATCCAGAATGAGAGAGTGATACATAAAAAGATGCAATAAAATTAAAAAAAAAGAAGAAGAAGAAAATATCTACAATAAAATAAGATCCAAACGAGAGATTGTTTTTTTTTTTATTATAATTCGGATTGTTTCCGAGGCGGTATCCTATAAATTCAATCCCAACAACGACGTGAGGGTATTCTGCTTTCTGCTGCAGCAAATTTTAAAATTTTACACGTTTGGAACAGCCGCTTGGTCTGAACTGCAACTGACTCGTCTGACGTGCTGTCGACCGAACGTCGCGTCGTCGCTCGTAGTCGTCTTCGTTGTCACTGATCACAGGCGGTAGATATAAAGATATTTCGAGAAGATACACAGTAACTTATAGCTTGAAAATATTTCAGCATGATACATTTGCGCTAACTCGAAAAAAAAAAATTACAAAGAAGAAGAAATATTTCCAACGTGTTGCTAATTAAGTAAATTTACTTTTGTCTGATGGTCATCCTTCGTCGTTATTCCTTGGTTGGAATATAGAAAAGGGTAGGTAGGTAAGGTAGGGTCTTTGATTCAGTAGCACTCAAATAGAATACCGGGCGGCTTGGTGTGGCCTCTGCAGCCAGAACAGCGGCAACGTTAAATTCCAATCTAGCTCGGTGTTATCTCAGTCGCTTGTCTGTGGCGGGCTGGCTGTTTGCCTCAACAACAATGAACGTGTATAAATCTTCTTAAACCACAAGCGGTATCTGATGTATACATATACACACATTTGTGGTAAATTAAAAATCGAACGACTTCAAGCGACAGCTTTCTCACACTTTGTGCACTTTAAATAAAAATTTCACCAGTTCACATAGCCATAAGGACTGATTCCTTCGAAGTACTTTTAAAAGACCCTAAGCTTTGACAGATTTTCTAAAAATTTTCTATAAAACCATTGGAAAATAAATTAACAAATATTTTGAAGTTTCGACGAAATTAATTTTTAAGATTTTTTCTTAAAAAAATCATCTATTAATTTTTCATATTCCCCAAAAAAAATGGTCTCCAGCTCTACGTGTTCTAAAAAGTGTATAGTAGGGTCATATCCCTTTGGGGAAATAATCACCGGAAAAAGTAGTTTATTTTTTTTTTAATTTCTTAAAAACTAAGATCTTCTTAAAAACAAAGATCGGAATAAATAACACCATTGAATTTTGAAAAAAATTAAACTTAATATAGTTACAAAAAATTTTAAGAGATATTAGGTTGAAGTTTTTTTCTGCAAAATTTTGGATTTGAAAATTAATTTTTCCAAAACTATTCAAAAACCCAACCTAATTTAAAATGACAATTAAAGAAAAGATTTCTAGCTTTGCAAAAATTTATAACATGGCATTGTTGATTTTACCGTCATTTTTTTATACAATTGCCCCTGCCGCCTATACAGTGAGATATAGACCCCCCATACGATTTTCTTGCATTAACCCAACCTTCTTTGATGCAAATCATCGTGCATGATGACAAAAATAAAAACATGATTCATTTATTCAAAACTAGAGGGCCCGGCGAACTTTGTCTCGCCCAAATTTAATGGAAAAACTCAAGCTATGGAAAAAATTGTTGTTCCTTATTCGTAAGCTTATTGAAAAATGAGCTGAGAGGCAGGACAACCGCAGTTCACGTCCTTGTTGTGCTGCTGAATGTAAAACAATATGCGTAGATTAATCGATTTTTGTATAAAACGTGGTCAATGTTTAGTCCAATTAAAATACACATTATTGTAATGTGCTACTCCAGTCTCTTTTGCAAATTTCAGCCAAATCGGTTCAGTCGTTCTTGAGTTATACATAGTGTAACTAACACTACGTTCTTTTATATGTAGATTTTGTCATTTAATTATTAATTTAATCAATTTGTTTTCTTCATCTTACTCATTCTTGATGGTTATTTTGGCCTTGAATGCATTAATAAGATAAAATGTTAAACCCCATTAAACCATTCCGTCTTCTTGAATTCATTTACAATTCAAAAAATCTGACTTGTGGGTGAAATCCACCTTGGGGCTGAAAAGATTTTTGTATATCTATTTTAAAGTGAAAGACATATGAACTAACCAACCGTAGAAAAATTTATGGGCTCAATCAACTGCAAATGTTTATTTTATCGCGAGATACCGATATAATACTGTTTCATGGTGATGACGATGATGATGATGATGCTGCTCCTGGATGATGCTATATAGCGCATCGTTTGGCATTGGCAATGGCATCCAGCATCAGCCTCCTTCTTTTCTTGATCGTTTGTTAATTTAATTTTATTAAAAGCGTTCATATTATCTCTTTTGCAAATTGCCATTGATTCAGGATTCTATCTAACAGATACTTACATACATACATTCATACATACATAATACATGTCTCTACTTCTTTCTAAAAAAAATTAAATCCCATTATAGTCGTCTGATGGATAAAACTGCCTCTGTGTAATAGGTTCAAGTAATTTTACGATTGACATGGCCAGAGTTTATCTAATTTTTTTGCTTTTTTTTAAATTTCAACGCTTGCGATAATTGAATGATTAAGAGCACATTTGCAACATTAAAATACTCTGCCTGTCTGTCCATCCATCGTCGTCCCTGTTAGTCAGCCCGCCATCCGCCAACGTCGTTCGTCATCAGATATAGAAAAAATTCTTGCCATCAACATTGTCGTCGTCGGTCGTTAAGGCTTCAGGGAATCAAAAGTAAATATTTATCCATTAAACAGAAATTGCATTGCAATTGAGGTGTTTCTATATCCATCATTAGGAACAAGGGTGAGAGGAGAATGTCACTTTTTTGTTTATTATAATCACAAAATAAAATATAAATGTCCAATAAACTTAACTTATATCCCATTATCAATTTTGATTGTTATTTAGGTACTCAACTTTATTTTTTGTTTGAATTAAAACGTCATATGCGGTATTTCCCGTTGATATGACATTGGATCATTTTGCTAATAAAGGTGGCATTAAATTAATTTTATTTAATTTTCAACACCTGAGTATCTTTTTTTATGACAAAGATGGTCTTAAATAAAATGATCATGAGTTAATGTTCGAATGATGTTTTATTTTTATATGTGAAGAGGTTTGAATTTTAAAGTACATATTTCAAGTGACATTTAATTTGACAGATACCCATCAAAATCGATAAATAAGAGTAGAAAGCTAATCATATTTGATGTCAATGATTTAATGTTTATTATTCTAGCTCTGAAGTTTTCGTCAAAAATATTTTTGATAAATTGACAAATATGAAATCTCAATAAATAAATTTTCATTTAATTCCTGTTTTCACTACCAAATACCCCTCTGTACTGTGGCGATGGCAATGTCGTCTGTCGGCGGCGGCGCTGCAAAAGTTATGAATTATGATTAATAGCGCCACCTCATCCTTATCAATTATTTGAGGGGCGGGTATTTGGGAAAAGTAAATAAATTATCATTCAAGTTAGCTTATCACTACTCACTTTCCCACCCGCACCGTTCAACGACTACAACGACAACGACAACGATGGGATTGTTTGCAAATGGATAAAAGGTTGGATGAATGAATCGAATCGATTTTAAGTTGAAGAAGACCTCAAGTGGTATTCAATCATTGTTGTGTGCCAGATTTCTGACACTTTTTGTTCAAAAGAATACGACGACGACGACGAACGCGACTTACTCTTAAGATAACAGTTCAATACCTTATACCTACTAAGTTGCAGAAAAGGTAGAGAATCGTAACGTATGTATATGTAGGTACTTGTTCATATGAGTGATGATTGTCTAAGCGCCGTCCGTCGTTGTCGTTGTTCATCGTCATTGGTGCCGCCTTCAACACCTGGGCTGTCAATAAAAGATAAATCGTATAAAGTAAATAATAAATAATGTTTTATTTTTTTTTTCATTTGGGTTTTATTTGAATAGGCATTGAATTATATTTTTAGACTTATAAATTGTTTATTTAAGAAAGAAAACAAATATTTAATAAGAGAGGTACCAAAGTCCCATTTTTAAGTAAATAAATAATTTAGGTCAATATATGTGCAAGTGATGAAATTTAGGTAAATATTATGTATGTTTAAATATAAATACTTAAATATTCAATTACTAATAAAACTTTGTACTTTATTGAAAGTACAAAGATAAATTTGTACAAATTTAAAATAAAGCCAAATCGGGCTCAGTGGTGGTGATGCGGCCAATTTTGGTTATTAAAAATTAATTGTACTTTTGACTTATTCCTGAAGCTCACCACTTAACTTAAGTTTAAGTTGCTAAGCGATAACGACTCAGAATGGAGTCCTAAGTGAAAAACTTGTTTTCTGGCAATACCCTGTTTTGAAAACTCAGAACAAAAACACTCAAATAAATGTATCTTCTTTTCAGTGGTAAGATACATTTTGGATCACGAAAATTGACCCAGAAAAATATCGAAATCTTGTAGTGTTGTTGTAATACATGACAAGTGCTGATCTGATTCTTAATGCATTATAAAACACTCAAGGTTTAAATTGATAATAATAATTAAACATGAATGAGGACTTATAAGCTGGTTCCGAAATTTGGAGCCCAGTAACTTTGATCTGCTGCAATTTGGGAACTAGAATCCTTCCTATCGAAATGAATTCACGGAGTTACTTCTGTGCTAAATATCAAGCTAATTTTGTTGTTTCAAATTTATTAAAATATTAACAATAGTTTTTTGAGTTAAGCCAAAAGTCTGTTCATTTAAAATATCCCTGTGTCAAATTTCATTCAGATTTGTTCAGTTATTTTGGAGTGATCAATCACCGAAATCAAGCATCAGTGAGCGCAGTTAGTAGAAAGATAGAGGACCATCTCGAAACCTACCACATGCTGTTGTATTTGATATTTTTTTGAGTTGTTCTATCTCCTCTGTCCTTCTGTCTTGTATTTATTAATGTCTTGTGTTGTATCACATTATATAGTCTTCGCTCAGTGTGCAAGTGTCTCTACTCCACAGTTATGTGCTCTGTAGTATGTAATGTAATGGAATGTAATTTATACCACGAGAACCATGCCCATGTATACTATTTTAGACTATAATCTATCAGTGTGCCAAATTTTATCCAAATCCGTTCAGCCGTTCTGGTGTTATTGAGCAACAAACATCAATACATCCAAACTATCACATTTATAATAATATTAGTAGGATGTAGGATAAGAAAGATGTGTAGGTTGATACAATTATTATTCCGAACACTTTCTATATTATGTAATTAAATTTATTTACTGTTCAACTAACATTTAGTTATATCTTTTCAATAGAAAAAAAAAGTACCATCAAGTTATCAAAACAGAGCTAAGTCTTATATCATTAATGTTATTTTACGATATAAAACTTCAAATCGTTATTATTTACGTGTAATTTAACAAATTCTCTACAGAGGTTAAATTTTTGAAATATTTATGTGCAACTTAAAACAAAAAATATTAAATTTTTCGTATATGGAAACTAAAAACTTCTGAAGTATTTATTACAAAACAGAGAAAACAAAATTGAAATTCACGGTTCTGTTAAGTACATAAATAGATGGATAGTAGGAAAGAAAAATGTTTAATTTTAAAATAAAAAAAAAAAAATAAACTTTTTAATCTGAAGCCAAAAAAACACTTCTATTTTTCTATCTATAGGATTTCAGAAATAAAAACACGCACTTAAATTATTTCAAAAATTTCTAAAATCAAACAAAATTCCTGACCTTTCCTTTGTAATGAAAATATCTTCATTTCATAAACAAAATACAAAAATAAAAAACACACACACACACATATACACACATGACCATAGTTGACTTTTTAACAAAAAGTGTAATCCCAAAAATCCAACCAAAAATAGAATGAAAAAAAAAAATATTTAAAAATGTGTTCATTCAACCGAAATTTAACATTCCTCTCGAAATTCTCCGACAATTTATCACGAATATTCAGAAAACCTCATAAAAACTCCAAAGCTTTTTTTTCTGCTGGCTAGTAACCATCATCATACGGCATAACTTCTACTTCAATCCTTTTCCCCGTGCCACCGCACTATCTCTAATTCCGGTTCAGTTGGAAATTCCTGACACAGTTTTGCATGCATCAGCTGAATTTTGCTATAAAAATCAAAACGGATTTGGATCCCTGAAATGAATGTGATGGGCTAGAATACAAAAACAAAACCCCCCCTCCAAAAGAGAAAAAAAAAAGGATTCAACGCATTTGAACCTCGATTATTGCGAACTACTTCAATGTATGGCGGTTGAGGTGCGGTGCGGTGCAGTGGTCTTATAGTGGTGTTGGAAATGGCACTGAGCCAGCGAGACTCTATGAGCTATGACTGATGAACAATTCCTAAAGTATTGTTTTAACTTTTTTGATTTTTTTTTTCTCCCCACAAGGATATCCGTTTTTGGTTAAAAATTTGATTACGCCGAATATTGGCGGTAGAAACTGGAACTAAAAATAATCTGTTGGCGCCAGTTTTCAAAAATGAAAAAAAAGTTATGAATTTTTCAATGTTTTAATGTTTTTAAGTGCAATGACCAAGTTGAAGTCGCGAGAGTAATTCTATATCTTGTTCCGTGAATTAATAAAACCACAAAAACAATAAAATTTATTGCAATTTACACCACAATGTGAATGTGCACTGCATGAAATAAAATAAAATAAAATGAAGTTAAAGTTGAAATCGAATACGCAAACGAATACGAAAAGGCGAAATGAATTTGTTGAGAGTGTTTTGCATGCGGTTATAAATATTCCAATGCAAAACACTCTGGGACTCTGGGGAAGTTGGTTTTGGTTTGGTTGGTTTTTATTGTGTCAGACAAAATGTCTGCGGGGCGTTTATACTATATACAACACCATCATCGTCAGGAAAGGTGTCTACATATGAAACACAGGTGTTGGTATATAAGTCATGAAATTTGTTGCAAATATAAATTGCCACAATATTTATCTCACATAGGATTTCAATTCAATTCAATGACAACCGCCAACTACTGGTCCCGCACTGGACACTTAGGCATAGGTATTTAAGGAATGATTTAAATTGAACACACTGTTTTGACAGGGTTGATTGAGGTGGCACGAAACAAGATTTGTGCGACGGAATGTTCGTCCTTGAAATGAAATAGCACAGATTTATCGGGTCAAGACGCCAAGCAGTTGGATATGATTCATCAAAATGTTAGAATAGGTTTTTACTTGATAGCAATTTATCCCTAATCCATGCTAGATGACTAGAAGGAGAAGAAAAGAATGTAATAGTATTTCCACTTCCGGATCTGGAATAAAATACGATTTTTTCTTCCTTGATCAAGTTTCTGTGCCATCGAGTTTTTGTATCTACAGGATCCGGTAGCGAGGTATGGAAGATTTGACAAAAATTGTTACAATTCATTTTTTTCACGTATCATATCAGCCAAGTGCTGTCCATTTTTGGTATAACACTCTTGCAGACGATGTGAGAAGTTCTGCATACTCCTCTGAAGCATTTGACGTGAAATTGATCGAATGTCTTGAGTTATTGTCTCTTTAAGGAATTCGAGTGTACGTGGTTTGTTTGTGCAAAATTCGCCGAACTGAGCGGTCTGACATCCTTCAACTGCTTGACGCACTCTTTCAATATTTTCTGGAGTCCTTACCGTTCGATCACTTTCTCGCGCAATTCCAGGTCTCCAAGAACCAGTTCTGTGAAAGCTATTCACCCACTTCACAATCGTATCAAACTCTAAAAACTTTTTCAACCAATATCTCGAGAAGGGCTCATTGAAGAAGATTTGTTTAGAGATTTTTCTGATGCCAAAGAAAACACTCTCAAGGTGTTGATTCACAAGATCTTTGTGGAATATGACTGTTTTGAGAAATGAGTGGGCCAGGAAACTGTTTTTTTGCGGTTGTTTCGCTTTTTGTCATGGTTCATTTCAATATCTTCTAATATCCATTCACTGCTAGATTTGCAGCATCCTAATTGTATTAAGTAAGGTGCAATTAAACAGCCCAAGTCCAAAAACAAGTTCATCAATAATTATATTCTGAGTCCTAGGCTCCCAAATGCAATGATCCTACTTGCAACCGTACCATTCAAGACGAAAATGGGCTTCATCACTGAAGATCCTGATTCTGATGCATTTCAAGAACTTTATTAGCTAATGATTGATCGGTTTGAGTTCTTGAGTAAATTGAACTTTAAGAATCTAATACATAGTACGGTTCAATGTCACTTGTTGATTGCCTAATTCCAAAGATCAATGAACCTGGTTTATCGTCAACAATACGGGCTGCAGCTGCAATATTTTCAGTTTCACACGGTTTCGTTTCTTCAAATCACCAATTTTTTGAAGCTGTTTAAATGTTTTCACTAGTTTTGCTATTGCTGTCCGAGAAGTTTCTTCTTCATCGACGCCGACGACCCAAAAGTCGTCACACTGTCACTGCAAAATTTTCACCATTTTTGTCGTAAATGAAAATTTTTTTAATTCAAATGAAATCTTTAAAATTTCAAATTTCTTCTACTTCTCTACTGGTGAAATTCATACCAAGAAAATAAAGAAAACACATCATGAAAATAATACGAACTCGTATCTGTGCACATACGCGCACCTTTTCTCATTTTCCAACCGGAAGTAAGTGACAAATATCAACAACTCACTTAGAGAAGACCGATTTCCCACAAAACTGAAGAAAAACAAGGCGTTTAAGTGTGTTGCTTGTTATAAGATTTCTGTGCCGTGTGACAGACAAACATCCTCATTTATAGCTAAATCAGACTTAAGTAAACGCATCACCATGGCTCACCTTTCGATGTTGATTCTAAATAAGTGAAGATTCAAGATGCGTGTATCTTTTTTGTGTGGAGGACTCTTCAAAGAGATGCAAACATGCATTTCGATTGGATTAGGTTGTCAGAGGCACAGTCATCCACTACTGATGACAGCAACAACGTGCCTCAGGGCTCCAGGCTACCGGAATGCGGGTATTTATTGCGTGCTACCTTCTGCCGCCACCGACCGTTCGGTCGCACTACTGTAAGTCGTGTCGGTTGTAGTGGCTGAGCCGGTGGTGGCGGCGGGACGCACCTTCCTTCAGAGGTATGGTGACAATTTAATTTTCCTAGACTCTGTGATTTTTCTCGTATTTCTTTATTTTTTGTTTTTGTTCTGTTTCAAATATGCCGGCATATGCTTCAAAAGATCGGAATCGGACGCGACCGTCATTGTCGCGTCAGTTAGACAGACCGCCTTGAAAAAAAAGCAGATGATGATGAATTCATTACAAATACGGTCACTTGCATCGCATGTTAATTCGTTTTTGTTGTTGGTTTTCATTTAGGTATATTTATGTAGGTACTGATTGAAAATATCGGATGTTAGCTGAATAAATTGCCAGTTCCATTCCACACCTTTTGGAGGAGGAGGTTTGGTTGGATCACTTGGTATTTTCCAAGTCAGCCTGGCTTATAGAGGGCTTGTTGCAAGCAAAGGTATAAACAAGAATATTCAAGTAATTCAAGGAAAAAGTGAAAGCATTATATGTGTTGGTCTAGGTACGGTATCTATATGTAGATATTTTTATTTATTCAGCTGCATTAGCATATTACCCAAGAATTGAGAATTTAGTTAAATATTTGGAAATTGTATCTTTGAAATACAAAATTACCTTTAGACAAAGGCAAAGGGCTTATTTAATAGTCGAGGCATACTTACAGCATTAAAACCACCTAATTGTGGGCTTTTATTTTGTTGCCATTGTGAATGAGAAATTATTTTAAGGTGTTAATATTTATGTTTTTTGTTTTTTTTTTTTTTTTTTTTTTTGAAAGAGGAAGTTAAGTGTTGTTTTTATGTAAAAAATTGACGACTTCATAAGTGATTTCTTCTTCATTAGAAAATGATAATAACTTTGGATAGGGCCATACAATACAATCTAAGTCTGCTATTACACGACGACTCATGAGTCGTGACTCATCTTCGAATTCTACTTTGAAATTTCATCCTTTGAGTCGAACACTATTACACCTTGACTCTTAAGTCATGACTCTAATTTGACAACTTTCTTTAATTCAAATTTCGTTGTTTTAAAATCTTATATTCTGTCTCGCTCTTTCAACTATAAGGGTATACATGTGAACTCGAGCACGCCGAAAAAAAATAAAGAGGAAAAGCAAAATAACAAATGAGTGAAAATAAAATGTCAAAAATGAGTCGTGAAAAATTTGCCCTCGACTCACAGGGCAAATTTTCTTCCGTTTCATTTTTTCGAATTTTGTATCTCTCTTGCTCCAACGTAGTTCGAAAAGAGTCACGACTCATGAGTCGTCGTGTAATAGCAGACTAAAGGGTGTTTTTTTCGACGTGTGGTTTTTAATCTGGCAATTTTATTTTCGGAGTTGGTATTCTTGGCAGCTGTTACTTTATTTATGCTCAGTTTCGTTTGCCATTTCGTAATGAAAAGACTTACTCCTTAACAATGTTTTCAAATCGTGCAAAATTTATTACCAAAATAATGGTTTGGTTCGCTCGATGCATCTGTGAATGGGCCCAAATCGAGATGGCCACCGATCCTGATTTTTACAAGAAATTCTCTTTAGCGATGAAGCTGCAGTGGGATTCATTGATCCATATTTCTTCAAAAATGAAGCCGTCATAATGTTACAGTCAATGGGGAATGCTATTGAGCCATGATTAATGACGTTGTGGACGACCTGTGGTTGCAACAAGATGGCGCTACATGCCATTCAACCAACGAATCAGTCAATTTATTGAAGGATACTTTTGGGTAGTGCATTATCTCGCGTCGTGGCCTCCAAGATCGTGCAATTGACTATATTTTCTGGAATTATGTGAAGTCGCTTATCAAAGCAGGTAAGTCCAAGCAGATGGACGCCTTGGAAGAGAATATATTCTGCGCGTTATTGATGACATACGGCCCCTAATTTCTGCAAAAAGTGATCGAAAATTGGGCCTATCGGCTGGAATTTATTCGAGCCAGCCGCGGTGGCCACTTGTCCGAAATCATTTTTTAACATAATGGGAAACCCTTATCTCTATAATAAATGTAAATTCTTGGTCATAACATTAAGTTACAGCGTTTTATTTTTTTCCTAAAAACCACACGTCTTAAAAAAACACCCTTTACAACATATGTACATTTAATTTTTTTTACAGACAATAGTGTTCTGGCTTTTCTCAGACCATGGGCTTCTCTATTGATAATTCGAGTAATAAAACTCAAGGTACAGACTTTTCTCTTAAAACTTCTCAACTATTTTCGGGAACAAAAATAGATAATCAAACTTAACAAAAAGTCTCCAAAAAACCCTAAAACCATCACCGTAAAACACTCGTACATACATCTCGACTTCAATTAATCGGGGGATAAAGTCTGAAACATTTGAGCAAAAGAGAAAAAACCGGTGCACCATTTCCTGTCCAAAATTAATATGCACAAAATTTTAAAGATTGAGAATATTGATTTTTTGTATAATCTTTTTGAGGTACTTCGAACCCTTGTTTTAGTTATGCCTTCTCTGCTGCAAAAATTCACCTCAAATCCTTGTGAATAAATGCATTTGAAGTTTCGACATCGACATTCATAAGATGTTGTAGTCGTCGTCGTCATCGTCATCGCCGTCGTCGTCGTTCTACTCGAAAATTCAATTAGGCTAAAACAAAGTGTCCTTTTATAGATAGACCGCAGCAGCTGTGCCGTTTGCTGTTTGGGCAAGCCCGGCCAGGCTAGTAGTCGCCAGCCGGCACCGCCTGATGTTTCATACAGTGAAAGTTTCTTTCAAACTAAATATAATTGTGAATAATTTTGAGTATAAAAACAAAAATATCTTCGAGTATACGGGATTGTTTTGTTATGTACTCGTACCTATGTATCTCCACATAGATGCCATTTCTCATTTCTGGAATACGAAAAAAAAAATATAATAAATAAAATAAAACATTTTATCTATAAAGACAATACAATGGCCTGACCATGTTTGAGCTCCTGTGTTGCGCCGACATCTTATCTAAGGCACATAAATTTAACTGGAGGTGACTTCATCTCGCATCAAGGAGAAGAAAGAAAAAGTAACAAAAACACAAAACAAACATTTGCAACTCCATTTGTGAGAGCTGAGACCTGAGACTTGTTACTGCCCTGCTGCTGCTGCTTAGGTTTGTTGTTGGATGCTGGATACTGGTGCCTGCTGCTGGCTGCTGGCTGCTCCCCCGGATAAATTCTAAAGAAGTTCTTGAAGTTATAACGCGCCGGCTGTCGAGAGAAGCATACCTATGGCCAAGAGCCATGCAGCAGTGGCAGGAACAATCGTGCAGCAGCTACTTATGCGATAACAATGCCCATAAATGAATTCATTTCACTGACATTAGGCTAAACAAAAACTATATATACAACTGCCGCAACGGCAACAGCGGCCTGAGGAAGTCGATGCCGGCTTCGGCTTCGGCATACCGCGTATACCTTACACAAAACAACACTCGGACACGAATTAGATCCGTTCAAGAGATTACACGTGTGCTGCTGCATCAACAGAGCTACAACCGAAACTGAAGTGACTCAGGGATACGGACATACGGTATACGGATACTCCTGGCGCGAGTTGCGAGTATCCATTGAATACGCACGCAACAACGCAACGGAATTAGGCGTATCTCAACGAGATTTGCCGCCCTGCTTATCCGTGCTCTTCATCAAAATGACGTAAAGTAAAGGTATGCTTTGGGTTGGGTTTTAGGTTTTGGTATTTTGTATTTGGTACTTGGGTAAGCCGTCTAAGGAAACTCCTGATGGTGTGCCAAAGTGCCGCGCAAGAGCCTATTAAGCCGGAGGAGTTAGGAAAAAATTGTGACACGAGTGTTTTTTTTTCGTATTTTGGATTGAGATCGAGTGTTCTTCCTGTGATGGTGAAAAGAAGAAATAAATTGGGGAACTCTGGAAGAAGAAATCTTCATCCGATTTTTCGAATCTTCTAATATAACAATGGTCCGTGTTACGAATGTTGAACTCTCTTGAGGAAGAGAAGCGCAAAACCCAAAAATAGACAAAAAAAAAAAATAAAATATATAACAAAGGAAGTAGAAGCGCAGTACATGAGAGTAAGACAAAAAAAAAAACAAACAATTCATAAGGGGATATTTTTTTAAATAAGACAAAACAAAAAAAAAATATTTAAGTCCTTTTATCCTGTCACATAGAAATATGAGATGTGATTTTATTTCGTGCAGCACAACGCAGATTATTCCTTACCTTAGATCTATCTCCGTATACGTAAACGAGTATTAGGGTATGTACTGTACACTGAGGAAGACATTTATAATATTTTCTTTTTATTTCATTTTTGTTTATCTCATTTTCATGTTATGTATGTGTCTTTTATTGCTCTTCATTCTTGCTTGTTCTTTCTGTGTATTTAAGCGGTATTTTACTTTTGGGATATCATTTCCTTTTTTTATTATTAAAGGTATGTCCTTTCGGTGAGATAACACCCTCTCATATATTTTTTTTTTTTGTTTTGGATGACACAAAGAATTTTGATGAGCAAAAGTATCTACCTATGTATGTATCTTAGAATGATTTATGGACAATGGCTGCAATATTTTGCAAAATAAAGATACTCGCCTTTGGTACCATAGAGAGTGAATGTTAATGAAACATTTATGACTTCATGCTATTTGGATTGGATAAGATTAGCATAAGGCTATCCCTTGTGGTTTAATAGGGAACGTAAATTTTATTATCAAAAAATGTAAACTAACATAAAAGGCGGTACTTTTACCTGTGTGCATATAAAACTTTTGAGATGTACTCTAACCTTAAAAGGGAGAATATTTTGCCTTTACCTTGGGTTATTTTTATTGAATTTTTATAGTTGTGTTCTTATATTTACTGGTCACTGGTATTAAATAAAACCGAATTGAAATGGTACATGGTCTGAAATTTAAGTAAATTTTTGTCAGAAAAAGTAAGGTTTTTTTTTAATTCAAAATTTAGATTTAATTTTGTGTTTTTCGTGAGTATAATACATTTTTTAAGAACTTTTCTATTGAATCAAGAAAAGTTACTTGAAACGTAATCATAGATAATTTTTCTGTCCATTTAATAATAGGTCCATTAAAATTTTTAACGCAATAATTTTAATGTTAATATTGCAATCAACGAACCATACAAAATTTTGGGATTAATTTGTTTAAATTCATTTGAAAATAAAAAAAGGACGTATACGCCTTAGTGTACCATGAATTTATCATGTATCAAAAATTACTAAATCACAATTTATTTGTCCTGCAGTTTGCTTCAAAAAATGTTTATAAATAATTATCCTTCTAATTTTATAAATGTTAAATTTTGATTTTTGTTGATCAATAAAAGCAGAACGGCTGGACGGATTTGAATGATATTTGGCACAGGGAGAGATTATGATCTAGAAAAGTACATTGGCATCTTTTTTTCTCGGTGAAATGTAAGATAGATTTCTTTAAATTTGTCCAATCACATCAGGTTGGCTGAAAATTTACATAGTTATGTCCTCAGACCTTCGAAGTCCGTTGGTATTCCCCAGCAGGACATAGGGCCTCAACTCAACTACTTCTACTCGCCATCGTATGTGGTTTCCAGCGATGTATTTTAGCTGTCTTCAGCTCTTTCACAATCTCGCAGATTCCTCCCCATCTGTTCTCCTACGTGCTTCTCGATCTACCAACTCTTCTTACCTTTTCGATGAGTGTGTTCAATCCACTGCCACTTGCGCCTACGTATAATGGTATCGATGGGTTCCTGACCTGTTGCTTATATCAGTCCTCGTTAGAAATACGATTAAGCCTGAAAACCCATAAGATGTTTTGAAGAAACCTATTAACAAAGGTTTCGAGTTTCCTGGTTATTGTTGTTGTTATTTACTAGGTGCTGCTTCCATGTAGCAAAACTGCGAAAGCCTGCTTGTTCAGCGTCGAGTAATGCTTCCACATGTTGTTTTATGCGTTCTAAAACAATTTTTGCTATTATTTTGGAGCTAATACTCCTCCAGTTTCCGCACTTCATCAGGTCTCATTTTTTTTGGGAGTTTGACAATTATTCCTTTTTCTACTTTTCTTCAGGAAAGCATTCTGAGGCCCATGCTGTGCGGTTCCAAACACTCAGAATGGCTTAACGGATCTTTATGAAATTTGGCACAGAGATACTTATAATAATCAGACTGATTCTGGTTTGTAAAAGTCAGCTAAATTTTAAATATAAGAATTTTGACAAAAGAAGTATAACCGTGGACTGTTGAATCAGTGAAGACTGTCCCAAATAATTACAAAATGAAAAGATACGAAAACGAATTATAAAACGACTTTTTTATAGTTTTTAATACCTTAAAAATAAAATAAAAATTTTAAAAAAGACAATCAAATTTCTGGCAACATTTATTTCAAATCAAAGTGATTTATGTTTTTTAAATTTTTAATATATTACGAGTATATTCGTCGTAGTCCAAAAGGGTAGCCAGATTTCGGAGTATTTTAATGATAAATATACCATCAAGCCTGGAAGCGCAGTCCAAATGCACCCGAAACATCTGCTATAATCGCGAACCTTTTTAACCCAATTTAAACGAAAGCTTCTGCATCAGAACAGAGGCGCCTCTGATCACCTTTTAATATCCCAATCTCAGAATCCAAAAATAATGATAATAATTGTAATCACTGATGCGCGATTGCTTTCATGGTGCAGTAGATTAAACGATTCAAACCCTTTTAAATGGATAGGTAATTTCTTTTTTACTTCTGAACCGCGATTCCAAGAACCAATAAATCTCCATCAAAATAATAATTTTCTTCAAAAATAAAATTATATCTACACCGTCAGGAAGATTGCGCGATTGGGATTGTCTTGGATGGATGTATCTTTTGTTTCCTTCGAGAAGGAGATAGAGAATGAGTTACTTCTCAATGAATCATCCTAATTGGATTGCTGGTTTCTACCTTCATATGCCATACACCGTTCGTTCCTTCGTCCTCGTCTGTATAATCGATCGTTTTTGGATGCACTCTATAATTTTCCAATATAAATAATGAAGAGTCATGGTCGGAAGGGGATATGACTTGGGTTAGGTTTTTGGATTTTGGAAGATGCGCTGCCGAGTCGAGAGTGGAAGTGGATGAACAAAACGACACTGTCTACTGTCTGCTCAAATAAAGGATCAACTCTGGAAGTGAACAGGCGAACCAAAAAAATAAAAAAAAACTAAAACAAACATTCAGAAAAAGATTTCTTGACAGTAGAATAACACACACAGACAATCATCGTCATCGAAGTCGAAAACCTCTGCTTAAACAGAATCTTTATTATTTATCCAACGGGTAACGAGGACGAGGACGGACGTGAACGTGGAACAAAAACTTCTTGAAGTTCATGATGTAGGAGCATTCATTTTTTATTTCTTATTTTGGTTAGCATTGGCTTGGCACTGCACCAGCATCCGAAGGAGTCATCCAAATCCGAATCACAAACAAAAGGAACGAACATTGAAGAAAATGTATAAAGTGCTCCTCGGGCATGGATGGCGTGGTCTGGCGTGGCGTGTCGTGGCGACGACGACGACGGCGGATATCTCTTTCGGGAAAGGTAAACAAATCCGAATCTGAAAATGTTGTTTTTTGGAGCTGTTTTTTTTTGGGTTTTGGAAGGTACATCCTTTCTCCTCTTGGCAATGTCACTCCGGTACATGAGGAGAAAGTATGAGTTTGTTGGAAGATAGTTAAACATTCAAGGTCTATCCCTAGGACTTGGGTCCCTGGCTTGAAACAAATGAGACTTTGGACAGATCTCATCCCACCCCACCCAAAACGTGGTCGCTCTCTTTCTCTTTCTCTATCCTGTTGGATGGCTCCGTCCGACCCGGAGGCATGTTTGAACTTTTGATAAATGTGATAATTATTACCGTTTTGGCATTCCGGACAAGTGTTTGCATCCAGTTTTTCGCGGCCACAGCCAAATTGGACTTTGCTCGCCGATGGCGACTTTTCGAAGAAAAAAAGGCAAAATATAAACTTTTCCCTCCCTGCAACCTCCATCACCAACATCAAATGATGTCCTTCTCCCTTGCCACCAATTCCATGATGCGATGCCGCTTTCGCTCTCAAAGGATGGATTCATTATGTGATCTGAATAATTTAATGAGTTAAAGAGGAATTTCGGGTTCAATTTTCTTTTCCTTTGGTGAGGAGGAGGGGGGACCTTCTGGCGCATTATAAATGAATGCATAATGAACGAAGTGAGTAGGTAACAAAAGTATCATACACACACAAATTTTTGTTTTGTATAAATGTTGGTAAGGATTCTTAAAACGCCGCTGGCTGGCTACATCAGGAAAGTAAAATATTTGTTTAATGTTAATGTTACGAGTTTTATGTGTTTTTTTTTTTCTTTTCTTCTCTTTGTCAAGAAAAGGATCGAAAGGATTAGAGCACATTTACTCATTTACTATGCGTGTGTATATTGACACTTTTATATTCAACAACGAGCCGTGAGGCTCAGAAGATTTATGTTTATTGATTTAAAGACGGCTAAGATTGTTAAAACTTCAAATATTGACCGCCGACAGGTATATACATACACATATGTATAAGTAAGTAGTTGTTACCATGTGTTGGGATAAGAGGGCTTAAGTGGTGATACTTATTTATCTTCTTTTCTTTTTGAGATTAATTGAAATGCTCATGACGTGAGCTGGGCATTTGCATCTCTTGAATAAGCTTAGTGATGGTTAAATTGATTTGAAATGCGTGGTGTTGAAAAAAAGGATTCTTTTAGCATTTTAAATACAAAACTATACATGTGTATGTATTTTTTTTTCAAATGTTGGTACAATTGATAACTCTTGTGTATCTCGAAGACGTGTTCGTAGAGTTCGATAAGTAGTGATGTAACTAACTGAAGTCTGCGAAGAGACAATTTACACAACTGCGGATATGTTTTTTTGGGAGGTCCTATTTCACTGCGAATATTTTTCCCAAAAAACACACATATTTACTATTAAGATGATATTTTCGGAATTTTCTTTGGAATCAGTCAAAATGTCAAGCTTATGTAAATGTCTGAAAATCATACGATTTGCTGCATAGTAGCCAATTAAAGTGATTTTGACATATAGTTCGACAGCATACCGTCAATGTCGAATTTTTCGATATATGTAAATGGCTTAAGATATCATCTTAAAAATGAAATTTAGTTATGACTTATCACTTAACCATTTACCATTTTAATTTAACGATAAGCAAACAGAATTCTTTTGTAAATTATCTTTTCACTCTTTCACTGAACAACTTCTTTATTATTTAATTAAAGACCCATAATGCATTTACATAATAAATCAAGTCATCTATGAACCTCAACAGATAAAGAATTGCCACAAATAAATAATAATTAAAAACCAAAAAGAAAAAGGTTCATAATTTTTGATAAATATAATATTCTTGATAAGCAAAAAAGAAAAACATCATTTAAAATCGCTTCAACAGCTTCGTTTTTTTTTTAAATTGAAATTAATCAAAATGTCCTCAATTTTTGATGATTATGTCCACAGAAAAACATCCATTTTACCCCCCAACCATCAACCAACTCCCAAACAGAAATGAAGAAGTTTATCCATCACACAAACTCAATTAATCAAAAATCCTTTCATCTTGAATTCTCTTTTAAGTTGACGAAAGTATGATATTAAATCGTTTTCCTTTTCGACACTCAGGCCCAGCCCAGCCCAGCCCAGCACCAACTCAACCCAAATCCCTAATCGCAGTCCTTAAATAAATAAAAAAAAAAAACGAAGACAGATAAGATAAAATGAAAAATGAGAGTTCACTTAATCTATCAAAAGACACGGCCCATATAGATTACATTTCAAAAATAAAAAAAAAAAAACTTTTTATCTACTTAAGACTTTATCCCAAGTCGATTCGATATAAACTCGACTCGAAATACCTCCGTTAGTATAGGCGTAGGTCTTGAACGAGATAATGAAAACGATGCTCAGAGCGAAAAAAGGGATTAATTGGAGTTCCATTTTTGTTTTGAGAATTTTATTTAATTTTATTTTATAGTTCAAGGACCAAGGACATTATTTTGTATTTTTTTTCATCTCAAAACTTTATCCTGTTCCATTAAAATTTTGCAACAAATTTCCTGTTGACATGTTTACGATATTTTATCATGTTTTATAATTTTTTTCTTCTCTTATTTTCAGACAATATTTTGTATCTACAAGGACATCGAACACACAGGGTACAAGGACAATTTGGATTTGCCCCAAGAATATAAGTAGAAACTCCCACACCAGCCATAAAGTTAAAAGAAAAGTAGCACTTCCGAAAAGGAGCGAGAGTGCCTTTTAAACGAAAGTCACACAGGACGTGCTTGAGACTTTTGAAAAAAAAAAAAACATACAACAACACACAAAGTAGCAAAGGATACAAAGGACGAAACCTATACCTCCAAGAAAAAAAAAAATAAATATTGGAAACGAAAACTGATCCTTCCCAATTGAATTTTCTGTCGCCCTCTATCTCCCTCCATTTCTCACGGTCTCTCTCTTGTCCTGCTTGGCGCGAACCAGCCATAAGTTGGAAATATTTGGTTTTGGACTTTTGCACAAACACATCACATCCTGTGGCGTTCGGGTAGCTTCCGCTACTGGCGTGTATTTATCCTCTTCGTGGCGCGATATAATAGCGAAAGGACATGATAAATTGAGAGTCTCATAAAAATTTCATCTAGGAATTTATGTAATGTGTTGTGGGTTACAAGACGTCCAAACACATAACAAAAACAACAACAAATATCCTTTTTGACTGCTTCTTTTCGGTCTCTTGGTCTTGACATCGTCTCTCCGCCATCGTCCGCAGTAGTCGTCGTCGTCGCGTGTGAGTTCTTTTATCCAAGGCTAACACTTCAGTGTGAGTGTATGTCTTTCTTTTATATCCGCCATCATGGTCGTAGTGTGTCCTTATAAAATATTCAGCAAAATTTTCGTCTGAAGTTGAGAAATTGCAAAAAGGATATCTTTCGGGAATTGCACTCTACCGCGTCAAGTGCACCTCTCGTATTCTCTGTCACGGTCAACTCGGATGAAAGTATAACCTAAATAATTGAACAGTTACACATATCTATATATCCGCCACATCGGGGAATACTCTTCGTCAGACCAGACCAGACGAGACTGTGTCTGTGGTTTTGGATAAAAAGGAAGATGCCATTAGCAGTTGTTGCTTTGGCTGGAATCAGCGGTCATTCGGTTCGTAGTTGAATCGTCTTGTTTCCTTCTTCCTTTTTCTACTGTGTCGTCTGTGTGTCTGTGTGTGTATGTACGAGTATATTCGTCCTTTTTGTATGGATGGATAAAGGTTTGAAGACGAATAGAGTTTAAAATGCGGAAAAATTCGAATGTTAAGTGTTGTGCGATAAACGATTTGGAAATGTCTCAATATCGGTTCGATTTAACGAGGATACACGTCCGTCGGTCGAAACGATATCCTGCGCTCGGATTAAGCCAAATTTTATTGGTTTTCTGGATGTACTGCTGCTTGACTGTTACTGTAAATGGTGAGTTTCCTTTTTTTTTAAACATTTTAACTTATCTAGTTTATAAAGAACTTTGAAATTCCAATACTCTTTACATATCTAAGATACTATATATGCTAACATTTAATGGAGTTTTTGGAGACAACGTTTTTTCTGGATTACTCGAACTAAGAAGTATTGGATGTTAGAGCTTTGGAAGAGTTAACTTTAGGACTAGGTATATGAAATTTATTGAGCATGTAGTTAGATATCCATCAAGTAGATCGATAGGAGTAAATAAACATTAGAAGAAAAGTGAGGGGGACATTTTTAAAGAAGGTTAAAGGAAGGGTATTGTAATTTGTTTGGATTGATAGTGATGAAGAAGTATTGCAATTGATAGTAGCAGGAATGGTAGAATAAATTTAAGTATCTCATGGGGTTATATTTTACTTATTTCCTAAAGTAAATACTTAATACAACTAAATTTATTCAGTTTTATATTTTGTACATAAAATAAAATATTAAGAAGAAAAAACGACTGGTTTTCCATTCTTTGTTTCCTTTACTTTCGATTATTATTTAAATTCTTTCAATCCTTCAGCCCATTTCAGAACCTATTCAAAGAAAAAACAATCTTCATTGGATTCAATGTAATTTTTTTTGAGATGTAAATTTCTGATATGGAATGCAATTTGTTTTAATTTAAATCTTTATGTCTACAAATTCTAAATTACTCGTTACCGGAACTGAGGAAAAAAGATTAATATGTAATCCTTGGTTGAGTTAAGGGAAAGATAAATTTGAACCATCAATTGTCATATTTCATTATTTTCTTTTTCTCCTTACTCAGAAACCTATAAGACCGATCCTTGCTTATGGTATAGCGGTACGGCGGACTGCACTAGAAATAGCTACCAACCGCGATAAGCTCAGTAAAGTCCAAAGAACTGCTAGCCTAATTATGGGTGGTGCAATTCGTTCAACCCCCACCGCAGCGCTGGAGGTTCTTTTCAATCTCATACCGCTAGACATATTCAGCAAACAAACTTCCGCTAAAACGGCAATCCGACTTAAAGCCTCCTCACAGTGGTAATAACGTGTAATTGTCCTGCACTTTCATAAAAAACGTAAATTACACCTCGGAGACTTCTACAACGTTTTATTGTTAGCTCCAAAAGGTTCAACGAGTAGGAGGATCTATTGATCTATGTGTTATGACAATGGACTATTGATGATCTAAGCGTGCCGGCCTTCTTTCCAGCAGCCACCTTAACCTAACCTTGCCTAACCTAGTGCACTGCAACCTAAAAGATCTTTATTGTGCCTCCTTCTAGAACAGGTGAGGTTCTCATTTTACAGTTCTTCCTCTAAATTAATGACTTTTATAAATTTGAGTATTTACATAGGATACCAGTGGCCAGTGAGTAAGCTAAGTAAAGTTTTTGCTTGCCTTATTTTTAGAAGTTCTTTGCAGATTTTTAATCTTTTTTGATTGTGTTTTTAATCACACTTTCTAATTTCAAAGTAGGGTTCAAGTCCTAGAAGTGGAGTTAAGACACCTGTTTTCGCTGAAAAGTCTGCCTCTTCATTTCCCTGCACACCAATATGTCCAAGTACCCTGTGAAATGTGACAGTATGTACCATACCGAGTTCGTACACTTTGTCACTGTTCCACACTATTTTCGTGCCAACAGTGTTGTGCGCTTTGAGTGCTGCTTGATTATGTGACATGAGAGCTATGTTTTGATTACGATAGTTTCTTTCGAGATAACGTTCAGCGCATTTAGCAATGGCATTTACTTCTACCTCGAAAATATTGGAGGACTGTCTTATGGGTATAGAAATAGTGGTTCTAGGTCCAAAGATTCCTGCCCCTTGGAAGTACTCGACCCATCAGTGTACCCCTTAATATCATTTATTTAAATTGGTAGCTTCGCTTACCCACTCTTTCTTTTTTACAACTTAACTTCGTTGTGTAATGCTTTTCGAAGTTGTATCTTTTGCTCATGCCATCTCTTAGGATGTCTATGAGATTCAAGATAGAAGATTTTGAAATGCGGATTGTTTCTTTGTGACTGATACATTTACCTGTTCCAATTCCTTCGTTTTGCAAATCTCATAATTGCTCCCTTTGCACTATCAATAACTTCATACAGATAGATGAAGGGTAACTTCCATTGCTGCTGTTGGACATGTTCTCATTGCTCCATTGGCCCTATAATTAATAATAATTTGTAAGAGTGTCATCTCCATAAATGACCATCGACGCAGTTGTAGTAAGACTTCCTTAAAGATAAATTTTAAATATTTGAATATTTGATACCAATCTGTATATTTTCAAAAATCTTAACTATGATGTCAAAAACTATACTGTAAAATTTAATTTAATTTATTTTTTTTTCTTCCATTTTAACCCTTTTGTATAAAGTACATACAATCAATTGTAACTATCTAAACTTTGTTCAATGCTTAACCCTGGTTTACCCTTATATATGTTAATAATGTTAATTTGTCTTGATAAGAGTTGTTTTTTTTATCAATCTTAGATATTTTTTAGATTCCCTCTGAATCCCAATTCGTTCCCAAACATTAATATTATTATTCATCTGTCATTTGGTTTCTATTTCCGGAAGTATCTTCATTTTCCAATCTTTTATTTGTGTTCAATTTGTATTAACATATGAGTAGGTAAGTAGATACATTTATTCGTAAAAAAAATATCAAATTCTATAAATAGTCTAGAAAAAATGGACAGGACGTTTTTGCATGAATAAACTATTTCATAAATAAATTTCTCCAAGACACTCTTTCCGAAAAACTCTTCTTTTTTTCTTCTACTCTTCCTCTATTACAATTCGAATTTCAACTTCAGTATTTTTTTTTGCTTATAAACTAAATGTATATATTTATTTATACTTTTGTATATTATTCATATATTTTATCTAAATATGAAATATGACCGACACACCACACCATTCCAAATAAAATAAAATAAAAAAAACCGGATGTAAATATACAGTGGTATAGAAGATACTGCAGAAGAAAAGATGCAAAAAAAAAAACTCACATAAAAGGACGATTTTATGCTCCGTTTCACATACGAAATGTCGTAAATTTGAGAATTTAGCATAGACAAGGACGGACGGTATTTAAATGAAGATAAAAAAGGGGGCAAGTGCGGGTGGTTGATATAGAAATTTCTCATCGAACGTCAATGTACATATAAATGTGTCTGTGCTTTTGGTAATTTCAAATAAAGCTGCTTCTAACCATGTCCATGTTACGGGGGTGAAGAACCCGTTCTCATATAGCTTTTTCTCGAAATTTTGGGTCTCGTTGCCATATCTTTTTAGGGATACACCATGGTGGCGATGATGGTGACCCTGTGTCTCGATGTGTGGCCTTATGTGTACAGTGTACTGTGTGTACTCCCACACTGCATACGGTCTAATGTGTCTGTGTATAATATGGTCGTCCTGGGAATTTCCAGGAAATATTTTCTCATTTAGTACCGACGAAGACTCCTTCGTCTGGTTTAATATAAAATTTTCTACATATACAACATATACATTCTTGTATAACCTCGTATACTAGATACTTTACTTCGTTTCGTGCAGAATAGATACTTCGTTTATGTGTGTGGCTAACTAGCAGGAGAGCATCGCATCCTTGTGTAGTAAAAATTAAAGTGATATATTCGGATTCGGATAGTACGGACTACATCATACAAGATACAGGATACGTTCTGTGAATTTACTTCTATCTAGCACATATAGCAAAAAATACTATTTTTGTATGGTAATTCAAAAATTGTATTTTCCTTATGATTTTTACATTTATTTATATTTTATTTCATTTTATTTTTGTTAAAAATTGTATCTTTTTCTATCAGGGTATTTCTTTCAATGCAATAGGTTTTGTGTGTGAGTGTGTGTGTTTTATTATATTTTTATTGTGTTCATTTTCTTCTGGAGCACGTTTTATGATCTTTTTTTTCATTAAATTGGGTTCTATTATAGATCTAGTAGTTGATAAAAGATACAAAAGTATATTATTATGTTCTTGGGGCATGACCGTTGATGAACTAATGAACAATAAATGACGTAAAGATTTTCTGACGTACCTACTGTGTTATTTTTCGGTATTTTATAAATAAAATAAAAAATTGTGTGGCTTTTTTTTTGGATTGGTAAATTATTAGACAGAATGATTCAAATTTTATATTCCTTAATGATGGATTTATAGCCATTTTTTTTTATTTTTTAAAAATAATCTTCCGTAGCAAGTGTATTTTTAAACATTATTAGTAGTTCGTTGAATTCTTTAATATAATCTTCTTTAAAGGTTGAGTATTTATTTAGACGATTAAGAGCGACATCCAGTAAGGAACAAGTATGGTATTTCTGACAGTGTTTTTTTGGGCTTATTTTAAAACAAAACACCAGTTTCAAAATCTTTAAAGATAGGGAAATAAGCTCAAGACATACCTATTTATTCGAATATTTTGTGTTGATAGTAAAAATCCAAAACCAAAAGAAAATTCTGTCCATTCAAGGGGGCCTAAATTATCTTGGAGACGATATTTTCTTCGCTTCGGCTTTATTTTTTCTTCAAGTATGCAGTCTTAAATGTTTATCAAAATCTTATCTGAAATCTCATTTAGCATTAAAAAAATATATATATACATTTGTGTATGTATGTATGTATTTCCATTGTCCTCGTATCGTGTTGTCGTCCTTTGCTAATCAAATTACATCTCAATGACACTGAATGTCATGGAGCTATGAGCGTTTTTTTTTTGTCCTTCTTACATCTAACACATAACTAACCACTTCCTTACTTCCTTCCTTTCTCGTCGTTGATCATTTCCACATCATTGACCATAAGAGAAGAGAAAAGGCTAAATCCCTATTCCTATATTAAATCGATTGTCCCGAAAGGACGCAAAAAAAAAAGAAGAATAGGAGAAATCCAAACAAGGAAAGAAAAGATTGAAGATTTATCCCATCACCACCGCCACCGTTGCCTTCCGTCGTCGTCGTCGTCGCCCGTCCGTCTAGTCTGCACCAACATCAAATTCCAATCAATTAGATTAAATTAATTGAAATATCCTTGGCACATAGAGAAAGACAGAGAAATAGGAGGGAAAGAGAAGGATATCTGACAATTAATCCTTGCCGCAGCATAGAAAAGACTGTAGTATAGGGAACTGGACCTATACATATATCTGGATGTGGCGGCCATCAATATGGTCAATCATTCCTCTAATCCTCCTTCATGGAACACAATATCAGCCACAGCTTTGGCATGGTTTCGGTTCCTATCCCGGTCTCCTTCTCAGTCTCGGTCTCGGTCTTGTACGTTATTGCATGCCAGATTATTTCCGAATAACGAGATGAATTTCACTTCAGCGGCGTTTTTATTCATTTCGCAAAAACGCCTCTCATTCTGTGTAGCGTGACGGAGATTCAGAGTCATTTGTGCGTAACCTTTTGTGGAAACTACAGAAATGTCGGGAAGAAAAAATATCAATGTATTATTTTTGTTTTGCTCCCCATTGCATTTTTTTCTACTCTCTCTCTCATCGTCATCATATCGTGTCGTTGTCGTTCACGAGAGGGAGATCAATGAAAATCTAATCAGAATCGACGTGATAAGTCCTCTTCAATTTTGATATGTTGCAAATGTCAGAAAACTATACTCGAAATACGATGGGATCCCAATTTCACATTGACATTTCAATTTTCTCTCGTCTCAGCATTTGAACTGACTGGCAACAGACGCACGAAATGCTGCCGAACGAAATGCTCCCCAACTCAGAAATGGGAAATAACCCCTCGGAAACACCCATCGACCCATCACCAATATCACTGCCTCATATGGATGAAGATAACTCTCCTCTTTTGCATGCAATTGAAAGTTTGAAATGATGAGGATGAAGGACATGAAAAAGAGGGAAGGACATAGAAAGAAAAATAAACGAGAAAAACATATCCATGAGTTTTTTTTTTTTTTTTCAGTTTCGAAAGGAAATTCATGTCCTCCATCGCATCGGAAGGACCGGAGGCGCGTGGTGTTAGTGGCGGGCGGTTCGGTTCAAATAACCGTTCGAAATAAATTCCTTCCTAAAAGGATGCTCAGGTATACCAATGTACCTATATATCTACGTCTCGTCCATCTCCATATGGAACTGTTCTGCTCATGGAAAATATTTCCTTGTTTTTCTCGTCATTTTTCGGATCTAGATATCGAAAAAGTTGACGATGTCTGTTTTTTGATATTAGTGGAAGGCGGGCAGCGCTGTACGAATCTATCATCAAAAATGCACCTGGCCACCACAAAGAAGAAACCAAAAAAAAAAAAAAAATGCCTTCTTTTTGATCCTTGCAACAGACCATCAGATTGGTATTCAAATTTGAAAAGTTTTTATCTTCAGCAGACGTATGATGGTGGCTGTATATGTGTTCCCAGACAACGGTCAATGAATATTAATTTCGAATATTTTTTTTATTTCCAAGAGTTCCAGGTGGAACTAATGTCTGTACGTCAATATATTCTATTCATCAGACTTTTAGGAAGAAAATATTTAAACTGTTACCATACTTTTTATATTGTTAAAAAAGGTTTTCATGATTTTGTTGTATAAGCATTTGAAAAGATTTTTGTAAATAAGAGATCTATTTTTTACATTTATGTTTTTGCTGATATTTCAATTTTTTTTTTGTAACGCCTCTTCAATAGAAAAACTTACACTTTCAATTTCTTTCACTTTGTCCACGCTTTAACTTTTAACGGTCTACCAAATTTTACCACAGGAACTTTGAGTGCTCTTTTTATAATGATTGACACGAATTATAAGAAAGTGGGTGGAAGTCACGCCTATTTTATTGAAAGTCACTAGTTTCTGTATAAAAGCAAATCTTTTTTGACAACTCAGTATTCTTACAAGTTACTCCGTTTAAAGTTTATACCTAAGAACATTTTCAACACTGTTTTCATATTTTGGAAAACATTTCTTATTTATTTATTTTATGCTAATAAAAAATTGTAGCAATTGGATTCATTTTCTGCAAACAACTCAAAATTAAATTTTCAACGTTTTTGATAAAAAATTGATTTTTTCTCGATATTCAGCATCATTTAATTACAGCTTTGACTTCAATAAAATAAAAATGTCAATTTGATTTTTGTCAAAGTTTTATCATTTGGTCGAAAAATAATTTTTGACACTTTTTGGTAATTTTTGTTTGTATATGTATATGTTTCTATTTTGCGTTAAAAAAAAACGATAAAACTCAAAATTTAACCGATGTCAAAGACGTCATTTCACATCATTGTTCTGAAGCTAATATCAGTTTTCCAGAACTAAACTCTAATTTTGTTTCTTTTTTTTTTTAATTTAGACCAAAGCTGTATCACAATGTACCGACACAAATTTATTTGAAGTCAATATTTATTTATTTATCCGTTCCCAAGATATTTGTGATCAACCAAGATTTTTACCTTTTTTTAAATTTAAATTTCTACATTAAAAACGTAGCTCGAGGAATTTCAATATGCATCTTTCAAAGTTACATAATCTGTATAACCTGTCGAAAAAAATTTAGTTGGAGTCGATTCTTGAGATACCGTGGACGAAAAAAGGTAAACACACACAGACAGACATCTAGAAATGACGGATTTAGATTTAAGAAATCCTAAAACGTCCAGATTTGTCAGACATTTAAATTTGACAAATTGGACTGATAACAATAATGGAAGTTAAAAATCGTTTGTATTTCTGTCTAAACATTTTTTTTTTTGAAATTGACATTTGAAACAAATGTAAGGTATGATGTTTGAGACCGAGACCAATACCAAGACGAGTTTAAACTGTTTCGATTTCGACGAAAGCATTTGACACTTAATTTCTACTCAATTTCAAAATGTAACTTATTTTCAAAACCCTGAAAAGAGCAATTTACTGAACTAAAAATTGATAGAGTACATCACCAAGTGTCAATTAAACTGTTCTCAAATTATCATCACAACTTACTTTTATGATGAAAAACAAAAACTCTTAAATTGTTTTATAATACAAATCATTAAAAAAATCATTTTATTTATAAAATACCTAATCGTCCAATTATGATTCATTTAAAAAAAAAAGTTTCAAAAACCAATCAAAAGCAGACACTCGAAATTGAAAATCTCGTCTACAGCAACACCAAAAAAAGAACCTAAAGTCCAATACCGAAGCAATTCATCACATGCCTAACATAATGGACAGATGTCAGAACATTAATCCGTAAATACATTTTTGTGCGTTATCAACATTTTTTTTTAAATTCAATTTTCTGTACAATACTTTTCATCGCATCGCTTCCGCTTTCGTTCTCACTCTTGCCCATTATAAATATACCAATTCCACAACCCATCCATCTCATCTGATGCAGCCAGCAGAGACTGGCAGACTGACATCTCATCAACCACAAGGGACACAAGAGTGTTGATTATTTCAGTTCAGTTCAGTCACAGTCTTCAGTTCAGTTCAAAGGCACTCGTTGGCCCTTAACTCAAAAAGGTTGGGACAGTGTTGGGGATGGGAATAGGGAGAGTGGAGGTGATATAATTAAATCAATTCATTGGCGCAAGCACACAAATCGCCTCGGGGATATTGATAAAGAAATAAATAAAAATAATAATAAAATCCAACAACGAAGATAGAAAAATGATAGAAGCGCAGTAACTAGCAAAATACAAACTTCAATACTCTAATGATGGATGGGAATGTCATGCCTTATGTCTGCCCTGGTGCTAAGTTTCCGTACGTGTGTATAGGTCTACTCAGAAGCATACATAAAGATAATATATTGATAGTGAGTAATACAGAACTTATTCTAGATCGAACATACACACGGGAAACATTAATCCCCATCGAATCAAATCCAATTAAACTGTGTTCCAGTCAGCCGGCCAGCCCGGCCGGTCGTTCTTTTTATATTATCGGGGATAAAGAGCAAACGTTTGGTCTTAGTATGGGTAAGGTTTGCGGTCTGTTGTAAAGGGCTTGTATAGCTTGAGGCCCCAACTCCACTCCACGCTCGCCACTCCACATACAGAGAACTTTTGTTTATGCAGAGAAATTGTGTAGCCTGTCAATTTGTGAAGAACGATAAGGATAATATTTGTTGTTGTTGTTGTTCTGTTTTGGGGTCCCGTTCATAAATATGAAATCCATAGATATTATTCCGTTTTATGTACGAGTTTGTGTTTATGTATGTGGAGGTAGTTATTGGCTTATAATTATTATTTTCCATGAAATAACTACATGAAAGCCGGAATGAAAACAAACGAATTCCCAGAAGAGTTTTTTGGACCCGGCCGGCCGGCCCCCTCGGTCCCGATCCCTGCCCATTCTGTATATGGGCATTAATTAACATGAAGCAAAAGTTTTGTAAAGAAATATTTCTCGATAAATCTACATAGGTGGTATAACAGTACATGTTGGATTTAGGATATATAGCATTGTGGAATAGCCAATGGGACTGTAACAAGGTTAGACAAGAGGGAGAGATGAAGTAGACCTCCCTTTACCTGGTTACATGTGCCTACATGTGCAGTTCTTGTCAAATTATAGAACAAAATTCAAAACATGGAATTGAAAATGAAAATGAAAAGGCTGACCATTGAAAATTTGAAAAGGTAATGTTCTGACTTTACATGTTTTAGATTGGTAGAAACAAATTAAAATTAGAAATGCATAAACGTATGGTATGGTACCTTTTATACCTACCTTCATACATATCTATCTGCTCGTGTATAAGGTGAAGCCTTATTTTGTGAATGGAAAAATGTGTAGGTAGATGGGAGAGGAGTGAGTTCAGTATTGGTACCGCAGAATTTGATTATATGGCGCGTCTAATTGATTTGAGTTGAAATTATGTCGATGACAGAATTGGGAAATTATTTGTTGTCCCATGATTCTATAAATATTTTATAAATATGTACAAAACTTTGAAAAGATTATTCTATGTAGTATTTTTTGTTGAATAATTTCTACCATTTAAATAAAAATTTCATGAAAAACATGTTTAATCATCCATTAACATAGAAAAATTTTGGAAGTTTTATGTTTTTGTTTTACCTTTTCAAATTTCAGTATGTCGAAAGTCCATCAACATTTTAAACCTTTTGAATAAGTATGACCGTTTTTTATTTTTATTTTTTAATTTTGTCCTAATTATAGATGCACCATAAGAAGCAAGTTAAATGGTTGTTCTTTTGGAGCTCATTTTGTTTTTTTAAATGCAATCTGCATAATTTATATAACATGTAGGAGTATGTATGTATAGGAGTATAAAATGTTTCTTTTGTTATAGTAAAGGAAGAGTGTACAAGTTGTTGATTCCTTTTTCTTTGCCAATAAAAATTGACGCCCTTCAGAAGAATCTGCTTTTCGCAAAGAAAGCTAAAATTTCATATTTTGCTATTATTACTACTTTGTTGTGATAATATTGTTGTGTGAATATGCAGTTTTTAAGTTTGGGAAGGTATAAAATTAGCATACTTTTTGTCGCAGATATAGTTTAAGGACACAAAGGTTTTGACGAATCATCCATTTTTGAAAATAAAACTTATTTTTTAATCAATTTTTTCAACAATTTTACTTAAGATGCTGTTTTCTGTATTTTAATAAAATATGTTCATTTTATATAAGTGGTCAAATGTTTGTTCTCCTTAAAATGTTAAAATGTGTGTAAAAATTAATTCGTCTGTTTTCGTCATATAACTCGAAAATCTTGAAGATATTTAAGACATTATTTTTTTCTACATTCATGTCATAACAAATACCAAATTTTTTGAACGAACATTAAAACATTTTTTAATTGAATATAAATTTGTTTTTTAACTTTGAAGGCTGTTTTTGACAATGCTTCGATTTTTTTTGAAACTCAATGAATTTAAACTTAGATATTTTTTATGTTGAATTAAAATTGGACAGAATTTTCGGAAGCTATGAATATTTCAAGAATCTTTTCAGGACCAGGAGTGATATTTAGTACATTATTGTTATAGAAAAACCCAATAATTTTCAAACGTTGTCATGTGGCAACAACATTTCTTGGTTTTTTCTCAAGTAAAAATTTTGAAATAAACAATTCTACATAAACACTTAAAACTTTGACTTTTATTTGTAAAAAAATTATTTCTACAAATTTATTCTGGATGTTTCTTGTTATTTTATACATACATACATATATCTGCGTCCAAAAAGTTATTCTTATTTGCATACAATTTCAGAAAACAAATTTTATGTTAGCTTTAGTTTTCTAGTCACTACATATTTTCCGTCAATTCCCAAACCGTTTATAATGAGACCAATTAACTCTTAAAATTAATTTTTCAAATTAAGTCAATCTTTTCCAGTAACAAAAAAAAAAATAAATGCGGTGTACCTAGGCGTATGAGCACCTTTTGTAAAAATAAACTAATAAATGCCGTGCATGTAGGCGCATGCAGAGTTTTTGTAAACGTACATATATTATTTTTATAAATGTTTCAAAAAAAAACTCGTATTTTTCATTCTTTAAACCTGTTTTTTTACGTCTTTTTGACTTCATCATCTAAAAACCTTGCCCTTATTCTCAAAAATAACCGAGATAAAAACAATTAAAAAATCTTGGCAATAATAAGATCTTTCATTCTGTAAGAAACTCTGATAAAATTTCGTTCCAGAAATTTTTATTTGCTTTAATTCCTAACATTTGGTTACACAAAAAAATTATGAAAGTCCAAAAACCAGACCAACAAAAAACTGGGTAAAATATTTCTTCAACTACTTTTACTACATTTTTTTTGAAACCACTCTGTTTTAAAATAACCTTCGTGACCAATCAACAATAATCCAATTTTTATTCTTCATTCATCAATCTATGTAAAATATTTTATGATTTGGTAAATAAAATCAAAATTTGTTAGTACAAAAATGAAGCAATACTCAATCAAAACCAACAAAGAACCTTTCATATAAAAGTACATAACTCTAACCTCCTCTTTATCTAATCCATCACAAGCCTTAACATTGCCCATTTTTGGAAAACACAATTATGTATACGAACTTTATAAAAAAAAAACTTCATTACCCAACTAAAGGGTCTCACATTTCAGAGAATAAAAAAATCACAAAACATAATTGCTTCCTCAAGGTCTTTGTAAACATTTTTCAAAATAAAAAAAAAATATGACTTGTAATTCATTTTTCCCTTCCCATCTCCAAATACATACGTCAAAAAACGAATTCTACCTCACAAAAGGGCTTGTGAATAATGTACACACACACATACATCCGTAAAAAAAAAAAGAACTCTTCCATTGAATTGAATACAGTCAGCCTTCGAGCGTTCAAATTTTGATTGACACCTCTCTTGTAACGAAAAAATCAAACAAAGCGAATTAACTTTTCTAATACATCATTGGCTGTTTGTGATGTGCTTCAAATTCGATATCATGCACAGTCAATCAAATTTCAAAAATATTCAATTCAAATTCGAATTCGAATTAGTCTCATACACACATTTCAAATTAATATCAAAAATTCGTTTCCCCGTGTGCACATTTTGAACTTGCACCAATTAACCGTGAACCCATTTAACTTTCCTAAAAGTGGTCCAAGTCCAATGTGTACTTAGTCTATATTTTGTAACCACTTAGAGTATTGAATTGAAGACTGTGACTGTATCCGGAGTGAGAAAAAAAAAAATAAAAACTAGTGCCTGACATAAATTACCATGGTGCAACTAATTGCTTCAGCAGTGGCAATGGCCCCGGGGCTTAACGTAAAACGGTTAGACGCGGTGCTGTATAGTGTTGCATTTTAACTGCTTCAATTCTAATAGCTGTCATTTTTCTCGCTTCAACTTGACAGCTTCTTAAACTGGTCCATTTGACGGATGATGGTATTTGGAGAAAATGGAGTGAAGAGCGTTACACCTGCTGGGTGACATTTCGAAGGGAGAACAGTACGGTGGTGGTGGTGGTGAAATTAACATTACTCCATGTTAGCACTGTGCGCGTCACCCATCACTCTCTGCACTGACATATCACTGTCATAATTCTTCGCGCTCGTCCAACGTCATCTGTACGACTTGATGGCAACAAAAACAACAACAACACTTGTGCCTCGGATTGATGTGGCGGCATTCTTGATAGCTGCGACAAGCGACTGACATATGACACAAAGGTGGCAGAAGGAAAAAGGTTTTGTATTCGCACCGGTCGACGACGACGACGACTCGAAGCCACAGCCACCGCCACCGACCATCATTGCATCGTATCGTCTCTTCTGCTGTATTTGCCAGCGGCACCTTGACTTTGACTTCTTGTCGCCTTGGTGCTGTGTTTGGTTGCACTCTGTTGGCTGGCTTGTTGCAAGTAGAGGCCAACAATTTATCACCTTTTATGGAGCACAAATGAGTTTGCCTGCTACATGTCGAGCAGGTTAGCAGCAAGCAAACAAACCAATATAATATAGCCAAGTCCAAGTGCAAGACTCCAAGTGTGTTGTAGCACAAGATCGGTGCACGTTTTTGGGTGCAACTTAAGGCTGGACCGGATTCTGGATGCGATGGTAGATAAATTTTAGCTTGCTAGTGATAAAATCACTTCATGCGTTCCTTTGGAATGGAATTTCACGCGACCGGAATATAATATTGTTAAAAGGCAAAAGTTATGGCTAGTATAAGGCTCAAGGGCAGTACATCGCGAACCGAATCCCTAGGACTATATTCAGGAAACTGGTATAATAGATGATGGTAGTTAAAAGAGTTCCATATATACATACAAGCAATGGTATGGGTATAGGTATGAGTATAATGTTGTTAGCCAGAAAAAAGGGTTTTGTTTGTTGAAGAAGAAGTAAAAAAAAACTCCTTGTTGCTTTGCCAGATATAATTGCATGACGTGTTCGGGAACATGTGCCTTGTGTAGACCCTTTATATGGATTGTTAGGAATTTCATCGAATGGGGAAAGTTTTTTTGTGGAAGTCTAGTTTTGGCATTGTGGTTTTATATATACAACCATTTTTGTATTCACCATCATGCACGTAAAATCAAGGAAATGTTTTAATTCGTCTTCCTTAAAAGTGCTAAATTTAAACTATAGAAAGTTTAAGTCTTTGAAAGAGAAAAAATCAAAGTTTTTGAAAATAATTTTTAATCGTCCACAATAGATCGAAAACTGCAAACAAAATGGACTCAAGAATGTTGAATAATTTTTTCCATTCAATATCATTAAAAATTGTATCAAAATTTAAATTCAAGTTGATGCAGTGGCTTAAATGCTCTAGATCGACATTCTGTGATTGCCCAAATTCATGACCAATTCCACAATCACTATCATCATCGCTTTGAATTAAAATTCTAGAACCATTTATTCCATTGAGCAAAAATGCAAATTAGTACACTAAGGCGTATACGTACTTTTTATGAATATATTTTATTCATTTTCATTTTTGTTCGTGTTGTTCCATTTATGAAAACGTTAAAGCCAAGTACGCAGATCAGATATTTGTTTCATTTTTATCATCCAATCAAACTGAGGTTCTCAACTTTCCTTCTTTAACAAGTCTTAGTGTGCTGATCTAAGCAATCTAGACGAAATTAAAAATATTTTAAAATATCTGTTAAAGCAATAGTAAAGATCTCAGAAGCGTTCTGTACTTTGTCAGTATTTCAAATATAGATCTTGGATGTACATTTTTGGCTGCCAAAGTTAGAATCACTATTTTTAAATGTTAAGAATGTTATGCTTATATTTAGAGTCGAAAACAAATGCGCTTAAAAATATTTTTAAATTTTTCGTAAAAGTCAACAAATTTCGAGCTTACTGGTCAGTCAAGGTTCTTTTAAAGACAAATTTATGATTCTTAATATCTTTTTGGCATTCTTAATTTTTTAAAGTATGGTACCAACGTTCTTTTCTCACTAACTTTACAGGCATACATTTTAAACATGCAGCAATCATATGTCCGTTGTTTGAAAAAATATTGAATTTTAACAAATTCATCCCTCAAATTTTGTTTATTATAAAAACCAAAAAAAATATAACGCAAGCTCAGCACCACCTATTTATTAGCTGTCAAAAACTCATCTACCAGTGTTTCAAGTCTACAATCAAATGCATACATTTTCGAAAGCCCAAAATTAAGCTTCTGTGAAGTATCCTTCCATTTTGACATCACTTTGAAGAATCACAAGGATTTGTTCACAATAACTAGTTTAATCTGTACTAAGGTCTCAAACGCCTCTAAGAGAAATTTATCGTCAAAGATTTATTGATTACCTTCATCCATGGTTTCAAACTCAAATTATGAATTCTTCAATCAAAATGTTGGATTTCAACATTTACTAATTAAAAAATCATGAACTAAATGGAAAAAGCACACAAAATTTAAGTGCTAAACTTCTAATCGTTAGTATGCTGATATAAACGATAATTATAAAACCTATTTAAGTTTATTACTTATGTCAAACCAATTCTGACACATAAACATTTCAACTCATCTCGACGATTCGTTGAACTCTAAAAAAAAAATTAAATCAAACACCCACCCTATAGTCTAAAAAAAAAGTCACTTAGAATTTTAAATGGATTAAAAGCATTTGCAAAACTAATTTATAGAATAGAAATAGAATCCCTCTGAATTTTATTTCAAAACTCAAACAACAACAACAACAACGACAAAAAACCGATCCATTAGTACCTACTTCTATTTAAATTGCCTCCTCTCATAGTCACAGTCACAAAAACCCATCAATTTGTTTATCGAAAATCCGGTCATTTACCTACACCCTCTCGGTCTTCATCCATTAGAAACGAAAAGTAACCGCCGCCGCTTCTGCCACGGCCGCATCCGAGCCAGATGACCCATTCCAACGAACGGAACGTACAGTTTTTGTACATCAAGTTCAAAAAATAAAAATCTGTCTACATCAGTCTGGGCCAATAAACTTGTCACTTTGTTGCCTCTGTCTCATCTCTGTGTACGAAAATGTGTACTATATGTGACACTGATGTGTGTGTGTCTCTATTCTATATCAAGGCAAAATTTTACTCTCAACCGCTAAACTATATTGTTTAAGTTTGTTGTTGGTTTTTGCGTGCGGGGGTTATACTCGTATGGTTGCCATTCATTGTCTATGATATGAAAATGGCAAAAAAAAAAATATGTAATTCCATGGATACTCAACTATACTACATTTGTTTAAACACATTTATTTATTTTATTGCTTCGTTTTCAGTTGTTTCTATGCATTTCTATGAATAAAGTCATTTTGTTTTTTTGTTCGTTGTGTGTTGTTTTCCAAACACCATCGAAGCATAAACGACATGTTTGTAGGTGTGTTCGTAGATAGGTAGCTATAGATACATTGACGCGTAAGTGAATTGGTTGCGAAACTATTAGATACTTTTGCTTTCATTTTTTTCCCTCGAGTGCATTCACTTTGCATTGCATAGGGTGATGCACTTTTTGCGAAGGAAAAATGTTGATAGATCATCATTACATCATTTCTTTTACAAGGTTAAAGTGACATTTGGTTATAACACATTTGAATTTGATAGTCAAAAGTGATTACCACAAAGGTCGACATCTGTCTAAGGTGATTCAACTTGATTGAACAATTCTTTTAACTTTAATGTGGTTTTGAAAGGTCTCTGACTAGGTACAGACTACCGAACCGATAGTGGATTGTATAATTTTAAGTGGTGTTTGGAATCCTAGACTGTAATTCAGTGACGTCAGATTTATCTTAGTGCAATAAAGTAACAGCCTTGAAGTAGTCTTATATCTCAAACTGTAATTTAAGTGACGTTTTCTACGTAATAGACTGTAACTATGAGTGTTCTAAAAGTTTATATCTACTATATAATATAGAAGTGTTTTCTGTGTCTGGCTTCAGGAGAGTCTGTCCTTTGAAGCAGGAAACATAGAAAAATCTTTACTGAAACAAAAAAAAAAGGAACACCCTGTCATAGAGCAACCCTCTTCAATTCGTCACAATGTTGATCTATTCCCCCAACCATTACGTACATGAATGTATGTATGTATGAATGTATTCATCCCGTAGGGTATTTATTGTTCGTGATGGCTTCGATGGTGAATTGTGGTTGATGCTTCTAGCGTTTTATAACCCTCAAAACTCTTCCATTAAATTGCATACAAAAAAACAATCGAAAAAAATCTCTCCAAGATTAATAGTGCCACTTTGTGAAATGCATTTTTGACCCCGCAAACAACTTTTAGCCTTGTTTGGTGGGTAGTACCCACCCACCACACCCTCAAACATGAACTTCAGCTTGGATCCATTTCTATGAATTTTTTTGAATGCCATGTGTCACTCAAAAGCAAATATGAATAAATATTCCCGGATGTATAGCAGCAAACAAAACCAAAATAAAAATGCAAACTACGAAGGATATATCCATCTATATCCTTGAAAAATAAAATATCTTTTTTTTTAGATGGGATAGGTATTAGGTGGATAGGTATGTGTTTTGTGAGTGTGAGAGATCTATAAAAAAGGCTTTGCAAAAAGCTTTGGTTATGGATATCCCGCTCTTATAATGTTTAAATCTCCCTCTAAATGCCCTGTCATGCATAACAAATTTCAAAACGCCGGCGCTCCCTCCACCGCACCGCCATCATCATGATGGTGCGTCCTTTTCAAGAATGTAGATATGTACATCGTCGTAGGTGGAATAATTTTTTCTATCCTTTTGGAAGGTAGTTCAGATTTGTTGTTGTTTTTTTTTTTTTTTTGCCAGTCTTATAGATACGAAGTTTTCACTTTCTATAAAAATGTCAAGAGTCGGGGACACAACCCAAATCAACCCGCTCGAGAATTGAAGGTTGGCTGTATGAAACTTTTTTTTTACTTTTTATTCCAACTCCAAATTTACCGCCACAAAACTGTTTCGCATCGTGCAGACAAGTGCTAAACTACACCTTTTAAGGATATTGTAGGTACGAGTGTGTATATATAGGTTCGTTGCTTCCTTATGATCCTAAAATTACCTTCAAGAAAGTTTTGCTTCCATTTATCTATAGGTATCTAAAAATACCTAGAATGTTCTGTTCTTCCGCGAGGAGTTATAACCAAAAAGAAAAAAAAAATCCTGCACAGACGACTTGTAACAGACAGTTACCCCAAGACGGTTGTTATGTTGTGGCCTCAGATATTCATGATTGGCAATGGGGATTCGCGTCAAAGTTTCAACCTCCCCCAACTCTTGGAAAATAAAAGTTTTGGGGAAAAATACCTCCCTTTCGTGGCTCTTTGCCGTTGCCGTCGTCGTCGCCGCCGCCGCGCCGCCTAGGTGGAGATTGAGAGGGAAAAAATAAATATATTTAGGAACCCCAAAAAAGGTGCGGGTACGGCACATCGAACGCTGGCTCTATACCCCCTCCCCCCTAACCTGTACAAAAGATTCAAATACATTTTCTAAATTGGATTCAGCTTGTGCCATGTTACAATGCTTATTCTGAAATTATAGGAGTCACAAGGGGGGGAACCGACGACGACGACGATGGTGATGGAGATGGCGACGCAACGCACAGCGCAAAGCAGGACACAAAAACTCCTAGTTCAGGCTAAAGTATTTTGTTGTTGTTGTTGTTGCCAACTACGACGTGTTTTCTCATTCTTTGTGCTTGAATGAAAATATAAGCAAACCATCATCCCCCTTCAATCTACATACACACATACATTTATATGGGAAAAGGGAGGCAACGCCCTTTTACGAGTATCAAGAGGTTTAACCTTTTGTATGAAAAGTTTATTTCAACAAGAGTAAATGTGTGTGTGTGTATTTGTTTGAATATTTGTTTGTGTGTGTGTGTGTATGTGTTATGAATGGCGTTCAAAATCATGCACTTGAATTTGAACTTTATCAAAAGTTCTATAATCCTTAAAGACATGACGAAATTTTCGGAGCTCAGAATCAGAATTTTTGGGCGAATGGTGCTTTTCAAATTACATACGTATAAAAAAGATTGAAAGGCGAAAAGACTGGGGGTTGAAGGAGGTGGAAGGGTGTTGAATCATGAATGTTATTATATATTTTTTTTTCTTTATTTTTGAAAAATGGAAATGAAAATATTCAATTTGGTTAATACGAGAATATACTCGTATAAATGTAGAAGCATTGCCAGTGCGAACAATGATGCAAAGATGTTTCATTTTTTTTTTCGGAATGAAATTGCTTCCATTTATCATATCCATACCTACAACTTGCCTACATTACCTGCCTACCTTTGCTTTACATATACATACATATATTTATTCATATATATCTTGATAAATAATGGTAAAAGTATGCAACAATTTTTATTATTTCCTCTTTTACTTCTTTATTTTTTTTTTTGCTTGTTGAAAAATATATTTTTTGTTCAGATGAAGGTAATAAGAATTATTGTAATGGTCTTATCATAAAATGTAACCTACTGAATCGTTGAGTCCTTTGGAATGGTATTATATTAAAAGGAAGAGTAGGTAGGTATAGGAGTTATGATTTAAATTCAAAGGAAGCACAAATTAAATTTGAAAAATTATAATTTTCTTATTTTATATAAAGATAAACTTTTTGTGGTTTAAAATAACGAATCAAATGTTATTTAAATTTTCAGTTCATAAATAATGAGATTTGTTATTAAATTTTCAATTTAACATAACTACATATGAGAAAGTTAATATACTTCAAATGTAGGTACCTAAAATTAACATTTTCACATCTACTAAATACAAACATTGATAGTCATTGCCCTTAAGAAACATGAGAAGTTAAAAACTCTTCCCTTTTTCGAAACAACAAATAAAAGGCTATTGAACTAAGAGTGATTCAAATCTTTAAATATAAGAATTCAATGACTTAAGGCTTAATTAAGACTTCCTGCTAAGATCAAATGAGTTAAGAAAGATTTCATTGAACAACAACGATATTAGAGTGAGTCCTTGAATTGATAAACTTCTTTGTAATTACCTCTGTTGAAACTTGTTTGAATAGATTTTGTTAAGAAAATTATAAGCAAACTATAGACGTGTTTTATTGGTAATTGAAAATACTGGCTAGTAAAATTTTACATGGAAAACAACAACACCTCAAAAGTGAACAAAAATAAGCTAGTGTTTATCCATAGTAATTTAGTGAAGATAGAGTTTCATCTAGTTAAATGTAGGGGCAGTCAAGAAGTGCAAAAAATATGCAAATGTTGGCAACATGAGGGTGTGTTCGGTAACAAATACACTTCTTTTACACTTCGCCTGCATTGAAAAGTGCAAGCGATCCACAAATTTCAAACCAAACATTTATTTGGGTTGAAATTATAAAAATGCAATTATTTCGTTAAAAAATTTATTAAAATCAATTCTTTACAAAATTTTTAAAACTTTTAGGAACAATTCATAACAGATAAAATAATTTTCTTTAGGATTAGTGTATTTCACCATCACATATTGTGGAAAATTTATTGAAATATGCTTGTTCTCATTAAAAAGCTGACAAAGGTTGCTTCTATAAAAACCAATAGAATTGAACAGGGAGTTGATAAAATGGTGAACTTTAATCTGTGGGTGATAAATATAACAAGAAAATCAATATATTTTCAAAGTTTTACTACAAATATAAGTAAAAAACATTCGAAACCAACTCGATGTGCATTTCCATGCAAACTTCAACTCAACAACCGTTTTCATGCATTTTCCAACTCGACCCAATAATTTACACAATTGTACATTCTTCGAACGCGCCCAATGTAGAACAGCTGTTGTTTATTTTCATTTAAAACTCAAATTGAGTTTTTAACTAAAATGTAAAGATGTTAGCCAGAAATTTCTTTAACAAGTGAGTTTGTATATTTACAACTTTTGTTTGCAATATATACATTCAGTTTTTTCTATTTTCAACTGCACATTTCCCTTTTATATTTTGGGTGTGACAGAAGATTTTGAAATTTTGACATCAATGATTTGACAAATAATGTAGGGACACCAACTTTAAGAAGAAAAATTAAAAGTGAATATAGCGTTTTATTGGTACTCGAATACTATGTTAGGGATAGATTACCAATAAAACGCGGCTTATATAAAAAGAAAGGGTTTTCCATTAAAAGTCGATTTTAAAATTCAATAAAAAAGCTGTGTATGAGATATCAATAAGGTTTTATCTTTATTTGATAGCCCTATCTATGACATTATGTGCGAAATATAACATCGTTCAAAATACTGCCTCGCCTTCATTGGGTGGCGCGCATTCCAGTCCAGTTTTCGATGACTTTGGCGTATAAATCGGGCTGAACTTGACCGATGGCATCTTTGAGGGCCATGGCCTTGCTGATTTGCGGGTCAAATCTTTAAGACCCAATTCACGTGAACAATTCACGTCGCCTCGGAGCGAGATTACCATGCTATGAAACCGCTAGTGCAGAATATCGTTTGTGTCTTGACTGTGTGGCACGTAGCGTCATTCTGTTCAGTCCACAAGAAGTTGGTGATCATCGACTTATAGCAATTCCCGTTATCGATGACGGTCTTGCCAGCATCATTTTCGCAGAAGTAGTAACCGATGATGTTCCCAAAATCCACACCAAACGGTAACTTTATTTGGATGCGTTGACACCTCGTAAATTTCGAGTGGATTATTGTCGTCCCAAACCTTATTCACGTCCTTATTCACGTACCCATCCAAAATGGGCCTCATCGCTAAAGATGATTTTTCGGACAAAATTGGGATCAACTTTCAACTTCTACAAAACCGAAATTTTATCAGTTACACGTGTTGTTCGACGTAAATTACCATGACTACTTGTCTTTTAGAGACTTATTCAAAAACGATATTTTAATAGAAAGTAATAGACAAAATATGGCTGTCATAAGTTGTCAATACGTCTCTATTGGAAAACCCTTTAGTTACAACAAAACCATTTTCCTTTTATATAATTATCAATTCTCATAATACAAATACTTTTCCACTGAAGCTTCATTTTCCTATCGCCAATAAATTGGGAGATCTTATCATTTAATTCTATTACATATTCTGAAACAAGTCTTAAAGACCTTAATGCTTTCTATTTAGACTGTGTGGTGTTTCAAAAACAAAACTGAGAAGCGAAATGGAGACATTTAATTTAAAATTCAATCAAATATAATAAAAGTGCGCATACGCCTAAGTGCACCTTTCAGTTCTTTTTTATTCCCCATCGTTTTTTATGTATACATTATTTTTATTATCAGCTATTTTGGCTCAATCCATTTCGATCCAAAAATTCAACTAGCCAATATCTTTAAATTTCAAGTGCATACAATGAATTTGTAAAAAAAAAATCCATACAGCCTTTTTACTGAAATATTTTAGATTGATTTTGCTGAATTAAAATATGAATAAACACCTGAGACTAACTAATTAAGTGCACGTCTATCTTCTATACACCTTTATACATATGAAAGGGATACTTTTCTTACTTTAATTAATTCACCACTTCATCCAAGACAACATCTGTATGGCTTTCTAAATGAATTCTTAATTAACAATCAATAAAACAAGATTATTCATGGATAGATGGAATAATACTTTTTGTATATATATTCCCAAGAAATCCTTGCATATGAATCAAATTTAAATTCAATTTTCGAATGTAACTCATCTGAACGCATTCATAACACACATACATATAATATATGCCAACTAAAAGCAAAAACCTCAATTTAATCAGAGCTTTAAATAAATTATTTTATTATAAATAAGATAGGTACTCAAGTATCTTCATCAGTCCCACTGTTATACCCAGTATCTCTAAATTCGAATAGAGCGAACTACTTTTCGTTTTCGGTTTAATTAAACAATACGAATGTACAAAAGGACTCTCTGAAGCGTGCCAAAAACACAAATTCAATTGAAGGGTCTTCCCCTTCTCCTTATTCAAGCTTCTAGCATCACCAAAGCACTTCAGCTCAGAAGTGTCGTATTCACTCTCTCATAAATGTCCTCCTTTGAATATATTCCAGCTCTAGTACCAAAATATAAAACTAAATAATTAATTAAGCCTTAATCAGTTTTTGGTTGTCTTGGTTTTGGTCTGCTGCCATGGAGTACTATATAAAAGAAGGGAGAAGAAGAAATGCAATAATTTAGACGACTTCGATTGCTATATAGCAAGTGAGTTCTGTGCACAAGAGGATGGTATTTTTAGAGTGAATGTTCATCGTCACCATAGCGAATCCTTAGAGTGCAAATCCTTTTCCAATTTTCCCTTCAATCACTTTTGGGATTTTCAATTGAAAATTCCAAAATCATGCAATACACCACTCACTCATGTTGTTGCACAAATCGAATTACGAAGATAAGGAATAAGACTAGACAGACATTGCTAATGCTGATGTTGATGTTGAAGCCAGTCAGCCCAGGACACATATGAGTCGAGATGAGTCGAGTCTATCGGAGTATCAGACGCAAAAAGGACCCTGCGGGTATAATAGATTATTATTATTTGTGTGTGGGAAACATCAAAGGCAAAATCATGCCCGATGCAAGGAGACCTATTCCGAACGATGGATGAAGACATTAAGGGAATATAGGTAGAAGAAAAAACCTTCAAGAGGAAAAGGTGGAATAAGCCACCCTCCCAGTCCTCCCCTTGAGTCTTTAATATGATTTTCTCATCGCGTTTTATCCTTTAAATATGTTTTGGTTTTTCTTCGTTTTTTTTTTTTTTCGTTTAACCATACCACATGCGTCGACGACGTCTCCATCTTCGTCTTTGTCTGCGTCATCTTCATCGTTTTATACCTTTCCGAAGATTGCGGAGCCAGTGTTATGAATGTATGAGCGTTAAGATACGATTTACGAAATCCGCTCACATACAGCACCCAAAGTGTAGCTACGTTTTCTTTCCTGCTGTTTTCTCGAATGAAGCGAATAAAGGAACACGGTGAGGGTTGGGTGAAGCCATGCTCGTCGTCCATGCTTGCGTGTCCTTTCCATGATGAGTTGTGGTAATAGTTGAAGAGGGAGACCAGCATACGAATGAGGAATGAGCTTGATGCTCCAGGGCAGAGGCAAGAGCGTTTATCGCAGCTTGAAGCCACACTGACAGCCGTCAGGGTCGTGTGGGTGCATTAGAATAGATAGGTAATAGGCTTGAGTGCCTGATGGGATGTTGGGATGTTGTTTTGTCCTTTTGCTATTCTTGGTAACAGTGACTAGCAGCAGAAATTTTTCCCAAATGGAATGATGGTGTCCTTCTTACTTTTTTTGTTGTTGTTGTTGTTGTGAAATTGCCTTAAGGTACATAGACACATACTCGTGTAGGTATATGCCCATAGAAGACACTACTCAGTATACAGGTCACCTTTCGGGAACAAATGAAAAACGCCTGTCAGACACATTTTGCCTTTAGACAGATTGGGGAGATACTGTAAAGTAATTGGATTACTGGTGATGGCCTTCAGGTGAAATTTATGTGTACTTTAAGATACTATCTTATATATATGTGTAGGTGTGTGTGTATTTGTGTGAGGTGTTTTTGAAAATACTCTTCTATATAGTTTATTATAAGGTTGATGAAGATTGACTTAATGTTAACTGCTTATGATGCATTTTAGGTGTGAGATTTTATGTTGTTGGTAACAATCAGAAAAATAACTTGTTTGTGTCATCATAATCTTAAATTGTGACACTAACCTTTTGACAGTAATATCTTCAAAAGATGTCACAATAAATTTTAAAATATAGATGTATTTAAAATTAACACATCTTATATATGAAGTATATAATAGTTTTTGATTGACACAAAATGAATGTCATAAGAATTCAAAACTAACTAAATTTAAAATTATGACAAAATAAGTTAAGACAAAAACAATATTCACTTATTTTATTTTGTTTTTTGTCACATTTTATGGGTAATCACTTTGTCAATGTTCCCAACTGACATTTTAGGTTTCTATTACTTTGAAGACGATTTTCTGACATTTAATGAACTTCAAATTCCAAACAATTACACTAAAATTGAAGTGTTACTAACTTATGAATTAAAAACTACGTATACTCGTATTAAAACAGGCCACCTTAAAAGAAGCAAAAATGTAAGCATGCTATTTCTTTCTTCAAAAAATAAGTTTTGAGAAAAAATCACTGCATAAAAAGTATAATTTTAGTAAAAATTCTTTTTTTTTTTTCTTTTACAACTTTGTTCCATTATTTTTTAGGTATAACTGAACTGTCAGATTGTTGATTTTGGTTATAAAGCTCAAAAAATATATCTACTACATCTCAAAACCACTTTACAAATTGTTGTTTTAAAATACATATAAATAAATATCGAGCATGAAACGGAACTTAACGAAACTTTTTCTAGCTTCATCTTAGTCTCGTCAAAACCAAAATAAAGGGTGTTTGCTTTAGATGTGTGATTTTCGAGAAGAAATAAAATGCATCATTTTTAATATTATAGCCAAGGACTCAGCTTAGTTATTAAGATAAGTGTTTGAAATTATGTTTTGAGAATGATTTGGGGCATATGGCCGCCGCAGCTGCCTCGAATAAATTCCTGCCGAGAGGCCCAATTTTCGAAAACATATTTCAGCATTTATGGCATGTACTTAATGCCAATTTATTCACGAAAAAGTTAGATTAGTTGTATTTTGTAAGTCCGCAAAATCTTCCGTAAAAAGTGGATGTGCACAGGTCCAATTATTGCGCGCGATAGGGGTCTCATTCGGGTCTTCTTCGATACTCTGCTCCACAGCAGACATAGCGTCTTCGGTGCGCACTGTACGGCGTCTCTGAGGTTCATGGTTTCTCGAATGATCGACTCTGCTGAGCGATTATGTGGATGCGTCGCGCGAACCGAACCACTATTTTGGTAATAAATGTGCACGATTTACAAAACTTTCTTCATTATGAAATGGTAAACGAAACTGAGCATAAATCAAGTGACAGTGTTGTCAAAAAGACCAACTTCAAAAAAGCATTGCCAGATCGAAAACCACTCGTCTAACAAAACACCCTTTTTATATGAATGCGAGTCTTTGACGTTTCGTAGCAAAAATTCAAAATTTCCACATAATTTTAAATCAACAAATTCAATGATATCTTTTTGACACTTTGACTTTAAATATTGACAAGAATCCATATTTTGACATCCAAATAATATTCTGTTCTAAATTTCATTTTATATTCATAACATCGACTTTACCCAGTTTATTGTATTTATATAATTAAATAGTGTAAAAATAAAGTCAATTTAATGTAAAACTGCCAAAATCACCTACTAAAGCTTCCAAAATATTTTACTCTAAGTAACAACATACATACATACATACATTAACAAGACCACTGCTTTTAATTACAATATTCTAACGCCAAACGACATGTACCCTTACACACCAATTAACTTGGCTAAAATGATATGAAACTTCATTCGACGACCGACTACCGACGACGACGACGAGTATAAAGTCTCAAATAATAAAATAATTCATTGCATGAGCTGAGAACAGTCAACTTCAACGACCTCGATAGACCAACTTATACCCAACCAAACCAACAAACTTACCAAAAAAAAATAAAAAAATAAAACTTTATACACAGTAACTAAAACGACCAATTTAGATACAACAAAAAATTTGCATCTAAACAGGATTGGCTTTGGTCTTTTGGTGTTTCATTATGGCGACAAGTTAATAACGCTGAACGCAAATTATGCTTCATAAATGGGCTATAAAAAAAAAAACAACCAACTAAAAAAAAAAAGAAGTCAGTTTTTCTAACTGACTTGGCTGGCGCCCACTTTGTACTGGTGCTACTCCTACTTCTTCGACACACAACCATTGTGTGTGCGGCTTGTGGGATTCAAGGAGGAATTCCAAATTCCTTGGCCGTTGTATATGATGTATATAAAACTGGAGCAGTGCGCCCGAAGCAATTAACTGCACTGCCACACGGATTTTTTTTTTCGTGTTTTGTGTTGAACCGAAGATATATACATATATGCAGGTACCTTAAGATAAGGGTAAGATATTGATTCGAAAAAAATAATTTTAGAAAACTTCGAACAACTATTTGACAGTTGAAAAATTCTTACAATTTCAGTTTTTAAAGTCTTTTAAATTCTTAAATCTAATTGAAATAGAATCTGTCAAAACCTTCAAGAGTGCTTCTTCCATATTTGGCTAGATTTCTGACAGTTGGAATTCAATATGTCATCAGATATACAAATTTCCTAAGTAAACTAGAAAAGAACGAGCAACTACATACGACCAGAAATGAGCACTATTCTTAGTTTTATCTTTCAATATCTCCGTTTTTGTATAATGCATATAAAAGTGATCGATTTTGGTGCTGGAGACAGATGACAAGAACTGCATGGGCGCAAATGAGTTCATAATTTAATCACCGACGCTGTCGAGGTCTTGAAATTAATGGGAAATGCTTAGGTACGTGTTTTTTTTTTTTTTTTTTTTTTCTTCTCTTGTGATCATAATTAACGGTTTTCAAATAAAGAAGTGGAACGAATTTTAGATAGCAGTTGTGGGATGAACTTTCTTTTACGAAATTGATTAAGTACACGGATATCGTTTATATAGTAGGCGATAAAAATTGGTGTGCAAATTTAGTCTGTTACACCTCTTTTTGTACCAAGAGAGATTTGAATTATTAGTAAAAAATATTTATCACACAATTTGCATTTTACAGACTTAAGTACCACAGTAAATGTCAAGAAGCCATGTTGAAGCCATTATGTCTTTGAAAACTTTTTCTTTGAGCACCAAAACAAAGATCCAATTTTTCAAAACTTCAAGGTTCTATTATCGTTTTCTCCAACTTCAAAAAAATGACTTTTTTGAATAAAATTGAACTTTTAATATAGTCTGTCAATTTTATTGGTCCCTAAACTCCTTTTTGTTAATCAGTTTTTGTTGGCTGTCAAATAAATATGTGCTATTGTTACCAACCTTGAAAACATTAAATGTTTGTTTTATTATCGTAAATTTATTCGTTCGTTTTTTCGTTACAGAACGTCATAATCTAAGGGCCCAACCAAAATCGATTAAATCGAGCTTAATGTCAATACTTAACGAATTTTTTTTTAATTTATCGTTAAAACAAAAAGTAAACTAATCAAATGCGTGTCAAATTTGACATTTACGTCAGTTCGAGTAATTTCAATGGCGCTTGCTTATAATTTAACGAAAGTTAGCGAAACTTAACGAATGTCTACTATGATTAAACATAAGAAAGACAGCTAGTTCGCTTTAAATTGACTTAAGCTTAGTTAAGTCTATTATATAGTTGGGCCTTAAGACCAAATAGAGGTTTTTCTAATTCAGACTTGATATTTTTGTACTTGACCTTCGTTAAAAAACGACTAAACGGTTTGGTCATGAACATAATAATATGTGTTACTAATAAGGATAAAAACCTCATATTCTAGAAAATAAAACATTATTTTGACGTTCGCATGTCTGTCATGTGTTATCATTAGGCCTTTTTGTTGACAGAAGAATTTTGTTTTCAAGTTTATTATAGAGTTTTTGAGTTAAAAGCTAAATTAAGGACCTGCTACTATGCGTATTTGAAGTTCATGCTAAAATAATGATTCAGCTTTCAAATTCTCTTTTATGTCTCTTTTACTTAGAATTCTACAAAGAAAATGTAAATATGTATTAGTAGATATTGTATATGTATACATTCCTATAAATCTCTTATTAAAAAGATCTCAGAAAATTCCCTTTTTGGTTATGTTGTATTTCTTAAGAGAATTAATTTCGCTTCTAATTAATCATGGCCAACTTTTGCCGAAAAGTTCCAAAAACTCAATTTTTTTCTAAACATGATACAGATTTGGTATGTGTGTGTGTGTGTATGTGCGTGTTAAAAGTTGCCAAACTTTTCAAAAGTTATTAACAAATTTTGGTTTTCCGAATTTGAAAGAAAACTTTCTCCTAAATATGTACCCTCCATTTCCTTTTTTAATATGTAAATTATACTTGCAAATGATAAGTCTAAGCTCATTTTTTACATACATACATATAACGGAACTCAGACCAATTTTATACTAAAACGCACCAAAAAAAGGAACAAGAGAAATTATAGATAACAACATACTTATCCATGATAATTCATTTTTCTTTTGTTAATATGTCAACTGTTTTTTGTTTTCATTTTTTTGTTGTTGTTTTGTTTCGTTGTTGCTGTTCTTTGTCAAAAAGTTTCCTGTAGGAAGTAGCTTAATTAGAATACCAATAAGCAAACACACAGTTTTCCCAACACCCCAACCCATTCCACCACCAAATCTATGCATCCCCTTCCATATATACAACAAATCAACCTCATATCAAGTTGAATTCTTAGCACAAATTAATGAAAATAATAAAAAACAAAAACAAAAAAAAAAAAAATAACTCTAATAAGGATCCGGACATGGATACTCTTGGGGGAGTGTTTTCCTGCAGAGCCTTTGGGATAAATCAAGATTTTGATTTATCCTTCCCTCCCATGTTTCGTATTTTTTTTTTGTATTTTGTTTTATTTTATGTTCAAAAGATCTCGCGCCCGCAGCAAAATATAACACAGTAAAGAATTTCGGGTGAAAGGAGAATGGAGAACGAAGAACGGAAGAAAGTAATTAATCGTTCATTTCAGGTGAGCTTGACAGGTCATTATTTTTGGCGGCTACTGTGTACCTTCCCACCTATCTACCTATTTGGAAAAAAAAAGAGGGAAAACCTTGCTAAGCACGTAACAAATTAACATTCGCGCTTTTCATGATTTGTCTCAAAGTGCAGAGAGGGGCTAGATGAGGGTAAGGGGGAGATAAAACAAAAAGAGGAAATATGGAAAATCCCTTGTGAATCTTAGTCCTAGATAAAAACGAGCGAAACAACAAAAAATCCGTTTTAGATTTTTTGTCTATAATACATTCAAGCATATATGTATGTACATACACACACACATACACACACTTCACACTCAACCAAAGGCAAAGGATCAAGGGAAGAATAATAACAAAATACTTTGTCAGGCGAGGAACTCTCTGTCTCTGGTTGCCAGCCGCCGCTGTACGTATACCGTCTAGCTCGTTTGGGCGGAAGAAATAATTAAGGCGGCTTGGGAAGATAAATGACAATCTAGCGTTGAGATGGGTAGAAGGTATGTATCTAGGAATATGGAAAGGACGGTATGGAAAAGACGCTCTGGTGGCTGGCGCACGGTTACGGCATCAGTGGTTTGGTTCTACACATACATTCATATATAGAGTCTGGAGGGTATAGGCCCCTCTCCATAAACCTTATCTCTCTTGGTAACGCAACTCATATACACTTTTCGGAGTTATGTTCATTTTTCAAGTGTGTCTTATCTGACCGCTAGCGATTTATCTTTATGTCAGGCTTAAAGAAGCTCCAAAGTCACCACACTGTGTCCCTTGGGGTATCCCAGGCCGAAGTTGGTAGATGAAAATTGACTATAATTTTAATAAAACTGCCTCTATAAGTAATTTCATAGGAGTTTTTGGAAACACATAAATCTTTGGCTTGTAGCTAATTTTCATTTTATTTCAATCAACTTACATGGGAGACTTATTTTTTTTTTTGCGAACTGATGATGTTGGGGTAGAAAAAAAAGCTGACTGAATAACTTATAAGGGAAGACATTTTAAGATTTATTAAAATATTATTCTGTTGTGATGCCTGAAAGGTGTTCAACAGGAAGTTTTTGACACTTTGATTTTGCTTCTATTCCCCTGTTTAGAAGATATTAAAGTCTGTCTTGTCTTTTTTTTCTGATAAGAACAATCTTAGGGCGGTGAAGTAGCTTGATGAAATTTTTAGGGTCAAAGAGTCCTGATTTCACTTTTTCCAATAAAATGATGAAAGGCTGTAAAATTGCTTCTTGTTTTTATTCTAATGGAATTTTAAAAACATAATGGGGCTAGAGAATAAGCTTTCATTTATTGTTTTTAAGTTCAAGGCTTTTAGATCATCTCCCAAGTTCAATGCTTAGATTTTACATTATCTCCAAAATAAGTCTTAATAGGTTTAAGTCAGAAGCTTTTTCTTTGCAGAATCTGGTGTTCCTTAAGGCAGTTATTACAGGCCACTACTTTTAATATTAGCTATTTATATGAAGTATATTTCTATGTACGTTGCAGTAAATTTCTAATCGTGCAAAAGATATCATTATAAAAACTTTTTACAAAATAGAAATAACTATTTTTTTTAAATTTTATTTTCAATATTCAAATTAGAAAAAATAAATAAAATTTTATGGTGTCGAAAAAAGCCAAATTTTGGACTATAATCGAAGGAGGGGGCCATAAGATAAAAATGTGATTGAGGTAAAGTGTCATGATCATGAATTTGTGGTGATAAAAAAACATTCTTTTGCTTGAAGGACTACTTCCAAAAACTAATTTAAATTACATGTCGCCCAAAAGCCAGAAGAACGTAACTACATTTTTTAATGTTTTGACTGGGTATGCCACTTTTTTGAGAATATAGCCTGTAAGTGATAAAGCTTAGGAGCTATCACCTGTCGAATCGACATCCCTTTCATAAGACTTATCTATAAACTAAAAAGAATCACTAAATCGACTCTCCTGAAAATTTGCAGATATTTTGAAGTGTCATAAATTTTCCAAAAATTAATTAAGAAACTAGTCTCTTGTGCTGCTCTATATAGACTGTCAAATTATCAGCACAATTCTGTAAGAAAACATTGTTATAGTAGTTGAGCTATAGTAGTGATTACAGACTTGTGAAAAATATTCTACAAACTAGTCCTTCATTATTTAAGATGATGTTTTCAGGACAACAAATTTTCTGATTGTAGACCTCCCTAAAACCATCAAGTTATAATAGTAAAGGACTTTTTTGAGCAAAATCGTTCATACCGAAGCAGTTAAAATATATGTATATTGCGAACTTTAAAACATACAAGATTTGATTAAATTAATTAGATTTATATTTTTCAAGAAATTTAAATATTTTTACAGATCACCCATATTTTTTCTTTACAAGTCAACAATTTATTATGTTTTTTATTAAATTTATTTTTTTAGGAAGTAAAATTTAAAAATATTGTTTCAGCTTTTAAGAACTTTTTTCTACTAACAACATCAGCTTCTTCTGTTTCCCAAAATTCTTCTTCAGACAAATTGACAAATCAAGTTATTAAAACAAAAAAACTATAAATCGAAATATTTTTCAAATATTAAACAACACCACCCCTGCATCGCAGTTTGATCTTTTATCCTACCTGTATACCATTTTTATCTTCCGGTATTTCTCATCCCACATTCGGCTTCAATCTGATTCCCATTCCTATGAACTAATTTACAACTTCCGATAAAAAAGGAAAAAAAAAAACTATATACACCTATCCGTACATAAATACGAAAACTTTTCTAATTTATGACTTTTACAAAACACCCGACAGGCGTATCGTCTTTTAATTCAGTTTCTGCTGTATACGAGTATTTATGCCATCACAACCGAACCCCGGTGCCAAGGCAAAAATGTCAAAATTGTGCAAAATCGTTTTTGAAATATCTGATAATTTCGCTAGCGGCATTTTTGTATAGGTACGTTCTTCACCGTTCATTCTGCTTCTGCTTCTTGTTCGTTTCTATTTCATTTTTTTTTTTGTTTTGGTTTCTTTCGCTTTTAATCATCATCATCATACCCTCATAAAAAGCCAACCCATCCCTTGAAATTCATTTTAATGATATCTCATCCCCTCCAATACGGTCACCCACACCGTCATAATCTCAGCCACCACCAACACCACTAGCAGCACCACCACCACCACCACCAACATCATCGCCACAATGTTGTTAGCGATTAATTTTCCAGATATCAGAAATTTTCCTTTTTGAGCTTAGCTGGCAGGATATCATCATCAGACGAAGTTGTGTACCTATCTGCAAGGTCTTAGTTGGAGAGGGCTCGGGCTGAGAGAACAGTAAAGGTATACAGACAAGAAGGGAAATTATTATCTCTAGCTGCTGCTTTTGCAGTATAATGCTGCCCCGCAGCGAAAAGCTGCTCAACATTTATACTTTTCCAGGCAATAAAATATTATGTTGTACTTACCCCCGTGTTCCATTGAACATCCAACTTCACCATCACACAAGTTCAAATTCAATCTCTTGTCTCGAATAGAAAATTAATCCAACAACGTGCAACTAGAAAACACCTAGAGGAGGGGGGGGGGAATGGGAATAAAAATGAGAAGGGAAGGGAAGGAGAACAAAATTAATCGAATTAATATCGAAACAAATCAAGAGGAAAATTTCGTAATAATTCAGCCCCAAGCGCAAGATAAAGTTTTTCTTCCTTCTTCTTCCGGGTCGAACCCTCAGATTTTCTGTTTTTTTTTTTTTTGTGTTCGTGTTGTGTTTTGTTGTGTTTCATTTCTTGCAAAACCGTTTTCATAGTGGAATTGTTAATTATACTTTTTTCATTTTGTTAGATCGTCCTTTAACCCTGAGGAAAGCAATAAAGGCTATTTTACCTATACTACACGTACTGAACATTTAATCAACCCCTTTTTTTTGAGAGAGAAAGGATATTTTTGTGCGCAAATGACCGGTCGAAAACAATAAAAGTCTGCAAAAAATAAGCCACCCTTTTTTTCTGCATATAACTGTTATGTTTGTCGAAACAGCACGCAGCAGTTGTAATTAGTCAAACCTTTCGGTTGGGTATTAGGCGATACAGAAACGTGAGTCAGGCAGGGTGGTCGTCTCGTCGTCTTCTCGTTGTTCGTCAGGACTTCAGAATATCATCTATAGGCACAAAAAAGTGTGTGTGTGATGCTAAAATAGCAGCCCATTTAGACACATCGTAAAAGGGGTGGTGTTCTAGGTGACGCCCAGCACCCCAGCAACACTATACATGCTTCGAGGCCCTATATTGTCAGCCATCATCATCTGACGCTTTCCTCCTTCCATCAAGGGATATTCCATCTACCAAACCGAGACCAACCGCACCACGTAGAAGCAATAGTCCTTTTCCGCAGTTGTAATTGACACGTCGTCGTAAATCATTTGCTGATATTAAATCGATGATGCCACGCAATAACAAAGCAAAAACGAAGGGAATAAGAGTAGGTACTGAGTGAAAACAAAAACAAAAAGGAGGAAAAAAACAATTGAAAGAGAAAAGCAATAGAACAAAAGCTTACTCTATCATGATGGTTTCCAAGCAATAATTAGGGTGACCATTTGTGAGGCGAATGAATTGGACAAAAGGGGGAAACATTTTGTATTTAAATGCTTGACAGGTCGAAAACCGAAATTTTGAAGGATGTGAGGGAAAATAAATTTTCAAAATGACGTTATATTTAAAAAATGTTTGGTGTACAAAAATAATATTTTTAGTTATTGTTCTTCAATAAGAAGCTTAAAGTTTTCAAATAGAAATATCAGAAAGAATGGTTTTCAAAATATGGTCACCCTTATCGCACCCTTCTTATTTATAGGCTTTTACTTCTAAGCGTTCTATTTGTTGTGTATGTTGTGTAAAGGATGCTTAAAAAAAAAAAACGGAAAAAGGAAAAAAAATGAAGCTTAGAGCAGTGCCAAACATTTTGACGTTGGCAGAATAATATTTGTTTTTATTTCTATATTTCAACTATAAGGTGAGTATTGGTTCACCAAGGAAATAACTCTTTTAAGTTGAACTCAATGTTGAAATGGGTCGATTTTTTTTTATCTTAAAAGTATTGCTAGCAGGGAAATATATGAAAGAAGTCTACATAGCTTGAAGTATGCATTCAACTTTATTTAAGAATTTAAAAATGTTTCTGTGGTCTCAAAAATGAGCTCGTTTGCCTTTAAGTCATATAGGAAACAAATATCTCTGTTGAAACTAGATGGTGTACCAAAATTAAAAGTGAAGTCTTAAATATGAATCTGTCATTATTTTTGGGAATGACATTTTTAATGCCATTGACGGCAAGTTTGATTCTGGAATTATAAGGAAAATTACCCATAGTTGCTACAAAATCAATTGTGGTGCAATAAATTCGCATTTCATCATCATTGGCCCATCGTTTAACAAGTCTCTCCATTTATCACAATCACTAGCCTTTGAAATCCAGTCCAAGCCTTGGGCGTCCTGGGCCCTATTCCACAAAACAACTTTTTAGTTTGTACTTTTCAAAATGTTTGTCAATTTGCAAAACAAACTTGCTCCACAGAACTATAAAATCTGATAAGTGTAAAGTTGAAAACGATAAGTTTATTTTGCAAAGTCCTTGCAAATTTAATATTCACGTTTGCAATTTCTGTTCCACGTACTTTCTTTTGTGCTAAGTGAAAAGTTAATATTGAAAATTGTCATTTGCAAATACTTTGAAAAAATTATATTGTTTTCTTCCACAAAAAATTAAAATTCTATTTTTGCAAAGTGAATCTTGATAAGTTTATCAAAAGTTTGCAACGATCGGTTTGCAAATGTCTTACTTTTCCTTAATCAAACACAACTCTACAAGAATTTTTTTTAATTTTGATTTTGCAAAGTTATGCTAAGTAAAAAGTCATAAGACAAAAGTGCAAAGATGATTAAATGCTTTGTGAAACACTTTAGACTCTCACTTTTGCAGAAAGGAGCAAAGACCTTGCAATAATTGCAAAGTCTTCGCAAAAATTTGCTAAGCGCAAAGTAAAATTCGCAAAGAATATTGTATAACAGAAACACATCACTTTGCCAAAAAAATCAATTTAATGAGTGCAAAGTGAAAAGTTGATAAGATTTTTGTGGAATACTGCTCTGGTTTTCGCCACCTCTCCTGCGTATATACATGGTGTTCTTTCACTTTGTCTTCTACCATAAAATGTACTACTTTTCGCTCGTGGGAGCTATCCTTCAGATTTTTTTTTTCCGGATCCATATGTGATTCCTGGCAAAACCATAGTCCTGTACTGCAGCAACTTAGTTGATTTAATTTCTTAGATTAAAATTTTGAAATTCCACCACAAAGTGTCAGTGAAAGTCAGGGACGTACATTTTATTATAAAAAACTACTCAATACTCTTAAATACCAAATAAAGTATTAAATATTTATTTAAATTTTTAAAATCATATTTTTTACATTTAATTTACTTAAATTTTGACTATTTTAACACAATATTTTTTTTTAATTTCAGGTACGTATTGACAACTTTAATCACGATTAAATTATACTATAAATGGTTATAAAACGGTAAGCGTTATGATCTTAGTTTAAATCTAATTGAAAGGGAGGTCATGTTTTAATTTCCAATTAAACCTTAATTACTTAAAATGTGAAAGAAGTATGTATAAAAAAAAATCAAAATATTTTGATACTCCGTCAACTTGACTCAAATCACTCTAAATTGTCTTTAGTCTCAGATTTCTATTCTTGTACCTATACCTATAAGTTAATTTAAAACCATAATCCAAAAAGGTCAAAATTTTTATAAGAAACCATAAAGAACGTATTTAATCCTACATCGTAATTGACCTGTTTCGTATGTGAAGTTCCATTATTTATCGTGACTACTTAACGCGTCTCTTTTATGAACCAAATTAATAAGATTTCGTTTTTTAATAAATATCATAGGTTACGACGACGATACGAGGAATTAGACTTTACTGTTGATGCTTAGTTATGAGTTAAGATAATATTGATAATGATATCTTAATTTGGTATTTTGCTTACTTTTTCTTGACATAATTTACATTAAGATGAAAGTCAAATATCCATTTTTCAGACTGAGCCCTTGGTTATGACCTATTTGAGGAAATTTTATAAGGTACTTGAGTATCAGTTATATGCCTACGTATATTTTAATAAGGGCTTATGAATTTTTGACAATCAAATCTGGAATATTTTCACAATAATTGAACTGTGGAATTTTTATATGTTTTTTTTTGAGATATGTATTAACTTAAATGGCTTGAAATTTGAAAGTTTTAGATTTTTTGGGAAATGACTAGATTACATATCATTTTGTGTTTCGTTTCGAAAATATTAATGGTATGTACATGTTATTAGATAATTTGGTATAAAATATGTATCTACTTCTAAAAACATTCTGTTTGAAAAATCTAATTCATTAACTGCTTTTCCATTAAATCCTCTTTTAAAACAAAAACAAAACCAACAACAAATTTATTCTGATTTTTGTCAAAATATGACTAAACCAAAACTTTCAACATACATATAAATCTATGTTTGTATATGTAAATTTGCATTTAGCCTACAAAAATCAACCAAAACTCATTTAACACGAATGTGTAACACAACTACAACTGCATACATATATATTTGTGAACTTTTCCTGGATGTCAATTTTGTCCCACAATCTAATTCTATATTGCACACTGCACACAAATTTTTCAAAAAGAGTCACCTCTTTCCCCGTGCATAACTGAATTATGAACACACGAACGTGCATTTCTGAAAAACCATCCAATTTGCATTATTTATCAAAAATAAAGCTACGCACAGATAGAAAATTCTGTCAAAATTCAACGACAAACACACATACATACATACAAACGAGTATATGTATAAAACAAATTTCCATCATTCGCAGAGCACACAGTTAGAGAAAATTTAATTGCCATTAAAGCGAAAAGGCTAATTACACATTTTAAATGTGTACTCAATTTAATTTATAGGAACATTGTGCAGTCTGCTAAAAAACTAAATTTTGGTATACTCACATAAACATACATACATACAAACATCTATAAAATTAAAATTTGTATTTTAAAAATTCATCCCTAATGCTCGAATGTAATTTAAGAAATAAAAGTGAAGCGTTTCGATGGAAGTGAAGGAGGGCAATCATGTCATGGATGTCCCCCGTTTAAGAGAATTCGTATTTTTGACAGTTTCTATACTGAAAAACAATTAGGGTGAGTTACAGTGTTGCTTGTACTTGCTCTAGAGTTTGTAAATTTTGACACTACAGAGCATTTGACACTTTTCAAAATCTTAACAAAATGGCAGTCAAAAATAAAGCTGTGTTAAATCGGACGATGTTAGAGGCCGTCCCACGCTGAACAAAATTTTCTTGTGGAAATCGGGATCGGTGGCCATCTCGGTGCTCGACAGTCAAGTTCGGCTTCAATTCTGAAAGGAGTTGGATTTTGTATGGATGATTCCTCAAAGTCTTCCATAAAATGGCTGGACTCCAATTGTTCGATATCAGAAGGACTCATTTGGGTCTTCTTCGATACTCTGCTCCATAGCAGTATAGCGTCTTCGGTGCTCACTTTAAGACGGCTCTGAGGATGCGCATGTTTGTTTGAATTCAAGTCTATATACATTATGAAATGGGAAACCATACTAAGCATAAATAAAGTGACAGCTGTCAAAAAGACCAACTCTGAAAAAAATATTGCGAGATTGAAAACTACACGTCTAAAAAAAACCCTTTACACGTTATTTTAAAGGTACCATGTTCTTGCAAATGTCAATTTTAGTTTGACATTTGTGAAGTAAACATACAAAGTCAAAAAGACGAAATTAAATTTCCTCCAACATTTTTGCACCACCTTACTGTCTTCTTCAAATCTTCGACTTTGATTTAATTATTTTTCTTCTTAATCGAATCATTCTTCTTCTTCTTCTCAATTTTGGAGAATTCCTTAAAACGCCCTTAGGAATACAAAAAAAATAAGAAAGTTTACAAATGCTGCAGAACACACTCAATAGTCAGTTGTCTTGATTTCAGTTCCTCAAAGCTGCAACTGCACAACACAGTTCTTCAATCCGAAATGAAATCCTGGACTTTGGCCAAGTATAAGTACCATAGCTGTGTATAGGTTTGGGTGGGCTATTCTGTATTTTATTGCTAATCCAATTCATTAAATTATATACTCGTATCTACACAACTGACAACAACAAACAAAACGTAAAAAAAACACGAAACCTCATGGGGCTGTGTGTCATAATTTCTTACAACCATGTGGAGATTCTGAATCTTTAAGTTTTTTTTTTTTTCCTCTTTTCTCGCTCGATGATTTATGGTTTCACTAGAAAAAAGATTAAAGGGGTAAGTCGATGGATTCACTAAATTAGGACAAATTGCTTGTGAATTGGAAATTTATTTTGAAAATTATAAAATCAAAAAATCCAAAAAAAAAAAAAAACAATCCAATAAATCTATCCAGATAGAGGAAATGGAAGTCATTTTCTGTCTCAACTCTCAAAAGTCTTATTTTTTGAGATACAACGTGTTCGAAAAAAACGAGGATGAGAAATTCTTGAATTTTGAATTTTTAAAATTTATATCGAAAAAAATGTGTAGATGAAAACTCAAAATCATATCTGACTTGATTGATTGTTATTTGGATGTTTTTTTGTTTTTGTTTCGAAGTTTCAGACGAAATGAATTTATTCGAGAAAACTTAAAATGCATGTATCTATTTGTTTGAACTTTTGAAAATATATTTTGTCATTTTTGTTCTATGACTTAAAGTGGTAATTAAAACTGACACAATACAAATTTGGTAGTGTTAGCTGTCAACACCAATAAACAAAAAAAAAATTTCAATTTTTGTTTTTAATGAATATATTAGTTTAGTTTGGATTTTGTTTTTGTTTAAGTTTCTTTGTTTTGAATTTATGATATCGACAAATTATAGTGTTGGCCTCAAAAGATTGGTTGATGATAAATTTGAATAAGGTGTAATTTTAACAAATGATTTCGGGAAGAAATAAAAAAAATAGGACACGTTTTAAAAACGGAGAACTCGACTGCAATGATGTACAATATTCTTTACTTTTCTGAGATGTATTTTAAATAAGAGATTTTTAAAATTATAGGAGCACTTAAAAAATAAAATAATGAAGTAGGTCAAATTCATAAAAATCATGTAGATATATGTGTATGCAGTCAACTTAAGTTAGCGAACTTTAATGCTCATCTCTACAGTATTTTCGAAATAATAAATATTTCTTAAGGATTTCAAAAATCCAAAACCTTTTGAATTTATATAGTGATTTAAAATTTTGTCCAATATTGTAAAGTATTTATGGTTATATAATATAGGCAAATTGAATTTATGCCGAAATTTTAAAAGCTCTAAATCTCAAGGCTAAAAAAAGGGAATAAACAGTTTAAGCCATTGCATTGCTTCTTTTCTATATAGTCTTAATAGTGTCAAAATTAAAATAAATTAATACAATATACAAATCTACAACATACAATATACTCTTCAACTTAAAATTAAAAACCTCTCATATTTAAATCAAAAACTGACACCATTATGACACATGAAATCAAAACTTCAGTATAAAAAATGAATTCCTCTTTATTAATACATATGTCTAACGCAGTTTATCTAATAACAACAAAATTGATGTAAATTGCTTTTTTTTTTAAACAATAAAACATCATCATCATAAGTTTCATACTCGAAATACTAGATACTCAATAAAATGCCGCGCCATCCATCTGTCTCTGGTTGATGCTGATTCTGCAAATCATAAAAAATATTCCCACACGTTTATCAATTGTTTTATTACCGCAAAACCACTTGTTCAATCTAAGGCTCATTGTGCACTTTAGCAAAATGCATAAATGATATACTACATTGAATAATCATAAACAGGGTGTTTCAAAAATTATTTGAATTAAATTTTGTAGTATTACTTAATCTAATTAATATTATAAATGTGATAGTTTGGATGTATGGATGTCTCAATAACACCAGAACGGCTGAACGGATTTTAATGAAATTTTGCAATTTTTCTATTACTATCTATCCCGTGCGATGACGGGACGAGCCGATGACTTCAAACGGAGTAAGGAGAGAATACATTGTAAAACTCTGAACTTTAATGTCCGAATATTTAATTTAAATCTTAAAAATTACTGTTTCTAATGCCTTAAACACTACAAGTTGACATTTGTCACTAAGTAAAACTTGACATTAAAAAATAAAACTGACAAATGATTAAAATTTGGGGTCACCTTGTATTTGTACATGAAATTCATACAATTGACCATGCGCAATTAAAATGCAGTCATCTAATCTCCAGCTCCAGATTGATCTGGCGCCACCAGAAACTCCAACGACAACCAACTAATATACCGATGGCGTCGACGACGACGTTGGATGGCGGAACAAAATACTCAAAGCGAGTCATAGATCACTTTTCGTATATAAATTACATATACAACGTGTCTTTGACAGGGCCGCGTGACCACGATATTGAAAGCGTAAATCTTATGCAGGCAACAGAGCATGTAAAATAAAATCTATTGGCTACGTTTTCAATTTAAAAAACAAATCATAGCAGAAACATGCAAAAAAAAAATTAAAATGAAATAAAAAAATCAGACACATTATTTTAGGATTGCCCAAAGTGGATTACAGAATACTTTTCAGTTCTCTAAAAATTTAACTTTTTTAAAATGAATTTTAAAAAATATCATTTTTTTTTTTAAACAAGTTAAATTCCTTAAATAGAAGTTTTTTAGTTGAGTCAAAAGTATGTTTATTTATAATATCTCTGTGCCAACTTTAATACAGATCCGTTCAGTCATACTGGCGTCATTGGAAAAATTAAATTCATCACATTGGAATTATACAATTTATCGGGATAAAAGGCAGTACATGTGGTGTGTGCTATTCCAGACTGTAATCTATCTCTGTGTCAAATTTCATCCAAATCCGTTCGGCCGTTCTGGTTTTATTCAGCATTAAACATCCATTTATCCATCCATAGACACATCCAAATTTTCACAACAAAATACATTAGTACTATAATTAATATCGTAGTTTTAAGTTGGTAGTAGTTTAATCCTGTCAAACTCAGCAAGGGACAGCTGTCATAATATTAGTTGAATTGTTACTATTCAGCAATTAAATTAAAGCTCACTACAAAAGTGGTGATTCAAACGTAGCAATTTTTAGTGTGCTGATTCTGGTCGTCATAAACGACCGATTTCTCAAGCAATCGGTAAGATTCTGAAAACAATTGAAAAGATTGGAGACGTTGCTAATTTTTCAAGGCCTGTAGGTACATCATTGTAATGTTCGCTCATTTAAAAATATGGCTGCTAAAATTGTTTCTGATGAGCCGAATTTTCTGCCGTTCGTAGCAATTGAAAATGTCGTATCTCGTATGCTTAATTTTATATTTGAATTTGTATCTATATTCATAAGTTGAAATTGGGTATCAATTTTAAAGAACCTTTATGCCAATGCAATGGCCTTAACCTATGTCAGATTTTTAATATGCATCAAATTGTGCTTGTTATATATAAACTTACTTGTAAACTAATCTACAATTTAATTTTTAACATTCAAAACGATAATGATGATGCCTAAATAAATACCTTCGATAATAATAATTATCTCAAAACTATCCTGAAAAATGTTGTTCTGTTTGTTAATATTTATAGTTACAACCACGTGTTTACCCTTTAAAAGTCTACTGGCAATAGTTGATGTACTCATTGTGGGCAGATATCAATGAATTACAAATTTCAGTGAAATGTTGATAATTAAAAGATGCGTATACGCCACAGTGAACCATCGAACCAAATCTCTAATCGCCAATTATATTTGCAATTAAAACATACTCTTCCATTTGAAACATTTAATAAATGATTCTGTATTTTAGATGATTTTAAATTTATAGAAATACATATTATAACACACTAGTAATAATAGTTAGTCTGAAAAAAGATTGATTTTGATTTTGGTTAAAGGTTTTTGAGGACATATTAAAAAAAAAAAAACTGATACTTAATCATTGCATGTTTAAATTTGGGTTGTTGAGGAATTGTTTTGATGATTTAAATAAAAACAAATGTTTTAAACTTTAATTTGAAAATTTCCATTTTATTCAGAATCAAGACTTTGTTTTTTGATTGTTTGACACTTAACTAAAAATTTCACTGCAAATACATAATTATTGAGTAACATAACATTTTCATTTCATATGTGCAATATCCTTTTATTTCTTCGTAAAATATTCTTCTATTTCCAATGAATTCGTATTTACAATCCTTTGAAATATAGAAATGTATTTTTTTTTAATCCTTGGCAATACCTTATTTCCCCGAGATTTTTTTTAGTTTTTCTGAACTATTTTTCTTTTAATTAGCTTGGTGTCTAGAAAGCCCCCCGGTTTTGAGAGCAAACTATTTTTTTTTTCATTTGATTAAGCCCCTCTTAATGATTAATTTATCAATTTTAACTAATATTAAAATCAATTTGTATTTCCCCTGACATTTTGCTCATGAACGGATAGGTGCAGATACGTACCTGTTGAGATTCTGAACCTTTTCCCCCGCCTTTATTTTTCCTCGGATATGATCGACGATAATGGTGTTTCTTAAACCTCACTAATCATGAAATTCCCATCAGAATAAAATACCAGAAAAAAAACAGTTACATTAAAAACAAAAAAATTACCATACCACCATAATACTACAATTCGAATCATGCACCGTTTTTTTTTTTTATGCTGGCAGACAGTCACTGAATAAAAATAAACTTAGGTACATAATAAAAATGCAAATACAAAGATCTATGATAGATACCATACACATCTTAGACATCCCATCACATAAAATAATAAATGTGAAAGATTAAAATCTGTCGATGTTATTTTTTAAAAGCTTTCCGAAAAGAATTCGTCATCTCATTAGATGTTCCTTACAAGAAAAAAAAAGAATGTCATTGCGATCGTAAAACTAAAAGATACATTTTTTTTTGGATTTTATCTAATGAAAAGAGTTTCCCTTATCTCTAAGAGATTTCGAGAACTTAAAGAAAAAATAAGCAAAGAAAGAAGTTCTATACATGGGTACATTTTGGTACCTACACTATCTCCGTCGTTGTCGCTACCATAAAAATCTAACACGCACTGTCATTAATAAAAGACCAAAAAAAAAAAAATCTGAAAGAAAAAAAAACAGGATGATCTACGCAATAAAATGAGTGCAGCCACAAAGTGGATACGATATGGTGTTCCATTTATGCATATATTTGAATGAGATAACGCACACGCCTCCACCCTCGTCGTTGTCGCTCGTTGTCGACGTCGACTTCGTATCTAAAAAGATGCACTTCAAAACAAAAAATGTATCTTTTGTGCTTATGGTCGTTTGCTCTTTTCATCGGCGACCTAAATTTCGTCTAACACTCAATTAGAATTGTTTTTTTTTTCCTTTGTATGAGTATCTAACTTCAGACACATATTTTATCTAATTTTTTTTTGTGCCCATCCACGGTATAGCCGTGGAATATCTTTTGAATATATGGGGGAAGTATATATTGGAATTGCTTTTAATGGTTAAAAAGTGTGAAGGTGAAGTGTCTGTATCTACTTAGTTTTTACCTAAATTTTATTTTTAAATTTTTAAAGACGGCGCGACGATGAAGACACTGATGATGGTGGGTGTGAGAAGTCCTCCTCACTCATTAGAATAACCTGAATTGATGGAAATTCTATTTATTTTTTTTTATTCAGTTTATTCTTTCCATAGAAAGAAACAAAATGCGTATCTTAAAGATGCCATCGTATGTATCTATACTTTTTGAAATTTATAATCTTTAGATGAAGGCGCTTATGTCAGATACAATTAAGCAATGAAGTTTATACTTACTGTGTCAGTGCGTAGGCAGGGGGTCCATTTCACCATTTCAAATATACAAAACAAATATTGTACCTACATACTTATACCTACTGTTCTTTAGATGTTTCTTCTTTTCTTTCATCTATTTTGACACTGATGGGAAAAGAAGTAAAAAAAAAATGGTTATGGTCTCCGAAGATTCTTGTATTGATTTTTCTTTCAATATCTTGTTCTAATTTTTTCGTTTTTCTCAAAATGACAGAAGAAACGAAAAAATATGCCTTAAAGTAGATTGGATGTGAATTTTTTGTTTAAACAAAAAATGAAGAAGGTAAATATTTTAAACAAACAATCATTGTCTATAGTCGTATAGATTTTTCGTTGTTTAATTAACAAAAGCTTTGTGTCAAAGTTACGATAAAGATATATTTAGTCTTGTATCTATTTACATTTTGACACAAAAGATAAAAGATTGTTTTTCTTATAATCAAACCAAAAGGTTTGTAAACAACTTTTGTTTAAAATTGTTTTGATTTTTTTTTTTTTTTGGTTTTCAAAAAATAGAAAACTAAACTAAATAAGAAATTGTCTATTGATTAAAAAAAAAAAAAAGACGTAGGCTGAATTTTATGCTTTAATTTAATTTCGATACATTTTTTGATGAGCTAATTTTTGCTATAGAAAATTATAAAAAGTCATTCCATGAAGTTATTTTAATTTTTATTGTTATTAAAATTAAAAAATAATTATGAATAAAAATCATAAGAATACAGAATTTTAAGGTCAATTTTTAATTTCACAAAATTTTGTTACATATTTGATTACATTTACATTTTACATATAGTTCACACGATATTTTCTCATTTGATTTTTCCCATAAAAAAATTCAAATTATATCCCAAATTTACATGAAAATATTGGGAAAACATCTCACTCAAAAATTGTCCAAAAAGTTTCGGAGAAAAAACGAATCATTTGTTCCAATTTTATTCATTCCCTGAAATCATTTAAGACTTCAGTCTTGACGTTAATACAACTTCAATGACGTAACAATCTTTTATGAATGCAATTGAATATGTACATAAATTCTCAAATGATTCCAGTTAAGTCATTTTAATCAAAATTATTACAATCTTATATTTGACAATTACCTAATTGATGATTATTAATTCTTATTACTTATAAACTAGCTGACCCAAAAGACGTTATTTCGGCTTTTTTGCCAAAGGTATGATTCGTTTCATCCTTATCATAGACTCGAATAACCAAGGATCTTCAGTCCTCTGGCTTCCTTCTACAAGTCTCTCTACTATCACGATGCTGAGTTGGAAACCTTAACCCTTAGAAAGTCCAGATACTAGCGTTAAAAAGATCTTCTCTTTGTCAAAGCCAATTTGTGTCACAATATCTGTTTTAAGGTAAATTTCCTTTCTTTGGTTTTCAAAATTGTGTTAAATTATTTGTTTTGTTTTATAAATTTACAAACTTAAATTTATTTATTTAAAATTCTCAAAATATTCAAGTTTATCTTTAAAAACTCCGATTCGAATCCATATCCGTTTCATCTGTTGTTTAGGTCTCAGTGTCTATAGAATTTGCTGATTTATCATAAGATTTTATTCAGTTTTAGAATACATTCTCCCAGTACATTGTCAAAATTAGATTTTTCTATGTAACCTTTGCTTTAATCTTGAATCTTCTTTTTAAACTTCTGGAACTTATTGGATCCTTCCTTATAAAAAAGAATTCCACACCGATTCTAATCTAAAAGTGAATCTGATTAGATTTTATTATTTCAACCATCATAACCAGTTCATAGTAGGTACTCTCACAATGCTCCTTCAACATTTTCCCTTTTATCTCAAAATCGATTATTATCCAATCCAGCACAAAGCACTCAAGGTTTCTAAACATCTGAACCATCTGCTCCAGACCATGATATACCAGTACCTATCTATCGATCTACTTCTTCTAAAACCAAAGGTGAAGAAGGTCTACTAAATTAATTGACTCAAATAAAAATCACACACAGAGCGCGCGTCTCGTCCATTCCACCATTCCACATACAGTGAATAACTATCGTGAGAACAAGCAATCAAACCACCACCATGGTGCAATAAAACTTTTTAAATTGAATCCCAAAAAAGGTGAATACGAGAAAAAAAAAAAACGAATTTAACAAAAAATTACCTCATCCTCTTTGATCTCTCCCACACAAGTTTTCCCAGAAAAATCATTGCTCTTCTTCTTCGGGAAGATATAAATTTGCTCCATCGAGTCGCGCCGTATGGTTTCTAGGATTACAAGGCGCGAACCACCTCCACCTCGAATTTATCAAAAAATAAAAAAATACAAAAAAAAAAAAAATATTAATCTGCGACTTCCATAATGAATTGGTTATTGGCGCATATATCGCGCGCCACAATCGTGAACTTTCAAATCATATACCTAAACGTATATAGCAAAAAAAAAAAATTAAGCTCACAATTTTGTCGAACGTTCTTGCTCGTTATAAGGCACAAATCTATCAGATAGTTTTTGATGTCCAAAACCAAGATTACAGTAATGTTCTTTAATTTTGAAGTCAAGTAAACTGTCAAATTTCTTGATATAAAATGTTTAGAATCCAAAAAAAAAAAAAATATTACAAAATTGTTCCGATTTAATTTCATACTCCGGCGGAATTTAAGAGTCCAAAAAGACATTTTAAACGTCAAAATTTGTCAAGTTTCATTGAAAACTGCTTCGGTCTCATTAGATTGAATTTCAATGAAAAAATTGCTGATTCAATTCCAAAAAAGAGCAATTTCTACAGAATAAAACTTTCAAGCACGATTTAAGATTTTCAAAGTGACAGATAAAGCAAAACATTGCATGAACGTCAAAATCTATCATTATTTTAATATTGCGATGACGTACGTCAATGGAATGTAAAAACAAAAAAAAAAACTAATTCAGATGTGTTGCGCAAAAAAAGATCAATTTGTTTTGGATAACATTTGGAACTTGAATGAACTAACGTCAAAACATAATTTATTTGTCAGCTGTCAAAATTTTAAATTGCCAATTTCTGCACAAAAATTCTTGGTAAAAATTTCACAGATATTGATTCTCTGAAAAAAAATTTGGATTAAATAATTTTTTTGAGTGTTACATTTGTCTTATTGATGTCAGAGTATAGTTTATTGTCCATCTGTCAAGTCATAAACTGTCAAATTCATATAATAAAGATGGCTTCTATCTCAATACATTGAAAGAAATCTTAATTTTGAGATGAAGTGCGATAAAGTGCTTCGAAACAACATTTGGTTGAGTGACTGTCAAAATATGATTTTTGTTATCGATCTGTCAACGAATAATCTGTCAAGTTTCATTACATTTCTAAAAAGAAATATAAATTTTGTTAAAATTCAATAATTTTTTAAACTTCGGGACTACAAATATGTTTCAAAAAACATAAAATTCTGAGACTTTTCCTTCATTCCAATTCATCAAAGCATTAATTTTTTACTGAATCCATTACTTACCCTTTTTGAACCAATATCGCTACTAAGGAAAGATAAATGAAGAAGATATAGCTTGGTGATTGTGAGATGTTGGTATCTTCTTGAAAGTACTTATTTAGCTCACCCACTGGCGCTTACAATAGTATCTGTACACCCAGGCACATGAGCAGGAGCGAATAATCAATTATTTCGAGCTAGTTTCAAGCTGTGATGTGGAACTTCTTTCTTATACCTTTAGCTGAGTTCACTTCTAAGAATGAAAAATCGCCAATTCATCGAAACGCTCGCTATGGCTGAAGGAGTTTCAATTCAAAACCCTCTACGTAGGCATCACACTTCCCTCTCTGATTATTATATATGCATCCCTACAATACAACCCACAATTCAATTCGCATGATGATGGAGGGAACAATCCGAAACATCGATCCATCCGTCGTCGTCGTATCATGCATCGGGACGGGACCCACTCATAAACATCACAACTCTACAAAATGTCGCTGTTGTATATGTCTGCATTTATAAACTCACTCGCACGGCCTTTTTGAATGTGAACTTAACTCTGGACGATCAAGGACCGAGGACCGAGCGGGGAGGGCTCTAGAGAAAAGGGTCCTTTTGGCTGGATTCCTGTGTACCTAGAGTATGGGCTGCTTGATGCATATTTTTTAATTATTTTCACATTAAAAATTCTGTTCACGCAAAACGGTATATGCCTGACTGGCTGGGTTAACTATACGTCAAGTGGCTATAGATACTTCCAGAAGAGCCTTCCTGTGCCTGCCTGCCAGTTTTCTGGTCTCTGATGAGCATGACTTTCGTTTACTTTATTCCATAGCTCTGTGTCTCTACTTCGACGCTAAAGCTATAAAGATATCTACTTGTATAAGCGTCTGTTTGAAATGCTCGTAAATATGACGAAATGACGTTGAACGTAAACAGAAAAATAAACCAAACAAAAGCCTTTGTGCGGTATAATGAACGCTGCAGTTGTCCCATGTCCATGTCCATGTCGTATGTATGTATCGATGGATTTTTATGATTCCGCCTGAAGTCGTAAATTCATTGAAATTTTTCGAACAGCGAGTATGGAACTTCAAAAACAAAACGTCAGAAAATTGAGAACCGAAAAGAGAAAGGTCATCACATCATGGTTGGACCAAATATTGGATCTTTTGGTAACTTGGTGTCGTATCTTGACGACCTTATTATGTGATATGGCTCATATATCTGTGGCACCTGCCTTGGGCAGAAAAATGGAAAAAGTACAACCAGAGCGACAAAAAATATTGGATACTCAACTTGTGTTGGCAAAGGCGGCCGAGAATGGAAGGGAAGGAGGAAAAATATTAATTAAAAATTCTCTGTCGTTTCGGTGTAATTACAAGGTAATCAAGGCATGCTAATTAAGCTCTTCAACAACTCGGAGGCGTAGCAAGACCATAAGGAGACTGTGTCACTACCACTCGAACTCACACACACACACACACACACACACACACACACACAATCCACTGACTCTGACTAGATATATGACTACCCGATTTCAAAAGGACTCGGATACACCCACACCCATATCTATAATAGATACCCCCTATACTTGAGGGGTAAGTCGGTGGATTTTGTAGGAGTCTTTCAGCAAACTTTGTCTCTACCTACAGCACTCCTTCCATTTTTCGCAGCTACACAGGAGTGAGACTATGGGGACTATGGGACTGGTGGAGGACGTGTTCGTAGTGTTTAATCAGTCGGTGATAGGTTCCAAATCAACCAGGCCCTCTTTTTCCATTCAGGAGCGCATATCCAACACTCAAATAGAGACACATACTCTACTCGTATGTAAGTATACGTATGTATATATTTTATCAGACATTTGGTACGTGTGGCATGAAGAAAGAGGTGAGGAATATCCTTCTAGGTGGGCTAAAATCAACACTGCGCTAGTACACGATTTGAAGCAAATGAGCCGGGATTGTGAGCTCTGTGCAAAACCCCATCATACCGCTCAAGTGTCCATATGGGTGTAGGTTTACCAACCTAACGCTATCCTATTTATAGGTTAGTTAAATCTTTCTATTGCCAGTTGTTGTTGGTGGCAACTAGGATCTTTGACCTTCGTTCACATTAAACTATCCAAGGCGACACGATAACAATTTTCTGACGATGTTGTACGACGACCGACGTAGTCACACAGGAGAGTGAGAGTGCATGCGGATGATGGGGAGGAACGAATCAATGCCAATTATAAAGCATGAACAGCATTATGGGCAGTGAGGTGTACCTACCTTGGAGTTGTTACCTGCTTTATTATGTATATAGAGACGGTTGTCGAATGTCTAATAATATAGATGTTTAAAATAGTACCTATGGAGATTGGTGGTATGACGATATTTTGTTTAATGAGTTAATTGCCACAGAATATTTAGTTTAGCTTGATGTTAATTGAGAGGTGAAGAAGTTAAGTTGGCCACGGCCAGGTGTGTGTATTCTTTTGTAGCATGTTCAACAAAGTGGAAGAAGTAGAGGGAACAAGTCAAATCACATAAGTTCCAATAGTAAATTAGTTGTTTGGCTGAAAAATTGAAAAATGTTTGCCTATTTGCTTTCTCTTTTTAACAATTTTCCTCTTAGCAAATGTTTTGGGCAACATTTTTACTTTTTCATAAATTTTATATTTGCCCGCAGATACTTTGGATAGTTTAGCTCTTGTCAGAGTCGAAAAACGTCAGTTCCGCGGTTTGCAGTTTGAACTCTAAAATCGCTCTTTTCAAAAATTCAGATTTTCCAGAGGAATTTTCAACAAACTGGAAAAGTAAGGACTATCTATTCAAATTAAAAGTGCTAAAACTTATCATCATAGGCTCAACAATCGGGATCTGGTCCCGACCTCATTTATCAAGTCTAGCCGTCCAGTTGCGCACTGCAAGGCTTCGGGCGTCCTGGCTTACGCCATCTTTCCAGGATAAGCTTCTACTACGAAGAACTTTCTGAGTTGGTTCCTCTTCGCTCATGCGGGGTAGGTGACTAGCCCACCGGAGTCTACTGAGCTTAATTTTTTTTTTCACGATATCTACGTCGAATTCTCCTTAAGACTTTCCTCTGGAATACGCCTTAGAGGTCGGAGTGACTTTTACTAAGCACCCAGATGCCAGGTCTCGGATCCATAGGTGAGTAGGTACTGACAGGAGCATCGTCCTGTATTACAGCAGCAGCTTAGAAGTTATGTCAAGATTTCTGGATTTAAATAACTTTGACAGGCTTTATTAGGCTCTGTTGGCTTTTTAGCAGCCTCCCGCGTATGTTGTTATTGGCGGCTATTATTGACCGGAGGTATACTAACAAGCCAAAAATCTCAAAAAATATAAGTTAAAAGTCTGCTGCTGTGACCGCGACTAGTTTTAAGCAAGTTTAAAATACAACTTAGCTTATTTAAGTTTCATGACACAATTTCTCAAGAACTTGAAGGATGATATATCAGAAACATCTTTATCTGTAACTGACCTAATGTTAAAAATTTAGTAACGAAATTTTATTCAAAGATTTTTCTATCAAAATTTGCAAAATATATTTTCAAATCCGTCATGGAACATTTAAACCAAAATCAATTTAGAACCATTTCTGATATACTTACCTTAAACTTTTCATAAAAATTGTACGATATTTTAATTTTGAAACAATTTAACATTTTATGAGTTTTTTTTTTAATAAATTACCAGTTTTTGCGGTATGTCAAGAAAATACAAAGGGAATGGGAAAATCATCCTTTATTCCTTCAAATTAAGTTTTCGTTATTGATTATAATTTCGAGTTCAGTTCTGCGCGAATTCAAAACTTAATTAATAAATTTCCACCTTGGTACAATGTTTGTAGATACCATTGTTAACTTTAATACGAATGTAAGTTGCCAACCATTTTTCATTCCATTTTTCAAAAATGTAACTTAATTTCAATACGACATCTGCTTTAAATATTTGCTTGGAATTTCTCTCTTTAGGTGAAAATTAAATCACTAACTTTTACCTAAAAAAACAATGTTTTTTGTTTTTATTATTTTTATTTTCAATCATATACCCATTTGAAATGTGTCGCAATAAAAACAAAACTCCCCCTTATTGTATTGGATTATAATAATAATAAATTAAACGCATTACAAGTCAAACAATAATCCTATATCAAATCACCTTATATAAACCTTAGCCTTATACCTTCACAAAACACAAAAAAAAAAAAATAGAATAATATAAATGTCATAAAATATTTTCACAACGCAACGTTCGCATAAAATTCGCAACGAAAAAAAAAATATACCTACTCCCAAAATATCAAAGGGGAGCATTAAGCTTTTACCTATATAACGTCCCTTATTCCAACCCTCCTAATTCGAGTTGAATTGTGAAGAAAATTATATATCTTTGAGTTGTTTTTTTTTTTGGGTCTTAAACAACCCAAAAAACTCCAACGCAACGCCTTCCCTGTATTTTCTAGAGCCCATAAATATTTCTATCGGTAGAAAGCTGTATAGGTAGGCATTTTATACTTTAGCTTCGGTCTAATATAAGAAAAATAAGGTAAAGAACGAATAAAACAAGATATATGTATGTATTATCCTCCCATAAGTATCATTTTACTTCAACCCCCCTCCTCCCCAAGAAAAAGAAAAGAAAACAAACCCTTGAAACAGTTTTTTTTTTTTTTTATTTTGCTTTTTATCGGCTTTCTTCAACATTATTTGATTGCTATTCCATTCGATAACCATAAGCTTCTTATTTAACTTCATGATGATCATGATATTTAAGATGGACTTAGATGCGGACACACGGCAAAAGAAGATTTTAGAAATGGTCAATTTTGACGACTCAGATAAACTTTGGATCAAAAACGAAAAATCAATTAATGTCAATGAAAAATTTACGATTAATTCAACTTAGGACAAATCAACCAAAATAAATCCCTTTTGGATTAGAACTCATCGATGAAGGTTTAATAGGTTTTATTTACAAACTTGTAGGTACCGGGCCAACAATAACAACCACAACAACAACAACGAAAAAAAAGAACACTTAACCATGATTGTGAACCTCAACAACCTCTCAGTGCACATACATAAGACATAAGTATACTGATAAAAAAATAAATAAAATCCAACAAGATTATCAAATTCGGATTGTTTATGTGACATTGGTGGGTATCAAGTGAATAATAACGTCAATAAAATTAAGCATTTTATTTGAGATTAAAAAGGTCACAATAAAATCGAGACGATATAAGAGCATTGATACTCTTACATCAGAGGTGGATTGATTACATATAAAGGGCGCGGGTGAGACGACAAGTAAGTAATTTTTTGGGGTTCTAATTTTGAAGGGGCTTCTTGGGTACCAATCTGGAAGTTAAATAAGATCAAAAATGGTCTCTATATACCTATTCGTATGGATATAAAGTAAAGCACGTTGATATGCTAGAATTCATCAATTTTTTAAAATTTCTCGTTCAGATTGACACAAAGCTTTTTCATTGAAAATTCATGCATTTAGTGTCAATTAATATCTTCCCAATTAAGTCTCTCCTCTCGTCTACCCAAACACTCTAGTGTGTTCCAGGCAGAACTTCTTGCCATCAAAGAAGTCCTATCTTGGCTCAAGGAGTCAACTGATATACGCATCTTCTCGAATAGTTAAGCTGCCATAAAATCCTTAGAATCAGTCTCCACTAATTCAAGAGAAGCCCAAAATTGTAGATCATCTCTGGTGAAGATGGCCGATCAATTCAATATTCACCTAATCTGGGTGCCGGGCTATAGAGAAGCTCCGGCAAACGGTTTCTGTAGAAGCTGTACGGACGAAGAAGAAGAAGAGTCAGTTCCTCATCTTCTTGGCTATTGTCCTGCACTTTCACAAAAACGAAAACTACACTTCGGCGACTTCTACTACTATGATCCCAGCGATCTTTGTAAATAACATAGACATTTACAACGAGTATGAGGATCTACAATGCTATTGACGTTCTAGGTGTGTTGGCCTTCTTTCCAGGAGCCACCTGAACCTAACCTAACCCAACCTTCCATATTGGATAATAAAAAACCTTTAAAAGTTCAATATTAGAAGTATAAGGTGGTTTGAAGTCTTAAATGGATAAAATAAAATTTGAGGTACCACAGAGCTCCTTTTTGCTTCCCAATCTTTTAATAAATAATTAACAATGTCCCAAAGTCTGCGGCGTATGATAAACTCATTAAGTTCCGACACATGTCAAAATTCAAATCAAAATTAAGTCAAAAAAGTAAATTAATTTTTTTATCTTTAATTCACAAAAGAGAAACGTGTTTTAATTTTTGAAACAGCAGTCAAATAATTATGAAAACTTAAACTTAATCTAAAGTAGTTTAATAGTTTGACACTTCTGGATTAGAAGCAACTTTGTCATGCACAAATGGGACACCATTTTCCTTACTTTAAACCAGTCTCCCAAAATCTCTCATCACAGTACATAGATGAAGTTATATGTCAAGATTTATAATAATCTTTTAATGACAGCTGTCATGACAACTAGGTACATAATAAACTTGTCAAAAGTGACTGTCTGTATACGCTCTTATTACTTTCGACACCTTCTAACCCCAGCAATCCTTTTTTCACTAAGGCACTATAAGGTTAATTTTGTCATGGAAAACACGTTTTTTTTTTAAGTGGGAAAGTATTGGTATTAGTCAAATGCTCTCCACAGCTAGGATTGCAGCACCATATTCAAAAATTTCGGCAGTATGTCCTCGATAACTAAACAAATATCAAGATCTTGAATTCATTGTGGAGCATTGGCACAAACCCTATCTTTTACGTAGGTCCAAATAAAGATATCTAGAAAGGTGTTAAATCAAAAAATCTCCTTGGTCAAGAAATAACACTCTCAGTAAATAGATGCACTAGCCTGATTTTTCAATCACACCGAAATCCCCAGCCCAAAAAAACGCCCGAAACATTGACACTTTGACGATGAAAGAGGGGCTTTTCAATTATTTTTATTGAATTTTCCGATCCCCAAATACATCAATTCTTCTTATTAACGTAGTCTCCAAAAATTTTCCTGATCACTTCACAATGTTTTTTTCCATTCCAGAATCCAAATAAGCTAAGATACATAATTGCTGTTAGCTGAACTTTAAAAGCCATAAGACCAATCCCTTATGAATAATACAGTTTAATTTCGTTTGTTTAACGCGTAGTTTAAAAGATCGACGAAAAAGTGAAAAACCTAGGTTTTGATCAGCACTTCGGACTACAGCACCGATATTTTCTTTTTCTTGAGCGATGGTTTCAATATTTTTCTCATCACCAAATTTTCCCAGCAGCTCAAATTTTTCCATTTTTAGCCATTTTTGTAGTTTAATACTCTTAAAAACTCCGTAGCTTCAAAAGTGACAGCTGCCAAAACCATAAATCTATTAAATTTCTAATGCAATGCAATCTTAGGATCACTTACATTTCAAACTGCCTTCAAAAAGAAAATTCCTTAATTTTAGTTCCAGATTAAATCTTAAAATTTACCATACATTTTAATTCGAAGGCCTAAAATGACATTTCTGTTTGAAAACACTGCTAAGTGCTACACCAATAGTGTTAAATTTGGTTAAAGTACCGTCACACCCAAAACTATCTTAAAAATACTTCCTCAGAAATTCTCGTTAATAACTTGTCTTATTTTAATCAAATTCATTTTGCCGTCTGCACTCTCACAATCTTCCACTGGCATTATTTATTCTAGTCATAACTTTCTCTAAATTATTTTATTTATTTTATTCAACAAATTAATTTTTATGTCAACCATACTCTAAAGACAAATTGTTCGATTTATATGGCGTGGCGCCAGGAATAACCATTGACCTAAAAAGAAAAAAAGTGCATTATGAATTATAAATTTTTAGATTCAATGAAAAGTCTCTGCAAGCCGTGGGACTGAGATTTAAATTTTATAAAATTTCATCCGCCACCGATAATAATGTCGAAGCTCGAACTCGAATTATTATTTTCACTTGTGATTGCGCATATCGCACACTTTCAATTAAATTTAAAGTCTCCTTTATTTTTGATAACCGACTCGCTTGGACTCTCATGAATCGCTTTTCAAATAGGAACACCAAAAGAACGGCCAGAACCCAGCAAGACGATGACATTTTTTGATTGACTTTAATGTTCCCACTCCCATGTGACTATGTGAGTGGATGGAGGATACTTCCTCCGAGGGGGAGATACTTAATTTTTTTAGTAAACATAAGCATGTGAAAGACTACTCACATCGTAGATAAGTCCAGTTGGAGATTGGGACCCTCCTCTGATGTCTAAAGGATTGTCTTTTTGGGATCCATATGGTTATGGGCTAATGGACGGAACGAAGGAGCATGTAGAATGCCATTTAAAATCGGGAGCACTTAAGAGTTTTGGTGGAATGGAATAAAGATGGAGATGGGAATGGGAATGAAAGTGCCTCTATCTGGGAGTCGAGGGCGGAGGGTCATCTACCGTATCCATCCATATAACCAAATGGAAAACACTTTACACTCTTTGATATTAGGAGTATCTGTATATAGGGAATCCAGTTGGGAACATTAAATATGAATGAGTTGAGATATTTTCGAGTTTCTTTGAGATGCTGGCAACTCGAACTTATACCGCTGCTGTTGCTTCTTTTCCTTGTTGCTGGGACTGTTGCTGTTGCACGGTATCATTAATTTATGTGTTCGTTTTTTTTTTTTTTTTTTTTTTTTTTTTTTTTTTTATTGAATGACTTTTTATATTTGCCATTAATAAAGTGGCGGACAGTTTGTTTGTTTTGAAATTTTTATTCAAAATTAAATGGTGTTCGAAGGAGGCCATTATATATTTATCAGCACTTAGGGAGTGTGAAAAGTCGTTTAGGTTTTTTAGATATCTACCGAGTTCATGTGGGGGGGTTCTTTAAAAGGTTTACCATGGGAGTTTTGACATTATGATGGGCACACCAAGGAGAGATATTTTATTTAAAAAAATTTCTACAATAATGGAACTACATTTTTAGTGAAATATATTTTTTTTTCTATGGAAAATGTTTACATCCTTTAATTTTAGAAACATTTAAAGTCATCAAATGTAATGCATGTGGCATGATAATAATAAATATTACTCACTATTTATTATTATCATGCATATTATCGAGGACTTTTAAATTTTTCAAATTTTTAGTTCAAAACTTTTTTTTCTATTACTTTTATTTCCAAAAATTACTATTTTAAAACAGAACACAAGATCTCTTGTGTATGCTTAAATGTTCACTAAATTCGAAAAAAATTACCGAAATTATTTCGATCGCACCAATAGATGAAAACTAAAAAAGAAAACGTAACAACATTTCATAATTCAAAAAAAGTGCTCATACGCCTCGTGTACAATTTATCTTTTTTGGTTTGTTTTTGAAGATGGTGGCAGAATATTGCTTGATAAAATATCCAGAACTATTACATTTGATTGAAACCATTCACCTATTCACTAAATGGGAACTCTATAAGTTCTGTCAAACTAACTTTTTGGTCACTTTTTACATCTATTAAACCCAGAATCCAATGAAATGAAACCGCCTGGAGAAAAGGTACAATTTCCCAAAACCATAATTGATATTAAAAAATTTTAAACAACAAGTCCCAAAAAACCTTACAATATACCATTAAAAACAGTCCTTGCAAAATTAAGTTAACTCAAAACTTTTAAGACCAAAAAAGCTTCTGTCATAAAAGTTAAATCCAAAACGTCAAAATTGCTTCTGACACTAAAAAACAGATTTTTGTTTGTATCGTTAAAAATCAAAATAGTAATGATAATCTTTAAAGAAATTTTTCGAAGCAAATAAACCGTTTGACTCTAATCTGCCATAATTCAAAATATTAAAAAATCCACTGAAAATTTTATTTTCTACTCCTTACCCCCCGACGAACACCACTTCACCACATTCCCATATCGAATATTGTAAGGATCTGAAAATTATAAATGTGTTTGGTTTTATAGCTTTGTCACATTATTTGTTATTATGATTCTGGATTTTCTTTTGTCCTGGTTCACTCTTTTGTGTATATGATATACAGATCTCAATCTTCCATATCACACACATGTATGTATGTGTGACCAGTGTTCCAGGCACAACACTTAAGGCTTGATATGCTCTGCAACAATCAAAACCAAAACACACATAGAAAAAAAAAACCAGGAGCCTTTGTATAACAAAAGGAAACCAAGAAGCCATAAGGAGTGATCTCTGTCCAAGCGAAAAAGCCTCATTTGTGGTTATGATGGTGGCTATTATATTCCATTGGCATAACACATATATCTAACATACCTAGAATTGAAATTTTCGACGCCATTGGCTTTGGATTGGACTTGGAGTTGAACATACATACATAGACTGGGACATGGACATTGGACAGTTGTTGTGTTTGACTTCATGACGACGATGATGATGATGTGAAGGAATGTCTTCCGGGCAATTCATCTACAATAATCAGGCTAGAATAGATATGTTGGGTTGAGCTTTTGAGGTTTATGTACATAATACATATATAGATGCAATCAAGGAGGCAGGAAAGTCCATCCTTGAGGGACTTATCTCCGTTTCTCTATCTGTCTCTGGTTCTTGCTGATGAATCTTTTCAGATAAATTGCGTCCAGTTCTGTTGGATTAGTGGAGCTCTATTAGCTGACAGTTGTCTCTGTGGAGCCTCCGCTGTGCATAGGTATATCGGAGATAAATGTTTGACCATATTATCTGTATGAATGTTGCGAGTTGTCCTCCAAACATTTATGAAAGCTTATATAGCGATTGTAAGAGATTGCATGGGCGATGATGTTTTATTAACTGCTTTTGGGAATTGGATGTCTAATGGAATTAATGTACAATGAATGGTACTATTGGGAATTGTTGTTTCTAACTTCGTCTCTTGTGAAAGAACAAAAGCAATATTATAGAATTTGAAGTTAATTCAGTTATATAGGTGCTTTAAATTGTTGTTGAATTTATTTTAAACTTTTTAAGGTCCTTAGAATTATGAAAATAAATTGCATGAAAATCTATCAACATTTTTTTTCCGATTTGAATATTAAATTAAAAAATACTACTCAAATTTTAACCAAAAACTTTTTTTTGTTAAATTTAAAAACAAAAAATTTCAAGGTACAAGTAAAACATTCAAGATAATTTTTTTCTGTATTTGACAGCAGACAAAGTCAAAACTTACTGACTGTCTCAAACACTGGCATAGCCTAATAAATTGTGATCCTATATTAGTTGTGTTTTATTCACTGCTGAGCAAGTGGGGCATTCAAGTGAATAAAACGATTAAATGCACAGCTGCCATTAACTTTATTGGCTTCTTTGTCGCCAGCAATCAAATTGTTGTTGTTTGTCGAGGGAAATTTTCCTGCGCTAGTTACTCAGTAATGAATAAAACACAGTTATTATAACAACAGCCTTAAATGTTAATGGTCAACTTGACTTGCATTGGTCATTTTATTCCATAAATTTTGATCATCCTTCTGATAATTTCTGGATGCTTTCTCAAAAAAATTGTACTCTAAAAAAAAGTTGACAAGTTCTGGAGAGTAAATCGGGTATTAGAATATACCCCATTCTATTGTTTTTAATGTCTCTTTAATATGTAAAACCATTTGACCGTGTCTTTGAGTCCATTCTGAACGTTTTTCGATCAGTGAATTATTCAAATTCATGATTTTTTGTACACAGCAAAATCTATTAACTGTTTCGTCAGGTCTTCATCCAATAACTGCTGCAAATTCAGATAAATCAAACTCTTTAGGTCAACTAGTATGTACTTTGCCTTATACACACCACTTTTTGAATTTTCAAAACCACAAGCACACGCCTGGTAAAAATAAACACTTTTAGTGTTCAAAAACTTGACTAGTTACGCTGTCAAATTTTGGTCGAAAAATTACATAAACAAAAGTTTTTACCCCATTCTCAAACTTTTTCCAAAACTGTCCTTTTTTAAATCCCATTATGACTAAATGTTTTTATACATAGGAGAACTTGGCTCAATTCGTCGCTATAGTGCCACAAAAACGTAAGTCGATATTTGCAAATTTTCAGGATAGTCAAATTTGTGTTTTTTTTTACATTAGTATTATGGAAGAAGTGTTTGTTCGACAAATGCTTTATCACTTAGAAGTACAATTTTTTGCCATAAAATGATATTCTCGTCAATCGTCGTTATGATAGGTCCAGAGCAGGGTGACGAATTGTTACATTCTTAAGTTTATTTCCCTAAATACATAACATAAGTCAATTAATAAAATAAAAATCATACATTTGTAGGGTTAATTGTTGCAAAAGTAGTAACCAATTAAACTTTTCACCAACGACACACACAGCTACTCAATACTTAGAAGATTTGAAAGCTGATATTTCCTATTTTAATCTCTCTATAATAAAAGCCCAAAAAGGTCATTAATCACTCACTCACTCTCTCAATTCAGTCGCATCAGTCGCGGTGATTGCCATTGCATCAGAATAAAAAAAAAGATCATTGGCCGTTTTTAAATAAAACGCTCATCATAACAATGAAATTCTTCAGAACACTGGTATCTGTATCGCACTTATTATTTTATTAGCTTCTTCATTTGTTTGTGGTTGTGTCTTTTGTATCTACGAGTATGTATATGGAAATTTTGATCGCGCACGCCTCACAAATTGATAACCTCATGCGTGACCCAATCCATAATCAGCTGGTTGTCCGCTAGATGATTAAAAAAAATGTATTATTTATGGATCCCCCCGTTTGATTAAATACTCGTAGATGGCCGATGTTGCACGTTCTCGTTATGGGTTATAAGTTTGTGGAGTCGGAGTTGGAGTTGGAGTTGGTATGGGTGTTGTGGCTGTTGTTGGCCTGTTTGACGCGCTTTTCAATATTTTTTTTTTTTAATTTGTGTATTTTTTTAGTGATTGTACAATTGAATATTGATGAAAGTGAATGCCTGTGTGGTATGGTAACTGAGAAGTCTTCATTCGATGGTGTCGTGCATCGTGATGCATCATTATCCGTGAGCATGGAAGGGGGGCTGAAAAGGAAGACAGAGGGAGTAAGAATAATTGATCAATCACGCATATCATGGCAATGCGCTTAATTGACTTTAAATTTCTGTTTCTTTCTTTTTTTCTTTCAAGTAATTTTTTTTTTTTTTTTTTTGATTTAAGTATATTTTTATGGTTTTATCATTTAATTTAAGGTATAAAATGAGGAGAATTATGATGGATGATGGGGTATTTGTTTGATTGATGCATAATTATTGAATGATTAATCGGGAGTGTGTGTGTGTGTGTGGTTTTTTATTCGTGATTGTGTGTTTATTGTTCAAGATGATGTATTTTTTTTAAATATTTTTTTAAGTATCTTTTGATGGAAATGCATTTACAATGTACATATGCAGATGTAATAAAAAATAAATTAAAGTCAATGGGCTATATACAAGGTTATGGATTTCATAGTTTGCATTTAGTTTTACGAGTATCTATATGCAATGAGAAATATTTTCACACGACTGCAGGAATGGTGCGACTGTTGTGATTATTTATGTAAGGCAACGATTCGTGAATTGTGGCTATTGTTTATTTTTTCCATTTTCAAAACAATCAATATTGTTTTAAGCAAAAACAATAATAATTTAAACAAAAATAATAACTCTCAAAATCGGTAGGATATAAAAAAATATCGGTGAAAAATTAAATCAACAGTGGGAAGGAGTTAATAAATCCCAAAATTTATTTATAGTATAAAGCAAAGTCGCTTTCCTTTGTCCCTATGTATGCTTAGATCTTAAAAACTACGCAACGGATTTTGATGTGGTTTTTTTTTACAGATAGAGTGATTCAAGAAATGTATGACTAGATTATGTTTTTTCATTTAAAAAAATTTATTCTAGACTTCATTTACTCCTTAAAGCAATAATACATACATATATTTAAGAATAAATTCTTAAAAAAAAAAAACTTAGTAAAATGTGAATCAGTGTGTATGGAGATTTATGTGTGTTTTCAAAACTTTCATCTCATATCCAATTCAAACTTTGAGGCCTCAAAATTTTTTTAGCACACAAATCCACTTTAAAAGTAAAAACACTCACAATAGCCTCTGGCTATGTAAAACTTTTGAAAAAATTCAATTTCCTTCAATTACAAATCCCATATGTGTTGCAAATTTTTTCCTTCTTTTTTTTTTTTTGTATACAAACGAAATTTCTTATCATGATTTTGAAACTTCACTTCAAAGACCAAATCGTATATATCTCTACCTCTGGAAATTTTTTTAAAATATTTTCTTTTCAATTCAACATATACAAACACATGTATTCGTATGTACTTTATGTTCTAACCAAAGGTATACATGTGTTTATGTAATTGAAATCAATTCTAGCGAATAAACCCCCTCTGGAGAAGAAATAAAAAAATGACAAAAACCTCTCAAAGCTCAACAACAGAATGTAATACAAAAAAAAAAAGAACTTCAAGTGTCCAACTTTTCAACATCGAAAAAACGAACTGAACAAAAAATACAAGAAAGTTCCAAATCATCCCAAAACCGGATGTGACCTCAGGCAAAAACATTTCAAGCGAAAATATAAAAAAAAATATTCTATAAAAATAAAAAGATACCATCCATCCATCGGTGGAATTTGGCTTAAAATAAAAAAAAGAAAAAATACTTACGTACGTACGTACGTTTCCCAAAAACGTATAAGCTACGCACACTTTTGTAGTACGTGTATGCTTGTATAGGTATAGCTATCACATCCCTGAGGTATTTCAGGAATGGAATCTGGACTATTTTGTGTTATGGAAATGGCAGTTTGTGCCTTTGACAGAGAGCACGTGTTCCTGCTTGTTTATAGTGTGTCCGCTGTTCCATCCGCCTGAGTTTGCATTCGACTGCTTTTTTCGTTGTTGTTGTTGTTGTATGAATTTCGAAAAAAGAAATACCCAAAATTGAAGGAACAAGGAAATACCACCAGAAATTGAAATTGAAATCCTCCAGTTAGAGCCTAGGCATTGTGTGTAAGACCTGCCAGTGAATATTATCCCAAAAAATGTATCTTCTAGCTATTCCATCATTCTTAATCCAATGTTGAGGCAGATAAGGAGTAGAAGGAGGTGGGCGTTAGACGGTAGACGATGATGGGCTGAAACCCAAAACCCGACAACATGACTTGTTTCAGCTCAAAATTAATTTCCTTTGGGTAAGAGGATTTTTTTTTGTTGCCTATGTGGATTCCTCGTTTTTCCATCTTCCATTTGGATAGCATCTTCTGGTTTGTATTCGAGACGAACGAACTTGTACCTTTTAAAATTGAAGAGCTTATATTTTCATTTCTCTTTCAAGAAATTACGGCATTTGAAAAACGGTATGCTCCGCGGAATTTATTCAAAACTCAGTAAAAATTTAATTATTAGTCCTTTATTCCACCGAACCAACATCCAGCCACCATCATCGTTCACCCTCGCCTCGTCTCATCCTCGGTAAAAAATCATGTTGGAGCCCATAAAGGCCTCTGTAGCCAATAACAACGCAATCACAAAGAAAAAGATGGTTTATTTTTGAAATACAATATCTTCACTTTACAAAACCCGCATATTTCGTTCTAACAACCTCGCTTGGAGCCACAGTTGTTTGGGTTTTCCTTTTTTGTTTTTACTTTGGCTTCGGTGCCCCCATCATCGGTGGTGGTGGTGGTGGAGTGAAACTTGGTGGAAAATTTTAATTTTCTTTTCAATAAATTTTACCAAGATGTAGGGTAAAAGATACCGCAGGAAAAGATGCTCCTCCAAATCGAAAGTCATTAGGAAAAGAACCCCAGCTGAAAACTAATAAGATATTCAAACATAATAAGTATCTACACCGCAAGAAATGTGCCGGTTCCAAAAAGATGGTTAGAGAAGGGGGAGTTGAGTGATTTTTAGTGGCAAGGACAAATCAGTAGAACACAAAAACAACATGAAAGACAAGGAATAACGTATCACTCTCATTTGACATTCAATTTCGAATTTAGTTTTTTTTCAGTGTATATTTTTTTTCAGATGTTAATTTTTGAGATGCTCTTCAGTGAACATTGAAGGAAATTCTTTTTTAAATAAATAATTTACATAGGAAACATATTTTTGGTTTTTTCTCAACTTTCTTCAATGAAAAGCAGAAGAAAAAGGAGGAAATACAAACTAAGTTATTTCAAGGATTTTCAAGTTGATTTGTTTTTATTAAAAAAAAAAAATGTTGTTTCTAATTTTGTAGCAGGAAATTTTAATTTTTTTTCTCGAGAAAAATATTATTAAATGCAAATTTTTAGATGTGACCAATAAGAATTTCTTTTTGTTTTGTTATTAACGGGAATGAAATAAAAGGGAATGAGAGATATTAAAAAATATATATTTACCTAATAATAATGATAATTATGCTTTGGTAAAAAAGAGGAAGGAATTGGGGGCTCGTAATTGTGCATTATGTTTGTAATTTGCTTATAACTTTTGCTTTGTGTTTAAGAATATCATTAATGACAATCTAGCTTTTGTTTATTTTTTTTTTTTTGGGGGGGGGGGGGCAATGAAACCAAGGGGTAATTTTTTGTTGAATTAGTGAAAACATCGGTATAAGAGATGGGGGAAATCACAGCATTGTTCTTCGGAAATAAAATACGTCTTGTAAAAATATCTTAAAAAAGTAAGTTTTGAAAAGCAATAAACAGTCAAATAAGTTCTAATGAACAATAACTTTGATTTCATGGTTGAATATGGTAAAGAAATAGTTTTCCCCTTTTTCGTTTATAATGACTTCCTGCTGAAAAAAATGTTACTCATACGCTACGTTGCATTTATCAATATATTTTCGCCCTATTGAAATAAATCATAAATAAATAAGTTTTTAACGTTTATAACAATGAGAATTTGAAGAGCTTACTTAGAAAATGTTAAGACCTTACTCCGAATCAACTCTTATGATGCACTGTCCTTTGTTGTATCCTGATAAAATTTGTTTCATGATGAATTTATATTTACAGATAATTTTGATATAATGTAGATATGTACCTACCCTGTCAAAATCCCTTATTGGTTATTAGAATTTTAACATAACTATAAATTTATTCAAAAAATGATTACAATTTCCATTAGTTAAAGAGAGCTGCATTTATAAAAATAGAAATTAATTATTCAAATATTCCATAAAATAAAAAATGCGTATACGCCCCAGTAACTTTATTGAAATCACATGATACGGGAATATATTCAACCTACCACTATGATAACTATTTTTGAATTACTTAAGTTATAAATATTTTCCAAAGAAATAAATCGAAACAAAACCCTATATTTTTAAAATTTGATATTAATGTCATTAAATATTGAAAAATCAAAAACAAATAAGTACTGATGGTCTTACTACACTTAATTCTTGTTAAAAGCTCAGTATGATTCTGTGTCTTATTTCATAACCGAGTTCAAAAACTTCTTTTTAAACAATAAAATGATTTTCAAAGTGACAACAATTCAAAACTGAACTCACTCTGGCCAAAGAACATCTCCTTGGCGTTCATCTAGAGAACATACTCGTAGTAACCCATAAAATGATCAAAACTTTTATTGCGACAAATTCGTCCTAAGAGAGAAAAAGAAGAAAACAGTACTTTTGAATTTTGTGCAATATTTCCCGTTTAAAGTGTTACACGAAAACCTTTTAAATTTAATACTTTACCTTTTTAAAGTAGAAAAAATCTTAGTAACGGATTGATGATAACAAAATTCGTTGTTAGTATTTTTAAATGTAACCTTTTTCATTTCAATACCAAACAATTAGAAATATTCTCAGTATTGGTTTCTTTCAAAAACAAAATTACGATTGCATGCAATTTATTAATTACTAGCGGGCTCGGAAAACTTTGTCTCGCCTTCATTTATCGCCTTTGGTTTGTCTGGAGACAAATCCGAATAAGTGCAAATCATTTAAATCGGTTAAACTGTCTTGAGTTATGAATAAACATAGTAAATAACGTCTTTCTCTTTTATATATGAACTTTACATAATATGCCATCTTTCAAGTTGGGTCAAACTGTACACTGTTTAGTAAGTTTAGGAGTGCATAGCGGGCAGACAACGTGAAGAATGATTTATATTTTTTAGATTTGGATACAGAGATTTTTTTTTTAATTTACTTATCTTACAACTTTCGAAACTAACAACTAGAAAATAGTGCAAAAAATTAAATTACTTTCATGTTAGTATAGTCAACTGCCACAAATCAACTAAAGTATTCCGTTTGAATTGTAATATTAAATTCGTTTCAAAAGCAAGCAAAAATAAAACTCCATCAGTTATACAAAAAAAAAAACTTACCCCTAAGTTAATATTTTTAAATTGACTTTTTCAGATATGAATCTATGGCATTTCATTTTTTTTTCCTGTGCCAAAGCCAAAGTAAAAACTCCTTAAAATATTTAATAATCATCATCCCGTAAAATGTAATATTTAAGCAACGGAAATGTTTTATAATCGAGTCCTTTTGACTAATGTATCCGCTTGGAGGGGGTTTGGGATGTGACGAGGAAAAGCTATATACCAACTTATAAAAAAGAATTACTAATAGACAGACTGTCTGTCTGTCTGTCTGTCAGGCAGTCTATGTTTGCTTCACGCTCGCAGAGGAAGGGCAGTTAATACTCAGTGCCAGCCAAACGACCCTTTAATATCCCCGTTTAATTAACTTCATTACTACCTTATATTTTTGCTTTTTTTCTTGGTTCGGTGGTGGTTCGGCGGTGGCAACACGGACCATGGTCATTATCCTTGTTTATCAAAAGTTATATTCTATAGGAGAACCTATAGCCAACAAAAATGTCCAAAGAAGGTTATGTGTGGCGGGACGGGCCTAGGGTAGTTCCCTAGTATAGAATGTCATACATGGATGAACGAAAAAAAAAATTATAGATATATATCCTGATAACAGTAAAAGCAAACTACCATCGTAAAATATTTACCACAAGTTATGACGGTCCGAGGAGCTTGTCGGGAGAGTCCTCCATGCGTTACGTATAAGTTAGTTACCCGTATATAGACTCCGACAATATAAAAACTTGAAAAGTAGACAAAGCAGCAAGTTCGAAGTTAGAGGTTATGAGTGTTCGGTAGTTTGACAATTCCCATTACAATTTAACGACAATCATCGCGTTAAACCTATACCGGTTAAAAAAACCGGTGAAACGCTAATGGCTTCAAGTGAGGGTGAAACTGTAACAAAAAAGGATTTCAAAGCAAAAATCTAACATTATAAGGTCCTCCTTCGACTTTGTGTTCGAAGAGAATGTAAAAAAAAATATAATAACCTCTTTGAATTCAATTGCATTTCAAATGGTTTCCTTATGAAAATTCATAACTATACGACCACCCCTGCCCGTGGTTTTAAATAGTTCGCGTGTTGTGAACAGAATATGCACAAATCGATGATGAAAAAGGTCAACAAGCCGCCAAGCAAACAAAAGTTTTTGCTGACGTCTTTTCAAAAATGCAACCTCAAGGGTTTTTTTTTTGTCTGTCTGTTATAATTTATAAAATATATAAACAAACACACATACACCAGACATAAAGAAAAGGACGAAATTGGCAACAGTTTTCGAAGCAACAAAGAATAACTATGACTTATACCAACGTTAAAAAGTTATCCTTCGGGGTAAATGTACATATGTACATACGTACCTTAAAATATAAAAAGGGGAAGTTATGACTTTGTAAATTTGTTTTGACATTGATTGAGTAAGAATATAAAGTTTAATGTATTTAAAAAAAAAAGGGAAGGAAGACAGTCATATTCGTTTCAAAAGGTTGAGCTTTAAGGAGGCCTGAAGACTAAGCTTTGAAAGCTCTTTAAATGGTCTGCAGTCTGTACACAAGTTGGTCACTACACGAGATCCGGCGAAACTTTTGCCATACAAAAGTCTAGTCACGGTACCTAGTGTTTTCATCATAAATAGTAAAATTCCAAGCTCTAAACTCGCTGTATTTTCTATTCTTTTACTAAAATTTGAAAATTTACGACTTCGAACATGAACTAAATGGTTTCCAATAAGAGGTGTTATTTTGAATAGCCCCTATTTCGGTAAATTTTGCTATTGAAGATGTACTTTTTTGACATTTTACAAGTACAAAATACGCCATTAATAAAAATAAAACCATACACGCTTCAACAACGCATTTTGTCTTTGATGTCTGGGTCTTTGAATTGCATGAACAATTATCTTGACAAAATTTTCACATCTGGGAATTGAAAAACCTAAGATCTATTGTTGAAAAGTGTCTCCATCCTCAACGTGTAACTGTTTATGTTCGGTTTATGGTCCGGTGGGGTCATTGGACCTTCCTTTTTCGAAAATGAGACTGGAGCAAGAGTTACGGAGAATGGATTAGTTTATGTCTTGAACAAGAAGACACTATACGTGTCACACAAGCAACGAAACCATCGATCTTTTTCGGGAAAAGTTTCCGGACCGTGTTATCTTTCAAAGGAGTGATCACAATTGACCACCGAGATCTTGTGGTTTAACACCTTGCGACCTCTTCTTTTGAGGCTTTGTGAATGATAAGGTCTACGCCATACAACCCAGCGTCGATTCAAGACCTCAAAGAATACGAAAAGCTATTGATGGCATACAACAGTCACTTTGCGATTTGGTAATAGAAATTTTCATGAAAAGGATACGGTTCTGAAAGCGTAGCCAAGGTGTTTTTTACACTAAAGTAAACAATAGACATTAGACATAGGATCAGTTATTTCAAAAAATATAATTTTTCTTGGAATATCAAAAAAAAAAAACACCTCTTCTTTGAAAACATTATACAAGTCATATGCGTTCCAAATATCACTATAAATTTAAATCTCAAATCTATAACATCGGCCTTTTAGACAGTCAAAATTAACTCAAAATATAAAACCCAATAGCTGACAAGATTGGAGAAAGTCTCAAGAAAATTAAGTGCAAAATATACAGCAACGCCTCGATTTTACCTTAGATTATTTTAAAAGAGTAGTGTATCATCTCATCATTTTTTTTATTTCGTAAATATTAAATCAAAAACGAAGTTTGACTATCAACTCTAGCTTGTGTATGGGAAAGTTAATTTTCTGCGTTTTATAATGACTTCTATAAAACTCAAACTTGCATCCCGAAACCACACTCACGTATATCGAGAGTACCTGTATTTTAATTTTGCAAGTTTTTCGTTTAATTAAACTCCCTTCTTCTCTCCTTTACCAGGGCAGGATTTTTAAACCAAAAAAAAAAAATCAACCATCGAAATTTTGAGAAAATTCAATTTGAAGCCTTGATATGGAAAAGTCTGCTATGACTAAGTAAACTCTGTCAATTTAACTATGCATGATTACATTTAAGAACACACATAAAATACGTTGGTTACAGTTGTATATACTAGGTGTATGTGTGCATAGATACCTTTACACATAATTTACATCCTTCATTGCAAAATATGTAAATCAAATAGCCCAGCAACACTTCCTTTTGGATTTTCTCTCGAAACTTGTCGAACACATTGCAATTTGATGCAACATCAGCAGGATTACGTTGCAATTCGGCTTTGGTTTCATTGTTGGCTCGTTCGAAGTCGTCGTCGTTCGTCGTTTGTCGTCGTCACCGTCATCGTCATCGTCATTGACGCTGTCGCTTGCTCTTCGACAGCAATTTGCTGGCAACCTAAAGCTTATTTTGATATATTGCAACAAATAGCTTGTCGTACATTTTATTCCTCTATTACGGAAACGTTCTCCCTAGTTTAAAAAACCCTTTTGCCGTCGCGCCGCGTCGCGGTCGTCAGGAGTATCAGAACACAGCACATTGCTTTAAACCGAGAAGAGGACGGGATATGAATGAATATATTAACCGAAGCAATCGTCCTATTCCCAGACTGGGAAGCAACGACGCGACGCGACGCAAATAACATGACATTTAAGCAAGTCTTTACTATTATACGGAACAAGCGCAGCAGCAGCAGCTACATGCAGTATATGCACTCTGTAATTACAGACCACGCACGCATACCAAATGAGACTCACCTCAAATTTTATTTAAAGTACAAAGTATCTAAGTATCTACATATCTGTATCTACGTACGTACGTGTATCTTTGTGATGCCTCAGGTACATGCATTTAGCTTGTTTAGTTATGTTCAGTACCTGCATACGTATGTATTGTAGATGTACGTCAAAGCAAGGATGTGCCTATACTCGTATAACGTCGCAACTAATCGAGTTGGCGATGGGTGGTTAACATGTCTGGCATGTTATAGAGGATGTGCCGTTTCTGTGCGTGTGACACATCGCAGTACTTATCCTCCCTATCACGTGGCTAATTGAAGACTTTAAAGCAGTCTCTATTGTCTGGTAATTTGGTTAGAGAATTCCCTCTCAAACCCGTCATAATACTCCTATCATACCCCTATACTCTGTATAGGAAATTTCATTCTTAGGAACAAATTAAGTTATTCGAATATGGCTTGGGCTATTGACGTTTAACCTTTTTGGAAAAATAAGGCTCACCAGAATATCCCACAGTCTTTTTTAAATGAATAAATTTGCAACTTTAAGTTAGGGTTTTTTTTTTGGAATAAAAAAGGTTGGGGCTTTAATTTTGATTGATTTGGGTGAATTTATAGGGAATCTGTGTTTTTGTTGGTCTTGGTTTTTGGGTTTATTTAAAATAATTGTGGGTTTTGAAAGATTAATGAATTAGCACAAGAAATAATAATAAATTGACATAGACTTTGTTGTTTTTGATTGTTGATTGGTGAAAAGTTCAAAAGTGGAGTGAGATATGGATGGGGATGGGTCGACCGGCAATCGGGCTTTGGAACTGACATTTTGTCTTGAATATTAACGGTTTCCTAGAAGTGGGTGTCTTTTGTTTTACCATAGAATACAGAAATAACTTTTGTGTGGAGCGTATAGATTGGAATTTATTGATTGAAAACAAAAATTAATTTAACGACTGTGATCCACATTAACTTGTTTAAAATGAAAATAAGTGGTTGTTGATGAAAGACTTTTTTAGGTTTGAAAATACTTTGGAGCTATTTTTCAGTGCGAAACCAAAGTTGAACAGTCTGAACTAATTAATTCACAAAGTTCATTAAGTTAACTTTGTATTATTTTAACAGTTGTATTTATATTTTACTTGACGTCAAAATTTTATGTTTTCTTCGAAATTTCAAGAACAGTTTTTTTTTGAAAATATCTACAGACAAATTTTGAAGCTCTTTTTTGGTACATCCAAAGTAGCCTATGTTATAAAATCAATGTTATACAGTTTTCAAATGTTATGTATATCAAAACACAAACTTCAAAAATGGAATTGAGAAATGGTGCCCGCTAATCACCAATATCAAGTATCAACGAGAGCCGTCCTCAAAAGAAAAATTAGGTATTTACTGAAACTTATCAGTCTTGTATCACTGAATAGCCTTAGCTGCTGCTAAGATGTAGTGTCTCTTTAAAATCGAAAAATGTCAGGATCGTCTCGTGATAGTTTCAGTATCTTGTTTTTTTGAAAATTGGATTTTGATATCAAACTTGAAGTAATCTTAGAATCATTAAAATGAGACAGCTTAGAAAAGAAACTATACAAGGTCTTTTTAAAAAAAATAAGGTGAATTGTCAAATTTCGCGGGCTGCGTACATTCGATTATCAATTTTTTTATTTTGTTATATTGGTACACTAGTCTCGAACATACATATGTATTTTCACAGTTTTAGCTATGTAGTATATTTAGTTTGTGAAAGGCATAAAAGTTATGTGTTTTGTGTTTAAGGCGATTCTCTGCTGTCAAAAAACATGGATAAAAGAGTTTGCATCAAATTTTGTGTGAAAAATGGAATCAAGTGCTCGAAATAACAAAAATATTTACAAGTGGTACAAGCTTTTCAAAGAATGCCGAGAAAAAGTGAATGACGACGCTCGCACTGGACGACCTAGCACATCAACAACCCATGAAAATGTTGAAGAAGTGAAGAAAATTGTTGTTTAGAGTTGTCGAATCGCTATTAGAGAACTTGCATGAGGATCGGTTGGCTCATGTCATGTAATTTTTTCGGAAATTTTGGGCATGAAGCGTGTGGCAGCTAAGTTTGTTTCATGGCTTTTGCATCACGATAATGAACCTGCTCAGTCGTCATTGCTTGTTCGTAATATTTTTGGCCAAAAACAACACCCTAATCATGTCTCAGACACCGTATACATTAGATTTGGCCCTGCGACTTTTTCCTGTTCCCAAGATTGAAGGACGGTGGCGTTTTGAGAAGTTTGAGGTGATAAAAACCGTTTCACTGAGGGAGCTCATCAAGAGTATACCAAAAAGTGCATATCAGAACTGCTTCGAGGATTGCAAAAAACGCTGGCACAAGTGTATTATATCTGAGGGGAACTACTTTGAAGGGAACAAAATAGAAACTGATGAATCAATAAATGAAAATTCACCTTATTATTTGAACAGACCTTGTATATTCATACAAAATGTATTTCTAATTGTTACTCAAAAGCTATTAAAGTGACCATTTTCGGGGTAAGAATTTTAATCTGAAGAAATTAAGCGACGCAACCAATGATATCAATGACACTGGCAAGAATCTTGTCAATTTTCTAACCAAAATAACAACATCACCATCATCATTGGCCCGACAACCTATGTTTGATTCTGGTCTAATTCAACAAGTCTCTCAATTCAACCCTATCGCTCGCCAAACGCTATTCAGTTGCTCACTCTAAGCCTTTGGATTTCCTGGTCGTTTGTGCAGCCTGCTTGATCTGGATGGAGGAATCGTGTACCATCAGCTTGTTCGGTTCTCCCCATGTTGTTGATTTCGACTGCGTAAGTTGGTATCTAACTTAATATGGTGACGATTTTCCCCTTATTGGCGTTCCAGAATTACGGATTGCTTTTTCCAAATCCAGGTTGATATGAAGGCAGGCCAAACAATCTCTTGTCAAAGTCTGTTATAGATTAGGATTGACCTGGATAGCAATCCTACTATTTGAATTTTTCTTCTTAGGTACATTGATCATGGTCATGCTACCTATAGTCATGTCAATTTATTTGGGATACTGAATTCTCTAATGGCTCTGTAAAGTTCTACCCTGGCTGTGCTGTCATAGGCGGCTTTAAAGTCCATAAACAGGTGGTAATTTAGAATATTGAATTCTAGATATACATATGATTTCGATCACCTGCCTTAGGGGAAAAATCTGATAGGATGATAGTTTTAGCGTATAGAGCTAGGACAGCGGACAGTATCTTTTACGCTCCTATGCTCCCAAGCCTTCGCAAAATCGTAATAGAAGAATACGTTTATGAGAATGTTGGTGAAACACCAGCAACAAAATTATAGTTTTGCAGGTTTATCTCAGCCATTCTTAAAGTTAACACTTAATTTGTCAATTTATGCCTTATTTTGACAGAAGTTAAACTGAAAACTATAAAATTCTACCTATTTTGTAATTTTATTTTATTAAATTGCCAAAACATAAGCAAGTGGAAGAAAATATAGTCAAAATTTTGGAACACTTTTATGAACGCAAATATCTATAAAAAGATTTACAAGAATTATCGAAGAGGTCGTTATGTATTTAGAAGATTGATACAGCCTATACTAAAAATGATTTGAAAATCACTTGAAAATCGTTTTATTATATTGAAACCCGGAAATTTGCTTTTATATTCCTTTTTTTTATGTATGTAGATATTACTATCGATCAATAAATCCAATTTTCGACCTCGTTAAAATCTCAAAAAATCATGTAGCCCTATGTCATCATGCACGTCTTCATTTTAATGTCTCAATTTCGCAAGAAAACAATTTCAATCTAATTTGTTATAGCATGTAATGTATCTGTATGTATAGCTCCTTCCGACCCTTCCATCTTCAAACACCAACTTCTCAAAGTTTTTTTTTTCTTTTTATTATGGAAGAAAGTCAAGCAACGGATTGTCAAAATGAAGGCACTCCCAATCATAAATAAAGCAAAAAAAAAAAATGAATCTCAAGCCATACATCCTTCATCTCTATATTTCTCCATTCCACACCCATCCAAGACAAAAGCAAGGGTAAAATAAAAAGGATTTTCATCATAAAAAAATAGAAAAAAAATTGCACGTCATTTTGTTTAAAAATGAAACACTTTGTTATAATAGAATACCATGAGTGAGCAAAGTATATCTAACCTAGATGATATATAAATACATACATGTGTGTTTGTGTGTAGAAATAGGAAGAAAAAGTATATATCACGCATAAGGGCCTCTTCACATCAGAGTCAAAGAGATCTATCTTTGTCAAGAGTATCGACAAAAGAAAAAAAAATTGGATATTATATTGAGCTAGAAGTACATAGAAGGGAACAAAAATAAAATTCCAGTCAAATCAGCTCAAATTTTTGATTTTCATGGAAATTCCCATCAAGATGAAGATTTAATTTCACATTCAAATCAATAAAAATGAAATAAAAATCACGTATAAGTAAGTATCTTTCAGAAAGGTTAATTTACTTTTATTTGTATCTTTATCTATACCTACCTACAGTCGCTAGAATGAAAATGTAACATAGCAATAGTGATTGAGTGTAGGTATGTAGGTATAGGTAATAAGATGATTGATTTCTGATTTCAACAATCCTTTTATTGTTTTTTTTATCACTTCAATTTTCTTTCGGAAGGCAGCTTATGTGTTTTATTGAAAAGAAAGAAATGAAAGTATAGGTTCCATAATCATCCGATATAAGGTAAAATCTATTTTTAAATAAAAACCAAAATAATCGTTTTTAAATCCAATTTTAATGGAATTTTGAAGTCACATGTTATCTGTGTTGAAAACAAATGACTACAAATGTCATTTCGACTATATACACAAGCATCATCAGAATCTGGCGACCGACTGACGACAACGACAACCAGTCGACGAACGATAGATTACCCACAAGAGTATATTTTCACCTAATCTAAAATATCCACTGACAGAAATTCTTGTTTATACATACATACATACGTACATCCTAAAAATAATCGGATCTACCGACAAATATGTTGTATTTCAATCTTTCACCTGTCAATGTGGGAAAGGACACAAAAAAATACAAATTGCCATTTTTACTTCCATTTTGAAGTGACACATTCGAAAATATAGTATGGCATACAGAAGATATAAATGGATACAGATTTAATCTGGGAGCGGAGTATCTATGGCGACAGTGACATACTCATACATATGTACATACATATATTCATACATATGTACTATAATAGATTCATATAAATAAAACACAAAAAAAAAGGGAAAATGGAACAAATTTGGACTGTCACTGATTAATTAATGGTACTTCTCTGCGGAAAAGGTGCTTATAACTGTGAATACAAGAACTTTATATGTATAATTTATATGTACATATACATATGTATAAAACTGCATGAACTATAGGAAGTCTATAGTTGACATAATGGGCTAATTAGGGCCTTCTAAAATACCCACATTGGACCACCTACAATCGTAGAGAATCTTTTTCTTGGGAGAAGAAAAAAGTTTTCCAATAAGAGGTGTTTTTTTGATATTCAAAGAAAATGACAATTTTTGAGATAAATAATCGGATGTTTATTTCAATGTACAGAGGAAGGAAGTTTATTGACCGCTTCGGATACGCTTACAGAACTGTATCCTTTTCATACTATTTTCCATCACCAAATCGCACAGTGGCTGCGGGTGCCCTCAATAGCTTCACGAATTTCATCTTTGAGGTCTTGAATCGAAGCTGGATTGTATGGCGTAGACCTTATCATTCACAAAGCCTCAAAGGATGAGGTCACAAGGTGTTATATCAAAAGATCTCGGTGGTCAATTGTGATCACTCCTTTGAAAGATAACACGGTCCGGAAACTTTTCTGATAGTTTTGTTAAGTAAATGTTGGTCCGATCAATACCATCCAATTCCGGCCATAAAGAAAATCATTAATCATCTCAAGATAGCACAATCTATTCACCGTTACTTTTGCTCTAGCCTCATTTTCGAAAAAGAATGGTCCAATGACCAATGACCGCCCTGGAACATAAACCGGACCAAACAGTTACACGTTGAGGAGACGTTTTTCAACAATAAATTTTGCGTTCTCCGAGCCCCATTTGCCACAATTTTGCTCATTGAAGTAGAGTAGCCACCAATTTGGAAATGGGCCTAATCAGTCAAGATTATTTTTCGATGAAATTCCGTATTATTTTCATACATTTCAAGGACCTAATCAGCAAAGACACGACTTTGTTGTTGATCGACCGGCTTGAGTTGTTGTGTTATCTGAACTTAATAAGCCTTAAGAACCTGTATGCAAAAAACTGTGAAACGACGTTTGTGGAATGTCCAGTTCCAAAGAACTACGAGGTATGGACAAACCTGCTGGTTTTCTTCAACACTGTAGGCTACACCAGCAATATTCTCAGATGTTCTTGAGTGACTTGCACGGGTTTTATTCTTCACATCACTAACTTGTTCCAATATCTCGAATTTTTCCACCAATTTCTGTATTTTGGTTTTTTATTTACTTTTTCTTCCACCTTAAACTACTCCTCTTTGCAGTCTTTCTTACTATCAACATTAAAGACTTAGAAGCTAAACATTCACTCCTAGATTTAAACTATTTTCACTTCGTTCTTCTTTTTATATAAATACCTGTCTAAAATTTTCTTTAAAATAAATCTCAGACTTCCAACATTAGATTTACTCTTCTACTTAAATCCTTTTTTATCAGTAGAGAATAAAAAGGAGACTATATTCCGACACTGCTCTGCCTCTGGCAAATTAATTCCAGACCTCGGTCGTCCTTTTTGATTTTTTTTTCTTTTCTTTCCTTTAAATCTACCTCTCAAGACATGTTCTTTATTATTTCACTCTTGCCTCTCCACAATTTGCTAATCTTTTATTCCGTTTATTTTTTTTTCCTTCATTCATGGAGTGACTTATGTTAATTGAAATTGTCGTAACTTTTAGAGTTTATTTTTTACCACAAAAAAAAAATCCTTTTTTTTTAAATTTATATTCTATTTATTCTTATATTCTTTGTTTTGTTCAATTTCAGCTCAATACCGTTCACCACGTATAACCGAACATCCAAGTGATTTAGTAGTGAAAAAAAGTGATCCGGCCACACTGAATTGCAAAGTTGAGGGCAAACCCGAACCGACAATCGAATGGTTTAAGGTAAATTATTACAATCCCTTTGAATTTGTGTGTTTGTGTTTTTTTTTTAGACTTTTATACATATAAGGCACACCATCCTTGCCGCATTATCCTTTATTCACTCGCTTCCTTCCCTGCCCCTCCAACCCTCCTTGAAAAAAAGGTCATCATCATCATCAATTGGAAATACAGTAGGAGCACTATGTAATGTAGTAGGTACTCCTGGTCCCGAGGGATATATGGCATGGCACGTTCGACAGCAGCAAGGGTCGTGCTAAAACATCTATCGAACCGAATCGAACGAGAATGTTCAAATAAAATTATCCAGAGATGAACAAAAACAAAACAAAAAATCTCCCTCTCTCTCAAAAAAAAAAGAAGAAAATTACTGAACAGTAAACCGATGAACCAGAAAATTGTATTTCCAGCTTTCATTCTACCTTCAACCTACCTTCATTCATACACACACATATAATCTATATACTAAAAGAGAAAGTATGTATTGTATATGTATGTATGTGCGAAGGGTATATGAAAAAAGTTCCTATTGCTAAAACACAGACTTTTCGTATATAAAACCTCTGAGTTTGATGCCATAGAAAGGACAACTTTTGCCATCCAATAAAATAGAACAAAAAAAAATACAAACAAAAAAGAAGGACTACAATTGAGTCTGGATACCACAAAAACACCCATTTCACCTCATACCCAACTTTTCCTGTCCTTTTCTTTGTTTTTGTTTTTATTTTTTATTTTCCTTTTTTTTTGATAGAAAATACAAATCCTGGCGAGAGGAAAAATTAACTCTAATAAATCTTTTCCTCCTCTTCGTTAATTTTATTTTTTTTTACTAACGTAATTTTTTTTTCTTTTTTTATTTGTGACGTCTTGTTCTGTGTCCTGGTCCTGGATGATGTTTTATAACACAACAATATTTGGACAATCCTAACTTGCCTGCCTGGTCGCAATACCTGCCCTGAAAAAATCATCACCATCGTCGTCATTGTCAACATTTTTTTCTTCGTCAAAAAAAAAAAAATCGTCACCAAAAACAAACAAACCATCGAACCAACAACGAACCACCACCATCACAGGATGGCGAACCTGTAAAGACGAACGAAAAAAAGTCACACCGTGTCCTTCTGGAGAATGGAGCCTTATTCTTTTATAGAACGGTACACAGTAAAAAGGAACAAGATGGCGGTGTCTATTGGTGTGTAGCGAAGAATCTTGTTGGCAAAGCCGTTAGCCGTAATGCTACATTGCAAATAGCAGGTGAGTTAAAATTACAATGTTCCTTTTTTTTCGTCCTTCAATAAGTCGGTTAGACAAATAAGATATTTTTAAACAGTCGACTACGGTGACGAGGACGGCGACGACACTTTGTTGCCAAAAGGATCTGACAGTGATGATGCTGTGTGTTGAAAAACGTGATTTTATCGTGTTCTTTTTAAATGGTCCTCATACCCAATCCACCATTTTTATCCATTACAAATTGGAACGATATAAATTGAGTTGGATAAATTTAATTTCGTGTGTGGTGATAAAAATAAAAAACTTTTACTATAAAATCAAAAGAAGTGTCTCAAGTTTTTATCCAGTTAAACTTTTTGAAAATCTCGAACAAAATTCCTGATGAATCAAAATATCAACACAATTGATGAAGTTACTCAAGTGTGCTCGAAAATTGGATGTCAAAGTTCAAAAACTATTTTAAGGAATTATTTAAAAATTCAGAAGAATGGTATTTTTATGAAATTTATCTTAGCAGAGTCAGAACCAAATCTTCTTTTAATTTCCTAATGGCTAAAACACGAAAATACAATGGTACACTGTGGCGTAAGCGTACCTTTTATTAAATTGAATTTTAAAGACAAATTTCCAAACATTTGTGAAAGTTCAAATTGAAAACGTCGATGTGCGCCTTCGATGAAAACAAATTTTACTTATATTTAAAAAGCATCTAAAGAAAAAAGGTCTAAGAGGTCAAACAGTTTCCAATTGAATAAAAAATACCCCTTTCTCATTCTCTACACTTTAATTTTCCAACTAAGTTGATAAAATTCTTACAAAAACATAAGGTTAAGATGTCCTCCTAATTTCTGGGAATTCTGCATGTTTTTCTCTTACCAATAGTTAGGTTAAAGTTGGTGTCAAGAAGACAGACCGAAGCTTCAAATTAGATCTGGAGACTTTCTCTCTATTCGCTTAGACCAATTTGACTAGGCTTCTCTTTGATTGACTTTGGTTTGTAGGCTTCTATTAAGTTACCTGTCATAATAGAAATCTTCTAGCTGAAGACTTCATCTTTAAGGTTAGACATTTACGAAAAAAAAAAAGAAGAATAGTTCTGGTTCAAAGAGCTTCTGCAGGAGTATTTTGAATATAAACTAAGCTCCCCTTTCTATTAGGCAGTGTCCTGTTTTGACATTGATATCAATGCGACTGCTGTATAACTTTTCAGTCGCAATGTATTCTCCAAAGAAATTATCGCTACTGAAATATCAGCACTTTGTCGGATAGCTAAACCGCACTCAAAGGACTTAATCGTGTTCTATTAGCTCAAAAATAGTCTAACAATCTGGTCTAAAGCGAAAGGTAGACAGTCGAACAGTTGAAATTTTTGACAACTTAGTGTGATTGCTCTTTCGATTTCCTCTAATTCAAATTAATAATATTGGTTTATTTATTCTTTCCGATAAGATACCTCGGAGGCAACTTGAACTTCCGACAAAGTGTCCTTGCGGATAATGTTCGGCTCCGGACGGATACCTTGCTATAGGGCCAAATGTGTTGTTCATTGGTAATGTTAATATCCAAAAAATTGGAGAACTGGAACCATCCTGAAAAATTAGGAATATCAGTTGTATCATGTTTTCTGTTATCCAAATCAGGGCTTTTATATTTTTATCAAAAGTTCATTTTTTAATATGCTAAATTGAATTAGAAGACTTAATTCTTCTAACCATACTTGGTTATATTCTGGCTTAGATCTTTCCTCATCACAACTATTCTAAATTCATATCCTGATGTGGAATTCAAAAGGATTATTTTTCCCATTTTTCAATTGAATCAACCTCGAAAACTCAATATTGGCTGCTATCGTTAAATCTTAACCCACTAAGAATGCCACTTTCGATCACCGGCACTTGTATCTAGGAAACCAAACACCTCTCAGCTCTTGATCACATATTCGACATCATCGAAACGCTGTTAAATGTTTAGGTATTTATCGCCGATGCAACTCCATGCTTGTCAAATCATTTTCAAAATTAAAATATATTTCTTATCGTTTAGAAGTCGAGTTTTATATCTCGTTCCACTTGTACCCAGATGCATAACACACTCAAATTTAATGAATTCCCATCATATTGCATTTGTACCAACCTGACTTTTCGATACAGTGTTTCACTATATCCTTAAGCAAATTGAACTCCCGTGAACTACATAAATCATTCCACCATTTTCACCGTAACACCACCATGGCAACCTCATATTATAGAAACATCCTCGTGCTATGATAATAATCCTTTCTACCAAATACTGCCACTGGCAAATTATTTCATTTTCTCAAAAAAAAAAAAATAAATAAATAAAGAGGAGTACAGCATTTCGTTCCCGATGACTTGTAACATGCCATAGACTTCAAGTAACTCAAAAAACAACAACAACAAAAAAAAAGGAGCAACTATTCTATATTTCTTTCAACTGCACCGCACTGCACTGCACCGACCGGGGTACAAATATCACATTCTGCATTCGCTTCACCAAACTAAAGGAATTCAAATACAAAGCCTTTGGTTGTAACATCATCGGAGCATCAGCATCATGAAACAAAACACAGAAACAGACACAAAAACCAAGTTTCCATTCCGTGCAACTAACTTGTCAGATTCCAGAGCAACATCACCGACACATTGTTACCCAGCAACAACTCGTTGGTATATGTACAGCTGTACCCATGCGATATGCCAGGGTACAACAGTAGTCCCTTAGGGATGAAATTAATGGCATTCGAACAACCTCTAATAAGACAGTTTGAAAGGCTTGAAATCTATGAGGCCGAACGGTTTGTGTCTTCTTGGGATCGGATGATGATGCTGCACAGCTCCAAGGAAAATGCATCACAGGAATCCACCTCCTCTTCCTTTGAATATAGACACACCATGGTTATGTACTAGTAGTTGATGTTGCGCGGGCGGATGCATGCGATGAAATTCTATCCTCCCAATATTTTTTTGCATCGTCGAATGAAGCTTTGAACAACCTACAAAAAGATGCAAAGATAAGTTCGCAAACAAAAACAACAACAACAACAAAATATACTTTTGCTGCAAAGTGTGTTGTTCTGCCGGTTTCATTTTTTTTTTTGGTGAAATAAAATCTATGCACGGAGGCTATTTGCGAAATTGCTATGCTCTGTCATGCCAGCAAATTGAATGTTTCGCTGTGGCATTAAACATTGTTGTTTTTTTTTCACAGTTAACGTGCTTCGGCGGCGTGGAGAATACCATATGCACGTCGTCTTACATCGTCTCCAACACCGTCATCTCAAAAAGTATCTATATACATTGGGAACTGGGAACAGATTGTTTTTGAAATGCGAGTACCACTTCCTGCAGCTGATCTCATCTCTTCAAAATCTTGCCTCTGCTCTGAGCGCAAATATCCAAACAAGATTCATCCCTTCGGTGAGCATCACACTCAATCGAAGCATTTCAACAACTGTCACCTTGTGTCACTTGCTGTCAGTTTAACCAAAATAGAATTATCAGACATGTGTCAGAGAGAATTCTGACTGCAATTGATTCAGTCACAGTGCGCTCAGAAATGGAATTTATAAACGAGATGCGAGAGTATATGAAAATGTCGTACGATGTTTTGGTTTTTGAAAATTACATTTAATTTTTTTTTTTTTCGTTTTGTTTTTGTCAGCGAAGCAAATCCTTTTCTTGTACGATGATGGCTGATGTGTTGAGGCCATGTGCATATGACAGATAGTGCCCGACATTCAATTTCGACACACTCACTGAAACGTAAAGACGACGACGAAACACGTAGCGTACAGTTGTACGTAGTAACTTATTGGTACAGTAATGTTTGAAAGTTTTTTCTTGCAAACTTTCATTTTTGCGAAATTGCTAAACTTCAACTTCTGACATCTGTGCGTCACCTAATATGATAATTTCCTTTTTAAAGTGCAAAATTTCTTTCCAGAAAATCTGGTATTATGTAAGTTTGTCTTTGAAATACGATTAATTAAATGGACAATGTTGACAATTCGTCTTTGGGCAAGACATGTCTTATTCTCATTGTCAGTCAGTGAGAAATAACCTTTATGGACCCTTTTAAGCTAAAATTTTGGTTACCTGAGAGACTTCTGCCCGTATCCTGAATTTGGAAAGTCAGAACTTTAAAAAGAAAATTTTAAAACCAGAACTTGAAATAAAATAAATTTTGTCAACAAAACTTCACCACAGCACTTTAGACGAATTTTATATGTCTCTCAACTCAAAAGTGTCCTCTGATGCCACTGTCACACGCATTTATGCTGGCTCTAAGTACATATGTAGAACAACCTGGGAATGCAATTATTGCAGTGTCTATTCTCCATCTGTGGCTTTCAATTTCCTCATCCTCTATCCCCTCGAATCTACTCCACTCCACTCTAAACACCACAATCGTGCGTTTCCATCATCATCATATATACTGGCCAGCTTTGTCCCATTAGAGAGAGATCATATCATCTCCTCACAGTGTCCCAAAGAAGACTTAAAAATAACCATAAGATTGGATTTTCGGGTGATTGCCGGCTGCAAAAGTGAATCCATTTCCAGCATCCAATTGGCAGTGTTGCAAATACCATCAAAGTACCTATATCTTTTTTGGATTGGCATTGGATATGTGTACTGTGTAGTCTCTCCGGTAGTCTTGTGTCTCATTGCGGTGGCATTTCGGACGGTTTGATGACTCCCAATGGAATTACTTTCCGTCATTTGTGAAGTCGTTTGGTATAGTCGTCATCATGTGTATGGGTATGTGCAATATGTGCGAATGCCAAAATTCTTCCATCACCATAACCCATCGCCATGCCATGCCACAGACACCGCACTCGATCTCGATTGGATTTTATTTTTAGATTCCTAGCCGATTCGGATGGTGGCCATAAAATAATTCCAAGGAAGTGAACTCTACAGCCCGACACATCCATCCTATACAGTACCTATACATAAAACAGCAACCGGGAGGAGGGTATCATTTATATAGATACTTTTAATAGGTGAAAATTAGCCGCCGCATTAGGCCTCGAGTATAGGAGTACATTAAGCCTGTCTGTGGATCTTTGCACATTTCGTAGATGTACCTACTATAACCTATTCTATTACGGGTTGGAAATTTCAAGTGTGATGCTCCGCCAAAAAGACGATACGACTCGACTTTTGTGAGAGTAATTTGTTCCGCATAAGTTCGAATGCTGACAGAAACATACTCCAACTTCAATATATGTACATATATATGTATAATAGTGTGTATGTATGTACGATATCCTTGAAGGGATTCTCATATGGATCTCGTCATCATCGTCTTCGTTGGCGACGGCTCCGGCGGCAAGGCGGTGTGGTTCAATGACGACGAAAGATGCGGCGCGGTTTCGGAGGCGGCGGCGTTGGTGGTGCCTTAACAGAGACTTTCGGGCAATTAGTGCGGAAGATAAGGCGAAATGTATATTATAAGTACCAACTAAATTATACTCGTATGTGTGTTTAAACGTAAGTGGTAGCGGCTTCTGCAATTTGCATATATGGCGTATGATGTTTTGGGTTTTCGGGATAAGAAGGGAGGATTTACGAGTTCAATTTACGAAAAGAATGTTAAGTAAGGAATTTGTTTTAACTTTTTGTATTTCTTTCTTTTTTTTCTTTAAAGAAGATGGAAGAAGATACGAATATTCGCAACAGAAGTCGTTGTGTGGGTTTTTTTTATTGGGTGGCAGACTTGGGTGGCAAGTTGTTAAGAATTTTTTTTTTATGTCAAACGAAAAGACGACAACAAGTAAATCCTTATAATCAAAATGGAAGTTGACATTTAAAGGCAAAGAAAATAAAAAATTCAAAAAAAAATACACATCATCAAAAGACAAAGCTTTAAAAATAAAATTTAGCTGGACTGAGCGAATTTTTATTTTTATTGGTTTCGGTTAAAGAATTTTTTGTTTTATGAAAAGTTTTTAACGACTTTACACATAAACATACATACATACATACATATGTATGTACATATATATAAAATATTTATTTTAAGGACTTTCTTGGGAGAAATAACTTGTATTTTGAGAAAATCTAATTTAAGTTTTTGTGGGGTAATAACAATTTTGATTGTGCGTGCTTAGGATTTTATGGATTCGAGTTTAGAGCGGTAACTGTACGTACATATGTACATACATAATTTCTTCATGGGTGGCTTAAGAAGGGGTCAATAAAAACAATTCTTCAATAGTATAAGTCCCGTATCATGTGAGCATTGCAATTGTTATTCGTTCCCTTATTTTTATTCTCTCAGATCATCAGAATATTTTAACCCGAACTGCTGAAAATGTGATAACATCTTTTAAATATGCTAAACGAGATAGCTTTCATTCTGTTCAGGTATTTTTTTTTTCAATTGTGAACCAAATAAAGTGCCCAAAAGAAATTTCGAAGTAATTTAAGTACCCTATTTTTAACACGCTTATATTACCTTCACTTGTATGTATGTATGTATGTATGTATGTATGTATGTATGTATGTATGTATGTATGTATGTATGTATGTATGTATGTATGTATGTATGTATGTATGTATGTATGTAACCGACACCTTTACACTCGATTTTGACCCACTTTACACGAACCGATTTTAATAAAATTTTGTACACATATCAAGAACCGGTGGCAAAACAATAATTTCATAAGTTTATCTCAATATCCTTATCAGGATTAACAGGATTAAATATTTTAATCCCACAGCTCCTGCTTTTTCCTGATTTTATTATGCGCTTATAAATATTAATAGACTCCCTCATTTTAAGTGCTGCGGTGGCTCAGTTGGTTAAAGCGCGGTCGCGTTTCAGTTTGAGTGTCAAGGGTCGTGGGATCAAATCCTAGCTATGGATGACTTTTTTTTTTTTTTTTAATTAAAATTACGAGATTTTAAATAATAAATAAATAATTCCAATTTCATGTACAATTTCAATCAACTAAATGGGTCAATGAAATGTTTCAATGTTTTCTTAAATCACAAAATAAATACAGTTTAAAAAAACTATAAAACATACTTTTAAGGCACGTTAAACTAAAAAGTTAAAAATAAATATAGTTTGAAAAAAACTAAAAACACGCTTTTAAAACCCATCATACTAAAAAAGCGGAAAATAATTTTTAATATAAGCTGAAAACAATAATGAACTAAAAATACAAGTGTTATTGTGAATAAGCGTGGGGCGCTCGATATATGAAAAAAAAAAATAGCCAATGCGCCCAACGCTTTTTCACAATAACACTTGTATTTTTAGTTCATTATTGTTTTCAGCTTATATTAAAAATTATTTTCCGCTTTTTTAGTATGATGGGTTTTAAAAGCGTGTTTTTAGTTTTTTTCAAACTATATTTATTCAGAATTTTTATACAGACTTTGGCTGTATTTGATTCAAATTTACTAATTTTGTTGTAGACATTGTTTAAAAGAGTTTTAAAAAAACATCTCAATTTTCAAAATTATGGTCAATATTTTGTATCTCAAAAACTATATATGCAGGAGAACAAGTTCAAGGTTGACCTTACATCAGGGCTCTCAAGTTAGCAAACTATAACGTTGATTATTGCTTCATGCAACTTAAAAAATTCTTATTTAAAAAAACAAATAAAAGCTAAGAATTCAAAGTTTGAAAACAAAAAATTAAACATGTGCTTAACTTACATGAAAATTCGTGAATTCACTTTTCCAATTTTCATGAGCGGATCATGGAAATAATGAATATTTATTACTAGAATCAAGTACTTCTTCTTTTTTAATGAAAACATTCATTGGGAATATGAATTTTTTCATGTACATCATGTGCCTTTTTGGTTAAGCGCATTCTCCCTACAACACGCAAAGATAAGTCGCTAAGCATGTTGAAAGCCACTGAGCCTTGCTTTTTGACTATCTTAGGTTTGCTAAAAAGGCAAAAAAGGTAAAAAACTTACTCCTCCTCTTCTTCTTTGTTCATATGTGTATGTAGCTTTACTATTAATAAAATAGCAGGAACTTCAAGTCGAAAAGCATGCATCCTATTAAGTAGTACTCAATTGAGACAACTAGGTTAGGCAAGAGTCGGTTCCGATTCGACGTTAGAGTTGAACAGTCGTAGCTTTGTGTTCAAGCTGAGAGATTTGTTTCTCCAAACATTGGACAACATCCCGAACGCAGCCTTTGCTTTTCCGATGAGGCTGGCGATGTCTAATTCGGTTCCTCCTTCAGGAGAGACGATACTTCCAAGGTATTGGAAGCTATCTACTTTCTCTACTGCTTGTTGACCAATGTTAATCGGAGCGGATGATTGCTATCTTTATTTTTCCCGTATTGATTTTCAGCCCCACGATTGCTGCTTCTCTCTCCACCCTTGTTGCCATTTGATGGAGATCCATGATCTTATGGGAAAGCAAGCAAACATCGTCAGCGTAGTCGAGATGTTTAAGGTAAGTTGTCAGAGTCCATCTTATTCCTCCGCTTCCTGTCAAAGCCATCCGCAGTACAGCACTTATCACCAATAAAAACAGCCCTGTCTGACCCCGCTTTGGACTTCAAATTCTAACGCTTTCTCTATGAGCGGTTGCAGCAGATCGCTTAATGTTGTTGGTGCTGCTTGTAGCAATTCTGCGGGAATGCCGTCAAGTCCTACTGCTTTGTTGTTCTTAAGTGCTTTGATGGCGGTATATACTTCTTCCTTACTGGGGGTGTGATGCGCAATCGGGAATTGTTTGCATCTGACAACTCAGGAGATGTCAGTTGCATGTTACTGTCAAAAACATGGTTTAGGACTAGACTAGCAGGGTTCCCTCTCTATCTTTAACCGGGTGTTGTTTAGAACTCTGCACACCAGCGAGTTCTTTGGTTATTCTATAGAGAGTTCTGCTGTCGCACCTGTTTGCGGCTTCTTCTGCTTTTAGGGCCAGAACGTTTGGTTTATCACGTCTTACACTACGCTGGACCTCTTTCATCTTCATGCGGTATGTGGATTCTAGCTCGTTTCTTTCTTCTTCGTGCGCAGCTGCCAAACGAGCTTTAAGGTGTTTTCTTTCGTCGATCTTAGCCCAAGTTTCTTCCGAAAGCCAGGTGTTATTTCTTCCTTTCACACGACCGACTATTCTTTCAGCACCTGATATGAAAGCATTTTTTAAATTAAAATAGTTGACAAGAATGTAGGAGATCCACTTACACCAATTGTTGGCCCACTGTGATAACGTACCAACTAAATCGGGGCAAGAGATTTTAGTTCTCTTAGCATATTGTTTTATAAGAAGTTTACAGGTAGCGATCCGATCGGTATAAATGCCGTACCGTTTTTGGCGAGTTAATAAGCTTTACAGTTTCCTGGATAGTCCCCGTGGCCCGGTACCCATCAAAGAAGAATATCAAACTACTGTGACATCTTTGTATGAGATGGTCGATGTTAAGGACTAACAATAAAATAAAATATCTATCTATCTAAGGACTGTTAGAGAGTTGGTTTCGACAAAGTCCAAAGATGCGATAGCAATATATGAGAAAATATCAGATACTGATATCACGTTTTCTTTCAGCCAGGACCAAACTTCTTTTATCGCCTAAATATTCAGCTCTAAGATACCTAAAAAGAGAGAAAAATAAGTCATTTGTAACGCTAAGCGTTTTAGCCACTAATGGTTTGTTTTCTCCGACTCAAGTTTGTTAAACCGACGCAAGTTTGTAATCCTTTTGAATGTCTCAACAGATGTGAATATCGACGTTTTGATATCTTCATGTTGAAATGATCCTCAGTAATGGAATCTTACTATCTTAGTGAGTGTCGGAAATTGTCTGCCTGCAAAGATGTGCAATGCCTGTTTTCGATATCATAATTTCCTTTGGCCAAGAAAGAACTTCTTTGATAGCCGGGGTTCTGCATTATACACACTTAAGTGATTGATTTGACCAGAAATCTTCATCAATTAAGTCTGACCAAATACACGCCTTCACCAACTTCGTCAGTGTGAAAATAGATCGATTCATCGTAAAAAGAATAATTAATGGCCCAAAGCATGTGTCTGTGTTGTTAATGTATTATTAACACCCAATTATCTGAAAATACTTTCTCCTTCCCTGCAAGTGTAATTGTCGAAATCGAACACCAATATCAAACACCCGTTTTTCAATAAGTTTCGATTAATGAGAAAAACGCAGCGGTCAAGATCGACCTACATAAACTAAATATATGGGTACACAGAATCATTCAATACTGGCCCCAAGGACTGTGGGCAAATTAAACACGATTTTGCTGTGTATTTGTATACATGTGTATACTTTGCCCTTATTTTGACATTTCAAATCCATTGTTTGTATGTATGTTTAACTGGCAAATTACATAGCAATTTTTCTGTCATCTCATCAAAGGTTGTTTTCCTTGAACGGATCAAAACAACCCGATGATAACTTATGCAAATTATGTATCTATATGTAACCTACCTGAGGGTTCATATCAAAGAGTATCTGCAAAAGACTACAATATGTTAAAGGCGGCGGCGGCGAACGGTGGTCGGTGGCGAGGAACACGGATTTGAGGCTTTCAACAGTTTAAATATAATAACAGACAATACTCAACACACCGTTTTTGTGTTGATGTGAATCTCACGGTCTGCATTTATCTTTCTTTCTTTTTTTTTTTTGTTCTCGTATGTTGGCATATCCGCCTTGAAGGCATTAACCCTTTTTTATTTAGTTGGGGTTACCTATGTTATTATAAACGCCTCCGATTTTACGTACACGAGGTCTCTCTGGTTGTTGGTTATTTCTGAAAACATTAATAATTCCTCCTTATAGCGCGGTTAAAGAACACCACAATTATGACCGAAAAAAAAAAATGAAAATAAATGTTTGTACCCTACGCACATTTTTATGTTAAACAATTAGCCTGATGGTGATGGTAAAGTGGAGTATATATGGAGCCAAAGCCTTCTGCGAGATCCCTTGCGAGAGTAATGGAAATTTCCGGTCTGGCCAAGTTCCAAATGTGACACCATCCAAACATTTATAATATACTCTTGGTTCCATCAGCATATTGTTCTTCTTTTTTTTTTTTGGTTGGTATGATGACGCCTCTGCAATAATTGTGCGGTGTCGAATTTAAAGCCTTCTTCTTCCATTGCTCCGTTTTATATATTAATGGATGGTTATAGCGATTCATTGCACGTACCACGTGTCGTTTAACATAATAAATGCATGTTGCAGCGAGCATGCATCTGATGTGGAACACAAAACGACCGTAAATGAACCTCAATTGTAATATATCTTCGGGTAAAGCCTGAAAGTCGCAGATAAAAAAAAAAAAAAAACAGAGGCTGACTTAAGAGCCTAACCATAAGTCAAGTTACCTACTTTCGATTTTATTGAGGAGAGTATAGTTTCTACCTCTGTCTACTTATGTACCTACCAGCAGCTGGATCAATAGCATCAGCATGGTAGGTAGTTATAAGGAGCTGATGACAGTTGATGCAGTGACCAATTATGTACCGACTAATCTAATCTTCAATATTTGATATTTAGCTCTTAAATTATGATTTCAAGTTTATGAATATTAAAAACCAAGGAAGTACTTATTCGATGTTCGAGCTCCATTAAAAACTTCAAATTCACAATATTTTTTAGTCTAGTCCAAACAAGTGGTTCCTGAGATATAGCACCTAAAAATGGTAACGATAGCTGACTGGCTCATATGTATAAATTATGAAGTACTTTTCGATATCGTAGAATATTGGAATATCGACTTGCCTAATAATTTTCAATCGATTCTGGGGGTACAAACTTTACCCACTAGCACCCTACCTCCCATTGTAACATCATTTTGTAAGCCTGCATAAATGTGCTCTAAGTGTGCGCGACCTTCAATCGCCACGCTGACTGAGGCACGATTTTTATGGCAGTGGTGGCTTCAGCCCGATGCAAACAGAAGAACACAAAACACAAAAGTATCTGTTGATTCATCTGATGGCAAATGTATCTCTGTTTAAATTGATACTTTTTTTTTACTCTAACTTCTTCGTCGCGTTTGTCGTCGTCGTCGTTGTTATTCGTTGTCACACCAAAGTCGGTTATACTTCTTTCAACTAAAACTTTAGACCTCTATACATTAATAAGATACCAGATATATACAGATACTTTGATCCATTGGATGCATTAAGATCATCATCATATGGAGTTGTTGTTCTTGGGATTTCCTTTCTGGTAATTGGCAATGTGGTGCTAATTAATTTACGACTTTTTAATTGAAGTTTTAAAAGAAAAACGAAATCAAATAATGATAATGGAAAGAAAAGATAATAGATAGTAATAGTATAATAAAATATACTCCTATAGTTAAAGATACTTTATTCAGATGTGCAATTTGGATTTTTATAGTTTACTCGTATGTTAGGTACCTCTTAGATATGCATATAAGCAGATTCATATAAATTTTATAAATGGGTATAATAAAATTGAAACAATATTAAATTAATGATATGGGGGTATTGTAAAAGATGCAGCAAGGCACACATTCAAGTATTCAAGTTGCATACATTATAAACAGATAATATGATGGTAGTTTTACTACTAATTAGTGCATTATCTTTATTGGCGTTTTAAAAGCCACATTTATTGACAAAAACCATTAACTGCCTGAATGATTCACACGGTTATTTCGAAAATGTTTAAGATCATTGCTTAGATTGACAAGATTGAATGAGGTCGAAGAAATTACGGTTTGATAAAGTCACACATAATTTGTGTGATAACAATAGAACGGAAAAAAACGGTGAAATATTTGTATTTGAAAAGTTTTTATGTTTATTTTTAGAATCTGTATAAATGATGGAAGTTTTGTTTGTAAGATCGTAGATTAAAGTTAGTCCTAAGTGGCCAAAGAAATGCTTGGAACAGAACAATGTTTAGAGGAAAACCGCTTCTTTTCTTAATTAATTCATTTAATATCGTAGTTTTTGTATGAATATGCTTGTAAAACCGCAGAAACAATATGTTATCTTATGTTAATACATTTTATAACCACAAAAAATTTGAATTTTAATCAAACCATTTTAATTTAGACCGATATGGAATATTGATTTTACAAAAGTTCTATGCTGTGAAACAAGTAGTGATAAAAATGTAAGCGTTGCTTTTAGTCTTTGAGATCGAAGTTTTGTCTTATTTTCAAATGTAACTCAAATAAATAAATAAAATTAGACTTTGTTGCCGCCAAAATCAAGAATTAAAAAATGTATCGGAGGATATTATTCTGGACTATTTATTTTGTTCTAAATTTTTGTTTAAAAAATGAAAGACTTTACATACTTTGGTAACATTTCTCGAAACTTTTAGTTTTTTTTTTCTTTCTTTTTTCATCTATGATGTATCTCGCCAAATGAAGTTGGATTATCTTTTTCTTCTTCTTCTTTTCAAATAAATACCACTCAGCCAAATTTTTTCATCATATTAAATATTCAAATTGAATACCATACCACAAACATGATTTGCAACTCAATATCAAATGAATTATTTCTCTTGAGCCAAAAAAATGAAATTCTTTCCCATAAAAAAATGCATCAAATTTATCCACTATGCACAAGAAGAAGGGGGTATTCCTCGTCATTCCTCCCCCAGATAAAAATTCAACAAGATAGGAGGAAACAAAAAAAAGAAGCATATTTTATCAGCGCAACATCTTTCAGATGCAAACAACCGTCAGTTAAGTTCATAGCGAATATAAAGCAGACAGAATTTGCAAGAATGGTAACACCCCCCATATCTATCAGTTAAAAGCTTCCAGGCATATACTAGATACACTTTACTCTATACATCAGTATCAGTAACTTCCATCTGGAGATGGGATGAAGTTACCTTCCTTTTTCGCTATATGGATGGATGGAGGCGCGCAGTGGCGATGGTTTGGTTGGAAGAAGACCAACTTATGCCCTAAATCCACTCCTTTCCAACATCAGTGCATAACAACATCCCGAACATCTGCAAATACCAAGCGGGAAGGTTGCACTTCCCTGCCAACATATGGAGCACGATTTTTGCATTGCTTCCTTCTTCGTCGCCGGTATAGTGGATACCTTTTGCTATCGTTGGGTTATATAAATTTTTTATGTGCAACTGACCTGTATCTGGATCTCTTGGTTGTGGCACATAAATGAGTGGGAATCATCGTCAGATTTTCACAAATTGAAATAAATTGCTGCCAAGTGTGTCGAAATGCAACGAAGAGCAAAGCAAAAGCAAAAATCCAACAACACTGACAGTTTCAGTCCACGGGTTGGCTAAGCTGTTGTCCATTAGTGTAAGGAGGACGACTTCGACAAACAACGAGTTCACCACAACCCGACTGCAACCGCCCGCCGCCGCGCCACCGACCATGATCCCTGGCATGAAATGTCCGACAGTTCGACAGAACATATCTCAGCATCATAAAACAAAAGTATCTCAATATCGGATATGCAATGCCAGCGCAAGTGCATGTCTGCCAGTGCCAGTTCCTTCATCAGTGCCATGGAACGGATACCTACATTCTGAGAGATTCGTTGACTCTTTGTACTCTGACTCTGGGAATGCCCGAGACGGAGACCGTCACCGAGACTGAGGCTGAGACTGAACTTATACCCAGAGACTGAGACTCATTGGGTCTCAGCAGCGTTTTGGTGAATTAAATTGCTGTTGATTGATGCCACCGCGGGCGGTCCACACATTTAATACGCCAGATTGTGTCAGTCCTCCAGAGATCTCATTTTTGCTGTACCAGATGATGATGAAGAACTGACGCCACCACCACTATACCGCCAGCTACCACCACCGCCCCCGTGCCGCCGAGCAGTAGACAGCGCAAAAGATACTTTTGGAAACTTTTATATTATACGTACATATATGTATATGATGGTAGAATACTTTTGCTGTTACGGATTCATCTTCAGCTGATGATGATGATGATGTGCAATTTGTGGACGGATGCCTGTAGTGCATATAGCAGCTATATGGGTTTTGATTTCATTAACTCTTTGGCTTTTATTTGTTTTACTTATGGAGTGGAGTTTCTTTATTACTCCTATGGACTCGACGACGACACGACGCGCCGGGAGGAAGGGGGAGGTTTTCCAAAGAAAAGACAAAACAAAACAAAATAAAAATAATTAATATTAATTTTCCAAAAACCATGTCTTACGCTGGTTTTTCGGCTGCTGATTGGTACTAATTTGTTTGTCCTCCAGGGGCGGCGCGGTATTTTTTTCCAACTTTTTTTATTTTTATTTTTTTTTTGTCTTTTATGGATTTATTAATTAATTAGGCGTGGAAAGTGAAAGACAAAGTGTTGCTCTGGAATATACATTTACATATACACAACAACATTGACATATATATAAAAAGTCGTATGTAGGCTGGCGCAAATTATTGTCATTTGCTTAATGAATATTATTTGCTTGGGGTATTAAGTTCAATGGCGCTGCGCGGTGATTTATGGAACGGGATGTCATTTATGTAGATATATGCACGAGTTACGAGTCTGGATGACATGAGTCATTGTTGAAGGGTGCGGTTATATCGTCTGTCATTAGTTTGTGGCACCAGGAGCCGGATTTGTATTATGTTAATTTAAGAATTTGCATGCAAAATGCGGAATTGTTTTTTTTTTGCATTGAAACTGTCATTAAAAGTTCTGTGTTGCTTTTGACGTTTTGAAACTGACTTTTGCTCATTAGAAAATGTTGTTTAAGGAAATTAGAAAAAAGCTTTAAAATATGAGATTTTTTAAATCTATTTTATTAGCATATTTTAATATTTTTAAAAAATACCCCACAAAAAAGTCAGGAATGGATGGTACCAAGTTTTACATAGATAGTTATTTGATTGCTTGGTCATATTCAAAGTGTTTGCCTGGACCGTGGGATGTACTTTGTGTCAGTTGACCTTTATACAGCAATAGTGACAAAACATCCTTTAAAATTCGGTCGAAGATGGTTCCTTTGAAACCAAAAGGCCGCCATTCTCTCTCTTAACGTTTTTACAAGTTAATTGGATAGTTCTTGGCGTTGTTACGGGTCATAGTGATTGTATTCCACTGCCCCTTAGATGGTTGATAACTAACTTTGGTCAAAGCTAATTGACTTCCGTTTCGACCAAAAAAAAAGGTTCATATTTCCCATTTCTCCTTCCAAAGGTCCCAAGCAATCATTTTTTGTCTTAATAAGGTCTATAAAACAGTACAGTTTTCTCGTTAGCGAATTAAAAAAAGAGCATCTAAAATAAAATCATAATTTAAGTTAAATATTGTGTTTTTTGTTTTACTTCTAAAATAAAGAATTAACTTCTCTTTTTTAAACACAGGGTTCTCAATTTGACCTCCTACTTGTGAAAATTGTATACCAAATGAAGAATAGTGTTGCGGTTCCCCCCCCCATTTTTCAATGAATTTGACAGTCAAAATTTCATTATGTCTCGTCATAATTTTGGCAAATATGTCACTGTGCATTGTGCACTCTCACGTGCGTCGCGTTGGTTAGAAGATGTAGTACACATGGCACCTCCCATTTGATTTGTCAATTTGCTTTGTATTGTTTTATTGTATCATCTGATAGTCTCAGTTGTTAAGATGCAGTGTTTCTACTCCGTGTGGTAAGGTATTAAGAAATGTGAAGTAATATAATGTATTGACTTCTTTTAATTTGTGTTTTTTTTTTTTTTGTTGTCACTTAATCAGCCCTATCACGAATTCCATAGTGGAACTTTCTCGAATGGATTATTCTGTTACGAACCCTGAAAAAAAGCAATCACAAAATCCGAAGGAAATCGAAAAAAGCATTGCCTCATAAAAAAATGATTGTGAATTTCGAAATTAGCTGTCATCATTGACACCAATGTTTGGAAACTTTTAAAACGAAAATCCCTTCAACTTTTCAATAATTCCCTTTTGTTTCCATTTAATTTCCTAGGTAGGCCAAAAAGGCAAATATTTACTAAAAAATTAATATCGTGCCTGTTTCAATATGTCAAGAAAATTTTAGATCATATGTTTTTTGGTAAATCTACTTTAGTTTTACCTTTGACCGCCATAGTCATGAAAATGTCACATAATCACTGAGCACTTTTTTTTTAAATAAAATCCAAAAAAGTATAAACTGTCGTAGAAAATGACTACATATTTTCGTTTGATTCGGAATTAATGATACCAAATTACCCGAATTTCGAAATTCGTAGCAGATTTTCTACTACAAATTCAGTACGAACGGATTTTGCAAAAGCTTTTTCGTGAATCGTAAGAAAATTTCGATTACGATGGAATTCGTGATAGAGCTTAATATCTTAAATACTCTGCAAGTAAGTTTAATAAAAGCCAATGTTCAATAGTCCCTGAACATCATGAAGATTGAAATTTTGCATAATGGAATTTTCTTAAAAACAAAAAAAAAAAAGTATTCAAAGGTATTCATAATTCTTGGCTCCCGCATCATATAATCCAGCATAGCCTAATTTTCGTCCTTGATATTTCCTATCTAAAATATTAATTTAAATCTACAATTCCACGCTCGTTATAAACTTAATTATCCTTTAATTGAACCAACACAATCGTCATTGTGTTTCAACAACTAATCAACAGAATTGCTACCTTGAATGCCGCTGGGACATGGGAACGATGGATATGACATTGTTGTCATAATAATAAATGAAGCTTTTATCTTGAAGAGTATTTGTCAGTTAAACAATTTGCAATTTTTTTTAACAGCATCACAAAGGATGTTTATAAAATCACTTTAATTTTGCTGTCAAGTATAAGTTATAAATCTTACAACACTCAATTATGTATGTCCGTAAAATTATTTTGCGTATGCTTACAAAATTAACCTCAATTCAATCAATATTTTAAAAACAAACAAAAAACATGGTCAACGAGTATCGAAATTCTTTAAGTGCGCTGCAGCCGCCGCCGGCCGCCGATGAATTACATCGTTAATCTTTCTTGACACGAACTCTAAAATAAATTCTTCGAATTCAAAACATCAACAACAACAATAACAGAAAACTCTTGATTTGTAAAAAAAAATAAAATAAAATTATGATGTGACAATTGTTGACAACATCTACTCGTACTATACAAAATACTAAAAATGTGTTAAACAAACATATGCAACTTAAATCAGCAAACTCTTATGTCAATATTTATGTGGAGGTACAAACCAACTTTGGCCAGAATGATGCAAAAATAAAAAGGCAACAAAATGCAGTACGAAATAAGTGTCCTCTGTTATGGATGCAAGCATCTTGGTTTATTTTCATTTTCATTTTATGTCTCTATATATACAATTTTTCATTCCATCGTCTTACAGTGGAGCAACTTGATTTGAATTTTAGAAACAAAAAATAATAATACAAAATATAAACGGTAACAGCATTGTCACATCATCATTTTTTCAACCAATAATTCAGTGTTGTTCTAAAAACGGCAGCATAGTACTATAAACATACACTACTTCCTACCTTGTCGAAGCTGTCAAAAATGAATCATCAATCATCTCTTCTATCGATATAAAACGGTGTAAACGGAGCGGTTTCTCATGTTCAGTTCAGAGTACAAGAAAGTACAGAAGAAAACTGTCAACATTACTTCAAATTATTACTTACTTTGACATTTTGTACTTATTCTGACGTTTAGCACGATAGTTGATAGATGAACAGTTTCCTGGTCGAAAGAGTAGATTCAAGTGTCATCGACAATTGTAATAAGTTTCACTGAACTTTTCGATATTCCCAAAAAGTCTCAGAATGTCAATTGGCGCAAGTCTTCTGCAATATTTTAAACGTTTCTTTAATGAATACAAAAAGGCACTAATAAATATTTTGACATGTAATTTGACACACATGTAAGAGACAGTAGTGTGAACTTATAAAAGACTGCTATTACACCTTGACTCTTAAGCCATGACTCTAATTTGACAGCTCTCTTTATTCAAATTTCGTTGTTTGGGAAACCATACATTCTGTCTCGCTCTTTCAACTCTTATGGTATATATGTATATGAACTCGGGCACGACTAATTTAAATAAAGAGGAAAAGCAAAATAACGAATGAGTGAAAAAGGAACGTCAAAAATGAGTCGCAAAACATTTTCCCGCGACTCATAGGGCAGTTTATTTTCCGTTTCATCTTTTCGACTTTTGTATCTCTCTTGCACTAGTGTAGTTCGAAAAGAGTCACGACTCATGAGTCAACGTGTAATAGCAGTCAAAGCATTTTTCGCAATTAGAATCTCCCTGCTGTTTTTTATTGCCTGATAATTGAATTCAATATTTTTTACTAACTTTTGATATCAAGTCAGATGTTTTTTGTCTGACATTACCTTATCCAAAATTTAAAAGGAAATATAAAGTAACAATTATAAAACATACATTCAAAATAACACTGTTAAGTTATTTCAAAAAAATTCGCGAAAATAATTCTGTCAAAAAATCTTCTGTAAGAAAAAAACTAATATTAGGACTATGTGAAAAGAAAAAAAAGTTTAACCAAACTTATAAACCAATTTGAAAGAAAAAAAACGATTTTATATTGATTCTGTCCCACTGTGTATCGTTGGTCATTTGAACGTCTGGCAGACAAAACACAAAGGAATAACACATTCACAGCTCTGTGCGTTAAAATTCAGACCGTTCGTGTCCCTTTCGAATACGTCGTCGACGCTGTTTGGGGAGAGAGTGTGACATTTGTTGCACTTTTTGACCCCTTCAGGGCATGCATGCTTCAACACTGATGTCATAAACAATTTTTATCAAAAAAACGTATTCTTCAAAATTTTTAAATGCGTTCCAAGAAATTCTTGGCAATGTGTATTAAATTTCAAATCATAATGGAACTTCGCATCTATCGAGTATTTTTTATTTTTTTCTTTCCAAAATTTGCTGAATTCAAGTTAAGGCAAGGAACTGCACCCCTAGGGGGCCATAACACCCAAGACATAAGATAACTACATCTTTAACAGCTTGTTAATAGAAACGTGTGATATATTCCTTATTTGCCATCGGGAATGGACACATCAGAAAAACCTCCTCGCACCCTCCATCAACTCTCAAGTCAAATGTTTGTCTTTAATTTTCACATTCGAATGCACTTTGTTGCACTAACATAAAAAAAAGAGGGACTTCTCGCCAGTCACTACCACCGTAGCCGCCACCGCATAAAGGCCTTTTCCATAGCTCTTCGAGAGTAGAGACATGATCATCAGGCTTAATAGGTTTAGTGTGATGGGGGGGCCTCGAGACTGGCTTGTTTGCCAGGGCTGACTGGGGTTGGCAGGTGCGATGTTATTTAGGTGAGATTGTTTGTCTGATGTTTGTCTATAGATTTGACAGAGATACTCCTAAACGTATTAAACGAGAACTTAAAATAATTTCCTGCTCTTCCTTCTCCTCTACACTCAGACCCAACTCAAACACTCATTTCCCGTTGAAAATAGAGAAAAGTAGAAGACGGTGAATAAATAAACTCTTAAAGCCCATCACCCACTCAATGTTTGCTCCTCCTGCAATACAGCAGCAGCAGCATTAGCAGAAGATGACGCATCTTAAAGATACATTCAAGCACATATGGATGATGTGATGATTGTGTATCTATAGTTGTATATAGTGGTAGTAGTGTTAGCATTTTTCATCACTTAATCTTTGTACGTTGAAGTGATGTTTATTTAAAAAATTTCCTTTGCTTTTATAGGAGATTTTCTATTCATCTTGGTGTCGTAAAATCGTAAAATAAAAAAATTAAATAAAATCAGGCAATAAATCTTTAAGTGGACACGAAGTGTATCTACTCGTATATAGAAAGTATCTATACGAGTATCCTATCCAACACCACCGTGAGTCGGTCGTCGGTCGTTGGGGTACTCATTCAACTGTTAAATTAAAGTTCAACAATGTCGTGCAGAACGGTTTTTCATTTTATGGCAGCATCCACACAGGATGGTCATCACCTTCATCACTTAGAGGAAGCTTCAAAGAAATATACTTCCTGTTTTTTTTCTTTCTATTTTGTGTTCTGTGTTCCGGTTCCGCTTGAAGAAGAAAGAAGAGGAGAACTGAGGGTGGCGCGGAAGCGATTGATTATTCTTGTCTTGTAGCGCGCGTTGGAGGGAGGTTTAACTCTCTCAAGGATCTCAAAACTCCTCAGGACCTTTAATGTAAATTGCAAAACAATAAACAAGGTCTGTGCACTCTAACTCGCAAAAAAGGGGGGCAACAACAAAATATAATATTTGACATAGTTTTGGAATGTCCTTAGGATATGTGTGTATATGAGTATTGTCATGGGAAACATGCCCCTTTTATGTTTGTTGTGCTTGATTAGATTTGTGTTTGCGGATAGGATAATGAGTTGTGGACGCTGATGATGTTGATGTTGATGACGAAGTGACGCACAGGGAATTCGAACGTTGAGAGGGTTGATATAAATTTTAGTTCTCCTGAGATTTCCATTGATACGAGTATTTCGACAAAATCAGCTAAAGGAAAATTGCGTCTTTCAAATACTGTTTGTGTATACTCAAGATGGTGTTTGTTTTGAAGAAAAGTTGGTTTTCGAACATTGATAATTAGAAAAGTTTTATGTTCTTAGGCTTGAAAGTATGTATAATATTTGACAAACTATATCAGTACATATTTACATTGGGTCTATCATTAAATTGGAAGAGTTGAATGAAATTTTAATTGGTTGCACATTGATTATTTCAGAAAAGACAGTGTGCAATATCAATCTCACCAACTAGATGATTTAGTCAATTTTGGACAGAATTCTTCAACGTTCTTTTTGTTACTACAATAATAAAAAAGCCAAATTTTGAAAATTGCATATGTTTTAGGTATCGTTTTGTATAATTTACCGGATTGGCTTCGACTTTATGAAATTGACAAAATATTGATTCTGACTTTATGATCAGTCGATTTTTATAAAGTCAATTTCGGAATTGTTTTTATTTTATAACTAGCTTTTACCCGCGACTTCGTCCGCATAAGTTTTTTTGTTTTCTCCCGGCTGTAAGTCCCCCCTGCAACAATGTCCCACTATCGTGTTCCTGTGGGAATGAGATATTTTCCCGAAGTAAAAAGTAGTCTGAATTTTGGTACCTTCCTACCCTATAAGTTAAGTAGTGTGATGGAATGTCGCTAAGTTTCGATCCAAGTAAAACTGTTAAATAAAAACAGTTGCATCAAAATTTTATCATAAATTCCCTAAATTATGGCGCCTACCTATCCTCTAAGTTAGAAAAGTGATCAAATACTAACTTGAAGTCTTAGTAACACTCAGTTAAAAAAAAAAACATCAAAATCATTTCAATAGTTATGGCGTCATGCGGTTCTTGACACGATCACGCTAGATTTCCGCGGGAATGAGGTATTTTCCAGCCTTAAAAAGTATCCTGTGTCCGTACCTAGGATCCTATCTTTAAATTAACCAAGTCTTATAAAAATCCGTTCAGACGTCAAGGCGTGAATGAGGTAAACGATTAAAAATCACTAACTTAATTAGTTTTCTGCCTACTGCCTACCTCCTAAGAACGATGGCGTGATTATTTATAGCCTGTGACCATTTCTAGGTTATCATCTATCACCATACCAAATTTTAACAAAATCCGTTCAGCCGTTTAGGCGTGAAAGAGTAACAGACAGACAGACAGAGTTACTTTCGCATTTATAATATTAGTATGGATTTACTCAAAGTATTATGATTACCCTTTAAATGATCTTTACGACTACGTGCCAGATTAAAGAGATGAAGAAAAATAGGAAAGAAGATTACGGTGCAGTGGACAATTATTATTTTCCCCGGGTGGCGTCGAGTAGAAACTGGAGGAAATAGAAAAAAAAACATTGTCTTGAGCTGGGCTTGAACTCACTGCTTCCAGATAAACTGTTAGCACTACATCTACTGCACTTTTGCCACAATCTTGACTCTTCAATCCGAATTCGTACCTGTCATCGAGGGCATTAAGTTTTTCTAAGAAACAAAAAGCTATAAGTAACTTTAATTATTCTTTTTGTATTGTACAAATAATGTTAAGTTTTTTTTCGCAAAGGTTAATAATGTACATGACTTCCAATATTTCTTAATTTTCCTAAATAATGATACAAATTTAAGAAGGCCAAACTTATTAATTGGCCTAAAATAAGATTTTTGTTAATGGACTTTTTCAATTGACATTTTTTTATTAACATATCATATGCTTTCTTTTCTTTCATTATGTGCTCCAAAAATACCGTTAATCTCGAAGCCTTTGTACGTCTTATTTAAATTTAATCTAGATTACTTTTCCGCTCTGCATTTACTCCGTGATTCGAAATATGTGTATGTAGCTATGTACCTAAAATTTTTGTAAAGTATAAGAAATTTTGGATGGTATCAGTGTAGCGTGAAGTTATTATTATTAAATTATAAATTAGGTGCCTTATAACTCTTAACCGTTCCTGTTTGCGAGAAATTTCAGATGGAGGGGACCTACACATTTTATGCCCAATCCGAACAGTAACATTTTGAGATAACACTTTTCAATACAAGAACTACTCTGGGAGGATTTGTCAATTCATAAGATGCAGTAACCTCAAAAACTATCAGGTGATGGCACAGTAGCTTGAAGTTGCCACAGCCATTATTGAAATGCGAAAATAAAATTTTGTTATTTGTTTTATATATTTTTTATAACCTGGCTATCAAAAAACAATCTAAATATTTTTGAATTTTTTAAATGTCCTTTCTAAAACTTAACAATTCTTTCAATTTGGCTTGCATCTTTCGACATCTAAATTTATCAAATCCCAGTTTGTATATTTTTTTCATTTCAAATCCAAAATAGTTGTATGAGAATGCACTATTTTGGTCCTTTATTATCATGTATTGAGGTGATATTTAGAAGCTATCAGTTCCGAGTAGAAGGACGTTAATATTTATAGAAGACAGATTTTTCTGTTTTTAGTGATTTTGGCAGCGTTAAAGAACTTCATTTAGGAAAATGTCAAGTCACCAGCAACCTATTTGATTTTTCTGATATTTTGACAGCAAAAGTTTCCTATTGAGAATGATATTTTCAAATGGTATCATAATTTTTTAATTTCTGTTTTTTTTTTTTTGCATATACAAATAGTCACCTTAGTGCCAAAAAAATAATCATAAGTCAATATTTGCAAATTTTTGGGCAAAGTCGATTTTGTAATTTTTTTTTTACATTAGTCGTATGGAAGAAATGTTGGTTCAACTATTAATAAATCCTAAGCGATATCACTTAGAGATTGAATTTTTGCCCGGATGCTGTATTCTCAAAAAATAAGCATTTCCAGTTATAAATCTAAAAATATGTAGTTGTGTTCTTGTATGGCTTTAGGGCGACGAAATATAAAAATTAAGTTTGTCGAATACAACTGGCAACTTGTTTAACATAACATATAAATGTTAATGGTTTTTCAACAAGAACTTTGTTTTCTAAAACAACATACGAAAAATAATTTAGAGGAAAATGTATAAAATTTGTATTGTACCAACAGGTACGCTACAAAAGTAGAGCGACAGGGACAGCAACCGACGCCATATTTCTTGCCGCTCTTTTGACATTTTATCTTCAATAAGGTTTGCAGTTTTATGATGGAAAGATTGAGCGACGAAAATTGGGTTCAGCGTCTGGACTTCTGCAAGCGTGCCCTTGGTGGTCATGCAAAAGAAATCGAGTTCCATACATACATGGCATCGTACTTTCACAGGAATATAGAATTTCATTGATATCCAAAACCGTTTTTGTTTTATTTAAAAAAACTTTTGTAGTGCTCTTATTGAAAAACCCTTTATTATGAAGGAAAAGTTTGGAAATTATGAATTATAAATGATATCTGGAAACTATCCACCATTGGAAGGTCTATTTTTTTTTCTAATGACATCCAGACCATATATTGCACTACACAGTGACATGTTGATCATGCAAAGGCTTTTCAATAATTGCTTTAGGAATTTCAGAAACCCAAATGCGGCAATTTTGTTTGTTGAAGTACCCTGACAATTGAAAAACCAGCAGGTTGTTCCTGAATGAACTGACCGAATCTACGACCATTTTAATAGTGAATTTGATTTATTTTAATGCGATTTTACTAGCGAAAAGGTATTAATTGTAACAATTTCCAAAGCACAAACTACGAATACCACCAAAAACAAAACCCCAATTGAAAAACAAAGCTCTTGTTGAAATACCCTTTATTTCACATGTAGATAATATCTTAAAACAAAAAATTAATAAATTTACGATACCAATTTTTTGCAGGATTTTCTTGTTGTCGAATTTACTTCCTATTCTAGAAATAGTTAAGTCTGTAAATATGAAATGGATATAAGGATAGTAAATATGAACAACCCTAGATTACCCTTTGGTTATTATTTCTTCAATTTTTTTTTGTTAATTCATAGCACGTATGTAATTTTGACAAACTTAAACCCTAGACCACCATAAATTTCATAGAGAACACGATTTTAGCAGTTTACCCTTCTTTAGGTTTTAGTATAGAGGTACCAACCTTTTGATTATGATATTCCACCCGCACTCACCCATAACTTAAACCCGATTAAATGAAACAAGACATTTATGGCCAATCAAAAGCTGCAAACCATATAATATCACATAAAACCCGTATTTTAATTTACCTGATTAAAATCAAAATATGTACAAAACGAAACTTTAGTTACCATGAAATCATGTTCTTGCCGCAACTTTATGAATTCCTTAAACCACAACCAACCAACTTGCATACAAAGTTTTTCAATTAGGAAAATCCATTTTTGTTTTTGCCACAGCCACAGCCACACCAAAGGAAATGCAAGCAATAAAATAAATTACATACATACACCAACAAACTATTTATTTTCTCCATCCTAATGATCCAAATATTAACATAATTTCCTTATGTCTCTGTTGGCTTTGGCCGGTGATCCTTGCAAAAATAATATTCTTTATTCACTAAGTGGTCTCTGGAGGAACTAAAAACAAAACAAAAGCGGAATATTTTTTTTGTTAAGTCCACGCACACATCAATTTGCGGATGTTCTTGGGCACGATTCTTATTCCAAGTTCCAAATCGAGCTCCAAGTTCGCTGTGTTGTGCGGACGTTTCCGCAATAGGAATGCGAAACCTGTGTTTGTTCTGTCACTAACTTAAACGCTTTCAAAAAAAAAAAAAAAAAACAGTAAACTAAAAGACCAGACGCACGTTTTGCGCGCGTGCCAGAAATGGTAAGTTGGCTTAAACAACAACCCGAGATTTTAGAACAAGGGCCGGCCGTATAGTCCAACGCACAGAGTCGTCGTCGTGGAAACAGTTTTGGTGAACGACGACGAGGGAGAAAGTCGCTTGACAGAATTTAAATTCATAAATGATTATTATTAAAAAATACAGAAAATATTTTCGTCCTTTTTCTAACACTTGCCTTTTTCTTTTCGTTTCAGTTTTGCGTGATGACTTTCGAGTGCAGCCAAAGGATACGCGTGTTGCTAAGGGTGAGACGGCCCTCTTGGAATGTGGACCACCAAAAGGACTTCCTGAGCCCTCACTCATCTGGATGAAGGTAAGTCGGCGGCATTGTCGGTGATCCACCAGTGTGTTGGTAGGACATTATTCCCTTCCACATTCATTATAAATCCCTCAGGTCCTGGTCCTGATGCGTCACAAAGGGAATAGGGAATACAGCAAACAAACAAATCTACTCTCTGTGTAAAGACACATTCCCTGAATGCCACTTGATGTTGTGGTGGCCATGGTATTCACCTGCTTCTCTTACTCACTCCACTTTTAGTACAGTGGCAACCTCTAGGACAAAAGTCACAAAGAATATACCTACTTAAACTCAGGGATCTTGGCCTCAAATCCTAAAGCTCCATTCTTATCCACGTGTATTAAGGAAAATATTTGCGGGCGGGTGGTTGGTGTTTATCTTATACCACTTGGAAGCCGAGCCGGTGTGTAGAGGTGGTCCGGTGTGCACACTGACGGACGACCGACCGGCTGGCTTGGTGAGGACTGAGAAGGCTGCCTGAATGCCCGTGTATCTGATGGATACCTTTTGAGACTTACCATGACTTAAGTGCATTCCACTTTATGTGCGAGCTCTCTGGCTTGTTGGGTTCTTCATGAATTATTTATGCTGCCAGTTGGAGACTTGTTGGACGGTTCAGTTCGGTACGGTTCGGTTAAGTTCGGTTTGGTTACTTCTTTGGCTTCGATCTAGGAGGACGGTGTAGGTGATGTGTTGTGTTGTGTAGGGGGTTTTCTCAGGGTTTTGTATAATTTCTTCTTTTTTTTTTGTGTATACCTATGGTGGCAGCAGCGGTAAAAGAAGCTTTTATGGGGCCTTTACCGTGTTCTTACGGTTTGTTTGACTTTGAGTTTTTGTTTACTCGAAAAATGTTTTGTTTATTCGGCTCTGTGTTTTTGTGTGTGTATTGTTTTGTTGAGTCGAGTTGAGTTAAGTTGAGTTGAGTTGTGTGTTGTTTGCTCCCTTTTGCATGGCGCACAGTTTGTTTTTAGATGAGATTTGAAAATGATGTTTTGAAATGGTAATTTCCAACAATTACGCTTATAATGGTGTGTGGTTTTTAGTGGAAATTGTTATTTAAACTGATGTGGTTTATAGTGGGAGTTTTCTTTTGTGCTGCGTGTGTTTTATTGTTTGAATGATATTATCATCTTCATCATTATCACCACACCACCACACCATAGGTATAAGATGGGTTTTTCCGGTTGAGTGGCAGTGTCAGTCTTACCTATATTCATAAAGGGAAGGCTTTCTTTTTGAGAAGACCACACAGATAGTTATACGAGCAATGCTGGAGGCTAGGGTTAGTAAGGTAGGCACCGATGCAAATGAAGAATTTGTCACAATCTTTTATTTATTGTTTAATCAATAAGTTTATGATGGTTTAGGGAACGTTCCTGTCTACATACATAAATACAATTTTTGGTCCACTAAATTTCGTTCGTAAAGAAATTCGTGTATAGGATTCTTAAGCTTACATTTAAACTGTAATTATACTTATGATTAGTCGCAATCATCACCACTTGTTACAACATGTGTCGAAATGAAGTTGATGTATGTACATAAATATTTTTTTCCAATATCATATAACGGATAATTGTGATATGCATTTTGGGTAGAGAATTAACGAGTAAAACGATATAGATAGCGATGTGTTACCGATAGATGGTGTTATACGATGCCTTGGCTGTTAGCAATTTGACAAGTGTTTTGATTTTGCATTTTCATTTTCTACACAGAAAATTTAATATTTTTCTTGCTGCAATTTGCAATGTGCTTATCAATTTCGAAAACGGTATTCATCAATTTAATGATATGAACATAAGATTGATTTTCAAAACTGATGTCTGTAACCAAACGAAATAGGAACGGGCAAAAGAAAATTAATGGACAAAATCTTTAATTCAAATTAATTCTCGACTGAATTTTATCTGAAGGCTTAAATTAGGCCAACACGAAGTTTGCTGGGCCCGCTAGTTACTCATAAAATTTTCCTGAATAAAAATACTAAAATATAGGAAGTATAAGTTTTTGAGGAAAATTAATTCTTTCAAAAGTTTGTTAAGCATAACCCGAATTCCCGCACAGAACCCGAAGAATCCCGTAGCTTAAGTTTCAACAAAATTATCGGCTTGTCAATCACAAAATCGCAAAATCAAATCCTCATAAAAGAATTGACTTTTCCGGAATTTCCCATTTTTGGCTTGATTCTGAGCAAATATTTAACTGAAACTAAAGTTCTGTAGAGAAAATGTTAAGAACTCCTAAATTAAGTTTTTAGAATTCTTTGTGAATCATATAAATTTAAAATGATATGAAATAGGTTGATCTTTCCTTATTCTGAGCTCTTTTCTCATGTTTTAGATTTCGAGTAAAGTCATGTCTTTCATTTATTTTTTGACAAATAAGGACATTTTTTCTATAAAAATACAATGTGAAAATATTATTCTAGAAAAGACTTTCGGTGGGTATCCACAATTTGTCATTGTATTTTTATACAAAAAATTTCTTTATTTGTCAAAATTAAAGTTCTGGTAAAATTTTGAAAAACACTTTACCTAATGTCACTTTACTTTCAAATATTCCATGCAATTTAAATTAATCGCATCTACTTTCACCAAATTCAACGCACCTCTGCTATAAGACGACTTTATTCTTTATAAGAAAAATACTTCCATCAGAGAGTATTAAGACCAAAGTCTTCGACTCCATTTGTAAAATCACCTGCCAATAAAGGCTCCTCAAAAAAACCATAACACGTTATTTTTTCGTCCTTTATACGATATATAGTAATAGATTTTTGGTTAAGAGCAAAAAACGACCTTTGAATTATTAAAGCTATTATTATTCTTATTAAATATCATTTTTTTTTTTCTTCCTTCTTTTTTCTATTTTCACTCATCATCATCGTGTCTGGCTGAATTGGCACGTCCTCTTAACACCTATTATATTGGAAACATAAAACGCCTGCTTTGCCGCTTTGGATCATCGCACAACGCCCGACATTTTCTTCCTTTTCTTTTGTTCACCCCATCATCTTCATCATCATCATAATAATAATCGACAACAACTGGGGAACAACACTCCATGTATATCTGGATTGGGATCTGTATCTGGATCTGGACGGATGCGGGATATGATGTGTTTTTTTTTTTTTTTTTGGGTGTTGGGGGACCAAACAATACAACTATAACCACACTAACCTTAAAGGATGGAGTGCCACTGGATGACTTGAGGGCCAAGTCTTATGGAACCACATCACGTATTCGCATTGTCGATGGTGGCAATTTATTGATAAGCAATGTCGAACCAATTGACGAGGGCAACTATAAGTGTATAGCCCAGAATCTAGTTGGAACTAAGGAGTCAAACTATGCCAAATTAATTGTACAGGGTAAGTTACTTATGCACTTTGTTTTCTATGTATGTGTATGTATAAGGGTAGAATAATAAAATTTCAGTTCACTTCATAGACAAGTTTCTTTTTGTTTTTGAAAAGTTTCATTGTTGGAAGATTGTTAGAAAAGATAACAGGAAAACTTCATAGTTTTACCAAAACTTTTATGAATTCCTAAAACCTCTAAAATCAATTTAAAAAATTAAATTTATAAAAACTTTATGTTTTCTAGAAATATTTTTTAAAAAATCCTATTCGGTCAGTTTCACAAATCTGATAATAGAAATTTTTAAATTCTTAGAATTTTCCCTAATTTTGTTCAGTGAACGTACAAGTTTTAAGCAGCCAAATTATTCATTAAAAATTTTTTATAATAAATTAAAGTTAAAAGCAAAATATTCCAATCTCCTGATTTTCTCTTTTATTATTGACATAAGGCAAAATATCGGGTGATTCATAGTGAGGTTTGATTTTCAATTGAGTTTTATTGACAGATCACACGTGACTCCTATCTTTGTCATTTTTGTTCAGCAAGTCATCATATGGAAAGACTCTGTATTACGAAAATCAGCGTTCCGTGAGAAACGTTTTTCATGCGATTCCATGAACTCACGGTGAGCTTAATCGACCTACTAAAACCATTATTCCCAACACCTTGGCTTGTCGTATTTAACAACATGGCCTATTTTACATTAGGATCTCGTATTAAGTTTGCGTCCTAATGCGCACTAAGTTCGCTTTCAAATTTAAGTGTTTTATTTTCCATTAGTTGTGTTTTATTCACTGCTGCATTCCATATATCACCAGCACAGCTTTTATTCTTTTAGTGGGTTCTTTTCCACCAATCCAGCAATCAAATCATTGTTGTTTTCCGCTCGCTACGCAGCAGTGAATAAAACAAAATTTTTTATAAATCAAACCTAATTATGAATCACCCTTTATAGAAAATAATCAAATTTTTCATAAATAACAATCCATAAAAAGGAAAAAATTGCTTAACTTATTTAAAATAGATATCAAAGAACTGAAAACATTCAAAAATATCTATCGAGACATGTTTCCCATTTTCAAAATGACCATAAAAAGCTCCAATCCTTTTAGAAGTCGTCCTCACAGACCGTGAATATAATATTGTCCTCACCTTGGGAATATTTTCAGTCCTGATTCTTTCTATAACCTTGCAAAATCCCACACATTCCATCTTTCATCACACTGCACAACGGCTTTAAGTCATGTCAACTTTGACATCACCAAGTTGTAGATTAAAAACATTTCATGTCAGGGCCGAATTCTCGTATCTGAAACTCTTCAAATTCTTTTTTTTTTTTCAAACACATCAAATTCAGGATTCACTATTGCTTTCAAACAACTTCATAGTTCATTCATCAGTCATCACTCCTTATACGACAAGTCGATTGACTGAACTTCATCAAACGTTTTCCATCTTTCATCCAAAAACCTATAAACTAACCTAAATAAACATTTTTTGTCTTTCTACATAAACTATATTATGTGTATGTCGTATTTGAACAAGACGACAGCATGTACTTACTCAAAGTGAACATGTTTATTGGTCCATCTCACCTCAATTGAGTACACAAAAGTTCAATCTTCATGCAGTTTCCAACCTTAAAAAAACGAAAAAAAAAAACGCCAAGAGCACTCCTTTTACATTCTAGATTCGACATCAATAATAAACAAAACTGAGAACTAATCAACGTTAATTAACGAACCAAAAAAAAAAAAAAAAAGAAATACGAAAAAAAAACTTAAATTAAATGGGAAGTATCTCGTAAATGAAAAATATCCCGTGTCGCTTTCAATCATCAAACGGCGCCTACTTCTGCTTCCCTCTGTTGTCTTTCGTTTCTCCCTCTCTCCGTTTCACAAGATATAAACAACAACAACAATACAGTATAGAGGTTCAAAAAAAAAATCCAACTACAAAACGAGACACTGCACCTCAGGACGGCAATTTATCTAAACAAACATGAAAAACCCGCACTAACTGATCCAGAAACTTATTCAGGAGCCCAAAAAGCATAAAACAACTGCAAAGTGCATTCGAAAATGAAATTTTAATTGGGGATCCTTCATGTCGCCATTCTCGACATCCATGGATGCATGACATTCAAACGAAGGTGAATTTTACCTTTTGCAATAATTACTATACGACATTAACTGATATAGACATCGAGATAAGCTAAAATGCAGGGATTTTAATATCTCATGTGGGATATTCGCACAAAATGTAGGCAGAGAGATAAGAGTAGATAATAATATGTAAACAATGGAAGCAATTTAATAATTGATTTACTTTTTTTAAAAGTGAGCAAAATTTGTATCCCATCTTCATCATGGGATATTCGTAAGATACCCCATTTAGAAGAAGATTGACCATTGGATAGGTATAAGAGTTAAAAAATTGTATAGGTACCTATTGCTTTGAGTTTTTTAAAGAAATGTCGTAGAGTTATTTACACCCTGCTTAATGGGATTTTCGAAAAATAACATTATATCCCATCCCCAGAAAAGGAATTATATCATCTAATTTCGATGCACAAGAGAACAATAAATTTAAAGTATGAATGTTAAAATTTTGTTCCTAAACTTTTAAGATGCCAATATCCCATTTTCGGGGTTTTAAAAAAAAATCGTTATTTGAAACTAAACTGGTTAGTCGCAAAATAATTAATTATTCTTCAAATTAATTTTAGTTGTGTACAAAGTCTTGAGACTTATTTCGTTTGAATGGGATATTCAAAGAAAAAATATTTGAATAATGTTTTTTTTTATAATATAAAAGTTATTTAGAAGTTGTCGTCAATGTGTAGGAGACGAAAGGAGATTGCTTTTCCCATTGTGGGATTTTCATTTAAAGAATTTTAAAATAATTTTTCGCTTACCTTGAGCTCAGAATTGGGATATTCGTAAAACTTAATGTAAAAGATCCTTCAATTTGGTCTTGCAAATTACTTGCAAATAATTTATGGGATCTTCAAAAAAAAAAAAAAAAAACATACATAAATGTGGTTTGAAACTTTCCTATGTCATCATAATAGCTAAATTTATTTTATGTATAGTGTTTTGGATTTTTTTTTTCAGAAGTCCTAAAATTCGAACATTAATGGGATATTCGAAAAAAAACACGTTTAGCCGTTTATAGATGTTAAATAGCAACTGCTACTGTATTTAATAAATAATTAGTAAACCGTGAAATGAAGAATTCCAATATATTGGTACATTTTTCGAATATCCCACAAATAGCCTTTCAAAAACTTTAAAAGTTTAGTTCAAAATTAAATTATGTTGAAACTACTTACTATGTTTTTATCAATTACTTACCTTTCGGAAAGCATGTTTTTTTGAATATCCCATGCATGTATAAGACTGTGAAAATTTGAAAAACCCCTTTGAGAAAAGTTTAAGACTTGAATGCCAGCCAGTCAAAAATTTTTTTTTAATAAATATTTCACAAACCTTACCATTTAGATGACTTATTTTTTAAACGAATATCCCACATAAAGGGGGTTATCAGATTTAAAAGAAGTAATTTTGTCAGGGTTTTGTGAATATCAGAAATTTCAATTTGGTACTTACATAAACTCAAAAATTAAATTATTTTGTGACCAAAGAATTTCAAAAATTTTACCTGAATACGAAAAACGAATGATGGATTTGTTTTTATTCAGAACGTTCCTGATGAAAATCCTTAAATTTGTCAATTTTCAGCTCGTCGTATGGAATTAACTTCGGTGGCGTAATTCACCTTCGCAAACTCTTTAAGAAAAAGTTTTTTTTTTATTAGCGAGCTTGTTGTTGAATCGAATACCGTTTCTGTGTGTGGGAGACTGGTTCCGGCTGTGTACACACTTTTTACCAATTTTCGCTTAAACCAAACAAAATGCAAAGTGCTCTCTACCAGGTCGAGTTCGAGTGTAAATAGACGAAGGAGTTTATACTCCAGTTTCGCAGGGTTTTTTGTTGTTGGTTTTTGTGTTTTGTTTCAATTTGCATCTCGCTGCCTTGTGTCTTGTCTAACTGTCAAGTCGTCCGTCCAGTGAGTGATGGAAAACAGGCGCGCACATATGGTTCACAGGAAACCATCACCATGACATTTGATTTCTCACAACATCCATAACAGCCAGCAGCGTAGCAGTGCAATGCCAGTTCCAGTGTCAGTGCCAGAGCCAGTGCCAATGCCATCTCGTCGTTCATCGTCGTCATCGTTGCGCCGCCTTCGTCGTTGACGTCGTCATCGTCATCGTCAGCTTCATCGGCCGTTTTGTACGCCACATCGAACAAATCGAATTCGGTGAGAAAAGTAATTAAATCATCTCCGGGAATGCCAGGGAGATACATACTTTCAATTTGTGCTTCGTGCCTTAAAATGAATGCTCCTTCCATTCCACATCGTTGCCATTTTAAGTATCTCAGGAGATGCAACATCAATTCAATTATAGTTTCTAAGCGCACTCATGAGGATGCGCTGCGCCTACTGCCACCTGCCATCTGCCATCTACCGCCTGCCACACACCACCATCTCGTGATGCTCTGAGGATGTAGATGTAGAATGCTCGCGATTATCAAGATATTTGACAATTCGAGGCTATGATGGTGGCGTGGCTACGCGAGGCAAGCAATCTCCATTCTACCTACGTACGCCACGACGATGACGATGACGATGACGACGACTACGAAGTCGACGGTTAGAATGGAAACTTTCAAAGACAACCTAGTCGAGCGATGAGAGGAGATCCGGAACATGATACTGGAGTTTTACAAGTCTGCTAATACAGGCTTTGGTGTTATGGGGATTTTATGCAGATTAAGCGACGACGACGAGGATGCGGCGCGGCAATTCCTCGAAATGAATTTCGTCGTTCGTATGTAGGACTTTCTATTTGCGGATTTCTATCAACCTAAACCCCTACCCATAATACTGTATGTATGGTGGAGGCTGACTACAGAGTCAGAGACGAAGCGGGATACTTTGGTGATAGTAATTGGAATTAATTCGAATGGAATTATGGTATCGGATCGGTGGATCGGTTTTTATAGAATCCAAAACTTGTGTGCATTTTGCTGCTGCTAGAAATTATCAAAATCGTGCGGTTGAGTATGTGTGTGTGTGTATGTGCACTAAGCAAGTTACATATAAAGGTTGCCAAATTAAGAGTAAATTAGGTTGAGGTAGCAAGATAAGGATAAGTTGAAACAAATTTAATTAAATTGGTGCAACTGCGATAATTACGTGAGGTGACATTTTTATTTTTCCTAGATACTAAAACATGAGTCTTAAATGCAGATAGAATTTTGAATGCTCGACAAAACGTGTATTGGAATTATGATACGGTTGTTATTCTAGCTTGTAACGCTTAATTTAATGTTTCATCAAGCCTCTTCTAAAAAATTATTCGTTTCTTTCGGTGAAAACTTGCTGGAGAATTATTTAGATTAAATTCAATTATCCTGGAAAATATTTGATGCAATTTAATGACACACATACTTTGTATATTTAATAAAAAGTTGCATTTTTCGTTTAGTATAATCTAGGATAAAAAAGCACTTTTGAAACAAGAACGTATTACATTTTAATTTATTAGTTTTAAAAGATTAAGCCATCTTGAATCTTTATCGTTCTTCGCGGAACCCCCTTTTGGGTTATTTCTGATATTTTGAGATGTTTTTAAAGGTTAAATAAAGTGTGTTTTTTTTAGACATATGCTTTTTAATTTAGCAACACTTTTTCGGAGTTTGTCTTTTTGACAGCTGTCATTTGATTTATTCTCAATTTGGTATGCAATTTCATATTGAATAGCCTTATTCCTAAACTCGTAGCATGTTCGTTGAATGAATAGGAAACAAGATGGCCACCGATCCCGAAAATTTTGTTCATTGTTGAGACACCGTTAAATCTTCAAAAAGTCACTGTTTGGTGTGCTCTATGGGCAGATGGAATTATTCGTGCATATTTCTTCAAAAATGAAGCCGGCCATAATTAATGAATGACTTTTTCGTACCAGAATTTGAGCGCGCTACATGCGATACAGCTAACGAAACAATCAAGTTATTGAAGGAAACTTTTGGTAGGCTCATTATCTCACGTTATGGGCCTGTGGCATGGCCTCCAAGATCGTATGATTTAACACGGCTAACACTATTTTTTGTGGGGTGATGGAAAATCCCTTGTCTAAGCAGATAAGCCTCAATTGCTGTAAAAAGTGATCGAAAATTGGGCCTCTCGGCTGTAATTTATCTGAGCCAACCGCCACCAACCAGTTGCCCGAAATCATAATGGCAAACCCTTATCTTTATAATAAAGCAAAATTCTTGGCCATAACATTAAATAATATACTTTTTATTTCTTCTTAAAAACCACATGTCTAAAAAAAACTGGCTTTAGTTTATTTTTCATTATCATACTCGTATATAAACGATTTTGATACTGTTTGTTTGGTGACAGCTTCAAAACGTTTTCGACCTATCATATTTTAAGTAAAACCATATTTCTTAAATACAACAAGTCTTAACCATATTAATATACATCGATCCAGAATATTTAAGAGTTCAAAAAAAAAAAAAATACGTATACGACAGAGTGTACCGGAAAAGTATTTTTTACATAGAACATATAATTTTAAATTTTCTTTATAGATATTGCATATAATGATGACCTTTCATATGCTATGATATCCAAATTTTATACCGACATTTTGACATTTTATGCGTCGAATGTTATGAACTTTTTTTCATTTTTTGTTAGATCTTTTTTTGTGATCAAGAATTTTGATGTGTAAAAAAAAAACGTTTTTGTTTAAATATTGCTGTTTTCTTAGCTGTAAATTGTACTTTTAGACTAAGACTAAACAAAACATAAAACAAAAAATAAAACAGGAGTCTGATAAATAAGATGGCAGTCGTAAAAAATGTCGGCAACAACATTCAGTTGTTGTTTTAACAAAAGTTAACTTTACATTTTAAAAATTACTCGTAAATTCATTAAATCAAAATTAAATTCCAAGCTAAACTAACTAAACTTATATTTTCGTCTTTTTTTTTGTTTAATTTGCAGTGAAACCATACTTCAAAAAAGAACCCCAAAATAGCAAAATGCTATCTGGCCAAACTGTTCGTTTTCAATGTCTTGTCGGTGGTGATCCACAACCAAAAATTCTTTGGAAAAAAGACGACGGCAACATCCCCACTGCAAGGTAAACTCCATAAAATAAAAAAATACATAAATTCCGTCATTCCATTCAAAAAACCATAAATTAAAAACGTACATATATATATTTTTTTTTTTGGTTTGTTAACACAACTTCCTATACCTATCCTATATCCATCTCAACCAACATCCCAACAACAGAGCCCGCATCCTGCAGGAGGACCTTAGTCTAGAAATAACAAATTTAACAATTGGCGACGAGGGTATTTACATCTGCGAAGCACAAAATAGCGTTGGACAAATCAGTGCACGAGCCAAACTCATTGTTCATGGTAGGTTATATTATTTTTTTTTTAGTTTTCTGGTTGCAATATCTAAAACCAAAAACATAAAAAAAACATGATTCAAAAAAATAAAATTACAAATTTATATTTTTGTTCCTTCCTCTCTCCTACTTTCTCTCTCTCTCTCTCTCTGTCTGTCTTTCTTTTGTGCCATTTAGCTGCACCAAAGTTCGTGTTAAAACCACAGGACAAGAAAATCGGTTTGAATGGTGTGGCACGTTTTCAGTGTGTCGCCGATGGTAATCCGCCGCCATCCGTTTTCTGGACAAAAGAAGGCTCATCCATGCTAATGTCCCCAAACAATTCCTATGGCCACTTGCATGTCTCCAATGAGGGTACATTGCAAATAAATGGCGTACAAAAGGACGATGCCGGCTATTATGTGTGCTCGGCGATCAGTGTTGTCGATTCCACGACAGTTCGTGCGTTTTTACAGGTAACGTCTAAGGAATATTATATACAAAATTGTAGTATTTATGTGTGTATAGATGTGTAGTGTGAGTACACTCAGAGAAAATAGGGTATAGCTTTAAAATTTGGTAAATAAAGTTATAAAAGCTTTTTTATCTCTATTAATAAACGTAAATTAACCATTGATTATCTTTATTTAGAACGGGCAATGTAAATTATCATAAATGCAGTAAAATTAACCTATGTCACTCTTGAATAAAACGTGTTTTCGGGCAGAAGAATGAAGGCATGTTCTCTGAGTGTAAAATAGGTACAACTTGAATTTTTGTGGAATAAATAAATTCATTTCCCGATGAATGTGTGTTTGCCTGGCATGACATGAAAATGAATTCATTTATTCACCAAGAATCGACATCGGAACCTATACCGGGACCGAGACCGGGACTGTGACCGAAAACAAAACCTAACCGAAGTCCGATTCAATGGAGAGATCACTGCGCGATGTGCTCTCTATGAATGGGAAATAGGATATCCTTCGTCATCGTCATCATAGGAGTTGTCCCGGACCCCGGTGGTGGTGTATGTCGGTCGCTCGGTCTGATAGGTCTCTTTTTGCATATAGAATTCAGAAGATATAGTCATCCCATATACTCGCGTAGTTTGCGGGATATATATGAAAATTCATTTATGCTAATGAACGAAATAAAATTTCCATACAACCCAGGTGACGTCCGTGGATGATACTCCGCCGCCCATTATTCAAATAGGCCCGTCCAACCAAACACTGCCCAAGGGTAGTGTTGCTATGTTGCCATGCCGAGCGACAGGAACTCCAATGCCACGAGTCAAGTGGTACAAAGATGGTGTACCATTACAGAGCGGACATCGTTTCATGATTGTCCAGGGTGGATCGCTAAGGATTGATGGTGAGTATGTTTTTTTCGTATGTACATATATACTTTTTATTTTTTTGGTATGTACAAGTCTCCTGTGTGACATCCTTTTGCGATGTCCTTTGTAATTGATACTATGTCAATTAAATCTCCATACAAGTGTTAACGATTTACATTTTCGTACCTTGTTTTTTTGTTTTTTTGCAGACCTTCAACAAACAGATACTGGCTTGTATACGTGTACCGCTTCGTCCGAGAGTGGGGAGACATCGTGGTCGGCGACTTTAACGGTGAGTTTCTACTTCAAAATTTGAAATTTCATATACGAATATCCTTTAAAGTGTTAGTGGTGTGTTGGCAAAAATGCGATGTGGCATCGTCCTTAGGATGTGTTGCTGATGCAAAAGGTGGGGTTTCGTGTTTTATTTCGAAGGTGTCAAGAGGCAAGGTTAGGTACGTGTTAAGCTCTCGTTACTTTATTAATTACAAAGAAGGAATATCCATTCCCTTGCGTGCTTTGCCACTTCAGCCAAGCCAAAATCACCTCATAAACCTATCCTTGAAAAATATTTGTTTTTTTTCGACTCTCTCAGTAGATATTCTTCCTTTTTTTTTGGTCAAAAGTCGAGAAAAAAAATAACGGTACCTATTAAAAATACCACATTTTTAAAATAAAAAAAAAAAAAAATGAAAATGAAAAATTCGCATGCCATCAGTCTAGTCAGAGGAAGTTGGAAGTGCTTTTTGAGTATTCACAATAACCAAGGGATTCGAAATTTATTGTTTCACCCTTTCGCATATATGTACAGAGGATATGGCAGAGCAGGACTTTAATGACCATGTTAAGGGCTTAATAAACACTTCAAGGCACCCAGTAGCATGATGGTATTTCATTTGGCTTGTTATTGTCTCTGTATACGTTTACATACATATGTACATATTTCTGTGCCATTGTCAGTTGCTGTTGTTGGAATATAATAAAATAAAATGAGAGAGTTGTTTCAAAAGTGAAAATTTACTGTACAAGGGTTTTTTTTTAGTGTCAATAATATATACATACATACATATGTTTCTTATCTACGTATATGTATATGTAGTTTTATTTTATTTTTTTTCAATCAAAATAAATTTTTATTGTTAAAAACGGTACATATATGTACGTACGTACCTTTCTGCGTGGATACATAATATTTTATTCGAAATTAAAGTTCAAGTAGTACTTACACTTACTTACCAACAATGGAGGAATACAATAAATTTTGAAGTACAATCGATATTGTTTCGAAAATTCAAGGACGAGTGGGTCTCGTTTTTTCGAATTAAATTTTTTTTTTTACTTGGGTAATGGGTACTTTAAGGACAAGTTTTTCAGTTGAACAAGAAAAATCTTAATTAAATAGGCAAATTATTGAAAATTCCGTCTGCCTTTTTAGTACAATTTGACTAAAGTAAGGCTTAACTTACAAACACGAATTGATAAATAGAAGTATGTACTTGGTTTTTCCATCCGAAGCATTCTTGGCTGAAAAAAGTAATAGAACAGTTTGAGTTTCGACACGCACTCTATAAGTTTTAGAGTTCTATTTTGGATTTTATCATAAGTTTAAGTTTTGAGCTTAAGTCTTACGTTTTCAGGAATCTATCTTGCCATTATGTTTTTAAAATGATTTAGGGCAAGTGGCCAAAGTGGCGCGGCTGGCTCGAATAAGTTCCAGCCGAGAGGCCCAATTTTCGACCACTTTTTTCAGCAATCCTTGCGTCGGTCGATCTTCTCAGGCTTATTTTCGTAGATAAGTGACTTCACATAGCCCTACAAAATAAAGTCAAGGGATTTTGAATCGCACAATATTGGAACTAATATTTTGATAATAAAATTACTCGATTTGCAAAAGTCCAGGAGTTAGTCTATTCATAATGACAGCTGTCAAAAATAACAACTCCGAATAAATTATTATACGAAATGTCTAGTTAGATCACTGTCATCATGTGTCATTTATGGATACATTGATCGACGTACTTTATTAAAATTACTTGTGGTGAAATCCCTCGCTATCTGTCTCCAGACGGGACCAAAAATCACTGGAGAATTTTCCTCTCGAAGCATTCTAAGACGTTCTCGTCCAATCTTGCCAAGGTCCAAGCCTCAGCGCTATACATAAGCACTGGAATGATGATAAGCGTCTTAGAAAGTGTCATTTAGATGATCGAGAGAGGACTTTACTTCTCAATAATTCCGTTCTATTCCAAAGAAGCAGGGATGGGCAAGAGTTATCCTTTGTTTGATTTCAGAGCTCTGGTGACGTTGTCTGAATTGACGACTGTGCCTAGGTAGACAAAGTCCTTAACTACCTCAAAGTTAGACAGAATAACGATTTGTGTTTTTAAAGTATGAAATTCCATGTAATTTTTCACACGTTTCGCTGCTGACATCTCTGTCACAATTGAAACTCGATAAAATTATCATTTTAGGGTGTTATCATGAGAGAAAAAATTAAATGAATTAGAAGTAAAAATAAAAGACAATATTTACTAACATTACATAAATGTTTGTAGTCAAGACGGAGCCTTAAGGTATTCTAGCGCACTAATTTTGTAAATATCAGATTTGGTTTTTAAAGTTAAAAATTTATTTACAGCAGCAAGGTTAACAATTTTTGACAGTAATTAAAGTGATCAGAAAGACCCCGATATCATCGCTGTCGCTGTGTGGCGCTCTAAGTCACCCGATTTGACTTCTCTATTTTCTTTTTTAGGTTGACACATCTGTCATTGACATCCAACCTGATAGTTTGACATTTGTAAAAGTACTCCTTTATTTTTAAAAATGGAATTAAATAAGTTTAAAATAGGAACGTATTTTATTTTAAAGTAGGCTCTATACAGCTGCATTGAAAATGAATCTATTGGTTTTTATAATTCACCACTTGGTTTTGGCAACTGCATACATTATATAGATTGTGAGTGCATTTAAACCAACGCAACGCAATGCTTCGAACTATATACATACGTTTACAGACTCCACTGAAGAAGCCTAAAGCCGTAAATATTTTAACTACATTTTTGAACTCTTTAAAGCTATTTCGAAGAATTTGTTGCAGAAAGACCCTCTTTAACGTTTAAAGACGAAATGCATTATGTATAGAAAATAACTGCGTGTTAAATTGCCTATAAAAATAAGCCAAACAAAATGCACAAACTGTGACTGCGAACTTCATTGTCAGATCAAATTAGATTTCACGACCGTCCGGTTTGTCACGTCGCGTTTCGTCTCGTCGTTGTCCCGTCGTCGCATTATTTTATAGCCAGTATATAAGTGAAAGAGCCCAGATAAACCACAATTTTATATCGTCTTTCCATCAGATTTTCCGCTGTCGATGATGCTGGTGTTGCGGCAACAGCGGCGTCGAGCATGGTGTGAGGCGATGCATCTTCGTCGGGGAATTTTAACGACTTTCAACGCGCGTTTTATATTCGTGCCAATTCCAAAAATAGTAGTTGACAGTTGTTGCATTGACTTTGTCTCTAAAGTGAATGGCATCATTCATGTTGATCTTTTTATTTTTTTTTATTTTTTTTTAATTTCTCTGATGAATTGTATCTTTTTATGACCAAAATGTATCTGAGCTATTCCTTCCCATGCATCGTGCTAATTATAAGCAAACAAATAAATGATGTGTTTATATGAAGATAAAGTTTGCATCTCATAAAAAATAATAATACTTGTGTATCCGCCATCGGCAACGCTCAGGGACTCGCACCCAGGACGGACAACAATCACGACGAACGAGGGTTATCGCTAAAAGTGCATGTTTGCGCGTAGATGTAAACAAATCGCGGACTAAAATGACTTTGCGGCAATAAAATCGCTCATAAGCACTCGGGTTAATATGTATCTTTTTGATTTGGTAACAAAATGTTGCAAGATAGTACATATAGATTGGTTTGCCTACTCATATATACCTTACCTAGGCCTCTTCCATTCGAAGCGCCACTTAAACTTTCGACTATATTGCTGCAGCAGTCGTTTTGCGTGATTAGAGTTTAGAGGATTGCTTCAGGTTTTTATTTAATTTACAATTGCTCAGGGGTGGATTGTTAAAAAAGCAAAGTGAGGTATTGAACTGGGCCTTGGGTTATATTCGGGGCCTTGATTGCTGGTTTTATTTAATTGTAGAGTCACGGTTTTTTGAGAGAAAAAATTAAGACATTTTTGAATGAGGTAAAAGAAAAGGCTTTTCAAAAATTAATTAGAGCACTGCTGTGTTTATCAGAAGGCAACTTTTTGTATTCATAAACATTTTCTCGAATTTGGACAGGGGCTGTTCAGAAAATCAGGTAGCTCAAACCTTCTTTGGGTCCGGCCCTGACATCACAGTTTTCATGTCCTGGAGGCAAAATCAAACACCTACGCATGCGCACATGATGGTATGTGCATTTATGTACATATGTAGGTGCTACAAGTGCCAATTTGTGTTTTGTCATAAAGCACACATGGTACACTTAAAACGCACTACGCTTGCGGTAAACGCTCTTCGAATAAATGGCACATTCGAAATCAAACGCATATGGTTACCTATACAATATATACTTCTAGTACCTAGACCTACCTTGGGAGTCACACTGGAGGCAGAACAGCTCCAGCAGCGTCAGAGGCGTGGCGGTGGTGGTGGTGCGCGCAATAACTTCGAATGCAAATTAAACCACCATAAATATTATGGGTAGGTGTAATCATAGTTTATGTCCCGGGGGCGTTTGAGATATGTCTGCATCAGGCATAGTATATTATTGGTGGTGCGATCCCAAGTTTATATGATGAGGATTTTCTCTAGGGATTCCATTTCCAATTCTAGTTAACTGGACGGGCTGATGTATGTACTGTACATACGCAGGTACAGATACACATATAAAGAATTGGAAATGCATTTCACTCTGTGATGCGAAGTGCAATAAAAATGCAAATTCAAATACGTACATATTGTTAACATAAACAGAAAAAATGCAATAAATCAGAAAAAGTAAAAAAAAAAACTGAAAAACTTTCTAGGATTCACAAGAATTCTGTTAAAAAAAATTAAGTGGGAGTTCGTAAATCTTAACGATTTTAATATTTTTTTTTAATAAGTCGAAAGTTTTTTCTATTTGATTTTTATGGTTCTTCAATACTGAGTAAGAAAATTAAATGTTAACTTCATTTGAATCTTAATACGTGACTAAATAACTGATAAGTATCTTTCTCTCTATATTAAAATAATTACATATTAATTTTGGTCAAGCTATAACTTGAGAACGACTTAACCGATTTCATCCATATTTTGTTAAGCTTTTCTAATACTTTGTAGAGGGTTCTAACTAAAAAAATTATATTGATTAATTATTCAAATGTTTGTGATACTCAAGTTTTCAAGTGTCGTATTTCAATTTCTTTTTGCATGTGCAGATAGACGACGATAATTTAGGCCTTCAGTTTTTGGACAAGGGTTTAATACTTCAGAGATAAGCTTTAAAGAATAAAAAAGACGATCTCGGATTGCATAAAACTAACCTATTTTTTTGTAAGACTTAAAAAATCCAGGGAATTATTTAGATACTGCTTTTACTCGATGTAGGATAAACATTTATTTTACATATGTAAAAAAAATACGGCTAAGTCCATAAAGTGGATTTTATCAGGTCTGTCCACTGTAATTTGAAAGTTAGGATCATCAGATTGGATTTTTATTACGGATTATTTAATTTACAATTTTATTATTTATTTCACTTCAAATTGAATATTCTTTGTTAAGACAGGATAACGCCTGTCAGGTCACCTAATCTTAAATAAAAATTTAAACTATTACAGATTTTGAATTCGTAAAAAACCTCAAAGATTACAATGATAGAGATAGGATATAAAATTATACAACATATTAAATACTTCAGAAATTCAAGCCATTTTTACTTAAGTAGATAGTTATTCAAAATCGAAAAAAGAGTCTAGGTGCGACCTGATAACTTAACATTGTACTTTTGAAAAATATCATTTTTTAAACTTTTTTGTTATAAATTACAATAAATCGCCAATTAAACGAAATCCTCAAATTAAACACTAAATTTAGATTTATTATGAGTTATGACATTACTTATTAGTAACTATCTCTCCCAATCCCGAGATGTTCAATAATAATATTTTTTCAATTAAAAATTAGTTTTCAAAATTTCATTCTAGACTATGTTTCATTTTATACTTCGCTTACTCCTAAAAGCTGCAGTACATTGTACTATAGTTTAGATGTTCAAAATAAAGATAGCATACTTCAAGGCAGTACTGTTTGTTTGTCTTGCTAAAACTCGAGAACGACTTGGCCGATTTGGCTGATTTTTGTTTTGAAATATTTGTCGTAGTCCAGGGAAGGTTTAAAAAGTGAGAAAATATGGAAAAATGCGAGGAAGAGAGTTAACAACAACAACTTAATTTTTCCATATAATTTGATTGTCAGTTGGTTGTCAAATTGTTATATTTCAGTCGTTTTTTTTCAACGTTAACGAAAAGTTATAAAGTTGGTTGTCAGTCTATCACCATTATACAGTTATTAAAATTTTTATCATCAGTTTGTCAGTCAGTGGCTGAGATTTACTGGTCTTAAAGTGCCAAGAAAAAGACAAACTTTAACTCAATACAATTCAAATACATAATTTTGATATGGACAAACTTTTTTTTATGTTCCAAGAATAATGAAAATTTTGATCAGTTGGTGACATACCGGCCGATTTAACAGATCTAGAACTCACCGCGTCCTCTAGTAGAAATAAAACCACAAAGTGACTAAGAGTTACTGCAGCAAATTTCTACTCCTATACTAGTCCTTGAGATACAACTCTTGAAATGTGTACATCAAAAAACGTGTTTAAATTACTGATTGACTGACTGATAAATTATCAAATTTATGAAATCCTTTATAATATCGTCAAGTATTGACATTTCTCGAAAACTTGTTGTTTTTTTGTGTTTTTTGAAGCGCTGAAATTTGGTGGAACCAAAATACGTTTATTTTCAACATACTTTGCTTATATTTTAAATTTCTGATTTCATTGCGTTTTAAATGACAGGAAAGCCAAGAATATAGCGTCTCAGAACTTAACTGACACAATACAATACGTCAATAGTTACCAAAAAGAACACCGCTTTATCCTTAATTTAATTCTACTTATCAACTCAATTTAAACTTATTTTACCTGTTCATCAGTGTAGTCAGTGTAGTTATGGGCAATTTAACTTTAAATGTCCTTAATGGGCCTTTGAAGTAATTACATACATAGGTACCTATCCATCTAAATTATGAGCTAGAATCAAATCACATAAATCAATTCATTCCGGTTTAAAATTATTTATTCAAATAAAAAAAAAAACATTTTTAACGTTTAAAATAAAAAACAGCATAATTAAAATTTCAAAAAAATTCTTTATATTCAAAGCTTCTCGCATTAATTTTAGAACGAGTTCTTTCCTCATTGAAAAAGGACTCTGATTTACAATATTAATACGCTTATGGATAAAATAAAAAAAAAAATTTAAATATATTCTTAATATATTTTCACTTTAGTTTATAAAACTTCAAGCCCCATTAAGCCTTTTCCGTAAAGGCACACATCCTAGATTTATTATATTCACACAAAGCCCCCCAGATAAAATACCATAGAAACTAAAAGATACAAAATGTGTATCCACATGTGTATAGGGTAGATACATGTATCTACGTTTTCCATGGAATATTATGCCCATCCAATGAATCACATTCGCATCCTTCATCCGTCTCATCAGTGCCGAATGGAAACAACAACAGCTAACAGCAACAACAAAAAAAAAATAATAAAATTTAAAATTCAAATTTTTCGAATATAAATTCCCGCTAATTGGTCACGGCTGTGTGAAGGCTGTATACCTACAGTAAATTGGTGTATGCCGCTGAGCCGATGATAAAAATGGCTAGGCCTACATATACAATCTCTTGCTCGTCCTCGCTGCTGTCCAAAGCGTACATTATTCCACATGTGATGTTCCAAATAGCTATAATTACCCCTTTTAACCATGGTAACTTTTGGACGCAATTTCCTCCCAGAAGTGTTTGCGCCCATTTTTTTCTCTCTCAAGTCAAAATAAAAATGGCGAGAAAAAAAAAGAAATTTTGATCGAGTAAATTGGCCTTTAATGCCGTGCGCCCATCATTATTTTTGTCCTCCTCGTCGTTGTCGTCGTCGTTGGAAGTTGGAACTCTCCGGACGGGTATAGGCTGCGGGATTGTCACTCAATCTTTTTTCTTGCATCCACGTCAATTTATGTCAATTTTGCTTGAGTAATTTATAACTTTTTGGGGTCCTTCGAAAAGAATGATGTGGTTTGAAGGATATACATACATAGGCCTTTACCTATATATAAGTTACTTTGTCATTAATCAACTGACTAACATACATATGTCCTTTTTTTACAGGTTGAAAAAATGAGCTCATCAGTTCTGCATCGATCTCCGGATCCCAGTACATTTCCAGCACCGCCTGGCACGCCGAAAGTGCTTAACGTTACGCAAAAGAGCATTACACTGCGCTGGACACGAAGTCAAGAGAAGCCTGGGGCTATCAGTCCTATAATCGGGTAAGTTGTTCGGATTTCGTAGTGATTTTTTTTTTTGTCTTTTTTCCCGGCCGGCCTTATTGCTTATAAAAGGACGTAGTTAGCAAAACATTCATGTTCAATTAACCAATATATTCCGCTGCTGTATGGAAAAAAGCGACTGGACTTTTTTTTTAATGGCCTTACCTGCTTCACAACTGCGGAAGATATATTTGCCAAATGAATTTGTATTTGGTTGTTGGTTAGTTGGACAAAACAGATGGTCAGCTAAATAAGGACTTGTGACATTATGTGCACAAAATCACAAAACAGTTCGTAAATGAGTTGTTCGAAAATTCCATCGATGGTATATAGTAAAAGCTCACAAGTACAAGACCACCGCACTTTAGCCAACGACTTTAAGTTGGTAACTTAATTCGCATTTGAAATTCCTTTTTTCAAAGAAGTCAATAGATTCATGGGACATAAATTGGTTAACAGTGTGTTTGGAAAGAAATGAAACACCTTGAAATACAATTACATATGAAATGCTTTATTGGGTCCCTCAAACATCGTCGGCGTCGTCTTAGGCAAAGTTTTTCAATTAAAATGGATCAATTAAATCAGGGTTCTAAAATTTCAGACACTTCCAAAACAAACAGGAAGCAGCAATTGTGGCCATATGTCATCAATAACGTGCCAAATATTCTCTTCCAAGGCGTCTATCGTCTCGGGCTTATCTGCGTAGACAAGCCGCATAACCCAACAAAAGATAGATCAGCGGTGTTAAATCGCATGATCTTGGAGGTCACGCCACATGCCCAAGATGCGAGATAGTCCACTCATCAAGTTTCCTTCAATAAACTGATTGTTTTGTTTGCTTTGTAGGTATACCAAAGTTCGTCCACATCGACATCCTCCAATTCAGGCACTAAAAATTCATTAATCATGGCTCTCTATTGTTTCCTATTGACTGTAACATTATGGCCGGTTTCATTTTTGAAGAAATATGGAGCAATGACTTCCTCTTAGACGTTTTGAGGATGTAACTACCTTCTTTACAATGGTTTGTGGATTATGGCCACTTGAAATACAACAATTTTGCTTATTAACTTACCCATTCACCGAAAAATGAGCTTCCTCACTGAACAAAATTTTCTTGTGAAAATCGGGATCGATGGCCATCTCGTTTTGGGCCCATTCACTGAACGTGTGACGAGCTTGATCCAGAGTATGTCTATTCATTATGAAATGGCAAACCGAACTAAGCATAAGTCAAGTGACAGCTGTCAAGAAGACCAACTCCGAAAAAAGTATTGCCAGATTGAAAACCACGCGTCTCAAAAATACGAATGCCACACCTACACTTATTTTTTTTTAGTTATTTGTTACAAGCATAATTTTTGTGTGGCTTTTCTTGTCGAACACACTTTAAATCTCCAGGTGGAATCCATATCCTAATCAATTCGTCGACTTACGTTCATTATGCAAATTCCTTCCATACACACACACAAACACACACACATACTCGGGGGAATTCGCAAAAGAGTTTTCTGATTACATTTCTGATGCCAAAAGACTACAAAAGTATTTGACCATCGCACCACCATCAGGAGGCTCTCATGAGACTTTGGTCCCAAAGGTCTGAGTTTCTTTACCTATTATGGTGATGGAGCAGCAGCAGCAGCAGCAGAAGCCAGCAGCAGCCTCTTAATCAATGACCGCAGAAGCGTCTTCGTATAGTAATAGATTCTTGCTTAGCTCTTCAGCCCCCCTTTTTATAAGTCGTATAGTTGGAGCAGGAGTTAGAGTTGCTGCTCCATTGGCTTTAGGGTTTTTTTTTTTTTCTACTTGGAATGTGCACTGGACCGTGCGTGGCGCTGCGCTGGGTGCCTTAGCTTAGCTCGTAATATGTGCCACTGATGCTTCTTCAGATTTGGGATTCAGTTACGGATTCGGACTCTAACTCGAACTCGAACTCAGAGCATGTATTTTTCTGCAGTTGTATCTTTCAACTTATGCCTTCAGGCTTCAAGCATTGTGTTCAATGTTCATGGTCATTATACTTTATCATTCGTATAACATTTATTTAGATTATTGAATGTGAAATGTATTTGAGAATAAGATTTTCTTCTATTTTTTTCTTTCATTTTCTTTTCTCCTCTTTTTTGTCGGAGACGCAGCTATACTGTGGAGTATTTTAGTTCGGATCTTCAAACGGGCTGGGTTGTAGCCGCTCATCGTATTCCTGATCAAACAATAACGGTAAGTTGTGTTATTTTATTTTTTTGCTTTCAAATTATTCTATCTGTCCATTCAAATATTTGCGTATTTTTTTTTTTTTTTTTTTGTTTTAGTTAAATTAGTAGAGTTCACAATCTATGTACAGTGAGTTAAATATTTTTGTGACAAGAAATTACTTAATTTTTGTCCAATTTATTATCATTACAAAATTAGTTTTTTTTAGCAACTAGAAGGCTTTTCAAGTGAACACGTTACAACCAAACTTCAAAATTCTATTGATAACAATTTAAGACTTCGAGTATGCATTAGTTCTAATTTAAACATTTAGACTTTTTAAATTGATTTGAAATCCAAGAAATGTCTAATAGTGGAGATTTTGTACACGTTCTTTGATTTAACTCTTTGAAATACTGTTACTTTCTATGCTTTTGTTTATGATTTTAAATGGAGAATCGTGCCCTTAAAAGGATCACTAGATTGGGCTATTTGTCATAAATTGGGCTATTTTTCATCCAAATATCTGACAACAGCTTCAACATGACAGCCCAATCATAATTGAACTCAAAATAGCCCTAATTTTATTCTAATAGCCCAATTGCAAATTAATTAAAATAGCTTAAATTTATTAGCCCAAATCCAAAGCTAATAGCCCAAATAGACCGATTTAATGGCAATGACCACGAGAATGACAAGACTATAGATCTGATTAAGATATAACATAGAAATCAAATTGATATTTTTACTGATATTTTTTTTTTTTTTTTTTTAAGGACGGGTGTTGAGCTACTATTTGGGCTATTTTTTTAGCTCAAATTTTTTTTTGAAATGGACATGTCAACCCTAGACGAAAATAAGAAATATAACAGTCTTTATCTATTTTTTTATATTTTGCAAATATTTTTTTACAATATTTTATCATCACTCTTCAAAATTTGCAACTTTATGAGTTTCTATGCAAAAAGTAATCAATCGGTATTTTTAGTCTTTTTATCAATTTGTTTTTAAATATATTTCGAAATTTTAGTGTTATTATTTTTAAAGTTATTTAAGTGAGTTCTTCGGAATAGGGTGATTTGTTCTTCGAGCATTCGTGGTCCGAGTCTTTATCGATCCTACTCTTCTAAGAATTAAAGTTATTTTTTTTTAATATAAATTATGCAACCCACTGTACTAGGTTTTTTGCATTTATTTTGTTTAGTTCCTCCTTTTATTATTTTATCCTTTATCTAAAATACTTTCAGCGTGACCTCCCTCCAAGCCTAAATACAAGCATATTATTAATTCATAAACCTTTTTAGATATATGCACATTTTAAATTTTTGCATCCATTAGATGCATACTTCCATTGTATGAGGACACAGTGAGGCAAACAATTCTTTTTGTTTGTATTTGAATTTGAAAAAAAAAAAAACTAAAAAATTGTGTTTGTCATTTTTTTTATTCAATTTTGTTTGTTTTCATTTTTTTTTCAATCCAACAGATATCAGGATTGAAGCCGAGCACCTCGTATGTGTTTCTAGTTCGGGCTGAAAATTCACACGGTCTATCAGTGCCATCTGGGCTGTCGAATGTGGCAAAAACTCTGGGCACAGATTCGGGTGTGGTGCCACCAGGAGAATTGTCAGCTGCTAGAGATGTATTGAGTGGAAAGGTGAGTTGAGTTGATATATGTATGTAGTTGTAGTAGTACAATAGGCTGCTATTATTATTTTAACAATTTTTCCATTTTTTTTGTGTAACTGAAGTTTTTGTTGTTGTTATTTACTTTTGTCACTATTTTCGCTAATAAAAACAATATTTCATTGCGAAGCGAGTGGTTGGGCAATTTTTGAGTATATTTTTCTTGGTAAATTGGGAGATCGTGATGCAAAAACAAACTTTGTCTATGAGGGGGAAAATGTTTTTCATGGGGCTTTTTTTTTGTTGTTGTTGTTGTTGGTATTGTGTGCAATACTTGTCTTATTGATTTATGAATGCAACTTCTGTTTAAAAATGGCCTTAAGTGAAGTAACAATATTTAAGTGGCTTAAACCGAAAGGTTGGCGTTTGCATTAATCAAAAATTCTCTAATGTTCAAATGTCCTACTGTATTTTTTTGGGTTAAGCCGCTATATACAAGCCCGCGAGCCAAAAAATATTAATAATAATGAAATTGAAAGAACAAGCTGCTAAACGTCAAAGTTCATTTTGAACTCAATTTCGAAATACCTAAGTTAGCAATTTGCCTACCTATAACGAACCTATATTTAAGTTTCAGTTGCTGTTGTTCTTTTTTTGACAGAAAACGTAAAGTAAAACTTTGTTTGCTTTAAGTAAGTGCACTTTAGATTGAGTAATGACAACTAAGTTAACATTTAGTCTTGTCGTGATTACTTTTGAAGGTATGACTCATTTTTTGGTGACAAGAACATAATTTTACCTACTTTATCAATAGGTAGCAAAAATTTAGGAAAAATAATGTTAGTTAGCCAGTGAATAAATTTCAAAGAAAAAATTGAATTGATGCTAAGGAAACCCAGAATCAAATTCTTTTGAATTACAATAAATTATGACATTTCTAAAAATGTATCCTCCCTTCAATTTCATTTTGAAGTGAAATGGTATTTTTTATACATAAAAATAAATTGCACCGAATTTTAAATTATTTTTATATTTCGTCTTCTAAAATTGACATGATTTTGTCTTCCAAGGTGGATGCTGATTTATCAGAAAGATTCTTTAAAGAATTCCATTAAAATTTAATTGAAAATAAACCGTAGCGTAGTAAATATTTATAACATAAAATATTTAAAAAAAAATTACGTATACGCCACAGTGCATATTTTTTAATTGAATAACCTAACATTACAGTCAGAAATATTTGACAATTGTATGACAAAAAGGTGTTTCAAAACAACTTTTGTTTATTTATATTTAAATGTGTTACAAATAAGGATCAGGAGCACTTATAGCAGCCAAGGCTATTGGCTCAAGACTTTTGTTTAAAATTTATAAAAACTTAGTAAAAAAAAAGTTGAAACTCATAATCAGCGGTTTCAGGATATGCATAAATGAAGAAATCAATTTTCATAACAGATGTTTTTTCAAATGAATGTTTCAGTTCTTTTTTATACATATCTGAGTGTGCACTCATATCAAAACACCAAAGTTCCAGTATTGGATTATAGGCTCTTTTTTTAGGGTGTATATTTGTTTATGTTTTTTGTTTTCAATTCTAACTAAACAGACAAACAAAACCAACTGTCATCTGTCATCTGTCAAATTAACTGTCACTTTATTAGAAATACTAAATTCCTTTTTAAAAATCAAAATTTTACAAGTTTTATTTCATACCACGATATTTTCATAATTACTTTAAAAAATGTAAGAAAAAACCGACCACTGTTAACACAGATGTTGTTGTGGTCTGATTAACAATGTTCACTGTTAATTTATGTTTGCCCTTCGTAGTGTGGCATTTGCTTGTTGGTTTTTCATACAAAAAATCCTTTTTAAAATATAATTTCCATTATGTGGCAAACCTTCCATCTGCATCGTTTTTATACAAAAAAAAAAATCACTAAAAGTTAAAAATGTATTATAATTTTCTTTTTCAACCTCTCGATGTTCGAACCCCTTTCTCTCATTTTCCGCTATGTCTGTAGGTACATGAAAAACTTGAAAAATTATTAAACGATTTAAATAATATATTTAAATAACTTTTGTAAGCCCGTTTTTTATAGCCTCTACTCAACAGTGATTACTCATCCCTTTGATTCACGAGAAAAAAAAAAACAACATAAATTCCTGATGTCGGTCGGTTGGTGTGATGGTAGTCGTCCTTCGACTTCGACAAGACATTTTATTATTAAAATCGAATTGCACCTTGTGGGGCCACACATCACTGAAATTTATAAGCCATATACTGCCCCTACTTCACGCTCACCACACACACTCATATTACCACCGTTTTTGGCCAAATCACCTAATTTCCATAACAATCTCATCAACATAATGGGGTAATAAAAATCGCCCTCAAAACTTACGATATCATGTAAGACAAACATTCACACCGGTCTGTGTGGTGCGGTACGATGTCGAAACAAGGATACATACTCGACTCGTGTATATTTAAACTATTCCTTTCTTCTTCCGGTATACTAGTACCTATGCTGGTGCATAGAGTGTCCGTCCGTTCGTCCTGATAAAGGAGTCAAGAATGGAAATGAATTTATGCAAAATTTCTCGTTAAACTATGATGACTGAGGTTGGAGCGAGGTACGAGTATATCGTTTGAAATGGAAGGAGTTTTGGAGAGAATTTTCGGTCGCGTGAAGCGTCTACTTGTCGAGGATACCTCGACAGACATATCCTGCCTGGTGGTCTGGTCATGCTACGACGACTACAACGACGACGACGTCGTCATCGTCATCGTCGTCGTTCGTTGTCGTCTTCTTCCTTTGGAGAGTAATAAATAATGGCTCAGAGTGCATACGACACATCAACGAGCAATAAATTCTCATATAAAGATCGTTTTGCATATATGATGATTGAGTACTACATGCATGGTTGGGCCAAGACTTGGTCGGGCTTGATGACTCGGCGTGGTTGGCTTGGTTGGCTTGGTTGGAACTGGCACTGGTCTGGTATTGGCCTGGCAGTGACTTTTGTAAAAAAGGGTAGCTGATGATGGCCATGAAAATCATTTGGAGTAAATCATGATTGTAAGCTTGGTGATGTCAGCACATATGTGCACTATGCTTGCACGTTTACATCGTCCATAAGTGTTGGAAACACCTGAGCATAGGATGAAAAATTTTGATTTTCTTTTTTTTTGGCAAAGAAAAATGTCCTTTCTATTTCGATCCTGCTCTAATGTAATCAAAAATGTATTCATGGTTACCAACTTGGAGGATATTCGTATATTTTCCATAATTGTATCAGGGACATAATTTCCAAAACTCTTTGGGGGTTTTATTAGGACATAGGCTCCTGAAGTCTTTTACCACATTTTCTAACGAACACAAATTTAATACAATGAGTCAAGCAATATTCATAAATTGCAACTAATATGAGCAAGAGGCAACCATGAACCAAACTACTCCCGCTGCCACTCTGGTAGACTGATAAATCCATTTTGGATCCATATACACTATTTCGAAAAACTATAGTCAAAATGTTTTAAGTGCAAAAAAATATCAGAAATGGCAACCAAGAACTAAATTAAGCTAGTACCTCTGAAATTTTCTCACCATCATTGACCATTTGTGATATTTGGGAACTTATGTCCCATCTAGAATAATTTACATACAATTATTCATCACATAATTCATCAAAGAATTTTTTAATGAACTGTTACTGTTACATTTGAAAGAGGCAACCATGTAGGAGATTTTCAGTAAACATTGACTCAATGGTTTAGCGGCAACCATAAAACGAATCATTGCTTCCCGCTGCCCTACATTTACCACTTGAATCATTTTATTGAAATAATGTCACTATTAAAGGGTTTTTAATTAACTGTCTATAGTATTTATAAGTGGCAACCATGTACCAAATTTAGCGTCGGGGAAATGTTTCTGTCATCCATAGTTTATTTAGGCTTATTATGTAACATTAAACTTAATTCACAAACCATTTCGATTTCACGCAATAGGTCAAAGATTTGAAATAAAGATTTATCGAAAATCACAGTGGCAACCATAAACCACTCAATTTACAATATTAGACGTTTTGGAACTAATGTCCCACCGAATTAAATTCACAAAATTTTATTCGTCAAAAGATTTTCGACTGACTGTAACTAGATTTCTTAAGTGGCAATCATGAAACGAACCTAGCGCCACCGTGCGTCGTCGGCTAACCGATCGCCATCTCGTAGTCACTGGTGTTAACTTCCTGCTAATTCAACTGCCATCTGACATCTGATTTTTACCATAGACTGCAAAAAAAAATAGGAGTAACCTCAGAGATAATCATTAGACTTGTAGATAGAAAAAAAAAGAGATCCGTGTTGATACATCACACATCGAACGATTTTGCGTCCGTCGCGTCGTTGTCGTTGGTTGTATAATTTGCGCAACAACACTGCGTCTGCAATATGAGGATCGCTGCAGCTTCCACACCGACATCATCCAATGATCTTGATGTTATGGTTTCATCTATGCCACCTTCATTTTAAGGCCGAGGTTACATTGACATTGCTTGGGTGTCGATGTCGATGCCGATGCCGGTACCAGTGCCGGTGTGTCGGTTGGATGCAACTTGTACCGCGGCAGTTTGCATCCGCGATGATTCAGTGAACTGAAAGTCTAGCTCGTTTACAACTCTGCGGTGAATTAATTTAAATAAATGAAGGTGCGCGATGCCTGCCAACGATAACTGGCGACAAAAATAATTTTTTTTTTTATTTTTTTCTGTTTTGTAATGTATCTCCTTTTTTTACATCCGACATTTTTGATGCAGGAGCAGGAGGGTATTTTTGCTGCACCAGCATCGGGGATAGTTTGCTTTTGTAACGCGTATAAATGTATATGTATTTTACCTACTCCGTTTCCTGGCATCGAATGGTGTCAAAAACATGACGTGTAATGTGGGTAAGTGTGGTTTTTATGATACACGATACACTCGGCAGTCAGTTGGTGGCTGGTTTAAAGAACGCTATAGATTTGTAGGGCTACACTAACCGTCCGGACCGTGGGCTGTTTTGTTGCAAGTAGGTTTACCTGCACCTATTTTATAAGCATATGGAAGTTGCAATAATCTGGTGGCAACGATGAATGATGATGATGATGGTCCGTCCCCCTCGCCTCGCTCCCTCTCTCACTCCCTGTCTTCTATCTCTAGAGATGTCCAGGAAGTTGCATTGCGATTGTATACAAATGTGGGATTGTGGTAATGAGAAATTCATATTTAATAACATTTTCGAGGTGTTTAATTAAATTTATGCATGACAAGATACAACTTTAGATATTTATCAGTAAGGTTGACAATAATGTACATTTCTGCATACATATACGTATTAGGGTATGTTCTCATGTGTCATTGCAATGAACTTTGTGTCATAAACGTCACACGTATTTGCTTTTGTAGTACTAATCGATACGTTTTGAGATTTGAACGCGTTAAGATAAGCTAATGGTAAATATAATAAATGAAATAAGATTAATTTGTCGGTATTACCAGTAAAAGTGGTTTAATAGTTTTTTCATTAAAAAACATGGAGATTGATTTTGAAAAATGTTAAAAATCACAACCTTGAAATATATCCCATTAAAAATACTTTAAGAAAAGTTCCTCCCATTACCACTCCTATTATTTGAAATTAATCGTGCAAAATGTAGAGTCTTATCGAAACCAAATAGCAATGATATCAATATCGTACAATTGTAGTCAAAATTTTTTTGGGCAATGTCTTTGTAAAAAATTGTAGACCTATCAACATTTTTTGTTAAAAAACCCATTCATCCAAAAATGCCCATATATGTATACTTTTAGCAACTTCTCGAAAAAGTTGGTTATGGTCTTATGGACTCAAGGAATAGCATAAATTTCGCAAAGTTGTGATCAAGACCGAATTCTAGATCCAGATGACAAATGGCTGGCAACGTCTCATTTGTAGACTTTGTTGAATTTTTTTTTAAGGAATCAACGTTTCTAACGTACGATTATGCTGACTTGAAATTCTCGAAAAGAGGGCACATAAAATCACTTGCACTCAACAAAAAGCACTTTACAAGAAACAGCTTAGATTAAATGCCCGCAATCAGTTGTCAAAGTTTAGAAATACCTTTTTGGAGTACATTCTTAGAACTCAAATCATTTACAAGCCTATAAGTCTCTTCGTTCACAAGACATAGCCGGCAAAAAACCTTAAACATCTCTCTGAAAACGATTGATTTAGATTCTACGAAAACGAAGATGCTTGTCAATTTTCGAGTTTGACATACCGATCTAATAACAGTAATGTACTGTAAGAAGTTCAATCAAATTGGTCAAATTTCAAACCACTTCTCCTTATTTTTTAACAACAAATATAGAAATTGGTTAAAAAAATGGTTTTCCACTGTCGAGTCCCTGACTTCTGATACACCATTTTTCACTTAAACAGATCTGTCAATTTCGATGAGACTTTGAAGGTTTTTTTAAAGTTTGGTTCAAAAAAATTAAAGCTTACTAACGCCCTATTTGTCTTTCCAAATATCTCTATTTTGTCATAAATAAACATTTTTTGTATCTTAGTTTCTTATACACGAGTTTAAATGCTTTGAGTTTAACTGGTGTTTAGTCTTTAGATAAATATTTCTAATATTTTTGTATTAACTAGACAAATACTCTAAAAGTTTGCTTTTGAACTAAAACAACACTAAAACGATACTTTATTGCCACGCCCACTTTTCTATTTATAACATGCTTCTCGAAAATTTCTAGGTCTAGGTTCTTGAGAGTTTAAATGAATCTTTTCTTATGTTCTTACTAAGAACCTAACGGATCTATGGAACTTTCTTAAACTTTCTTCCCGGAGACGTTTACATCATGTCTTTGATGCTTTAAAAAAATAAAATATTTACCAAGACTCTCTTAGGAAAAAATATGTATGTACTTATCAAAATTCATTAAGCCATTAATTCCAAAATTAAAGATTGCTTCTATCTATTGGTCCTTATTCGATATGAACCTTCAATCTATTCATACGAACCTATAATAAGTATTTTTTACTCCTCTGACAATAAAACAAAATCGCTTTCAATTACTTAGTATCCTCTTATAATTCACCTACCTACATACATACATATAGAATAGTATATATGAATGTATAACTTCAATCAACAACATCAAATTCCATCATCATCTTCATCATCAGCGTCGTCGTCGTCGCATCGTTGTCGTTGTCATCTCCTCCCATTTCATTCCGTCGTTTTAAATAAAATTTAATTAAAACAATTCAAGTAACAATAGAAGAAGATACGTAAAGTATACAAAAGTACACAGCACACTCTACACACTCCTATTATACGTCCTTTTTTACTTCCCTATGAACTTAATAAGAAGTGAAAATGTGCAAAATTTCAAATAAAACATTTTCACTTTCATCAAAATAAGGTAGGTTGGTATTTCCTCCTGAGTTGAAGGAAAAATGAAATGAAAAAAAGAAAATGATGAAACAAAGCACCTACAGGGGAAATTACAAAAGAAAATACGAATCATAAAAGATAAACAACAAGCGAGCAGCCTTCCCTCGCTGGCTGTGTCTTCTATATGGATGTGTGTGTTCCTACGCATCAGGAAAGACTCCCGCCGCTGCCCAACTCCACCTTCGCATCGCTCACATAAATCCACCCTTAAGGCAGTCCTTGCTAAAACTGATGCTGGTGCTGACTAGAAGATTCCGCATCGATCGATATTTTCCATCACCATCGGGATAAAAACTCCTGTTTACCCTCATTGACAAAAGCCGCTACCTACATAGTGCCTTAAAAAATCATCTGTCTCCCCCGAACCCTGACAAAATAGACAACAACTTGCAACTTGTGACTATATCTTACTACATGGCTCCAAGAGCAGCCATATCGTCCATAGAATCATCATTGCTCTGGTACTGGTGGGTGGTTGGAGGGATATTGCTTCTTGGAAAAGTGGAAAGGCGACACTGACGTGGCAACATTACAACGATGACGACACCGGGCGACAGTCTAAAGTCATCAGAAAGGAAAATTGTTATGACTTCTTGACAGTTCGTGTATATTTGTGCTTCCTGGCAAAGTCAAAAGGTTGCAAATGAATGAAACTTCAATGGGGGGGCAGAGGGGAGCAAGAACATGCATACCAACATAATATACGAGAAAAAAAAGAAGTATAAACAAGGATGAGGTTCAAGGGAGTTGTTTTGGGAATACAAAAAGGAAAAGGAAACACTAACTCCAAAGTCAAACCCGGCTACGGCTAGCTCCTCTTCGAACATGCATAATTCTTTCAGCCGTTCGTTGGTTGTACTCGTATAGGTTGTTGTTTGTTTGCCTTCATCCCCTCTTGGTGGGGTTGTCTTGTTGTCTTATGGGGGTAATCTACGATCGACGACGACTACGCGCAACTGGTTTACGATACTATATGAGCTTGTTGACTCTTCCTTTGCCAACTTATTCAACCATCAGTTGCATGGATTTAAATATACCTACCTTCGATATCTATACACAAACATACAAACACATCATATGACGAGAAAGTGGAGGGAAAAGGTGACTTATCCATATCCCAACGGCATATTTTTCATTTTCATAAAAGAAGAATTTTTACCATGTGATGTCCTTTCAGTTTTCTTATTTTTTTTTTTTTATTTTTCTTCGTCTCCCTATATTTTGCACTTCATTTTTATTTTCGTAAATAAATTTCCATTCGGTGCAAAAATAAATAGAAAAATGGTTTAAAAATGATGGAATGGTTGTAAGATATTAAAAAATGGAATTTTTCTACACACATTTTGTAAAAGAGTACAACACTGACGATTGAAAGTTTTTACGTTTTTAGCAAGAAAATTTACGATATTTGACGTTTTTTGGTCAAATTTGTACTTTATCATTTCTTTAGTATCACTTCTATACGTCCCTTCTGATTCTACTTTAAGCCTTATAACCTCATTTGCTATTTCCTCTATTTGCTATTTGCTCTATTAAAAATGGTCAGCGTATTGTTTAATTTCACTACAAAAATGGTATAAACATTAAACAGTGACCGTTGGAAAAACTAATTTCGTTTTGGGTATTCGTCGTGAAGCATCTTCTGGGTCGAAAATAGTGAATCTGGTGGATGTTATTTGAACTATTTGACCCGTTAGTTATATGAAAGATTGTTCGTCAAGAACTACTGTATTGATAAAAACTCAGATTTGTCGATTCCTCGTCTTCTTCTTCTTTGACTGGCCTTTCAGTGGCAGGTGCGCTTGGGCCTCAAATAGGAGACTACCCCAGCAGTCTTGATCTCTAGCTTGCTGCCTCCAGTTTCGAATCCCAATTTGCCTTTAATCTCCGTCAACTTGATCACACCATCGGAGATGAAGGCTTTCTCTGTTTAGCCTACCCTTTACTTTACGGAATGGAGCTAAATACGTATTTTCTTGACTAGGGACACCGAACGCGTCGGGGTATATCTCATACAATTCATGATTATATCGTCTTTGCCAGATGTAGAACCTTTCTCTCAAACACACCAAAGGAGCTTTCATCTGTCTGGGAAAGGGTCCATGCTTCTTCGCCATATAACATGACTGGGATGACCACGGTCTCGTTCAGAGTCTCCTTGGTATTTCGATTCCTCTTCGATCTTAAGAATTGAACATTCCACAAGCGACATTATTACGAGATTGTTACAGCTCAAGAAATCCAAGAATGATTGTTAAAAAGACTCTCAATCCTTAAGTTACTGTTTGGTACGGTTTTTCGGCTAAGGGTTTTCTTGGATCTTACCTATTCGAAAATGAAGCTGGTGCAACTGGTTTGATGAATGGACCGCCAAACTATGTTTGATATTTTATTAAAGCCGGAATTAGAAGACGGGTTAGCTCTTCGTCACTTCGTGCTACACAACGAACGAAACAATGCAATTCTACACAAAAAAAATCACTGGCCGTGTTATTTCTCAAAGATATATGATCGCAATTGTAATTCTTTTGATTTATGAACTTTAAACTTATTTTTTTTAAAGACATTAAAGTTGGAATTCGTCAAGTTATTGAGGACATAAAGGATCTTGAAATTATTATTTTGAACTTTTATAGTTTTGCAAAAAGTTTAGCAACGCCTCTGATCTTGATAAGTCCCTTAAGTTATGTATTTTAAAAGGTTAATTCAAATTTAGTTAGACGAAAACGAGCTTTAGCAGCAAAATTTTAAGATCCGTCAGTTCATGTTATTTTATATACAAAATTAAAGATTTATAATCCGGTTGGCTCGTTCATAAATTTCAATTTATTTTTTTCTTAAATTTAAAAAGTTGAAGTGGTAACGTAACACATCGTGAATGTTTTATTTTTTTACTTATTTAAGTTGTTAAACATTTCAACACCACTGTTCATAGACGCTTATGTTGACGAATTCCTCCAGTGCGTCGTCGTTGTCTGAACTTCCATCGAATTGATTAAAATTCGAACAGCACAAACAACAAAATGTAAAAATAAAAAAATAAAAAATATACGAACTTAAAATTCTTGAAATTTAAATCATTCAAATGGATGATGAAACAACAAGGCAAAAGTACCATTCATGCCAGCCAGCCATCTAGACTTGTTCCCATCCCGCGGTAATATATACTGTGAAGAGGGTCTATCGTCTATGATGATGATGTTTCCTTATGGAATATTGAAAAATATCCTTCAATCACGGAGGGTGTTTTTTTTTTTTTCTTATTTCTTCTACACCTAGTAACAATATATTATAGAAAAATAATCTCTTAGCTCCATAGATACTTGTGCGAGAATATTTAAAAAGAAAAAAAAAAATAAGAAAAGAATATCAAATTCTTAAGTAAAGTTATAAGGACTCGCAGAAATAAAAAAAAAACAAAAGGACATAAAAAGTTTATCAAGTCAATAAAGAAGCTCAAATTCAAAAGAGGTACCTACCCATTTTCATTTTTTTTTTCTTTTTTTTTTTGTCAAATGATGCACAAAATTTCAAATTTGTTACCATTCAAGTGGAATATAAAAACAAGGTTATTAAAAAAAAAAAGAAATTTTCAAATTGTACAAAGAGAAAATCAGTAACATCCGATTTCGTTTGCTGTTTAGAAATCTTGCAAAAATTGAAGTGAAATTGAAAAAAAAATATACATATTTACGTATTTATTGTAAATATGTATTACAGTATTGTGGAAAGACAATTTTTGATCAATTGAACTTTAAAAATTGTTTGGAATAAGGAGATTAGACTAAGTTTTGCAAAAATTAAAAAGACTAAACTTTGACCAAAAATTTTTGGAAATATATATTCTAAGAACTAAAATATAAAATACTATTAAAAATATTCGCTAAAATAAAAAGTCACTAATAGGGTAATATTAAGGCAAAAAATAATACAAAAACAGTTTTAAAAAATCCAAAATTTTCATCAAAATCGGTTGAGAGTATTAGAAAATTAAAAGTTGAAGTGATTAACTTTGCAGTTACGAAAGAAAATGATTATAAACAAATATGTATCATTTCTCCAAAGTTTTTGCTTACATAATGTAAATCGTAATCTTGACAAATGTTATAAAAATTTACATGTGTCGAAACCAAACCAAAAAAAAATAAAATTGACTTCTCATAAAGCGATTTGCTTGTTTTTTAAGACTTTAATGCGATAAAGTCCAATATTGAAGATTCTTTTTTGTCAGTAGTCCAAAATTGTTGATTCTATTTTTGTCAAATCTTCAAATGACACTTCATAATAATCATTGCCCAAGTTACGCCCATAAAAACGAATCAATTTTACCTTTAAATCACATTAAGGAAATTCTTCAATTGAAATATTATTTAAAGCTTTAAAGCCACTAGTTTTTAAGTCTTTTTCAGTCTTGGTTCTTCTTAGTTTTCGAGCTGTTAATTAAAAAAATTTTAACGTTTTTATCTGGCATCAAAAAAGATTAAAACTATCAACTTAACATTATATTGCGTTGATGTATAATTGAACAACCCATCTGTTATAATTATCAACCCTATCGAGGTTTCTGTTCGGAAGAAAATTTTCTCCGATTTGTTCGAAATCGTAGAATTTTGTAGGAATCCGTTTCGATAAGCATTTCGGATAAAACATCCGACAAAGTACATCACTATATTGCTCAGACGTCCGTTGAAAAATCATTGTGGAATCTGTTCCGCAATGGAAACTACAAATTTGGCAGTAAAATATCAAAACGAACGGCATTATTTGCTTCATTTTATATTCAGTTCCGCAACGGATACCTCGAAAGTAAACTAAGTGCCGATCAGAGTTCACTTTAGTTACGGAATTTCTCCGAACAAAATTGGTCCCAGGACAATTCATTGTGGTACACCGATTCCAATTTTTTGAACTTCAAGTAATTTTCTGGTGCCGTTCTTTTGAAATTAGGTTGGTTATGGAAAAATACATTGTTCCTTATAATATTGCCTGAGAAGGTTCAGGTCAAGAATTTTAAATCTTGTCAAATATTTTAGCAAAATTCTACAATGAACTCTTTATTTTTCTTCAAGTATTTTTTTCTCACAACTTTTGGAATTCAATAAGGAACAAAATAATCGCTTTAAAAAAAATAAATAAATAAGATTACGACAAACTTCTACACAGCACGGTATAAGTCAGATGCAGATGCATCCATACAATTTCCATATAAAAAAAACTCTATCAAATGCATCAACTACATCAACGGATATTCACTTAGAATTGAGCTTAGAATTGAATTGATTTTATTCCACTTTGGATAGTTAACGAAGAAAAAAACTCTACTCAAGCTTGGAAGATAAGAGATAAGTTGAAAGACTCACAATTTAAAGGGCAGGATTTACGAAAAGAAAAGTCTACAACAAATTGATGATGTCTTTGAAGATGTTTTTCGCAGATTGCAGCTTGCCTGGTGGAAGATTCTTATATATAAATACAAAGATACAGCAACATCAAAAAAAAAAAAAACTGAATGAATATTTTTTGAACTGCGAGTGAGGAGTGTCTTGCTGGCGATTAGGATAACGAGCAACGAACTGAAATACACACTTTAAAAGAATCTCATTCATTCGTGTATAAGAGGATTTCTGATGGATTTTTCTTCAAAAGATTTGCTGTAATTGGAGAGAGGATTTGTGCTTCTAAACAACTTAGAAAACTCATACATACATCCAAACAACAACAAAATATATAAATCTTACTGTCTCAAGGACCACAATATCTATAGTACATATATTTAAGCCGATAAGTTAGTCTCTAACTTTAACGAAATAATAATGAGGACTTTTGACTATAACAAGTTACAGATACATATTTGAAAATGTTACAAAATCATTTTCTTAATTCAGGGAAAAAGGATACACTATATACACTTAATTTTGTTTCTAACGATTCTATTGGACTTTTGAAAATAATAATATCTACAAAAAAAAAAACATCCTTGTCCTTCTCTTAAGCGTTTTTCCGCCATTTTGTGGAAGGGAAAATTTCAAATTTCTGTTATGCCAGCAGCGCATTCATTCCCAGGACCCCAAAAGTATTATGTAAATTTAACTTTCAGACATCGATGTGAGATAAGGAAAAAGTTAAAATTGAATATCCTTTCTGCATAGCAAAACTCTGAACTTTTATATTATTCCTTTTTTTTTGTTCCTATACTTTCGCATAAAAATAATATAAAGTTTTCTTTTTTTTAATGAAACAAAGCAAAATATAGAAGAAAAAAATTGTATATATTCAAAAGAAGACTAAAGTTATATATAGTGGAAGCTGGAACGCTGGAAGTGAGAAAAACAACGCTGGACAAAATTAAATGTTCAAAATATTAATGAGAAATAACACTCACAAAAAAATAAAAAGGGATATTCCTTTTTGGTTGGTTGGCAAAACAAACACAAAGAATACAAAAAATAAAACGTGAACGAAAACGAATGAAAAAAGGGAATAAACATTGATTTTTATTATTATAGAGAATGTTGATTGAATTAAATATTTAAACAGTTCGAAAGTTAAATAAAACGCAAGCAACGCCCGCCGAAGCACGCTTATTGGACAAAATGCTGGCCGTTTTGTTGCGGATTCAATAGCATAAATGAAAAGGAAAATATATAAACTTTGAAATCGAAAAATTAAGCTACCAAGTTCCTATCTATAATTTATTCAAAATGTGTTATTGAAGAAGGTATAGACACATACATAGATAGATAGACAGCATCACGTCCTTGCCATCAATTTTTTCAATTCTTATTTTTTTTTTTTTTTATGATAACTTTGTTCTATATTTTATGAAAAGTTTATCTTTTAGATTGTTTTCTGTTATCCTTGGTGTGATCTTTTCTAGGGAAGAAAAGAAGTATTTTCTTTTGGAAAATTGTTTTTTGTTTATGTATATTGTTGATAACAATATACAGCCCCCCCCCCCCCCCCAATACAGAACTATGCATACGAAATGAAGGAAAATATTGCTAATTTGTTTTAGTTCAGAAAACAATGTCGCTAGCAAAAGTTTTTTTTTTATAAAGTAAGTCAATAACTGCGTATTGGAACAGGAAATGAAAATAATATAAGACATAACTGGAAGAAAATTGGTTTAGGTATCGTACAAAAATGAAACTCAGACTTAGTAATATAAAAAGTAAAACAGGTTGGTCCCATGTTTCTGTCACTCAGTTCTTTAACCACCTAAAGCAAATTTTAAGAGTAACAACTTTAGAACTATAACCATTATCAAAAAGTTAAGTTTATGAGAAAAGTTTTATGTCATTATACGATAAAAGTGAAATTTTTGGTAGAATATATTTATGCAAAACAAAAACCATGTCATTAAGAAAACCTACTTTTAAGGGTAATTATAGTGATCAAGAAAACGCTAATAGGAAATTAAGACAACAAAGCAAACAAGTGACAGGAAAAATAGGTGTGTTTTTTTGGGAAAATTATTCGCAGTAAAACACATGAAATCTCAAAAAGTGCAGGTAACGGTAAATGAAGTAAACTATCAGTGACAAATGAAAAATGTTATACAACAATACAACAACTATTTTGTACTCTGCGAACCGAACATGTCGAGCGACTTTTGTCGAAAATGCGTTTTTATCAAAACTACTATTTTAAAAATATTCAAAAAAAATGTCTCCTGTAAAATTTGATTTTTCTTCGAGATACACGAGAGTTATCAACCAACATTTATATTCGAGACTCGACTTGAGACTCAAAATTCTATCCGCAGTTACATCCTACTTCTACTTTTATCGGCAGTGAGTATGTTGTATTTGTAATACATGTAAAATCTTCTTCACCGCAGATGTTTTCCCCAAAAAAAACACACCTAACATCCAACTCAAGTCATTGGTGAACCAAAGTCTGGTGAAGTTCCCTGGTATCTGGTTATATCAGTATTTATGTTTCGACAGACATGCAAGTCCTGCTTTGACAAGAGCTAAAGGAGCTTTTTTTCTGTTAAAACTGTTGTTTTTTAACAGTGGGCTTAAAAGCAGGGTTAACGTGTTTTGGTACTTGGCCCTTATCCGGCCGATCGAAGATTACCTATGGATGCTCGGTGCGGTTCAAACCACTGATAAAGACGCTATATTATTTCTAACACCAGAATCAGAATATAAACATTATTTTTCCGACCTGGCTCTATACACTAGGGCCAATCTAGATAGAACTGAAAATTTCCTATTGAAGCTGGTTAGAAGTCACATTAGAAGAGCGATTTCCTCGAACAACATTTTAATTTTTAGGGCATATTTCCCTAACAACAAGTTGATTTTATTCCGTTTTAAATCTACTCAAATATAGTCGAGGGTTAGTGCAGCATAGAAAGGTTATTTTGATTTTCTACCACGTCAGCAACAGAACTGTAGGTATATAATCCAGATAGAGACTTCCTTGCTCAAGACAGAACTGGTCGCCTTCGAGACTAAAGAGAAAGAGTAAAACAGAACCATAGACCTCAGATTCGTTTTCATTCTTACTAAGGCATTTTATTTTAATTTTTGGAAGATTCTTGATTTATCAATTTCTTAATTAATTGTCAATGAAATTTTATAATTTATGACTTTTAATAAGGAAACATTAAAATGTGACTTCAAACATATATTTTGACAGTCAATATACCAAATCTTTATATGTACATGTATATAAATTTTCTATTCGTGTGTTAGTCATCAAATTCCTTCTGAAGGACTGGACCGATTTTGATGAAATTTTTTTGTGTTATCAAGTGGGTTCGAAAATGGTTTAGATTCACAATTCGGTACTAAAACTAGATAATGCTTTTTTAATTAAAAAAATAGTTTTTTTTTAAATTCATTTAATCCTAAAAAGCTGCAAAACATTACATGACAATTGCGATTTGCACTAAATATAGTAGATATACTTCAAGGCGGTACAACAATTCTATACATAAAAAATAAAAATCAGTTTCTTTGTCTCGCTACAACTCGAGAACGGCTTGGTCGATTTGGCTGATTTTGGCTTTGAAATGTTTGCCATCTTCTTGTAAATAACAGTAAAAGAACTTATAAATAATAGAGTAATTTTAACAAAAAAAAAAATATCGTAATGTAATTTTGTCAGCTCAAACTGTGAAATTCGAAAAGACTACCACCAGTCCGACAAGAACTAGTGAGAGTCTCGGAAACTTTCAGTACACAATTTACAGTCTCGTCTCGTTCTTACACTAGATGCTTTTCTGCAGCATTTTCTTGATCGACACGAGAGCGTTATTTTTATCATATTTTATTGTCACTTTACAAAAACTCGTTGGACATAATGACATAAGTAAATGAATCATTGAATCAGAAAAAAATCATCTCATGTTATTACAGTGCAATAGTATGGACCCATCCTTATTAGACCTTCCGACCCAACCGTGAATTTTCTTCAATCGTTAGATAATCTTGAAGATGTATCATTTCAAGTTGCTAATTTATTTAATCTTGTAAATTGTAATGCCATCTATCATAAGTTCGTGCCAATCTGTCTGTATATCTGGTGTTGTCTAATTTTCCCTAATAAATATGTATCTATGACGTATCTTTTTGTACAAATAAAAATGTTTATTCGCCATCTTTACGCATCATAAAGTTTCGATTATTTCGACCTTCATTATTCCAAATTGTAACTACAAAAACTGTTTGTTCAATCTATGTATATTGATTTCTAACGAATACAAATTGAAGTCAATAAATTTCAGGATTTATTTCCGCAAGGACCTTCGCTTCGGGCAGGAAATCTTCGACTCAAGTTTTTTTTTCCTAATATAATAGATGTGTATATTCAATTCAGATCCTTCCAGCACAATATCTATTAAATATATCTCCACTATTTTCATTTATACATACAATATATGTATTATTTGCCATAAAATACATTCCATTTAATTGTGAATATGGAAGCATTTCAAGTTTCTTTATACGTAAAATAGTTTGCGCCACATAAATCATCACCAATGACTTCGAGACTTTCGAGACAAAAACCAAACTTTTCACTTTGAATAAATTACAAAATTAGATGAATTCGCTTGGACGTTACGTTGAGGCAATAAACTATATCTTATCTATCTATGTGTATGTATGTATGTACATTTCTATAAGTTTGTAGATAGTATTTAACTTTTATGACAAGAGGGTGAGAGAAGACGGAAAAGAACAAGTTAAAAGGCGACTATTGAATAATTACTTGCTGAAAACAATTTACTACTTGGCTGCCTTTTTGACTCCGTCTCTGTGACTTTCAAACGGAGCGCGTAATCTTCTTCAACAATATTTTGCTACCAGCATGCGGCATGCCACACTTTAGATCTCCGCTTCTGCTCTTGTTCCTTGCAACTTTGCTTTCATACTCGTTGTATATGAATTATTCATTATTTCTATTTGGCCACAAGCATCAAGTGTGATAGTGTGTGGCAATATTATGGATATGTATGTATATTGTATAGGTAGTGAAGTGACTTAAAATATCCAATCAATTTGTAATTGCACTCTTCCTATTCGTTGTGTGATATATATTTGTGAATGTATTTGTTCAATTTTAAAGCCGCAAAAATAAACAAATAAACAATAATGTCGCCTGCTTGGAGGTAACAGTCGAGTGTGGAAATATTTGACATTTTCTGATTTTAAATTTTAACTCAAAAGCATTTAAATATCATAACATTTTCAAATTATACTTTAAGTTACTCGTAAAAAAAACTCTGTGTAAGGGAATACAAGCGCCCCCTGAAAAAAATTTCTAACTGCGTCATTGGTTTATGCGAATCATTTCCTATTTTTAAACAAATCGAAACCATCGTATTGAAATTTTAATTTAGTCCTATTAATTTTCAAGGTTTTGATTCTTTTTTTAGCATTAATTGTTTAAAATAAATAAAAGTTTGACAGTTGTTATCAAATTGACAACAAAATTAATTTTGATGCCTTCCTTCCAATTAAACAACTACAAAAGGAAGATTGCAGTTTTGAAAAAAGCCGTATAGACCCACGATGAAGTTTTCTCAAAAAAATCATCGAAATTCGAAAAATTACAGAAGCACCTACAACAGTTTTATGAATTTTAAAATTTTTCATTTTTGACATTAATTGCACTGAAAATGGAAGTCAGGAAACAGATCATCATTGCTTCAGAATTTTATTTATTTTACGAATATTTCACGAATTGAATTTTGACACTTCTAAACGTCTTTGTCCTACATGACAGTTCGTGTAGCTATTAAAACGCATCATCTAACATATTTTTTCAAGAATTTAAATTACACTCAAGAGAGAAACGTCAAAATTCCAGTATTAATCATTTTAATGCATTTCAATTGGGTGTGTTTATTCAGTTTTCTCGAACTAAATTGATAGCTATGCAGTTGAGAAAAATCTCCATCTAAAACTACCTTTTAAAAATATGTATTTTGCATGGTTTTCTGAAAGAAATCACTGTTGAATTGGGTAATTAATAATGTAGAATCATAAACTTCAGCTTTATTTTGAAATTTTGACAAGAATAGTAATGACTTGTCACTTAGTCATTCTATTTTAGCTAACTTTTCACTCAATTTTCTTTTGCTCTATGAATAATGCATTTTTGACATAAAAAACTGCGTTATCTTCAAGCCCTTTACTTGTATGTCATTTAAACATGTCTAAAACGTCAAAGAGAATTCCCGGTCGAATGACCATTTTATGTTTACAAAAAAAAATAACATGGCGGTCGAATGTCTCCACTGACAATTTAGCATTTGGATGGTATTAGATTTTGTTTGATAGCGGCAATTAGCACCGCTGAATTCTGAATAAAATGAAGCTATTATGTGGTGTTCATATGTGCACAAAACTTTCATGTTCCAGCTCAACTTAACTTCTTTGAAAACTTTAAATTGCAGTCGCTAACTTCATACTTCGCAAAATGGATTTGAATTGTAATTTTTTTTTTTGAAACTTGTTATCGGAACTTAAGTAAATATTTTTCCACAACTCTGTTTGTATGTAAATGCATTTGTGTGTGCATTATTAACCCAGATTTGTGGCAAACAACATAATATCCTGACGGCAGCAACGGGATGCTGCTGCAGTGTATAGACCAATATTTAGATTGGCTAACCGAGTGTATCTCTCTCGCTAGCTATAGATATACATATATTCAAAACACAAAATACATACGACTAATGTATATAATATATGTATGTATAAATATTTAGACAACCCGTTGTTTTGCTCGCGGTGCAGGCATCCTTTATCCCCTTTTGCGCCGCTAATTTTAATTTTTGTTTTGTTTTCTATCTGTCATTGCAGGTGGTAGAGCTCATCGATGCGGCGGCGATTAATTCATCGGCGGTCCGCCTTGACTGGGTAATGCACGTCAGTGTGACGGAAAAATATGTTGAGGTACGTTTTTGTGTTGTAATATAATGATGGTTGCTTTGGTTCGGTTCGGTTCGGTTCGTGGTGGTTTCGAATTTAAGCTTCTGGCAAATTGGAGGAAAATTGAGAGACCACCACCAACGGACGACTGACCGAACCTCCAACCGACAACGACGATAGAGAATTGAAAATTAATTAACATTCGTTATGATGCCACAGGGTCTGTATGTACGATTTCGTGACATTAGTGGCAGCTCGCAGAAGTACAACATCATGACAGTGCTGAATCCATCGATTGAATCCCATGTTGTTGGTAATTTAAAGAAGTACACCAAGTATGAGTTCTTCCTAGCGCCGTTCTATCAAAGTCTGGAGGGACAGCCGAGTAATTCAAAGTTGGTGCAGACATACGAGGACGGTAAGTAGCTACATATGTTTATTGTAGTAGTTTTAATATTTTTTTTTGACTTATTTACTGATACCATAATATGATGTATGAATTTTATTTAAAACAAAAAACGATTCACAACATAATTGTAGAAACTTCTATAGATATTTACGAATACATAATTTAATTAAATTCCCCACGGGGTCAAAGTTTCAAATGTAATTATGTTTTTTCTTGATATCAAGTTAATTAAAATATTTCGCTGGACCAAAAGTAAATATTTTAAATAAACTTTGTGTTTGTGAGAATGGCAATTCAGCTCGTGGGTATATTGATATTGACGTCACTCAATATTTGGCTACACTTTTTTTTTTTTGATTCCCAATCGATCTGTTGCACGTGTGAAATGATAGAACGAAAAACTTAATTAACTTTAAATTGTCGGTTCGGAAAAAAATTTAATGCAACTCAAAAAAAAAAAGTAAATACCTACTAAACGAAAATATATTCTTTTCTAATTACATAAAAATGTTTCAACATAAAAGAACATTTTCACAAAAGTTTCAAAATATATTTGTGTATTCTATTCATACATTTTATCTCTGATTGAGTTCTAACTACATAAATGCCAAAAAGGGATTATGATGTCATTTTAAACTTTTAGTTTCGAATTCGACCTTAAAAGATAATAGTTTCAATTTCAATTAAATATTTATATATTTTGTTTATAACATATTTGCTTGTAAGAAAAATGTTTCTTGAAATGTTCTCGTTTCTTGTGTTGGGAAATGTGATTAATCTCGAAACTATCTACTGAAATATATTCATATAAGATAAGAAAACTTGAGTCTTATTTATAACGTAAAGATTAGGTTGACGGCAACTTCTGAGCAAATTTTTCTAACAAATTTTAAAAATTCGGACACAAACTAAGTCTAAAACTTAAAAATTGAATTTTGAAGTACTTAAAAGTTTTACTTTATATTCGAATGATTGTTTCTAATCTAAAAGCGAAAGGAAATTAGTTTGAATTCCATTGGGTTTGATAAAACTAGTTCAAACTGACTACAACAAAATATTGTCGCTCCAGTGTCTACTAGTGGTACTAAAAGTATCTTTTATGGCTTACTAGCTGACACCGCAGACGTTGTTCTGCCCTGTTTTTCAAATTGTGTGAAAGAAAATGCTTTAAATCTTCATATCCAGGTTCTAATAAAGTTTTGGCATTCATAACTTAACCAATGAGTGCAATTTTTTATCTCAATTAGATTAATGACTTTTGAAATTCTGGAAACGCCATTAATTTTTTGTTTGCAAAATAAAAGCGTCTCCAAGTTCTTTTCTCTTCACATACAGGACCATGAACAATAGCAACTTATATGATTAGACTTTAAGATTCAAAAAGCCCTTACAGAATAGATGGCATGAAAATACCAGCTCCAATCCATCATAAAAACCTATAAATGGACCTTATATTTTGTTCACTATGTTTCCCTTGTACATATTTCTCTTAAACACAATCTTGAGGCACTATTTTCTGCTTCTTTCCATATCCAATTTATCACAAATATATAGCTAGCTTTCTATTGGTAAAAGAATTTTAAAAATCGGTTCAGTAGATATAGAGATTACCTTATACAGTCTTAAAAATGTTACCAACTCTTTCAAGAAACGATGGATTTAGGTACTGTGGCCGTTTTGTCAAAAATTCAATTCGACCATTCTGAACTTCAATCTTCAATGTTATTCAATAAAGAAATTCAGATTTGAAAACGCAACCGTTTGTCTTGATCACACTTCCAGGAGGACACTTTTTGTATTTCTTATCGATAATAATAAATATTGATGTTTAATGTCAACTGTAACTATTAACTGTCAGTTAATTAGTTCAAGAACACGGCGGCGCACTATGGGACCAAATGAGCTTGAGCGTCTCAAAAATCTGTAACTTTTTTGTTTCTTCATCAAAATAAATGAAATTTGGAACATACAATCTTGAATGTATATGTAATATAAATTTTCATGAATTTTTAAAATCCACTAATATTATGAGTATAAAAAAAATATTTAAAATTTAAAAATAAAATTTTTATGTAGAAACCTTGAGGATAAAAGGATATAAATGCATAAAATCACCTCTGATATATTATTGAAATATATTTAACATAAGTAAAATTCGAAATTTTAATATGCCAGGGTTGCCATACTCACTTTTTGCTTTTCTTAAAAATTGAAAGAAATTATATTCATAAAATATATATTTTTCAAACTTTTAATCAATGAATGTTTTTGAAAGTACGTTATAATAAGATAATTTTTGTACTTGAAGAGTTTATTAAACTTTTAATTTTTTTTTTGCGAACCAAACATTTTTGGCTGTAAAAATATAATACGCGAATAAAGCAAAAATATAACCAAACCATCAAAATAATTAATGCATGAAATTTTATGATTGGAATCCACGCAGAAGATTATCTTATGCAACAAAGCAAAAGTGTTCCAAAAACCCTTAAGTTGGCTTTTTGTAAAATCACAGTTTAAGGGGGGAGATTAGGAGGTGTTGCATGTAAGAAAACTGACTTATTCGTCTTGGTACATTCAAAACGTATGATACATGATTTTAGAGTAGAATTTAATGCTTAATCCATTAAAACCAAAACCAACAAAATTGAACTACCCTTTAAAAAGTTATGGTCCTTTTTATGTAAATTAATAGGGTTTCAAAGTGAAAATTAAAAATGGGATAGATGACTATAAACAGGTGATAGAATTTTATAACGGATTTACTTAGAACAGTTTTAAATAAGAATTTTTTACTATGGGAGAGGGGGTCTATCTCTACCTATTTGGACGGGAGGGGCGATTAAAAAAAATACTTTTATTATAAAAAAAAATTATTAAAAAATTACGGTAATACTTACAATCGAGTACCATACATATATTTAAAGCCAAAATTGTGTTCTTTCGGCCTATATTTAAATCAAATTACAGAAATGCGTAGTTTTCGAAAAAAAACTAATTATAAAGTTAAAATGTAAACAAAAATCAGGTTAAAAAAAAGTTCAAAATTTATTTTTTTTCAAAATGTTTGGATTATTTGCTAATTTAAAATTTATGATTCGATGCTCCCAATCATTCTTAACAATAAAAAAAAGCTTATTATTAACTGTTCTTTACAAAACCGTTATTATATCTTGTCGCTTAAGTTATCGTATACTTGTCAAAATATGCTCTTTCTACACAATTTTGCTCATCAATCAAAAAAGCGGACGTATGCGGAAAATTTTATTTTTGATTCTTAATTTACACTAAAAAAGCAATAGAAAAAAACTTTTAACTCAGTGGAGCCAAGTGGAGCTCACAAAGAAAACTCAAATTGAAAAAAACTCAAAGCGTAAAAAAAACGCTTTTTCTTTTGTTTTGTTTAAATTAAATTTGAAATTGAAATTTAAAAAAAATAGCTGTGTTGTAAAGAGAAAAAAACAAACTTTTAAAAAATATATAACATCATTGTACTTTATCCACAAATGTATGAAATATGTGACTTCAAACTTCTCATTGTTCAAATTACAGAAAAAGAAAAAAAAAATTGGCTATGTTCAGGAACCAATTTAGGTGTCAGAAACAACAAAATTGAAAAAAAAAATTACTGTTTCAAAAAGATGAGTTTTTCTAGTTTCAGACCCCATCATTAGATTTTTCATATTATGAAATTTTTAAATACCATTTTTGAGACGCTCAAGCTCATTTGGTCCCATAGTGCGGCGGCGGTTTAAAATATGCGTGTTCAATAGTGCAGAGACAAAAATGAGCCATAGTGTGTTAATTTTCATTGTTTTTAAGATGTATTCTGCTATTCAGGGTGGAGACAAATCCAACGAATCAATAACCATGAAAATTGGTGCAGCAGATCTCGAGTTATAAGTGTTGTAACAAAGCCGTCTTTGTTTTATATATATAGATTTGCTAGAAGACTGGATTCATATCTAATATGTTAAGTACCTAATACATATACAGTACCTGACTAAGTCAGTGGTCTAAACTTTTGTTGAAATTGTCAAAAACAGCTTCACCACTAATCAAATACATTAACAATCAATTGAACTCTAATCGACTAGAGTCATGTTGGAACGCTGACTGCACTACTACATGGTCCTTAAATTTGTATTTATTTCACGTCTTTAACTGTTCACTGTTGCGTATGAGTAGTTTTTTCTAAATAAAAAATGTAATTAAAGTTTTATTTAGACTTCAGCTGATAAAGTACTGGCATTTGAAAAAGAGCTTACAAATAAAATTAAGTCTTGACTAGAGCCAAAGAATTTTGAACTCATCTTTTTTCTTAACAACATTGGTCCACATAGGTGTTAGTTGTGATTTATACTATGAGGTCTAACGTTTTATAATGACAAACCATTTGGTTATACAAATTTCAAAATTTACAAAGCTTAACTTAAATGTCAAACATATCAAACAGAAATCTGAAGCAGTACAATGTTTGCTTAGAAATTTGTCAGTTTTTCAATTTCTAGCCGATACTTTATACTATTTTGCAAAATTTGACTACTTACGTCTCTCTTTATGGATTAATCAATATTTTTGCTAATCTCCCCGGACTAATGAGTCCAAAAAAACACTGTAAGCCAAGAGTCAACTACTCCCACAAAGTCCACCCAAATTAAATATACGCTCCTCTGAAAACAGGACCCCTAAAAGTTTATTTCTCTAGTCTACATTATTATTTCTAACCACAACAAAACACCACAAACATCGAAATCCAATGGAAAATAAGTCGTTAAAGGTTATCGCACTTCGTCCCATCTGCATCCCAAAACAAAAACTAAATATAATGAACCACCATCGAACTTTGCCAACAGATGACGTTTATGATAGACCCACCAAAACTCATTACAATACCCATTTCCAATCGATATCAAAATCATTTGCCATAACCCGCCGCGCCGCTCTGTGCCGTGTCGTCCCCTTAGCAACTATATTCTACAAGCGAATTTTAAAAACAGAAAGAAAAAAAAAACATTTTCGCTTAGCAAAATACATTTTTCGAAACCAAAAATGAAAAACAGAAAAGAAAAAAACAATTTTAAACAATTTAATGATGTGCTTCCGAACAATTCTCATGTTTTCAGTGCCATCCGCTCCGCCGGATTCCGTCCTTACCGGGATGTTGAACCTAACAGCCGGTTGGGTCCGTTGGTCACCGCCACCACCGCAACATCACAACGGCATTTTGCTCGGCTACAAAATTCAGGTACGTACTACAAAGTTTTTTATGAATATTTATTTTGTGTTTTTTGTGTGTTAATATTCACCAAAAAAAAAAAAAAAAACACCACATTGTACCTCATTGTGTTGAGGGTCAGTTTACACGCCCAACATACCGCCCACTCATTAAATATTTCTGAGAGTGAAAACCAACAGAAAAAAAAAACTTTTCCATTCAACCCGCTCGCCCGATATAAAACAATATGTATGTATGTATATGTAAATATTTTGTAGGTAACGGCAGGAAACACGGCCAAAGTGCTAGCCAATATGACACTGAACGCCACCACTACATCAGTCATGTTGAACAGCCTCACAACTGGTGCCACTTACAACGTCCGCGTGGTCGCATACACAAAAGCCGGGGAAGGACCGTATTCTCAGCCAGTAAGTGTTCAATTCTCTCATCTCAACTCACTCCACGACACCATCATCCCATACAACCCATACAACCCACAAACCTAAACCCTCAATCCTCAACCCTAAATCCTAAACCTCTTGAATGAAGGACTTAACTCGAAACAAAAGCTTCACAAAATAATTCGTTTGATTTGCAGAAATCCTTGGTGATGGACCCGGCCCATCTAATCTCGCCACCACGTGCACACCCGAGCGGCTCAATGAACGGCATCACTGGTCCCAGTGGCGGTGGCATTGGTGGTGGCTTAGACGGACATGGCATGGATCCACTTGACGATATAGCCGCCACCACCCACCGGAAGTCGACGAATGTCGTCCACGAGACCTGGTTCATGGCACTTGTGATCACAATGCTGGTAGCCATACTCATCTCGGCGGCAGCTGCAATGCTCTTCTTCAAGCGCCGTCATCAGTTGACAAAGGAATTGGGCCACTTGAGTGGTAAGAAGAATCCGATGCCGGAAATTCCCTTTTTTATGCTTCCTCTTTGAAATTCACTTCTCTCTATACTGTGTTATATCTGTACATTTTATTCCCTGGTTCGCCTTTGATTCCTTCTTTTTTTTATTTTGTGTATGTGTATTTCTGCAGTTGTTAGTGCCAACGAAATCACTGCTCTGAATATCAATGGCAAGGACAGCTTGTGGATTGATAGGGGCTGGCGCAGTGCCGACACCGATAAGGATTCCGGTTTGAGTGAAACCAAATTGCTATCGAATCCGAACAGCCAGTCGAACTATACGTCGGACGGTGGAACGGACTATGCTGAAGTGGATACGCGTAACATGAGCACATTCTACAATTGTCGCAAGGTAAGTTGAGCAGAAGAATCCAGAATCCACTGGTGTTCCTCGTACTACCGCTGCTGCTGCTGCTGCTTGGCACTTGGGATCTGGGATTTTCTCTGCGTTCTTGTATGTTTGTTCGTTTTGCTGGAAATAATTTCTGTGGTTTCTTTTTTTCTCTTATTTTTGTTCTTTCATTCTTCTATATTTGTTTTGTCTTTTTTTTTTATTCTCTATGCAGAGTCCTGAGAATCCAACGCCGTATGCGACAACAATGATCATTGGTACATCGTCGACGGAGACATGTTTAAAGACGTCATCATCGAGCAATGACCAGGATTCGGGAACACATAGTCCGCATTCGGATGCGGCTCCACCGCAATGTTATGCGGCACAAAACAAGCATAACTATCATCAGTATCCACCAGGTAGGTTTTAATATATAAGTACAATAGTGATATTTGTGCTTATCATCAATTTAGAGGATTCAAAATCTATCCAACGGTATCCCAAGAGTATGCAATTATTGTTCTTGATTTTTGGAACGAAGTCAATTTTTGTTTTTCTGGAGAGATGCCAATGTTTGGTTTCTTTGAATTTCCAGAGGTTTGCAGGGAAGCTATAGACAAATACCAGCTGAAATATTTTCGTACCATTGAAAAAGAAACTAGAAGACCTTAGGGCTTGTTTGTTCACAGTCAAACGAACTTGAAAACCTGAGACACATTTTTTACATTAATAATACCAACGTCTAACAAAAATGTCAAGACGCCCAAAAAACTTAATTATTAAAAAAAAAATACTCGACTAATCATACACCCATGTCACTGTTATTTAGGATATTATGACGTTTTAATCATAACTGTCAAATTTTCAAAAGACCCAACTTCAAATCAGGAACAATTGTAAGCGATATGACAGAAATCAATTTGAATTATGACACCTGAAATATATTTTGGGCGATCTGAAGTTGCTTCTGTGCTTTGTGCCGATGTTTTGATTATTTTGTCGGACTCTTATAGGTTAGGTCTAGTTTTTGACGGGTGAGTTAACTCTGAGGTTAGTTAATCCTGATCCCGGAGTTAACTCTTGAATCAGTTTTTCAATGAAGAGTTAACTTTATCATCAAAATGTAGAAGTTGATTTGGCATCACTGAAATGTCATTTGTCAGTTGTCATACATATGTATCGGTATCTTGCTGAAATGAAGAGTTAAACCAGAGTTAACTTCTACTCGAGGATGATCTCGAACTAAAAAAATGGCATTTTCATCATGCATAGAAAATGTATTGTTTTACAGGGTTTTAGGGATATGTATTTTTCAAAAGAACTTTTATCCTAAAGACATCAGTTGGAGCTTTTAATCTTATTAAAGGAAAAATTCGAAATACATAAATTGTAAAGGAACTATTTTAAGTTACTATTTTTTAAATCTTCTGTGATCTGTGACAGCTGTGCACAAAACTATTGTCTTAAAAATTAGAAATTAACAATAATTCAGTGTTTTTAATAAAAATGTTTCTTCAAAAGCTCGTCAAATTTAAAATAACTTTTCAAATAGATTTTTAAAATGTTTATTTCTATTTATGTTTGTATACATATGTTAATTTTCACTCTTTTGGTGTTAAACAATATAACAATGCCGATTAAAAAAAAGCTTTTCTCAAAAAAGCTTAAATCCAAACGAAAAAAGCATTACAAAATCACATCTCTCAAAAATGACAACAAAACATTTAAACAGTCTGATGTACTTTTTTAAATTGTAGTATGTTGAAATTATTGATGGATGTGTGTTATACAAATTGAAAAATTCTTTTTTGATGTTTTTCGACAAATAAAAATGATTTTTGAATTTTCGAATAACCTTTAAAATTAAATCTCAAAGCAAAGACAATGTTTCGTTCTGGCGATTCAAATTAAAGTTTGAATGATGGAATGGGGTCTTAAACACAACTGTCTTCCGTCATCCTTCTTAAATTAAATTCTCAGTGCAAATTAATATTTAATAATAAAATCTTGTCCAATTACATGTATGTACATACATATTTCTAAACAACTGATGTCAAACACAACCACAAATAAAAATCCAACTTAAACTAAAGCACCAATCTTATCTTTAAAGCTCAATTTATATCTCGCAAACCACTTTTCGAAAATTTATTCTATATCGAAATACTCGTATAGATAAACCTCTATGTTGGGATTGGAATTGAAAGAACAAAATCAATGGGGAATTACACAAACTGTTTTTCAAATTAGATTTCGTTTCTTTCTGTTTCCATTTAGGGGATTACTTTGAGTACTTAAGTTCCCCTTTTTTCAACTTCACTTACCATTAAACGCAATGGGAAATGGAATAAGCCAGTGGTTTTGGATTGTTGGTTAGTTAGTTGGTTCTTTTAAGCCACAAAGTAGATTTCTTCATCAACTGAGCTGACTAGTTCCAATACACATATATTTTTATCTGTACGTTTGTTTTTTTTTTAGAATTTACCCTGCCACCACCGGATCATCCACCACCAGTACCACAAAACATTTGCTATCAACCTGGTAGTCCACAGTCGAGTCGGAAGAGTTCAAAATCCGGTGGATCTGGAATGTCCACACATCAAAGGTAAGACATCCCATCACTGACTGAAGTCAATTTTTTTGTTTTGTTTTTGTTACAAAGTTTATTTTTTGGTTTTTGTTTTATTTTTTATGTTTGTCTTGTTCACACCAAAACATCAGTGCTCTAAATTCGTCAATCCACAGTAGTTCCTCTGGAGGATTCTCTACATGGGGTGTAGCGCCACAAAACCAACATTGTGGACCAGGTGCTAGTAGTGCAGCAGTTAATCGTCAGGAGAACTACTACAACAATCCTCTGCCCTGTGTTGGAGTTGTTGGTCATCCAGGTGGCCAGAGCCGTTATCAGATTACACCCACGGGACAACATCCACCACCCTTACCGCCATACTATCCACCAGCAGGACAAGGGCCCGCTGCCATGCCCACAAGAAATATACATATCCATTATCCACCACCGCGACACGCTGTCTCAGACTATCAACCCACGGGGACACAAAATTCAAGGTGTTCTAATGGAAGGTAGGTTATTCAATGGACTGGATTCAAGTTGGAAAAAAAAAATGACAGAAATATATTCTGACTCGTTATTGCATATTTTTTCCAGATCCTGCAACAGCTGTGATGCCCTATCCTCCCCAGGACAACCTCTTCCGCCACCATCCTCAACCGAATGGTATCAGCCTCTGCACAGCAACAATTCAAATCCCCACCAGCCTCCCATCTATACATGTTCCTCAGAGTGCTCCGATCATTCAACCCGGAACGACCGACACTCCCATCACAATGGTCACCATTTGATGCATTCGTCACACCACTCCCAACACCAACCCATGACTCACAGTCACACCAGCCATCACAGTCACCACTCGTCGAATCATCGAGATCATCAAAATGACACAATGCGCTCCGACAGTAGCCAGGAGAACAATCCCGGCAAGGTCTACATGATGAACCGATGTCAAGCTGCATTCCCCGAAAACGAGGAATCAGAACGTGATCGAATGTTGAAGCAATGTTCATACGATACAACGGATGTAGAACATCGAAACTGCAGCGATTGCTGCAGTAGTTCCAGGGAAGGTGACACCTGCTCGTGCAGCGAAGGTTCCTGTCTATATGCCGAGGCTGGTGAACCCGGACCTCCGCCGCCAACAACCCAACAACAGCAGCAGCATCAACAGCAGCAGCAACAGCAACTAGCTATGGCAAAGTAGATCCTTAATTAGGCATGCAAACTGCCATAGCGCCACCTCCTCCCCGAAACTCCCCCCAAAATGAGACTTAATTGTGTATAGGGTAAGCAAGCATTTCTTTAATGTATAGACATAAGGTCCTTCGATGAGAAAAGGAAACGATAACGACATAACTAAATATAAAGAGAAAGAAAAAGTAAAAGAGAAAACAAAATAATACAAAACAAAACACAATCAGAGAGTAATAATTTCTTCATTTCCGCTTTTAAAATGATAAATAACCGCTATTCAAGTGAACAATACGGGCTGCTTTTGGGCACACACAATCACTGATAAGCTCTTTGGCGAATATGAAATAATATAAAACTTCCCCATCGTGTCTAACTGACTTTTGGATTTAAATAATTTATTTGGCGCAAAACCCTTTTATCCTGCCATTGTTTTCCCGATTTTCCACTATTAAGTGAATTCAAAATGAACTGTTCCTTATTTTGTATACCATCATGGCCGACTGATGAGGACAACATGGATGACGAGGACGACCGACGACGACGACGATGCCAGCAGTGGTGGCGCGCCGCCAACGAATTCCTAAAATTCGCGTGACAAGTTCACATTTTGTTGATGGCTGATGGCAACCCTACACATACCCTTATCCTACCAGGTGTACCTAAAGCTACCTACCAAACGTTATAGCCATTCACAATCTCATGGCAAATATTATCTTGAAAGTTTTAGTAGCTTTGTAAACAATTTTTTAACTTGATAATATTTGTGGATAAGCCAGAAGGTAACGTGTTTCCAGGTTTTTTCCTGTTTTTCGTTTTTGTTTTTTTTTTGTATGAAAAGACCGACAGGAGTGGGCTTTTGTTTCCTTATAAAATAGTGTTTTCAAAAGGATAAACGAGTTGATTGTTTTGGTTGTCAAAACCAACACAGAACAACAGGTGAAGGGTTTTTTATGTATTTTATTATACAGGACTGACTGTGTATATAAACAGCAAGGTACCTAACCTTTCTAAAGGAATTTTTATACCTCCTTTCATGCGATAAGAGCAATTTTGAGAAGAATGGAAAGAGTAAAAAAAAAAACATTTAATGTATAATCATAAATTAGGTTCTTGTAAATTATTAAGTTGAAGCAAAATGGTTTCTTTTTTTAGTAGATATTATAATATTATGTTTGAGTGGGTATAGTTACATGTCCTTATAAGAAACAACAAATTTTTGGACATGTCTTTAGGTTGTCATGGGTTGTTGGAATAAATTTATGAGTTGGGGACATTCGCTTTAGGTACATACCTTTGCCAACCTTGTTTATGGGAAAGCAGCTGGCAGAACACTTTTTTTTTGTTGTTTGTCTAGATTTAATATTTATGGGAGTTTTTTTTTTGCGTATAATCGTATAAAGGTGAGAGTATATGTGACTTACTTGGTATTTTAATATTAATCTCTGAAACCTGAAATTTTCTAACTGCAGTGACTATCTTTGAATTTTGGTAGAGAGCTTAAGGAATTATAATTTCGGTCATTTTCTTTGCATGATCACAACGGAAGAGTTGGGGCATGCCACCACTAACTAACTTAAATTACACAGGTCAACAAAAAAATATTTTTTGTTTGTTTCTGTGTTCAAATTGCGATTTCCTCAATCTTTGTATTGAAAAATACATAACTTTTTTTTTTTTTTTTAAAACTTTGTTTTTTCACCCGTTACAATGATAAATAAATATTTGGAGAAAAACGCGTTTAAAGTTTTTCTATTACACTGCATTTATATGGAAACACGAAAACATATTTAGTTTTTTTATGGTGTTAGAATTCGAATATCTTTAAATTATTGTAGGAGGTGATTTTTAAAGGTCTAAAGAAGTGAAAAATGCAACAAAAAAAAATTTTGATTTCTTGAAAATTATATCATGTAGTAGTTCCATACAAATTTGGTACTAATTTTTAGTCCATAATAACAATATGGTAGCTATAAAAACAAACATTTTCAGGTAAAATTTTTTTATAATTTATTAGTAATGCAGAAGGAACAAGAAAATTATACCAAGAACCCAGAAACAAAAAGTGTGTTGACCTGTGTTATCTCAGTCAAACTCCTCAAATAACTTTAAGTTGCACCCAACTAAGTTGGAACTCTTGAAAATCGGTTACATCGAACAACTTTTGGTGCCACCAACTTAGTCATTGAGAAAAATCATATTTCTATGCTTCAATTTTGTATGTGGACTAATTAGTCAGTTGCAATAAATACTGATGAGGAGTTCTTAGTTGCCTATAGGTTGCGAGCAACTTATTTGCCTTAATGTCAACTTACACTTAAACGTCAAACGTACTTTTTGCGCAGGAATCAATCCCATAAGATTTCCATTTGTAGCAAGAGTGTTTTAAACTGATGATTCTTTTGATTTTGAAATAAAATCAAGACAAAACTCATCGGTATTTTAAAATAAAAATTCTTCTTGACATTCCTACAAAAATCAAAAGACTTAACTTTTTAGTTGAGCTTTTCACAATTGACATTTAATATTACGTATGTATAATTTAAAAAGAGTTTTTAATCTATTTCAATCCCTTAATAAACTAGATTGATATTGAGATTAACTTTTCTTTTATTTGAACACGCTCATATGTCAAAAATGCCGCATGCAAATGTCATGACTGAAGCTTCTTCTGAATTTGTGTTTTAAAAGAAACACATTATTTATCTAAAAATATTTTGACAGTTATTACGGCGGCGGATCCATGTGTTTGACCAGTTAGTATATTTGAAAAAGGAGAATTAGAAACAAGTACATATAGCAAAAGCCGAAAAATTAATCGCCAAATTAGCTGTCAAGGTCTACCCTTTAAGTTGCGCAACTTTTCATTAACATTTTTGACAGCCAAACATTTACAAAACATGTGATAGGTTTCGAAAAAAACTTGAACTCTGTTCCAATCCCTATTCATATCTAAACTAGGATCGAGTTCAACTGAACATACCATATATCGAATCGATAGAGTTTGACTTTGATGTTATTATATTTTTAAATCAGTATAAAGTCCATACGGTTGTATTCAGCTTTTATTTTTGTAAAGTTATTTAAAAGAATTGACAAATCATCAAACAGTAACTTCCGTCATTTATGGATGGTTCAGAACATTAAAACTTCTCAACCCCGGCCCATGAATGAACTGTTGTGTCACTAAGATTACCTTTTTTCATTTTGAAATTCCAAAGTTAAATTTTCTCGATCCCGAACAATTAAATTTAGCGACAAACTATCATTGTCTAAAAAAAAATGTTCAAGGATTTTTATTCCACATCGAAAAAAAGCCGCAGACTTATTTTCATTTAAATTCAATTGAAACTGCAACCCAATACTTTCATATTAATAGATACATAGTTTAATGAGTTTTTAATTGATTCTTTGGTAAAAACATAAACCTAAATACCCTTTTTTCGCCTTTTAACAATGACTAAGTATAAAGTTCAGGTGCGGAAATATAACGACATTTAAATGAGAAACTGTCTGGACTTTTATAAAGTTCTTCGTATAATTTTCATCTTCTTCTTCTTCAAAAAAAAAAAAATAATAAAACCCAAGACCATTAGACAATCTAGACTATTCAAAAAATCGTTTTCTGTTTACGAGAGCACATAGTTTTTCTTCAGATACATTCCCTCAATTTTTCATTCAAAATTTAAAAACAAAAAAAGAAATCAAAGAAGGAGATCTCCGAGTATATCGCTTCATGAAAGAGTCCTTCGGTCGAGGTCCTTTAATGTCTGTCTACATAAAACAACCAAACACAAACTCATTTAATGTTTTCCCGTTTTTCATCCACACTATACATATGTATGTATGTATGTATGTATGAACCTACACACTCGTGTTCTTTGTCGAGAGGACTTTTTAATGATATTTTCTGGGAAATTAAGAAGACAAAAAAAAGTGTAGATTTCACTAGACAAGTCCATTTTCTATATTGAGTGAGAGTCGAGCAGTTCGAGAGCTCGACACGTACTACGTGCTATTTTGGTTTTAACTAGAAAATTTGTAATCCCGATGTTCCTCCTGGCGAGTCCTGATATGATGGGAGTAAATTACAAGAACAACAACAAAACAAAAATAAAAAACAGAAATAAAATCTGCTTTCAAGCAGAAACACAAAAAAGAACCATTCAATCGGAATCACAAAGAAAAAGATGGCAAATTACAACAGGGACACGTTCTGTCGTTAAATTCAAACAATGCAAGGATAATCACCAGCCGGCATCCAGAGTGACATATACAATACAATATACGAGTACCTATAGCGAGTTGGTACGGAACAGAGAAATATAAAAATTAAGCTTGTCGGAACTCGGGAGCTTGGAAAAGCGAGCGAACAAATTACACCCTCATCACGCAGTTAAGTGACTATACTATTCTCATTTTTTTAATGGCTGGCTATCGAATCACCAAGGCCCAAGTTCCAGGGCCGGCTTGAGGGTGTTTTGCAAATAAAATTTGACTTTTGACAGATCCTTTCAAGAACATGCATTAGGGCTGTTGGGGATGAAATTTATTTTCTTTTGAATTTATTTACGTCAAAAATTTCAATATGTAAATAAAACTTGAGCTTTCAAGGAACAATGTAAAATTATTGACATTTCCAAACTTCCTCGACGGAAAATAATTTGTCATAAGTTTTATTCCTGAAAACCCCAAAAATGAACTTACATTGTCTGAAGTCCATTCCAGCCATTCCATGAAAAGAATCAAATAATGTTTCATTAGAAAACTTCAAAAACAATGAACCAAGTACTTGTCTTTGTCAATGTCAAATCAATGGAGAAGTTCACAATAACTAAATAATGAAGTTAAGTAATTGGGTTCGAATGTAAATTTGACATAAGAAAAAGGGAAAATGTCATAAAAGATAAACTTAGTTAAAATTCACCACGCGCCCTTTTCTTTGCTCTAAGGCATTGGTCATCAGTAAGTCCGACTCTTGTCATGTTTTTTATGGTATGTCTGGCCAGTACAAGTGTAGGCAGGCATGTTGTTCCCAATGTCTGGGGTAAATATTACACACATTCCCGATGGTGCACTCTTTCTCTCTTTCTCTCTCGCTGATGACAACCCCAACTTACGTTTTAACGATTTTTTAAACAATTAAGGGATGCAGATGGATATTCAATGACACGAAGGGGGGGTGGGGTTAAAGTGATAAAAGTAAATATCACCACCACCCACACTTTACCCATCACCAGGCCAGCCAGTTGTTGTCTGAAATTAGTTTGCATGCATTTTTTTTTTGTCGCTATTGTTGTTTAACTCAAAAACGATTTTCACCCTAAGGTGGATTTTCACTTCGATGGGGGGTTAGGATATAGGAAACAGCCGAACAACAACGACAACACTTTGACAGTTAATTGGAAAACAATATAAATATATAGGAAAAAAAAAACGAAACACACGCATGCAACGCGACCGGCCGGTGTGTGGTGCGACCCGACGACGCGCGTGACGCTATGACTACCATAGAGTGTAATGCAACACCCTCGAGGCACAGAAGGCACAGGTCAAATTTGAGCTTGTGAAAAAAAAAAAAACGAAATGAAATGAAAAACTTTGTGTTGGTGTATTACCCCTTTAGTAGACTAATGAGGTGAACAAATGCATGAAACTGTTGCTAAATGGAGGGTGGATCCGGAATCCCAAGTGGAAAAGGGTTCCAACAGTATCGACAAAAAAAAAAACGAAAAAAAATCGTCCACTAATTGCATAGTGAATTTGAATGGCAACCGGGTATGTGAACAATTGAAGGCACCGAAAGGGCGCGAAACGTTAAATTTGAATGAATGTAATTACTGTTTCGTTTATATATTTTTTTTTTTTTTTTTGTTTCGACACACCACACCGACCGTTTAATGTTTTTAAGGAGACCAGACCATCCCTTTTCGGAATGGTTTTTATATTTTTTGAAAATTGTACAAACCTAACCCTTTGGGTAATTTTTTTGCGTTTTCTAACAACAACCGTTTCTAATTTTGTTTCTTTTTTTTGTTGTTGTTGTTGCTGTTGTGTAAGTCAAATATAGAGGAAACCGGAAGAACCTTTGAACATTTTTGTTTTCGTTAAATTGTAATTTTCTTGGAAGTGCAAACATTTAGTTTTTGATTGGTATAAACTTCAAAAATAAAAAAGGGGTAGAAGTAAGAAAAAAAAATAATTAAGAGGTTTTATTATTAGCTTGTGCTAAGGTACGTTTAATGATCAAAGTCCTTTTTGTAATGGCGCAACTCCTATTTGAAATTATATATTTAGGTGTGCAGTCAAGTAGAAAAGGAATTCAAAAGCGCCGCCGCGCCAGTCCGCCCAATCATTAAGATATTCAAAATTACAGGATTCACCACCGAGACTAAAATATTCAATTTTTTAAGTTGAAACATTTTTAAATGAAGTCGATAAATTTTTAGGGAATGAGAAAATTGTATACGATCAAAATATAGAACTCATTGAATAGAATTTTTACAACAAATGACAAAAAACTTCTTATGTAATTAGGATTTCGTCAAAAATGGAATCCATCCCTGACATTACTCGCACACAAGATTGGTTGAGAGTTGTAAGTCACTATAGGTACTGGTTCTCTATACGAATACCTATTCCCAAATTCGATGCTTATCGCTTAGATGGGTTTTGAGATATGTATGTAACTTTATTTACCAAAATTTTGAATCTTTCTAGGGAAACCTGTGTTAACGTCTATTTAGAAACTTAATAAGTTTTTCAAATATTAATTTATGTTCAGGTTCAAGTGCATTCCTGACAAGGCTTAGATATCTGGATTACGACAGTTAAGTTCAAAAATTGAAATTTTCGTAGATTTTTGATCGAAACTGACATCCATTTCCAGAGGCTTCTGCTTTGATTGTGGTCCTCTTTCTTTTAGCTTTTTCAGTTGGAATTGGACTAAAGTTCCGAAGTTAAGTTCACCAATTTGAAGCCTCGTAGAAACTATAAAATCAATTATCTCATTCGACAAAAAGAAAAAAAAAAAGAAAATTTAAATCCACATTTCACCAACTAAATTTTACCAACTCATTCCCCTAGTGTACACCTCCAAAGATACCAATTCAAAAACTAACAAACACTTCTATTGTTCCCGAATCCCCCCCCCTCCATTCAGTTTTATTTCGCAATTCAAATATGCGTGGTACTATACGTATATTTTCAGTGTTTCGACTTGAGCCTAAAACATCTCATTCCAATGAAAACGTTTGAATGTATATTTCGATAGTTTATTTCCTATCTGCTCTATTTCATCTTTATGGCTTTTTCCTAGTTTTTCATATTAATTTTTATGATCCTTTGACATGAAATCGATAAATCGACCTAACGTGCGAACCAGATATAACAAGATTCGTTCTGTATGGAAAAAACAAAAGGAATTCCCTTCCAATTGGCCAAATCAACAGGATTGTTGATTTTTGTTTCACCATCCTTGCCATGGACGTCGTCGTCGAGCTTGAAGTAGATATTTGACTTTACCAGCTATGATGATGGGAGTCAAAATACTCGTATAAATTTTTAGGACCGAGTCCGAGTTAAGGCTGTAGGTATAGAGAATTTTCGATTAGAAGAAATCGCGGTTTTCAGTTTTTACGACCTTTGAATTGGTTTTTTTCTATTATTTTTTGTGTAACGTCTAGTGGCATATAGTTCTCCATAGAGCAACATGGGAATGGGCTAGAAAACTATTTCAACTAGATGGGAAAATTCTGGAATCATTTATACCCTTGGACTAGCCTGGCTTTTGTTCAAATGAAATATGACTCAACACTCAAGGCAATAAAGTGAGAACATAACGTTTGAATTCGTTTCGATTCGTTTGGGTTTCTTTTTTCTTTTTTTTTTTTTTGAAAAAAAGGAAACCAGAAGATAACACACGTTCGCCCTAAAAGCTAGAATTTTAGGGCTGACCAGTGAAGCGTGTGTATATACAGAACAACAACAAAAAATCCATGACTTGGACTCTTCTATACCGTTCGGTCCTGTTCGTCTCCTATAGTCTCCTGCTATAGCTATCCATCATCCCTTGGCTTTGCAATATTTCGTCGAAATTGAAATGAAATAAAATTTTTATTATTTATTTTTCCATTTCGATGATAAATTAAGGAGAAATCGTTTGGATGAAAATGTAGAAGGGAAAAGAAACAGTTCTCTAACTTTGAATGTCCTGACCTATTTTCGGGTTTTGTTTGACTATGATTGCTTTAATAGCAATATTCGAAACGTTTATACGAATGCTATAATTGCGTAAAATATCCGATTAACATTTGTTTCCGGTTTTCTGTTGGCTATATACCGGGTGAAGGGGGTATTATAGTGGCCGCACGTCTAGCGAACAACCAGAAGAATTAGGGTTGATTTTTATTACCAATTGGTTATGGATAATGGACTTTATAAGGGTGTTCTTTTGTGAATTAGGTTCCACGAATGTGGCAGAATTTATCCCGATCATTAATCATTTTTTCTATATTTTTAGCTCGCACATAAATCTCATTGATTTATCAAAAAAAAACCTGTCAATAAAAATTTCAAATTCGCCAAAGTTTTACCTCGATAATAATTGCCCAATATTAAAAAATAATAATAATAATGACACTTCTTGAAAACTATTGCAATCACTGGTTGTGAGACTTTTGTTATGTTAATTCAAAAACAAACATAAATAGTAATTTAACAAAACAAAAAAATTCAAACTAACCAAAAAAGTTCGACAACTGCCATTTTTAAAGAGAAGAGAAAAGAAAATAAAATCACAAAAAAAAAAAACGGTTAAAAGAGAGAAATAATTCCAGAAAACAGGGTAAACATTTTTTTGTAAAATTTAAATTAATATTTACCTTAAGACAAAATGAAGAAAAACAAAAAAACTATGGAATGAAATTTTTTTTTTTTTGATAAATTTTCTAAGTCAAACAACAAATATTATTCACCACACACACAAAATACGTACTGAGACAACTCGTAAATTTAAGATGAAATGAAATTTTATTAAAGCAAAAAATAAGACACATTAAAACAAAAAAGATAATAAAAGAAATTAAATTAAATATATATGAAGTGTGTTAAGCATTTTATCAATCACCTACTAAAAAAATAAATGTAAATAAAGTTGCAATAAATTACATCATGAAAAACAAAAATATTAAAAAAACACACACACACACAAAACGGTTAGTGGTATTATTTTAGTTTTTTATTTAATATTTGGTAAAAAATGTAAAATAAAACGTGTAAATTAAAGAAAAATTAATAGACAAGTATGTGGAGCAGGAATAGCTGAAAAATAAAATAAATCAATTTAATAATTGTACATTTACGTTGTTCTAAGTTTTATTCAAAATTTGAGTTTTTCAATTTTGTGTACTTATTTATAAAAAAAAATAATTGTTAAGTGTCAAGTTCATTTTGCTAATTTGTACAAGTCTTAACTTACTAGGAACTTATATTACTACTTAAAAGCCTGCAAGTTTATTAAATTAAAATGTTGTTCTTTGTTTAAGTATTTTCTGTATTACTTAGTGTCAAAATTTTAAACTTTTGTAATAACTTTATTGCATCAAAAGCCTTGAATTACAGAGAAGTAAGCTTTAACTGCTATCTGGGCCACTTTATTGAAATTAAAAGTCATCGTCAAACTTATTTAAATAAATTCAAAACCAAACAATTAATTAAAAACCTACCCAAATGACTTGCAAACTGTTTTCAATGGCCTCTTGACCCTTTTGCATGTAGATACCTATACTTTCGCCCACTTCCGGTGTCATTTTTATTTAAAGTTTTACCAGTGAAGTTATACTTGCAGTGTATCAAAATAAAATTTCTCTTTTTTTATTTAAATTCTCTCCAAAAATTTAACAACTTACATTTGACATTGTTTAGAGTTCTTATCTTCTCTTATTAATTATAAAAATATATTTTTACTTTAGACTTTTAAACTCTCAGTGTTGCCAGTTTATAATTTTAACATTATTAGATACCAGAAAAATCATTTATTAAATTTATCAATTTTTAGTTTTACTTTTAAGAAAGGTGTTTTGTGTTTTCTCTCCACATTACTTGTCTGTTAAAATACTGAAAAAAAAATTGTATTATCGAATATCATTAAACAACGATTAATTAAAATGTAACAAAAATATTCTAACCTATTATTTAATAAAAACAAAAACATTTTAAAATCCTAGTGTAGATCCCAGTGTAAACATTTTTGTCTCTTTTAATTTTGTTGAAAAGAAATTATTGTTTTTTTATTTTATTTTGTAAAACAAACAAAAAAATCCTATTTCTAAGAACATTAATACTATAATGTACCTGTGATATAACATATTTCATTTATTATTAACATTATTTTTGTTTTTCATAATAAATAAAATAATTATTAAAAAACAAAATAAAGCAAAAAATTCAAGCTTACACACACATTAGACACAAATATCAGTTTAAAATTTTGTGTTTTGTGATAGGAGATAAATTAAAGAAGAAATAAAAAATTAAAACTATTTAAGTCATTAATATTTATATAATTATTATTTTTAACTTTAATATTTTTTCTTCAAAATAAATTCTAAACATTTTCTCAATTTCATACTATACATACGAGTACTATAGAATTAATTAAATAGAAAAAAAAGAAGAAATAATTGTTTTCGTTACTAAAAAAAAAAAAAGAAATTAATTTGTTGCATAGTATTTAAAAATAACTTTATGATTTATCATTAAAATTAAGCTTACATCTTAAAAGAATAAAAACAAAAATCTAGCTAACTAATATTAGATATATATTTCGAATACATAGTTATATTATAAAATTTCAATCTAAATGTAAATACTGTAATTTTATGTTTAAATTTCATAAACAAAAAATTAATAACAAAAAATATGTAAAACAATAACAAGAAAATGTGTAAATAATAGAAAAGAAAAACTAATTTTCTTGTCTTCTGACAATTCTTTAATAGCAATAGTTATAAACAAATAATAAAGAAAATAAAAAACATGTAACTCATTGTAGAAATTTATACGTATCTGGTATTGAAACCTTTAAACCAAAACAAAAATTAAAAAAATGCATAAACAATTCATAAAAAAAAAACAAAATAAATTTAGAAACAAACACACACACACAAAACAATCTAATTTTAAGATCATTGTGAGAAAATTATTTGGTACTATATATTTAAATTCAAAATAAAATATAAATGTAATTTAAATTAAATTAAATTAAAATAATATTAAAACTAGTTATTCAAGAAATTAAATTTTAAAAAATATGAAAAAATAAAACACTAAAAAATATAAATATATGTAAATCATATAATAATATTACAGACTGTATAATTTTTATTTAAAATTAGAATATAACGGAATAAAATGCCATTTATATAGCGAATAAAAACAAGAACAAAAAAGATTTAAAAACATTTGTATAGTAATTTGTAAAATTATCAAAAATGCATAAAATAAACGAAAAATTTTACATACAAATTGATAGTGTATATAATTTGAAGTAAAAAAAAAGGAAATTGTCTTCTTTCACAGGGGGTGGGTCAAGTCAGGCCACTGTACCATAAAACATTTTCCAGTGTTTTCATTTTCATAAATATGAAGCTTAGGTACACTCAAGTCAAAGAATGCTGCACTTATATCTCTCATTGAAAATTAACTGGAATTCTAAATCAAGGTGAATTAAAATGTGATTTAGACAATAGGTTACGTTTCAAAAACAAACCACATTTAAAAAGATAATCATGAAGAAAATTCTTCTATCTCTAAAAAATCAGAAGACGGATGACGGAAACGATTCCGAAATTCTACATCCCGAAAACCCAGGAAACCTAGAATCTAGAAAACCCAAAATCCCGAGAGCCCGAAACGCCGCAAATCCACAATCCTTCTTATATACCCGGTAGTACAAAAAATTTGTTAATTTATTTTTAAAATCTTGGACAGTAAGAAACTTGATTATAATAAAAAACAGGATTTTAGGGAACGGGGTTCAAAATAAAAGTGGGATATAAGAAATAGAAAAATAAAAAACAGGATTAAAAAATATAGTTTTAAAAAGCGAGCTATCGCACCCAAAAATTAAATGATTGGCGTTACAAAAATAAAAGTTTCACCCGGGCGTATACTTACTATTTTTATTTTGTGCTTTTCTTTCAATGAAAATTCCTTCCTTTTTACCGTGACACTAGCAACAGGAAACTTAATCAAGTAAAATTGATTCCACGGAAGTTACATTTAATGTAATCAGTTTTAATATATGTATATTTGAATCCTACCTACTCCATTATATACGCACACGTGATTCATTTACATATGTTGTTGAAGTACAAGTAATCTGAAAGACTTGAAAAGGATATGTTTGTTTTTTAGAATAAAACTCGAAAGTAGTTCATCTGCTCAGAAAAACTAAACTTAAAAAAAATATCAAAAGGGTATAAAAATAAAATAAATCCTTAACCATTTGTCTTCCTCTTTCATTCCGACTAAGACTGTCTTTATCCGGAACCGGAATTGAAAATCGATACAAGTGTTCCCATTCATCTTGAACTCCAGCCAGACCCAATCCAACACCTTATTAAACGAAAAACTTACACAGACGCATTTAAATAAATCAAATCAATCAGAACGAAATCGTTTTTACGAACACTTTTTCGTGTTTTATTTTCGTCCTGGGAATTCCACGTGATGAATTGTTCAAATTTGTTTGAATTCCGTTTTTTGATTCATGATCTCTATCCCTATGTTCTATCCCTATCCCTGTTGCTGGTTATACAGGTACACACAAGTACGTACATACAAACGAGCATAACAAAGTGAATCGTTTTTATATCATTTTCATTTTTGTGTATAGGTATGAAGTGGTATGGCATTCGTTTGAGGATATAAATTGAACGATATTTTTTTGATATCCCAATCCCAATCTCAATACAATAGAGATGATGTTGGGGACCAGTTGTAGTTGGGGGCAAAAGAAGATGGTGGGTGTTTTATTGTAACAAATTTAATTTCGCGTCCCTTTTTAACGACATCATCACTCAAATGGTTTATAAGGCCAATATGATGGTTGGTGCATGGATGGCGGTATATCGTGATGTTTTTGAAATATTAATATAGCAGCAGAAATCTATGAAGTTAAAAATTTTATTAATACACACATAAAATAAAATGAAATATACTCGTCGTAGTACTGTTTTGCTTGTGCATTTTATTTCCATAGGATAAAAAACCTGAGTCGTAGATTTAATTTGAAACATGCCTCTAGAGGAATATAGTAGGGTCATTTTGCCGTGCGGTGACGTTTTGCGTCTTACAGAACTAAGTTCCGGTGCACACAAGCGTCATTTTGATGCTCGGTGAGACGGTGCGTTGACTCGAATTATAGATTCTGCTCGTAAACGCAGTATTTGACAGTAACAAGAAACAAACAGACCGCAACCAAATTTTTATAATTTCCAGTCGATTGTGCTCATTCCAATGAATTCACAATTCGTAATTCAGCATTCGTAATTGATTGGTTTTGATGGCTCAACTGAAGGTCAACAGTGGTTCAAGGTTCGTCGATGTGAAAAGTCCCATTTCTTCAACTTTCTGTGTTGTTTTTCATTAACCTAAGTAAACTTACAAAAGATGGCGCTTTATTCTGATGTGATGCATACTCAATGAGCATCACCGAAAAAGCGTCTGTTGAAAATAAAGTCTATGAATATTTTATTGGTATCTCATTTAGAAAGAAAGCCTATAAAACTTTTAAACTTTTGCTTTTAATGCATTACGTTTACGTCACTCCTCCTACACAAACATTATACTTTATACAAACACACTTACAAGTATATCTAGACATCTCAATCTCAACAAGTTTCTTACCTACTTAGCCTTTTAATTTGATAACTGAAATTACATTTTATATCTTAACGACTGCTATGTACACACTAATAAAACTAAAAGGCTATATTTTCAGACCAATCCACTTAGTGAGAGTGTGTGTGTGTATAACTGAGTATATATTAACTGAATTAATCACACACAGGACGTGATACACATTTTGTTAAAACATGGCTATCAACGCGGAGTAATATTTACGACCCATAAAAGTGTTAACATCATCAATCGTAAGAAAACTTAATGAGCTCTTAATCTTGGTCGAAAGGTATCTAAGGTAGTTCTTTTTGAATCCACATACAAACGTGTAAAGAAATAAGAAGGAAGGATTGTACACACTAAGGTACATCCAGTTATAAACTATTCCTTTACTTAACTTGGTTATAAAACAAAAATTGAACATAATTTAAATATTAAAAGTGTTGATGATGGGGCAAGTAAATACCACCACCACACCCGCACCACACCGCCGCGCCGCCACCGGTAGTTTGAAGTAAGAGGCTGTAAAAAATGAAGTCGTCTCTGAGCGCAGTTAGTTAGAGGAGCATAAAAAGTGTTTGAGGTGCGTAACGAATAACCATTCCTTAAAAGTAAACGGTTATAAGACTGTGGAAATCTATTTTATTCGCACCTTGTTTCTATTTCTTGAACCAACGCAACTCGTAGATAAGAAGTTACGACTTAACGGTCATAACGCTTTCAATGAAATAACTATACTCGCATACTAAAAAATTGCATCTCCAGACTACCTCTTTTAGGTTAGAAGTTATAAAGTATAATCGCACATACTCGTAGCTCGTATAACGTGACTTCTTTTAAGTACCATGGTACATATTCACTTTAAATATGTTAAACAGTTGGGTGGGGTTGGAATTATTAAGCCTACCGATTATTTTAAAGTGGCTAACGAATAATGCATATACAAACTGTGCTTAGTTATAATTCTAGAGTAGGTACTTCCAGGGTACTTATTTTTATACTTTTTTTTTCTTAAAGGTCTACGCCTTTTTTAAGAACATGAATTAAGTGGAAAGTTTTATTTTAATTTACTGCGTTACAACAGGCACAATGTGGGCATGTAACTTCGAGTGCTTGGATACGAATAAAGTCTTTGCAGAAATCTATTGGTGGCATTAAAATTCTGAAACAGGAAAAGCTATGTGATACAACATCAGTATAGGTATGAATTAATTATGCATCTATTCTATGAAATTGAGATGTGTTAGTATTTTGTAATAGCAGATAATTGATATTTAAAATTTTTAGATTTATACCCGCTTTGCATTTGACAGTCTTTCAACTTCAGCCTATATGCTTCGGCTGTCAGAGAACATCCATGGGGTGACATAATACAACTTGTGTAAGTTCACAAACGTCAAATTTTGCTGCAGTGATTCGGCATCACTGCTTTTTTGCGATGATGATGCCGACTAATCACGCTGTCGTAGTGATGCTTTTTTGTTTAGTTTTTGCGCATCAGTTTATGCAAGTTTGCAATAATGAACGCAAGCAAATTTTGTTTAGCCCTCTTAACAGAAGTAAGCTGTCAAATTTTTTATTACATACAAAAACAAATAGGTAACAAAAAATTTCAAAACAATCAAAATGACGTATGATCAGGTTAATCTGCCAAAGAAGGTGAATTTTTTGAAGACGACGATATTGTCACCTTCAAAGTATACTCCCCATAGACTGTAACGCACTACTCATGTCAGCGATTGATTCAATCCTTGAAACATTTTTATATTTGGCTTGCATTCGATTTATCCAAGAAATTGGGTGTTGAAACGCGTAAAGCGGAACGGTTTCTAAAGTCGACCGAAGAGAAGCCAATTAAATTTATTTTTTATTTCGTTCGTTGATGTGTCATTAACAAGTAAGAAATTTATTGCATACTTTAAGGATTTAAAAGTAATCGTTTTTATTTAGACATGGGGGATAAAAATTAATCAAAATCTTCAATATGAAAAAATCATTAATTGAATAAAAGTAAACTCGAAAAATATTTTGAAAAAAGGTCAATTATGGTTCAAATTAATTTTTTATGATTAAATAAATGGAAGTCTATGATTGATTCAACAAAAAAAAAAAAACTCAAATTATGATGAGTAAAACACTTCATCGATTAAAACAAGATAAAAGTCACATAACTATAAATTTGTTTATTTATTTTTTTTTTTGAATTTGAATTGTGAGGAACTTTTTAAGAATTTTTAAATAAACCAACCCTAAGACATATACTAATATATAAAGCTGAAGAGTTTGTTTGTTTGAACGTGCTAATCTCAGGAACTCCTGGTTCGAATTTAAACATTATTTTTGTGTTGAATAGTTCATTTGTCGAGGAAGGCTATAGGCTATGTAACATCACGCTGCGACCGATAATAGAGAAGAACCAGTGGAAAATGTTGCAAAAACGGCGAAAATTATTCATCTTTGAGGGCTTCCGTTATTCGTTTCAAGGCACTGATCTCAAAAACTACGTGATCGAATTGAAACATTCTTTTTGCATTGTATAGGAAGGAAGATTTTAAGCTATACAAAATTACTCTACGACCAATAGGCGAAATATAGGTCACTGGTCTTTGGTCATAAATGGTCTTTGGTCATAAATGGTCTTTTGTCATAAATGGTCATTGGTCATTATTGGTCTTTGGTCATAAATGGTCTTTGGTTAATATAGGTCAGTGGTCAATATAGGTCATTGGTCATTGTACCTTTGACCTTTGACCTCTGACCTTTGACCTTTCACCAATGACCTGTACAGGCCAATGACCAATAACCTATAATGACAAATGACCTATATTGACCAATGACCATTTATGACCAATGACCATTTATGACCAAAGACTAATAATGATCATTCTCCTATAATGATTCATAACCAATGACCAAAGAAGTCTCTCATTTATCCCGATCGTGATGAACGCCATGCCATCGCCATTCAGTTGCGCAAAGGATTCGGACGATTTGGTCTGCGCCGCCACCGTCCCTCCAAGTAAGGATGGTCTGCCAAGCTGTCCCTACCATAAAATGTACTACATAGAACTTTCCGAGGTGGTTCCACTGCTTTCATGCGAGCTAGGTGACCTGCCCGACGGAATCTACCGAGTTTATTTTTTTTTTCACGACACATCTGAATTCGAGGTAGATTGCGGAATCGTCCTTCCTTACATACGGGGCCATCAATTCTCCTTGCGACTTGCTTTGCGCTTAAGAGGTCAAAGTTTGCTACTATTGACCCAAGGTATGCATGGGATAGATTTTTGTTTTCAAAAGAATCGTGGATTTTGTTTTTGAGTATTATGAGTCATGACCATCACTTTCCAGTAGTGTAATTAAAAAACAAAACATTTTAATCAAAATGTGTCGACGTTTTACTTATTAATTTTAATCTGTATACATATTATGATAAATAATATTCAGTACACATAATTAACATATGAACATATGTTTATCTATATCTATACTAATATATAAAGCTGAAGAGTTTGTTTGTTTGAACGCGTTATTCTTAGGAACCCTTGGTTCGAATTTAAAAATTCTTTTTGTGTTTAATAGTCCATTTGTCGAGGAAGGTTTTAAGCTAATTAAATTATTAATTAATTAAATAATTAAGCTAAAATTACGCTACTATCAATAGGAGCGTGGAATCAGTGGAAAATGTTGAAAAAAGAAAAGAAAATTATTCATCTTAAAGGGCTTCCGTTCCATTGTCAAAATCGGGTTGCAGAGAAAATCCGTATGTTCTTCAGCCATAATAAAATAAAACCTAAATATCCCTTACTCTTAATTTTTAATCTTAATTGCTATTATAATAAATTGAGGCGGACGAAGTCGCGGGGAACAGCTAGTAATTCAATAAAATCAATAGCTTTCTTAATTTTAATATTAAGGACTTCAAACAAGAACTTCAGCGCAGGAGAGTATTTTGATGTAATACATGGAGAAGTACCCAACATTGGCAACAATTGGTCCTGGAGATAATATTCAGGTTGGGACTGTTGTAACGAACGTTCAGAGGCACTTTATGTGAGTATAAATGGGACTTCGGTTAAAAACATTAAGGGCTGAAAAGAGTAAACTATTCTTTGACTACCAATTATGTATGTGTTTTTGCTTTCAGTTTCTTCTTAATAATAAATTTTTTTAGACATGGGCTGATTATAAACATCGGGCAAAGATGAAGCTAGCATCAGGGGGACCATTTAAGCAGATTAAATTGGATGTCTTTAAGGAAACTGTTGTGGATTTAGCCAAAATCGAGGCAGCAGTTTAGGGGTTTAACAATGTTAAAACTTTTTGTGGGAAAACAAAAGCCTTGGAGGACCAAATCGGTTACTTAAATGCCTTTAAGGGATCCAAATGCACTGTCCAACTCCTTATCATCTCTTTAATGGTGAATTTGCGGTTTACGATCTTCCATTATATGATTTTGTTTATGTTTTTGTTTTCATCGGTTCAGGGAATCACTGTCACTTAAGAATCGTTCGTACCATTGACAAACGAATTTTTTCGTTGCTAATTCAATTCCATTTTTAAAGTCGTATGAAACACACACACAATGACAAATGTAGGTACTCAATAAGGTGTCACTTTTACAAATGTCAAGCTATTAAGATGAAAATTTCAACCTTAAAAATAAAATAACTCAAAACTGCTGACGTCACACAGTAGTTAGGTATTCCGGCAAAGTTTTGATGAATTTTGTTACTTCAATTCACCTTTCAAAAGGCTCATAAGTCGTACACATTCCAGTGTTATAAATCTGTACAAAGAATATTAATAGAATCTTGTTCAAAGCTCCCAAAATCTTCATATGAGTATATAAACCTGCGATATTAAATTTTTCAATATAAGTTTATGTACCAAGGTAACTTTATACTGCCATACATTTTCCAATAAAACTTTTAAGTCTTTAAAGAGACAAAAAGAAAGGAACTCCTCTTAAATTTTTAAGATTGCCCCATTCTGTCATTAAAATTTTTATTTTGTAGCCTGACATCCCCCATTTTTGTAAATTCCGAGCCAAACCCCAGACGTTGTCAACCTTTTCAAACTTTTACGCAAAAACATTTCAAATTTCAATTATCAATGCCGGCGTTAATGTTAGTGCAAATAAAATTGTGGAATCAAAACAAAATTGGTAGAAGAAAAGAAGGGAATAAATATACCTCCCTCCGCTCCACTCCGCTCCATTTGCGATATCCTAGTGTGATACTGATAGTCAACTTAAATTAACGGCGTCATCTGCTCGAACAGGAATCTTTTGTAGTCCTTTAAAATTAAAAGTTTAATGACTCGCTCATATACATGTCTATGATGGCAATGACAAAGGGGGGAATACCCTGTCTCAGCTGTTGTTGTACATAGACATGTCCTTATATTGTTCCAAGATAATATCATCCCTTTCTTTCCCCTCTAAACGCATTTACTTAACTATGGTAGGTAATTAACATAAAGGGGGGATGACTGAGAAATTACTACACATTGCCCCTTCTCATGGGCCATGGCATAAGTTACAGTTAGGTGGGTATGGGTATATCTATGCTTTCAATTAAAACTGTATAGCACGTAAATAATGTTAATCCATAATCGAAAGAAAATGTTGGCAATTATTTAGTCATGTTGGCATAGAGGAGGCGCAAAAATTCCAACATAATATTTATACTACCCTTACCCACGTGCCAGTGCCACCTCTGTGTCGCGGCCTATTCTGGAGAACCCCCCTAAGGTTTGAAGAAGTCAGCTTTTTATGGCTCACAAAAAGGGGTGCCTGTAGCCTGTGCGCTTTTTACTACACACGAAATCTGTGGATGCAAAATACTCATTAAGCTTGCTTGTCCTCCTCGTATACTGTTATACTGCCTATTTTGAGGCAATGGGACCGTTATTATGAAGCTTAGAAATGGTTCACAACCGCCCCCCTTTGACAGTGTATACCTACCTATAGAGCAGTGGTGGTATGTATTTTGCTTAAGGGTGCGTGTCACATGCTATAACGCTTCCTTTGGCTTTAGGAACATACAAAATGTTGGATGTAGGAATCCTTAGAGGGCAAAAGAGAAGTTTCTTATTATTGTTGATTTGAGGCCTTTCTGGGGGTATATTTTTTGCCATTAAAAATGCCTTAACGTGCAAATGAGATGGGGAATCAAAGCTTACAAAGACGTGTGCATAAAACAGTGTTTCTTTATGAGACAATAGCTCAGTCACTGACAAAGGATCAGTTCCCGTTGCCGTTGATCGCCAAATTCAAGCATGTTTTTTCTTCTCGAATCTGATATCTTCAACTGCTACAAGATGCAATACTTTTATAATTGTAACATTCCAGGAACTTCAACTTAAACTCCAAGTTTGATCTTGATATATTCTAATAGGATTTACTTTATAAATTTAACCACGTCAACCATTGTTTTGACAGTTCTGATTGGACATTTTTCTAACGATTTATATATGAACATCATCTATTTAAATTCATAAGCCAGTTTTAAAGCTCCTATGATAGAATAAGGTGATAAGTAATTGTCACATTTTTGATAGTCAAATTTGACAATCAATTGATTCAACAATTTCCAATATTCTTTGTTTGTTTGAATTGAAAAAAATGAAAACCGAGAAATGTAGTCAGAAACGTCATATTCACTAACACTTGTGACTATCAACTTATAGACAGATCCAACTGATCAATTTTAACTGTCATCTGTCATCCCAAATCAGATTCTGTAAAAAAAATCGAAAATTTCATTTCATTTGTACATATTTATGAAGAAACCATTCGCTGTCAGTAAAAGTTGCTCAATTTCGGAGAAAGGCAACTAAAAGTTGCTCAGAGTTAACTGCTAAATAGTTTCGCAAGCAACAAACCAAATTTTAAGTTGTATTGCATTGCTGACAACGTTTCCACTGCATTATACTATTTTCTAGGCACGAAATATGAAAGAGGTGGAATTAAATGTGCTGCTTTTCGAAAAATGCTAGGCTCAGGTACTAAACGTTGTAAAAATAACATTTTAAAGAAAGAAACGTATAGTAAACGATGTTCACATTTGACAACTCACTTTGATGCCTTAACCTTAGTAGTTTATCTCGTATCCACTTACATGTGCAAATATTTATTTTAATTATTTTATTGTTAAATGCATTGAGTTCATTTTTATTAAAAGTATTCGTCTTATTAAGAGACAAAAAATGCCATCCCTGGCATTAGCCATCCCTGGCTAATTGTCATTTCAATTTCCATAGAAACACTTTCCCCTTTGTAAGATCCATTCACAATGTACATTAAGAATCAGTCAACAAATTCACGCACACACAGTTAATGCATGTAGAACCTTAAAAACAAACCTGTGGTGTGGATATTTGAATGTGATCTTATAAAGATGTATTAGTGAATAAAAGTGTTGTATTGAATGGAAAATATGTACCGCTATTCTTATGTACGCAATGGAATGATGTGTTTTATTTTCATTTCATCTTATCAATAACAAATCAAGCCATTTCCGTATTCCATCTTGAAGTTTCATTTTTAAAATCCAAAAACGACAAAAATAATTAATTTATCTAATTTTTAGCCAGATCAATAATAAAATAACAATGTCAGTCGATGCAAACAAAAGTTTTCAAATCCATAACTATTCATTTGCAGCCATTCAAGCTTTTATCCTCCAAGTAAAAGAACATCCAATTATCTACAAGGATCATGCCGAGCCCAACAATAGCGATTCGCATTGGTCACAAATTGTAAGATCGCTATTAGAGAATGGAATCGACTGTGTTTTAAATCCGTCAGAAAGACTTTACTGGGGTAAGTAGATTCATACATAATGTACCTTACAAACTAGCTTCCAAATAGCAAGGAATTTAATTCAGGATTCAAGTTCTTAAACAAAAAACGAACCAAGCCGAACCTAGAACGCTTTTTTCATTAGGAATTTTGTGTTATCAATTAACTTAATTCTAATAAAGTTTGTTAGTGAGCAGCTATGTGATTAAGAGCATTTGACATACAAAAAACCACATCCCTCAAGTTTACGTTTTGCGTTCCTTGGTCACATACCTATTGAGTTGAAAAAGGACGTCTGGCAAGCAATATAGTAGAAAGTGTTAATATTTAAAATGTACTCAACTTCAACTGTATGTGCCTTTTAACACTAGAGCCAATTTTTGACAAGGTTCCTACCCTATATCTTACCTAGCTATAATAAAAAATCGCACAGTAGTGTTTAATTGAAAGACTTGGTGGTAAGTACCTATTTGTAGTTCTAATTAGCTATCAAACTGTCAAAATAGAAGCCTCTGGATGAAGGAGAAATTATCTCCTTTTCACTAATAGCGTCCTAATAAATTTAGATGCAAATTAATATAAACCCACAAGATTTTTTAGTTAGATAGGTACCTATTCTCAAAGCGTACACACTCGAGTTACCACGATTTGAAATTACTGAATATTTATTCATAACAATGTTTGACCTGTCCTGTTGATAAACAATAAGGTCAAATCTATCAAAATATGAAATTCCAAAAATATTCAGTTAGTAGTTGGGAGAATTGCAAGCACATTACTTTCCAACAGTTTATGTCTACGTAGTTGCTTTTGTTTAAATTCTGAACACATCTTTGCTGATATGTTTCTGTTACCTTTTGTGCCTGGTTACATGAGCGCAAAAATGAATCAATTCTCGAAAGAGAGAGGATTATTTTTAGAAAGAAGGAAAAGTATAGATTTTTTTCCCATCCCCTTTCTTCTTTCCAAAAATCGTCCTTTCTCTTTCGTGAATTAATTGTTTTTTGCGCTCGTGTAACCACGCACTTTGATTCTAGAATTTAATAGTTAAGATTCGAATTTTTCAGCAATTTTTATCAAGTGATCAATTCGAAATGCTCTAAACAAATTAATAGAGTTGGCTAAAAATATTTTCACCAATGACTGTACCTACCTATTTAATTTCAAAACTACCTTCGGGTTTCAAAATAAATTCAAACTTCTCCTTTTCCTCATTTTTACTTCTTTTTTTTAGAAAGAATATACCGTGGATTATGGATGTGGATGCGTCATATCTTAACGATGCACATGGTGGGAAGATATTTTGGGCAAGTTGGTCTAAGTCAAAATCCGAAATATATCTGGTTGGAATATCTGGAATTTCTTGAACCTTTCATTCAACTAAGGTTAGTCTTGCATCTGACATTACACACCAAACTTATTATCAACTTCTCAATTTAAATTAACAGTCCTAATTCCTACAATTACGACACCGACTTGGATCCTTATATTTACTTGCAAGTATTGTCTTCAGAACAAACAGCTTTAGTCCCATACAGTCAATGTATGGTATATTGGAAGCTATTTCAAGAAACTCTAGGTGCTGATACATTTTATATATCAATATGCGTTCAAACAATGGATTATTTACCTTATGAAGATTTAAAATTAGAATTTGAAATATTCTTGGAATTAATAAATCAAATTAATGACGATGCATTTCATGATGAAGTTAAAGCCACAAATTCGGTTGATATTGATTCGGAAGAAGTTACAAATTTTATCGAGGGACAATTAATGTCATTGATTGAAGATAACCAATATTATGATCACTTTCTGAGCCTTTATGCTTCGTGTTTTGAAGAATCTGATTCTTGATTAGTATCAAGAGTTGGTTAAAGAATTCAAATGATATTTTAATTTCTTTTAATTAACTATAGGTACCTATTTTCTTAAATAAGCTTGCGTTTGATGAATTATGTTTAAATGATAAAGGATTTAAAAAATTCTCGTATTATGTTTAATTATGTTTTATAAGTTAACAATAAAAACGAAAAATAAAATATTAAAACCTAGAGACTTGACTTGATAACTTTTTTTGAAACTAGATTATCACATAATGGTTGCTAGTAGGACTGATGTGTACTATGAACTTCAAATATCTTGTTTGATATGTTCCCATGTTCTCTTAATCCACTGATCATCAGTGTTTATTCTTTTATAATAAAAATGTACGAGTAAAAAGTTATACAGCACAGACATGGGTTTAAAATTGCATTTAAAAAAATCATTCCAATTTTTAACTTAAGAAAAACTACATAGGTTTACATGAAAAAAGGAAAAACATCAATTTATTAAAAAATATACGTATATTTGAAAGGAAACGTTTCATCATCTCCGACAAAACTTTATGGATCATCATTCAAAGCAAGAATCATTAATTTCTTAACCTTAGACTTTCTGGCCGGCTCCAATCGATTAAGTTTTGAGTGCAACGATATAATATACAAAAAATCTTTGTCAATAACCGATTCAAATGAAGGTACAACTTTTGGCCGATTAGTATAAATGGTTTGTTCTCTTTCTCTCATTCTCACTGAAGGATATGCCATACGCAACTGCAATGGATTTGGAATACCATATGGCCTGTCAGTGTATTTCACTAACTGCGATTCGTCAATATCATGATCTTGTCTGAACATAGCTTCAACACTCGGAGGCAATGCTGGCGAAAAGCTTCTATGAATTTCCATACAAACTGAGATGCATGTATTCTTGGAATTTATCGATTCGGAGAATTTTCTTAGCCAAAGAATGATGTGGTTATCATTTTGTAAATGGATAACCTTGGTCTCTGCCGGTAGAACCTGTAATCGAATGGTGCTCGATTGGAATGGGATATTAATGTCTGTGCAGTTTGTTGCGGTGCCACTGCAAATAGAGATACCAAAAAGATTTGTTAATTAATTTGATTTGATCGCATAAGGATACACTAACTTATTATGACGCAGATGAGGATCCAAAAAGGTCATAAAATCAAGCCATTGGTATTTCACAACTCGCATAATCTTCGGACTCTTTACCCGATTTTCAATTTGTTCTTTGTAGTAAATGTTCAGCATCCATTTCCACAGTTGACGAAAGCTTTGATCTGGATTAGAAAATTTATTTTATAATGGACAGTAAGCAATAACACTCCTTATGCATGAACTTACTCCAATATTCCATGTTTATAAGAGCAACTTTCTGATGGGTTGGAACAACAGTGTCAAGCAAGGCTACAGTAATTCTTGTCCAAGCAAATTCAACAAGTTGCTTCTTCAATGTGAGTCCATTCTTTGATGAGAAAATTATAGGATATTTTTGAATTTCACCAATAAAAGATTGTATTGCCAAAGGTGAGTAATTGTGGATGTGATAGCGATAGCTTTCAATTGAGTTAAACTTTAAAGAATTGCTTTGCATTTTTATTGGTACAGAAAACATAGAAAACAAAATATACGAAATAAAGTATAGGTATAATAAATAAAATAAAAAATATGGGACTGGAGACTGGAACAAAAAAAGTGATATGCAAGAAAGTATGGAGTAACCTGTGACAAAGTTAAAAATTACTAATTAGTAAAAATAAATAGTTATTCAAGGAGACCTAAAAATCTATCTATACGACGATACATTCTATTTATTGTGAATTAGTCACAAAAGGGGAAGTTTAGATGCACGCATACACTCATATTCATATATACAAATTTTGTATCTTTTCCTGGATATATACATAAAAGGGAAGGCACAAATTGGAGAAATCTAACGGTACCTTTCCAAGTTAACCAAAAGTCAAAACTGAAGTACTTGGAATTGGAAGAATAGAAAGAAGAAAACCAAGCGCCAAGGATCCACTTTCCTATTTTATTTTAGTTTTCACATCAAATTCAGTTCACAGACCAGAGAAGTCTTTAAAAATTTTATAAAAATCATGTCCATTTACAAACAATTGGAACAAACATTCGCAATCGAAGAAATCGAAGAAACAATCGTATTAGATTCATCTCAACTTGTGCGTGAAATCAAAAACTATCCAATTATTTATGATAACAATTTGCGACGTGATCAAACATCAATTTTTCTAGCATGGGAAGATATTTGTTCCAAAATGTTACCCAACTTTTTGTCCATGACTGAAAATCACAAAATTGCAACAAGTAATTATTATTAAATAAAAAATAAAATCAAGCATAATGTGGGTAGAATTTAATTTATTGAAGTTTCCGCTTCCTTTTTTTTTTACTCCAAATAGGAAAACGCTTGAAAGACCGCTGGAGCTACATGAGATCTACATTTCGACGGGATGTCGTCAATGATAATATTAAGTGTCACCAGCATCTGGATTGGATTCGAGAGATCAACTTTTTGGTGCCAATATTAACCAGGTGAGTACAAAAAAAAAAAAATGCTTAACTCTTTATTTATGTACTTATAATGTATAGGGAGAATAGGCAGGGTATCATGTAGGTAATATGTATACCTAGATCTTGAATCCTCCTTACCAAATGAATCAATTATGGTCGAGAACTGCGGTGTTTGGCTAAAAGATGTTGCTCTATACATACAAAATATTTAAAATAATATATTATGCCAAAATTCTAAAACTGGGCATACACAATCGAGCCGATTTCATCATATAATTGAGCTCGTCAGGTTTCTCTGATAAATTTTTGAAAATTAAATTGCTCCTGACAAATTCAATCATTGGCCAGAATGTAAGTCGAGCAAAATGGTGGGTTTCTGTATAACCAGCTTAAAAGAGATTGCACCAAACTAGTCCTATGTCTGCTTACAATAGAAGCCTTTACCATACTTAAGCTTTCAATTTATTTTAAGAAATAAGATTGCCGTTAACGACCCAGCTAAAGATTCGTTCGTGTATAACCGACTTGTGTAAGTACATACCTAGATAAAGTTTTTTGAGATTTTTTTTTTTAAGTTGACAAAAAGGGAAAGGAAACATTCTCATCCATAATTGTGTCTATTATTGTGTATTTACATTTTTTGGAAGATAATAAGTGAGAGATTCAATACAAAAACTTTTATTCTCAGAGTGTTGCAAACAAAAACTTGAATTGGACTTAAAATGCTAGTAAATTTACCAATAGAAGAACCTAAAATATCATTTACCCAAGAAAACGTATTCAAAATAAACTTAATTTTCTTTTTTCAAGACATTTCGGATCATTGAACACCGTTAAAAACTTTCATCGAAATTCTAAAAATAAAAGTATCTTCAATAAAAAGAAAAAAAATCAATATGCAATCAATTCATCCACTCAAGAAACAACGAATTTAAATATTGATTCAGTTTCTCTTCAATTACCTTCGTCATCAGTTGAAACTTTAAATATAGACAAACTAGAAGATATTCCTGCTGCCGAAACTCAATCAACAATACCAGATACTGTAATTCCTTGTGATTCAAATTCCTCTGAGAAATCTACAACTACTCCTGACTCAATGTTATCTAATCCAGTGGAAACTGATGCAGAAGAAAAATTTAAAAATGATTTAATTGTACAAAATTTTTTGTCTACATTTAATTCGGAAGCCGTTTTACCATCAATTACTGATCCAGATCAATTGTTTTTATTGACCTTGTTGCAACATTATCGTCTTGTTCCAGATGAAAAAAAAGAAGCTTTGCAACACAAATTTTATACTTTCTTAAGAGATTGAATAACTAGATCAACGAAATGCAATTGAGTTATTGTCAAAATGGATTTTTTGTTTGCTTATTTTTAAGAGGAAATAAAACTTGCTTAATACAAAGTTTTTAACATTTTGACTTAATAACACAACAAAATTAAATAAACAAACGAAAAGGAGATAAGCTCCGAAATATCTAGATAGAATTTTTGGGAAGATCATTCAAAAGATCTGCGAAATCGGGTATGTAACTAAATTCTTTTAATAAAATTATTTGTAGTAGGCGAAGACTCGATCAAGAAAGCCAGAGATTTAAAGTGAATATATACTGTCAATCCGGTCGGGTGGTGTATTTTTTGGACAACTACTTTTGTGCAAAATTAAATGTTACTTTGCATTGAAAACTGAAATATATAGTTCTCCAAAATTTTAGGGTGGGCTAGAGTATGGTTAGCAACCTTATTCGAATAATGTAATTTTTATTAACAGAAATAATGCTTTATCATGAGGATACCTATTTTATTTATAAAGTAAAAAAGAACACTACTTTTAAATAATCTGTTCTCAGCGATTGTATAAGATTCGGAGTATTTTTTTTTACTTTCTTCAACTCAAATTCATCGGTGTATTTTTTTTTTCGGTAAGGTACCGCAAAAGCCACTTGAGCCGCTGACAAAGTATGCGTTGCAAACAATTAAAATTTTTAAATTGTTTGGGCTATTTACTTTGTGCTTGTATATCAGACCTAGTCCTTTTTTCTTATAGGAACCTAGGATTATGTAAGGTAGAAGATAAAAACATTCTGAAAAAAATTATTTCGTCTATACTCGTTAAGCTTGTTATAAAACGTTTGAAACTTTTGCGTCAATTTTTTTTTTTAGATAGATGTAGTATGAAGATGAAGAGTGTCCCATTTGGGGCCTATCCATTGTGATAGATGAACTATAATGTGCCATCTACTTAGAAAGATAACTCTTCAAATTAAGCTTCAACTAAGTCTGTTTTGTCGTCAGACTACAAACCTACGCTTTGTTCACTTGGGAGTATCTTGCTATGGCATAAGTTAACTTGGAGCTACGGATATAAAAATAAGTTAAATATTTCTAACAAAGGTTAAATGATTCCATTTGTTTGTTGGAAGTTCATCATCTTCGGTGTGTCACCTCCTAGAGAGATGATCGACAGTATAGGTCCGTTAGTGATAAGAAAGGAAATATTTTAGAGTTAAGTGATTTCTAGACATCTTCTTTTAAATACAATTATAATGTTTTTTAAACAGTTTTAAAAACATTAGATCATGGAGCAGTATAGTATAAAAAAGCCAGAAATAAATCATTGCTCCACTAAAAATCTCTTTAGAAATTATTGCATATTTTTAGGATTTAATTTTTCAAGGGGATTTAGGAAATTCAATTTTTAAATTCATATTAAAAGCTTTTTCTCCTTTTCTTTCCACAAAGGTGAAACCATTTCAAAAATGCACCCTTATAAGATTTCCTTCAAAAAGAATTATTATCTCCCCCAATATTTTATTCCGCTCACATTACCTTAGTAATTTTTTTTTATATATGAGCCAAAGAATGGTAATATCTTTATCAATATTAGAAAAAAGGGTTTAATCCTTATCCGAGTACTCGTACACATACCTACCCTTATTTTATAGCCTTTATAGGAATTCACATTTACCTACGTGGCGTGCATATGTGTTTTTGTTAAGAACATACCCGTAATGTGGAAATAACATTCCGTCGCTTGGTCTTTAAAGCTCCCCCAAAAATAAACATATTATGATACACAGCCAGACATGAGCACAATCAAAAATTGTAAGGTTTGCAGTAAACGAGCTCCCCATTTTTATCACTCAATCTGAGAAAATTTCTTTTTTTTTTCCAGAGATTTTTAATGGCAGACAGATGACGGTAGGTCTGCGACTAGGGCTCCTCTTTACAAGAAAAAGCTCACACGACGACGCACGACGTCAAAGAGTAAAAATTCGTCACTGGTGACATCTCCGCCACCGACGACGCAGCACCTACCCTTGGTAGTGAAACAAAAAAATTATAAATTTCCTCTGCTGCTGCAATTACAAAAGATTGCACCAAAGTGACAGTAAAATGAATGAAAAAAAAAATTATGTATGTAAATATTTAAATATAAAAAATCACACACACATAAATGAGCATTCCATTCAGAGAATGGAGTTGGAGCAACAACCGTCATGTCAGTTGGATCAGTTGGAGGGAGCGCCACTCTTTTAGAGGAGCATTTTCCATACATCCCAACTCCAGAGTGACGACCACAAACAGATGGTGTTATTGTGGTGCCGCCATTTTTGATTTTGTACTGCCAACATTTTGTTTTACTTTTTTTTGTGTGTTTTTTCTTCATGTTTTAATCAACTTTTACCCCCAACACCTACTTCAACGAGGCATCACGGCAGTGAGGAGTCCGGAGGAGATTTTTACACACCCAGAACCCAGATGAAAGCCAAGGGTGAGTGCTGCCTTTGTTTCTAAGGGTTAAGCTGCCTCCAATTTCATTCCCGTGCAAGCAGCTCGCATAAAAACCAGTAAACTTAAAAACGAAAAGTATTCATAAAAGGGGGAGACTTTGGGGGACGCGCAGGGATACTGGCAACACCTGTCCCAATGACGACGATGTCGACGACGACGACCGTGACGTTTATGTGGTTACCAAGGTGATTCTCTTCTGGTTCTCATTCTGGATCAACGTCATAAGCCCATGGCACGACGACATGGTGTCTCGTTTTACGGTATACCTATGTATGTATATTTATGAATTTGCATATAGCAAAAATGTTAATTACATCCACCTCTGGGATGTGAAATTGAATGGCAACCTAGAAATGTCCCTTTGAGAATTTTTAATTTCAGTAAATGGATTTTTAGTGAATTTTCATGAGGGCGAGATGGGAAATCTTTAAGGAGCTTAAAAGTTATGAGATGAGTATTTTCATACAAAAGGAAACGATTGTACATTGCAAAAGGCTTAATTAGTTAAAGTTGAAAACAATCAAAATGATTTCTGGTTTGGGTATTGAGATTTTTGGTTATCGTGATCGTCTCTTGTTCATCGTTTGTACATTGTATCGGTGTGCTGTTTGAGTGAATTACGATAACACACAAAAAATTGGAGAAAAAGACATTTTTCAGGAATGCCCGATAGGTCTCTGTTTCTAAACTTTCTATTAACCTGATTCAATGTGACGATCTTTTTTATCCTCCTGACTTTTTTTATCTACTGGACAAAATCTTACTTTTCGATTAACGATTGTTTTTTTGTATTCAAAGTTGATACAAAGTCCAGTGACCCCCAGGCCAGCTCTTTTTCTTTACTATTGATACTTGAAAAGGTTTCCTTTTTTTTTAATTTTGGCTTATCACTAGGAAACCTGTTTACAGTATACAAGTATGTACTTTAACGTACTCGTACTCCCCTTGACAAGCCATAATGTAGTTATCTGCATTATATAGTATGTCCTTGTGCATCAAGCCGTGCTTGGCTTTTACATCAACTTCCTTATGTGACAGCCGATATGGATTTCAGCATAATTAAGAGTTCCATAGCATTACATACGATACGTTGACGAGTATATTTGCAATCGATGATATTTCATGAGCTGCCTCCGTGTCGTTCACTGTCATCATCATTATCATTATCACCACCAGGGAAATACCTACCATCAAGGAAAAAGTTGGAATTAATTCCCAAAGTAAATCTGATAGACTTGATGACTACCTCTATGCGTCGCGTCGTGCGTGTGTGTAAAAATTAATTTCAGTTGAGATACTGGAACAAAATATCGTATCTATATGTACCTGAATGGTAAAAGGAGGATTTTCTCAAAATGAATGGAAAAAAAAGTAATTTCACATCAAAAAGAAACCCCCCAAGTATTATTCATTCATCCTTTGTGGAAATGTTCAATCTTTTTTCTACTTTATTATTCATGAAGAGAATACAAAAAAGAAAGAAAGAAAAGAATCCCTTTAGTTTCTTTAATTCCTCAACCACCAGAAGCCGGAGCGGGAACGGGAGCCGGAGCCGCTGAGACCCGAAAGACTTCCACGAACTCATCTGCACTTCTGTACTTTTTTGTACTCTTCATTTTGTGTGGTTTACCTAGTTTTCCACAAAAAGTCAAAGGATGTCAAATTACCCGGTCAAAGCAAAGAACACATCCCAATTTCAGACCGCATTAATTTCCAACTTTACTGAGAAGTCGGATGATGATTTCCAACTTCCTCTGTTCTTCCAAAAGATACGATGAATATACAACCGACCAACCAAGCAGCCAAGCAGCCACTTTGCCACATCAATTTTTTAAAAGAACATTTTTCATTTTAGGTCAGTCATTGAAAATTATTATTCAGGATGTTGAAATTGGTGAGCAATGAAAAGATAAAGCGACTGTAGGTACTATGTATGAATAGCAACGTACATACATACATATGTATGTATGTATATAAGGACTTCTTTTCCTTTGAGTTAACATTCAAGAATATGATGGAGAAATTATTTTAATTTATTGGACGTTCTTCGTATGATGCACGACTGAGCACTGAGCACGGAGCAGGATTGTCCTGGCTTTTGAGTGCTTCCTTCAACTAACTTGCTCTGAATTATTTATTTCTTTGAAATGAAAATAAGTATGATAACAAGAAATTAAAAAAGAGAAAAATATATTTATAATTTATTGAATAAAAGAAAAGTTAAAGCTTAAGTAAAAGGAATATGTATCTAAGAGTGGGTCAATTTCATATTATAACATTATATACTAAGAATTAATTATTTTGTTTAAAATTTAAAAAGCTTTGAATACTCTTTTAAATAAGTTATGATTTATGAATATGTTTTTATACCTAAAAGACCAACTTCTTTGACATTTAACCAGGTGAAATAGCAACTGATCTATTGTTTTTTATTATTACAAAACATATTTTCAAAACTGTCAGTAAAAAATCGTACCAAATGTCCTACAATCGTGCGAACTCACATTGCCAGTTATAAGACATTAGCCCGGACAGACAATTTAAGCTTTTGTCAGATAATTAGGACATACTCGTACTCCATCGAAATTATCAAAAGTGCTTGTTTGAGGCGTCTGTAATATTGCTAACAATTTCTTTAATGTCAAAGTTTCTTCAAGTTTTCTGCTAATTAACCACAACCTTAATTTGATATGGTTTCACCTTGATCACCTCCTAAACTAAAAGTTAATTGACTTCTTCAAAACGATTTCCAATAAAATGAGGAAATCGAAATATCGACCCAATATTTTCAGAAATGTCTTTATCAGGAAAATTTCAGTTGACATTTTAAGAGAAAGTATTTGGATATTGTCAACTCAGTTGCAGCTATTGTCAGAGAACTAACAGATCTGACAATTTTGTAAGATTTGGCAATCGTCTGTAAATACCTATGTATCTAAAGATATTTGATATGTTGAATTTTCAAAAGTGGTATGAGGCAGAAGAAAATGTTTCAGAAGTCAGGGTTTGAGCCTGTTCCAACTCAGTTGTTTATAGTAAGAACTCGATAGAAACGAATTGTGTTTAAGGTTTTTGTCAGGACGTTGTTGAACACATGTAGTGGTTCTATTTGATTGATTATTTTACTCTAATTTTGTACAAAGTTACTTCTAAAGATTATTGGTACAATCTACAAAATCAAGAATATTTTTATCGGAAATGAATTTTAAAATAAGCAATAGTTTTTTTTTTCTTTATGCATTCTCACATTTGTAGGTGTGTTGATAGACATTTTAAGATGACTTGTTTAAATTCACTTGAGTGTGGCTGCCTTCGGATTTAATCTTACAATAATAAATTCCACTTGTAAGTACTCATACGCCACAGAGTACTACTGCAATAAAGAACATTTTTAAGATTGGTTCTTCTTTAAAATTAATGAAAATAAAATTGTATATATTATTAGTCCAGGGACAACAAAAAGTATAGCTTCCCCAATCTACAGACGCATTCTTTTTCTAATCTTATAACCAGAAACCAACAACAGAAAAAAAAAATAAAAAATATTTCTTATCAAAACTTTATCCTTTCCAGAATCCGCATTCAAGTGCATTTTTCTTTTCATCTAAATCACCACTAAAATGTCCTTATCTTCACATTGTTTTACCATTTCTTTGTTATTTTGTTCGTACTTTTTTGTTGTTGTTTTGTTTGCTTTTTAGTTCTTGGTATATTCTTTAACGTTTCATTGTTGCAAGTGTTGGGCAAACATATAAAAATTCACCATGACTTTGCGCTATAATAGAAAGAACCACATAATGGAACTAGAATGAAATTATGAGCTCTTCAAGTAACCGAGAAAGTAGATAATAATTACCACAACCAGTACCACCATCACAACAACAACAACAACAACGACACGACAACAACTCCATCTATCTGTGATTTTCAAGAGGTGTGTTGTTTTTTATGTGTGTTATATTCTTTCTTTTAAATACACAACACATATACTTATAGCTCCGTATAACATAAAGAGGATAGACTGAGATTTAACTGAGGTCATTTGGGAAGTGTACGAGGAAATAATGGTCTTGAGGAGTGCTGTAATTTTCCACTTCCTACTTTTGCTGAAGTCCTTGAATGCAGCACAAGCTAAACTACACTTTAGTCTGGGTGTGCTCTGCTCATAGGGACAAATGAAAGCAGTGAAGAAAGAAATTATAATTATAAAGAGTTTTGGAGCTTAGGTTGTTGCATCTTAGAAAAAAAAATATATACATAATCTTGAACTTTGAACATTTTAAAGGGCATGACATCGTATTTTTAAATGTTTGTTGAACTCCTTATCGTAACTTAGCATTCACAGTTACCCTTAACTTTTTAAATGCTGTTCCTTATTTTTTCCGAGAGCAGTTGACTTAAGTTTTGAATTACATATTTGAAGACGGTTGTTAAAAATGACAATACCAAATAAATAGCTTTAACCAAAATCACAACAAAATTGTTATCTACTATTCGGGCCTTTGTTAACCAGAAAAACGTTCTGCAATCATCACACTTTATTGAGCGGCAGGTCTAAACCGGAAAAACTTAGCCCTAAAGTCTACTATTAAACGCGAAGATCTGCTAATATTTACAACTAAGAAACGAAATAGGCGAATACGTGACAACGGTCAAACGTGGCTAAAAGATTCTGGAGTTTTTGAATTAGTTGCTGTTCGAAAACCCTCTTTTCAGACTACAAAAGGTGAAATGGCTGGAGTGGTCCGGTAGAGACTGGATGGAAGAAGACTTGAACAGAGTTTGCTGACGCGATGAATTTAAGTTCGAGGTATTTGGCACAAAATGGAAGGTTTTTGTTCGACTGTTCCCACAATAATGCATGGAGGCGATTCTGTAATGGTCTGGAAATGTTTCGCTTCAAATCGAGGGGCAGATTTGACTCGAGTTATTAGAAAAATGAACGAGAAGAATTGTTAAAAGATCTCTAGGATTGATTGGCCGAGTATTCATATTTCAGAAAGACAAAAAATCTAAAAAAAAAATAGTTTAATCCAAAGTTTTTTAGGTGCTTGAATTTGGTCTTCTTATGAAAAATGAGAGTGGACTCTTCGCCACGCCACCTTACATGTTTTCATCGGTTTCAAGGCCTCGTATCTAATCTATAGTTACAAAATACTTAGGATAATCTTGTTCAGGCTAATGATGGGAACATGCTGGTATGAATTAAGGTGGGAGACAATTTTCTCCGAAATTTGATTAAAAAAAAAAGATTTTTTAAGGTGATGCGATTTCATAGGTCTTTTGAAACATCGTCCTGGAAGGAACATTGCAAAAACTCACTCATCTATAAATTGTTCAAAAGCCTGCTTGATGTCAGTAGCGATCTAGGAACCACTTAGAAGGAAATTTGAGTGGCAGAATCTCTATTCCAGCAAATAAGGCACTTGTTTCAATGATTCTTGTAGAGGCATGGTTACAAGATCCAAATTTCCATTTTAAGATTCAACAACTCAGATTATGTACACAGTTCAAATAAAAAAATATCTCTGTCTAGGAAAATCTTCCATTCTAATTTCGACGGAGACTACAGTACCGGGATAGTTGAAGAAACTTGTTAATTGAGCCAGAAAACCAAATGAATCAATGGCATGCAGTTTCATGCTTCAAGTAGCTTAGTATAGCAAAACACCTTCAAGGTCTTAAAATTATCACTATTTCTCATTTTCTGCTAGTAGAAAAACTACGTCTCGTTCTTAAACAAATTCAATTTTTCTTCCAAAATTTGTTTGTATAATCTTGTACCCTAAATTTAAATTGTATCCTTTAAACCAGTCAACCTCGGTTCGTTTCTATATATAGTATTCATCTAACATATCTATGCGCATGTCGTGTTTAACAAGTTCAATAGTATAGTCCTCTATAATCCAAAATTCAACAATGTATATTCTTCTTAATTTCCTTTTTCAAGTGAGTAGTCTTTTATATTCTAAATCCGCAATTGACATTGAACACGCTTCTTGCCGTCAATCCAAGAATCTGCAGTTGCCTTCCAATCTCTTGGCTCTTCTTTGGCTAACATTTCTGGAAACTAGGCAAGGCATGTTACGAGTATAAGTTTAGCTATATTCTACCCAAAGGAATTGCAACAACGATGGAGACGACGACGAAGACGACTACAACGACCGAGACGCACGTCAGCCGATTCACAGTCCCTTGTCCATTCAACAGCAACATTATTTGACAACGCAAACATTGTTGTAGTCCGGAGAAATGACATAGCCTCGTGCTGCTGCCATGCCACTACCGCATATTCAGCTTGGCTATATGAACACAAGGAAAGAGAGGCAGGGCAGCGCAATGAAATTGTCCAAGTCCAATGGCCATTGTAGTGGCTGTTTTGTGTTGTTGTTGTTCATGCTGTCGTATAGCCATTGCGTCCAGTGGTTGACCCATTGTGCCGCTTGTCATGTAACTGGAAAATATTGTTCTGGCCAATGCTCTTGGTCTATATCGCTCGGCACAGTGGAGTTACACAATTCCATTGCCATAAGGAACTTGGATTGGAATTAATTTTTTTTTTTGCCTCTACCTCCACCTCCTCCTACTTCCCGTGGTCTTCCCTCAATCGCAATTGCAATGGCAATGGCAATCGCACTCGCACTATGTGTATGTATCCAACGCCCACAATTGTTAGTCCTCGTCGTTGTCGTCGTCGTCATTGTCGACTTGGCATTCCCATTGTGAACCATTGTCATCGCTTACGAGCCGGCACTGTCATGCTACAGTGTGTCCCTAAGCCATGCACGAGACCACACCACTTCCATACAAAACAAAATCGGTCAGGAAGGAGTCCAACGACCGACGCGACGGTACGATCAACGACCAACAACCAACGGACGTCACAAAATTCCTCTTGCAATTCGTTGTTCAAATACTCGACCATACCAACGACGACGACGACGACTACGACGAACGATGTCATGTACATAGCCAGCAACTTGTATCAGCTGGGAGCAAGAAAAGTGCTCCCGAAATCGAGAATGTTCCTGATTTTTGCTCCTAGAGCCGGAAGATTACATTCATTGCCAACAAAATGGCTTTTATATGAAGATTTCTTTGTCATGGCCATGAAGATCGAAATTAATTGAATTGAGAGTTGTTATTGATATTTTGAGAAGAGCTCTCGATTTTATTATTAATAAAATAAAAAATCTATAAAAAAATCACCATTCCAGTAGAGCTGCACATTTACTTTCTTCTCTGGGGAACGGGACGATATGCCTTACGCCTTGATTTTGTATCCACAATGAGAACTGATTGCCGCTTAAGGAAGTTCCTCGATGGAACCTCACTTTCGTCGTCGGTAACCGCTAGAGGAAGATAATATCATGGGTAGGAATTATTTTTTTTATTTTGATTTTCAGTGTTACCTGGTGCTGGACCTTGTTCGGGAGAACCAGACGATGTCCCCAAAGTTCGAGTGGCACGACCCGATATGAGATTGTAGTAGCACATTGGCATTGGCTGAGGTTTATCTTCGGCAGTCAGAGAAGGAGTTTCCTCAAGACGTACAGCAAGTTCGTCAATCTTTTAATAAGGGAACATTTAAATTGACAAGCAAGTAGTGAAAAGAAATACTCACTTCGACATCAGTGGACTTTTGTAGACTTTCAACTTCTTTCTCACTTTGAGCTTGTAAGCTTTTCTGGAGTTTAGCTTTGAGAATCTGAAATTGATTTCAGTTGTGGAACATTATTAATGAATCTTGTAATTAATTACGCAACGACTCATCCGATTTTTATAAAACACTATTAAATTGTTTATTGTCATGCTCATAGATGGCACTAACTCCCATTCTTTATGAAATATGGCGCTTTTAGAACTTACATCGATTAAATCTTCATCTGTGGCTTCGTTAACCAAATAGTCCGGTAGACTCTGAGCCGATATGGACTTGTCCTTCTCCACAATATTCACATCACTCTCATCGACTTCTTGCAGCTTATAAATCAAGTCTCGAAGTCTTTCCTGAATGAACTTTATAACTCCAACAGTCTTTTCGGCTGACTCTTCGTTCTGCTGCTTTTCTTTATTCATGTTGGCGATTTCCAGCTTTAACTTTTCAACAACTTCTTGATTTCTAGGAACAAATAAATAGTCTTAGTCAAAATGCCATTAAGGACCGTTTTTATCAAAAATTACACTTCACTTTCTTTCATCTCGGAAAATTTAGATGATTCCAATTCTTTGGTTAGATTCTCACGTTGATTTTCTAAATCAGTTTTTTCCGACTCGGCAGCATTACGAAGATAAGTCAGTCGCAGAGATGATTCCTTTTGGGATACAAATCTTTCGAGAACATTCGATGGAGACGTGGCGCCAGTCACTTCCATAAGATCTTTGAACAATTCGTCCATTTCAGCTGTAACGCTTTGCAATTGAGAATTGGGATCATCGTCATTTTCAATTTTTCCAGTCTGTTGGTCGCCCGAACTCGATCCAATACTATCCTGGTGGACAAAAGTCTTTGCATCGGTAAATAGTTTACGACCGATTCGTTCGAGTTCCATTTTACGACTTTCGACTTGTTTGCGGAAATCCAAAGCTTGGCGTTCTCGAATTTTCAAAGAAGTGTTTGCTTGTTGCTCGTGCCGTTGCAGAATGACTTTTGCAACATCACGCATTTCGAGGGCCTCGTTGTGAACTTGCTGAAATTTGAGTCCAATCAGTTAATAAGAATTCGATGTACTATTGAGATACCTGAAGCCTATTTATTTCATTATGTTGTTCCGCTAGAGCCTCCTCTAGCTCCTTTAGAGATCTTTCGAATCTTTCAGCGTCAGCCATGAGTGATGCTTGAATGGACTTATACTTCTTTTTGATGTGTTCCGCTTCAATCCATTTGACATTCTTTCGGTGGATCTCGTTCTCGAGTTGAATCACCAGCTTCAAACAAAATTATAAAAGGTTTTAAATTGTGAAGTAAAAATATCCAGGTTACCTTTCGATTGGCATCCTCTTCCAGTGTCTCCGGTGGTTTGCCTCCGACTTCCTTAGACTGATGATCCTTGAAGGCCAACAAGTCTTCATAATGCTGAACCAGCTTATTGAAATGCTTCTGTCGAACTTGGAATCTATGTCGCAGCAAGTCCAATTGCTTGCGATTCTCAGTGATTTTTAGGTCCATCAAGAAAACCGCTTCCTCAGGACTTTTAGCTCCCACCGGATAAAGTGGCTTTCCACCACCTGGTTCAATTTCTTGATCCTTACCCATTCGTCGATTGATGGGATTCTTCAGCATCACCACCTGAGTTGTGAGCTCTTTGTTTTCCTTTTTGAGAGAGGCTAGGGTTTCGGCATTGATGCGGTTTTGCTTTTGCCATTCTGCAGCATTTGCTGTTTTCTGACCCTCTACATGAGAAAATGGTCAAATACATAAGTCTTTAGGGCTTAACTAACTATAGTGAATGGAGTGTACCTGTGAGAAGAATCCTTTTCTTTATTTCGGCGATTTTTTGGTGTAAATCTACTTCTTTTTCTAGTTCCATATTTGCAACCTTCCAAGTTGAGTTGTCAATGCAAAGTGAAAGCTTCCATGAAGAGTTTGATGGAGGTATTGATTTAACAACTTTGCTTTGGATACCAATTGCATTTACTATGTTTACTTGATGTTTCATTCATGCCTTTGGAAACCCAGGAATAGGTATGCATGTAAATTCAAAAGTTCATTGACTTGGAAGTATTTTTGCATCACAATTTAAAAATATCCACATTAGTAAAGGTTATCAGGTAGTTTTAACTGCATTGGGGGATTTTTAGAACCATTTTATTTTTTTTTTAAATATAGACTCAGTCAGAAATTGTTTGAACTTTTTTTTAGATGAAAAAGCATTTTCTGTATTCTTAATCGTATTTAGAAAACACCCCCGTCCTGGTGATGGAAAATAGGTATAGGTATTGGATAACTCATTTAAATTTGATGTCCAATCAAGTGTGTGAAATGTTTTTCACATGAATCACCCCTTACTACAATATAATAAAGAAAATTGTTCTGAGATTCTGACAGTTTTAGCGAAAAAAGAGTGAAATAAGTTTAACATCTTTTTAATGTATTCAAGTTCTGTTTTTAAGATTTTATGCTCGCAGTCATCCACTCCGTTCAACATTGCTCAACAACCAGTAGAGAAAGTAGAAAACTTCCAATACCTTGGACGTTTCGTCTCTACTGCAGGGGGATCCGACCGGACATCGCCAGTGCAAACTTTCGTTAATAGGTGCCTCCGAAACAGCTTACGGGTTTTCTGTTCTATCTATGGTATCTCTAATGAGGGGGTATATGAACAAATTAGGAGCCCATTGATACTATTATACGAAGGCGTTACTAAGTGGCAGTGGATTGAACACACGCTTCAAAAAAGTCAGGGGTCAGGCAATGCAGGTCAGGAAATCCACTTACAAAAGAAGGAAGAAGAGTTGGAAGACCAAGAAGCACGTGGAGGAGAACAGTATAGTAGGAAAATTAAATATATCGCTGGAAACCGCACACGATGATGGCGCGTAGGAGTAATTGAGGCCCTGTGTCCCGCTAGGGAATATCAACGGACTTCGTAGGTCTGATGAGCTAAGTAAGTGAGAAAGTAAGTTCTGAGTTTGATACTGTCGAATCTCAAGCTGAAAATCTCTTGTATTGTTAAGATTATAATTTATAAGAAAAAATCAAATTCATATAAAAATCATTTTAGAACTTTTTCAAAAGCGGTGACTACACCATCAAAGGAACATAATTAGCCATGATAATGCCTGGAGCCACCTGGTCTGCGCTAGGGACCATCGACACGTTAAAATTGTATCTTCGTCACAAAATCTGCATTGAGGTAGATCAAGTCGAGTTCTTGAGAAGGTATAGAATTCCCAAAGTCTATTTCATAATCACAAAGACTTAATTTGAAAAACATCAAAGTTGTCAACAAAGTTTGTCTCCTACACTTTGTTTTAAACGTTTAACTTAAGAGAAAGACACACCTTTATTTGAGAAGCTTTCTTCGCCATTTAAGTCTTCTTCGAAATCATCACTTTCTTCTGTTTCTTTTGGGTTCGCCTTACCAACTTGCTTTTCCTGTTCCACCCTAGATAAAAAACACTTTGTATGGCATTGTTAGAGATAACATATTTTCCAATAACCAACAATAAAAAATAGAAAAAATGGTCTCGAACAGAATATAATATTGTCTCTTCAATAACATAGTAATAATAATCAAGAGTATAATGGTAATAATTTAACATTTCCTAGACTATCAATTAGCTTAATTAAATAATTTCAGAAAATTGCATACGATTAAACCTTTCAATAGAGTCTGTCTATTCATTTTCCATTTTGTTTTTTTTGTTAACACATTAACTTCTTTTTTTATTCTCTCGTAATAGACGTATGGTGACTGGCGAGGCGAGTAGTGCATTGTTAAATGGACAACGAACTCGATAAATTCCAAACAACAAGTTCCGCCACGGAGCTACCACTGCCATATAGCGCCACTAAGAAGCCCATGTGGTCATAAACAATATACTCGTACCTACATGCATGCGATGAAATGATTGCGTGCTTGGAAACAATTTAACTTAACGTTATCACTGTGCCACCGCGTGCGGACTCCCGGTTAAAGTAAATGTGATTGAGAGACGATATTTCCCTTACATACAAGGAATCACAATGCGTTTCTAGGCTGAAGCTGGTATTGGTATCCAAGTCTCCACATAAAGCCATCCTTCAGTTGCACTCGAATTGCGTATACAGGAAGTTATTCCACATACACATACATATACATTCAGTAAGCCGACTTGGTTGGTTTCATGCAAAGGGTCATTCAAATGTGTCCCTATACGAGTAAGGATGGGTATTTACGCAAAATCCCTCGAAACAAGGACAATAAATATCCAATGTGAGAATTCCACCTTACTTCGCCTCGCATGTCGCGCCCATTGCCATCATACCGATACCTGTCGTCCTGGATTCAAGTCTAGTACGAGTATATGACAGTGAGTCGTCGTCGTCCTCGGTTTTGAACATGGCATACTTGTACTTACTCGTATCACTCACTGGCCCGAGGGAATCATAGAACTTCTCTAATGGTCAGCTTTAGGCTGAATGGCAGAGAATTCCACTTAAAAGGAGTGGTTTCCTGTGAATGAAGAACACTTTAAGGATATTCTTCCCCAAAGAGGGTTATACTCTTACTTTGTCTCTGTGAGTCAGATCTTGAATTGCACTCTTTACAATTCTCCATAGGAACGAATATATGTACGAGTATGTACCTCTTCGAGGTTTTATATATTTTCCATGTAACCATTGTAGGTTCTCCTCCTGAGTCCTTAGTTTTATTGAGGACAATTCGCGGCAAAACGGATTTAATCCGCTTACAGTCATAAAGATAAAAGTGAAACTACTGTAAGTAAAATTCCAACGTTAAGCTCAAACTGGGGTTTCGGTCCCCATCCCCCACGACCAACCGACCGACGACGACGCGACGGAAGGCGAAGCATAAAAACGTTACTACGAGTATGAAAGAAATAGGAAAAAAATTTATTGCACCTCATAAAAAGCGGATTTTGGCAATTAGTTGATTTGCTAACTGATGATTTGGAGGCGCACGGAGGTGGAGAATAAGGTTTTTTAACGAGTCTGTTTTTTGTTTTTGTTTTTGTTGTTCTTTTCTTTTTGTGAATAATACCGCTCGGCTCTGATTACGAACATGCTAAGCTGTAAAGGCATTTTAAATGCGGAAATGGGGAATGCCATTTTGTAACAATTTTCATTGTTTTGTTTTGTTTGTTATCATGAATTCCGAACACCTCTTAAAAAATTGAACAAACAATGATTTTGGGCTTTAATGGTTCCATAAGCTCGAAATTGTGTAGGTGGTTTGGAGAGCTAGGGTGGGGGTGAATTTTAGTGTTTTTATGTCAAAACAAAGTTGTTAGGTAAAATTTCAAGAGCTTGAGGCGAAGAAACAGGAAATTTCCTAATGTCTTTTATTTTATGTTGGTTAATAGGTGTAGATAAAAAGATAAGATTTATGTTATTTGAAAGGAGGTTATATTAGGCATTTTATGGAACAAAAATAAGACGAAGAAGACTGTGATAGGTGGGCGTGGCGGGCGTGGTGTTATATTAGCTCGTCATAAATAAAGGCAGTTGGATTCGAAGTAGGTAATTAAAGATTCGAGGACCATGTTAATAGGTCATAAGTACGAGAAGCTGAAATTTTATAAGATATCCAAATGGGAATAAGATGTCCTTGGAAGGATTTATCGCACTTTGTTGGATAACAACAAAGTGGCGTTTACTGTTTCGGATTAATAAAAAGGATGTTTAGTGAGCCAACAATCTACATTTTTTATCTTTATTTAGTTGGGTTGATTTTTTGGCAAAAACATAACGACAACTCACTAAAATCACTTCGAAAGCAAAAAATTACCCATAAACTTTATTTATTCTTAAGATACCAAATAACAAAAACACAGTTGTCAATTCCCATACCATTTCATGCAAATTCTGATCCTGAGAACAAGCTTCCTCGTCAAGTGTAGGGTTGGCCACAAGACTAGACCTGACGAGACTTAAACTAGTCTTGCTTTTTTCCTTATCAATAGTTTGATGTGAAATTTCGTCTCATCTCAAGCTCTTAAACATAATGTTAACCAATATTAGATTGATTTGTTTCTTTGACAATTTGACAGATTTTTAACGAAGACAAACCATATTTTGAAATTCATATTGGGCGTGAAATGAGAACGTCGGTCGAGAACGACCTGAGTAGAATTTGATCAGAGTTCTGGGATTTATTTATAAAAAAACTAGAGCCCTGAACTGTCAAGCGTCATCTGTCTCATATCATACTACATACTTTTTAATCCATTAGCTCTGTCATTTTATCCAGAGCTCATAAAGCGCACCTCCGATTGTAAGAAAAGCACAACCTGAGCGCTCTGATGTGTCAAAAGCTAAGAAAGAAACACAGATCTTTTTTTGACAACTGAGCTTTCAAGAAAAATGTGTGTTTCTCTGCTCTGAGCTACACTCAACCTTAACTTATTACTGCTGCTACAAACATTTTGCATTTCAAATGACAGGTGGTTTCGTTCAATACATTTATGTCTTTAATGACAGTTATGTACATAATTATGTATGTACGTATTTCATTGGGACCGTTAAATTTTGCTTTAAATAAATAAATTAAAAAATACGATTACCACTTAACGACGAAACTTAACGAATAAAAAAAAATTGACAGCTAGGTTTCTTTCTGGGCTATTTTCATTTTGGTTTACCTTGTCTACATTAGCGAACAGCTACAAACTTTTCACTCTTTTCAAGTGGTCACTTGGAATCTACAAGATTAGCCTTTACCGAAGATAAGAAATATTAAAAAAGACATGTTAGAAAATAAATCTCGACTTGTCGTGCCTTCCCAGGTAAGTTACACAAAATACCTAAATTACGACTTCCGGTAAAAAAAGAAACCCTTTTATTTCTTTCCTATGAACCATTAATTTTTGCTTTTTTTTTGTTGTTGTTGAAAATATCGACAATTTGGCCAATGTTAACTGTGATACAAAGCCAAATAATCAAATTATTTCCGAGCGTTCATTCAAAAGCAAAACCCTTCATTAAATTCATGTTCGTATAATATAATGCCCCATTACCCTAGCAACAATCGATGAATCATCCCCTCCTGAACTCAAGCTCTTAAAATGAGATAAAATCAACCCTTATAGAGAAAGTCTAGAATCCATGAGTCCATGTACCAAAAACGAAGATCTTTAAAAATGGCTTTAATTTTTATCACATTTTAAGTCATGTATACAGCACCGTATTCCTGTAGGAACGGTACATAAAGCCATGGCAGTCATTAGAGCTGGAATGTTGCTAACGACTATGTACTCGTACATACCATCAACAACCAACTCTCTCTCTTATGCACGTTATATAGGCTAGACAGGTACTGAGTTAAGGTCTCATTTTCGTCATCGTCTTCGTGTTCCTTTTTCTCGTCATCAGCGAAATTATTTTTACCCTCTCATCTCAAGGAATAGGGAATAAGTTTTGGAGTTGGACGCCTTCGCGTTCCTTGTATTCCTTCAACACCCACGAACACACTATTACAGTCTCACAACTGAAGTGGTTTGCTCTTACTTACGCTCCTTGATGTCGAATGCCAAGTTCTACCACCGACCATCGCCGCCGACGAGGATGAAAACTGACGAGGACGAAAATGAGGACGACGGTGGAGACCTCCCCCGCAAATATAACTGTGCGAGTATAAAGCTCCACTGAATTTTGTGTGCTGCAATTTTGGTGAGTTATTACAGTTGCAATTAAGGCTGGCTGGCTGGGGTTAGGTTTGGTTTGGTTTGGCTTGGCTTGTCCTGATCCTTAAAATTTTGTGCATGTGAGCTACCTATTGCCATAACCTAAAGTCAGGCGAAATAAGGGTAGTTTGAAAGACCATAACCACCGTTCGTCGTCGTCATCGTCAGCCCTTGGAGGCATTACATCTCCAAAAGTGGCACAAGGGAAGTATTTCCAAACAGGCCAACAGGGCCGTAACTGACATTTGTCGATTTCTATTTCCGTAGGCGTGAAAATATGGAGAGTGAAATTTTGCTTCCTCGTGAACATTTCTTTTACTTGAGAAAAAAGTTCTGTGCAATGGTGTCCCTATTTGGAATCTCAGTTTCCCTCGAAATATTTATTTCCCTGTTCTGATGGTATATGAAACATTTTCTTTGAAGAAGAACATTTAGAAGACAAATGATTCTCAATAGTTTCTGTCAGAATTAATTATCACCAGGGAAATCTGGTTGTCCCTAAAGTTGTTATTTGGATTTTCAAGAAATTCGTTTTCCTTGGTATATTCTATCCCTCGAAAAATTCCAATATCGTGAAACCTTACCGTAAAGGAATTCCCTGTAGTAAATATCTGATTACTGCAATTTTTACCAAGGGAGTTAAGTTATTCAAGGGAGGGAAATTTTTCCAAAAAAGTGGGATTTGAAATAAAAAATAAAATGAAAGATCCTTTTATAAGTAAAGTTTATATGTTTAAGGGCCCTGCTTCTCGACAATTTCTAGGGATAGCATTTCTCGAAATTTCAAAACTTATGTTCCTATTTCATTTGTCAGTTTTGTTTCCATAATTATGTGAACAATTTTGTTAAAAAAAATAAACGACTTCCAAATTATTCTTTTGTACTAATTTCTCAGGGAATTTCGAGCGAAATTTGTATTCCTCTGGTTTTCACGTCCGTCTTTTCTCAATCTTAGAAACGGAAATTATTCTCTAAAGTTACCTTCGAAGTTTATTCTGAAAATCAAGAATATAATAAAAAAAATTCACGTGAACAAATATTATGAGTAAAACGAAATGCCCATGCAATTTTCGATAATACTATATTAGTCTAAAGAAATGTCAAATCCTTAGCTGTAGCAAATTACAGTCGGGGAAAACTTCTGGCGAAGTGAAATTTTATTCCCGACAACCCTGAGCCTGAATATCAAAAATCCAATTCCGCCTCTGACTTTAAGGTGAAGGAAGTCGTAAACGAAAATTCCGCATGTTGTTCATTAACATCGTCTTCGTCGTCGTTGTTAGTTGTGTAGTGTAGGGGTTAGTTCCGTTGCGGGCGTAAAAAGGGTTTAATGGGTGAATATTGCTTCTTAACGACCTTTCACGGTAGACCAAGGAGAAGGCTATGATGTGTTTTTCTTCAGAAACCATCAACAGACAGACAGACAAACCAGTCATTCAGATTATAGTGCCTCTATCTATTCCTCACTAAACTTTGTCTAAAAAACAACCAACCCCAAACCAGCCGTCTTGGGCTGGCCTGGTCTGGTTTTGGCTTTCCTAATGGGCTGGCTATGCCAAAGCATAAAAGTTTCTCCGTCGGAATGTGATGCATAGTGTAGGATTTCGTTTATCATCGAATTCCCGCCGCCACCGTACCGACCGACAGTCTATGCAGTAGTTTCGTGTGTTCGGTCGAAAACCTTTAACAGTTGAAATGCTACTGACATTTAGGCTGAAACGAAGAGTACATATATCTGTATGTATTTTCCACTTCCATAAGTCTGACACAGGAATGCTCAATGGAAGTTATCTACGATTAGATAACAAACTCTGAGGTGGAATGGTTTAGCTCAGATGTCCTAGAATTCTATTCCTCCATGGCCGACACGAGGACGACGACGTTTGGTTGTCTGTCAAAGATGAAGAGTATGTGTAGCTTGCAGCGATGGTCTGCTAGGTGTATAATATGTGTACTGAAATGGTGCCCTGTCTCAAATCAGATAGTTAAAAAGATCGACTTTTCAAGGAGCCTATAGCTATACAAGCCCGAATCTATAACAACATAAGTTGGCAGGTGTTTCTGACAGTCTCCGTCTCCGCGTCTAACGAAATCTCTCGAGTGACAGCCCTTCAGATAATTATTCCCCTGGCAAGTCCTCAATTTTCGGCTTCACCTAACCACAAATCTATCAACGGCCATAAATTCTGGCCAAACAAGTACGACTATCATAAATCAGAGAGAATTATAGCAGTTTTGTGGGTGTCGAAAGTTGCAAGCGATCCTGTCCTCCTTTTGATGATGATGGTGATGCAATGGAAGGTACATTGGCCGCATAATGAAAAGCCAAAAACCAACCGACGACGATGGATAAGACTTCAAGGGGCTCAACACCATAAAGACGACAATAGCGCTGGATGACAAAAAAAGAAAAAAAAAAAAAAAAAACAATGGAAACAGAAAGGAAAACTTGTGGCGAACCATGTCAACATTCGAAAACTAACTAATCAATCACAAGGAGCACTAGTCTCAACTGGTGTTTCCTTTTTTTTGTTGTCCAAGTTCCTTTCTTTTGCTTTATTACAGTTGTAAGTTGGAAATTATCCGACTTTACGCCTTGGAGCAGCCCAGCCCAACCCAACCCAGATCCAGGCGCAGCGCACAGAACTATAGAATTGGAAATGGAATATTGTAGTAGGAGTAGTTGGGAGTCTCGATTGTTTTTCGCCAGTTTTAAATGCTTGTAACAACTGGGAAATTACAACTTTGTGTCGTTTTGTCTAGGATGCCCCAAGCTATTCAGAGCTCCTCCATGGATATTTGGCGAATGCAAATTTGCACAAGGAAGATACGAGAACGAGATTTCAATTGTTTTCATTGTAACTATAAATGAGAGAGAAAGGATCCTTAGAAAAGTAAAAAAAAAAACATAAAAATGCTAGAGAACGATAACCACTCGTCCAATACCAATTGTGGGAAGGACAAAAGGATGTGGTGTGGATGTTGGCATGTTCGACGACGACGATGGACGGAGGGGCCTAGAAAATCATTTATGATATGGCATTTCAACAAACAAACATACACACATGGTAATTTCTCTCGACAATTAGAATGATAGGAGGATATCAATAAGAAGTTTTTAATCCTTTAAAATGTTATATGGTTATGAAGTTATGATATCATTCAGACCTATTGTTTTGATTACTTCATCTTTTCAATCTTTCTCGTTCTCGTATTGTGACCGTTTGTACTCGTCATGTAACCTTAATGTTGGATGATTTTCAAATTTATTTCTTCTAATGGTATGGTTGTGCAACATTGTCCTGAAGTAGGTATAACACGAGATTCTGATTAAGACTATAGAATAGACATATGCAATATACATTAAGCATGGTACCAAAGCTTAAAAATTATTTCTTTTGAATATGCCAGGAACTGCCACTGTTTTGACGTTTTAACACCGCCAAAACCAAAGCCTCATAATCAAACTAGCGGCTCGTCTCAGCTTCGCATGGGATAGATTGATAATAACATAAAAACACATCATGTTAATATGTAGTAGTTTTTGAGTCAAGTCAAAAGTCTGTTTATTTATAATATCTGTGCCAAATTCATATTTCATTACGATCCGTTCAGCGATTCTAGGGTGACTGGAAACAGTGTATATTTTTAACTCTAGACATTTTTGTTTGTTTTTTTTTTTTAACTTTTCAGAGTTTATTATTTTTTAAAATTTACATATTATACTTGGATATTGTTTCCAAATTGAAATTTCATAAAATATCTATTTTTGGGTTATTGGAAAAATGAAGAGAAATCAATTCCACAGGAATACATTTTGCTGGGATAAAAAGTAGTCTATGTTCTATTCCAGACTATAATATATCTCTGTAGTAAATTTCACCAAAATCCGTCCTGGTGCCATTTAACAACAAACATGCACACACATTTATAATATTAAGTGGAATTATACAAGGGGTGGAATCGTGTAAGATGATTTTTGATAGTTTACAGTCAAATTTAAGAAAATTGATCTGTGAAAAGTGATAGTCAATTTGACTGTCAAATTTTATTTGACTTTTTTCAGTGACACCTATTTAGCTGTCAATTTGATTAAAATTAAATTTCTTAGATGGTGTTTCCCCCTGATGCAAATGATTTGGCCAAATCGGAATACTGCTCCATGAAATTAGCCATGATGGTCATTTGGTGTTTATTAGCGTGTGTCCTAGGCATAAATTAAAATGTTTAAGCTATTGTTTTAAATTTGTTACTAAAATTTACTTACATTTTAAAAAGTTCCTTCCGAATTCTCAGAGGTTTGTTTTCATATAAATTGAAAAATAACAATTAGTTTCTTTGTAAGTGATACCAAATCTATGCAAAAATAGTGACACAAAAGTGATCATCTTACACAGACGGAAAAGTGTATACTATCAAATTTGAAAGTCAAAATGATAGTCAAATTTGATAGTCAACTATCAGCTTATTCGATTCCACCAAAGGTTTTTTTCAAAGTCCAAAGTGGCTGTCATTTTTAATGTTGACATATTAAAAGTTTTATCTATTTCCACAAAAAAACTTCCCAGAATATAGTTTCAGTAACTAAATTGTAAAACAGTTTTATTATAGTTTTGTTTAAGCTCTTTTTAGACGATCATTTTAGTTTTAGTTTCAGTTGAGCTATCAGTTAAGCATTCAGTTAAACTAATGAACTGAACACCGAACTGAGTTTCATTTTAATTTAACTGAACTCACAATTGCACTAAAAACTAATCGTTTAAAAGTTGCTTTATGGTAAATACACCAGTTTCAGTTAAACGCTTCGATTTTTGCATTTAGACATCAGTTAAACTGAAAGCATAACTGATAGCTCAAATGAAACTAAAATGTCGTCTAAATCGGGCTCGGGCTTAAACAAATTTAAAGCTTTAAAACAATTTTTTTTAATTCAGAACTATCCGGAATGACATTTGCTCCTTGGAAATCTGGATTGGACAATTTTATATTTAAATTACATAGCTGTTTTATACTGATTTCTGTGACAATGAATGAAAAGTCAAAAAACCAAATCAGGGTTTAAAGTTTATCAAAGTTCTACTACAGTTGGAGTGGGTGGAATGGAGTGTTCTTGGAGGGAATATGGAAGTCGATAATTCCACTAATTATAGCCATTTACTATTTTATTGTTCAATGTGTCTCATATGAATTTAACTTTTCCTCAGCTGTGTATGAAAACAATAGGACTCTGATAAACTTCTTTCTTAGAAATCACACACAAAATAGTTCAATAACATTGCACATACGCCCAGTGTACCATTTTTATTTGGAATTTGGTTTGTGGTATGGCCATTTTAGGCATTTTCGAATTTCCCAAGACTTCATCTCGGTTTTCGAGCTCAGCGGAGTCGTATCTTGAGTCAAACGAAGAGGAAAAAGTCTTAGGGAGCCAAATATCAAGCATCAAGCTATCAAGTCGAACATTTCATAAAATGTCAATGTGGCAACCTAAAAAAGAGACCTCAAGTCGTATTTTTTTGATCTAGAGGTAATGCAAATTCACCAGACAGATCAGATGATTCCCTTGCAATTTTTCCCTTACTTCCTGTGCCCCCTTCCACTCAACTATGGCCGCTTGTTGAACGCACATGCAGAAAGGTAACACAATTGTCTATTCACTGATATGCAAAACTGAATAATTATGACTTGCAACACCAAACACGGAATTTTCAGACCGATTAAATAAAGAAAGTACATCTTCCACGTTTTAGACAGACGCATAAAATGTCCATGTTTCATTTCATTCTAATTCGATTTAACTATTACCAAAAGGCAAATCCATTCAATGGTCAAGTTCCCCAGGTTTATTACACATGCCGGTGAAGCTGGCGCTGCACTGTAAGACAAAAAAAAAAAAAATATATGCACCTGTAAATATTTTTAGCATCTTCATAGCCCCAGCAGCGGAGTAAATCCATAAATGTGCATGTCCAGCACAATGACTTATTAAAATGCGAATGAGCCTCTCCTACCTGCCAATTCACTTGTTAACTTTTTTGTGGCCTGTCCAGTAATAATGCCAATGCCATGCCAACACAAATGAGTTCCGTTTACTTTATATGGCCCAACAAGCCGAGTACCATAAGAAGACACAAGGGAGCTCTTCCTGAAAAAAAAACATAACATTTGAAATGACCATCCAGCATGGTAATAAGACCAACCAACCAACAGCAGCAAGGAAGAGCGAGTGAAATCCAGGATAAACTTTAGTATAAAATTAAGAGCAAACAAAAAGAATATTATTCTGCCAAGCGGCCAAGGTAAAAGTCTCAGTAAAAAAAAAAGAAAAAACACAGCAACAAAAAGGAACGGAACTTCAGAGACGATAAGGAATTTAAAAGTTCTGGAACTTCACAGCCTTGGGCTATTGTGTTGGTACGAGTCGAGTATGTCTACGGAATGGATTGCAATCTGTTGGAGGAAGAGATAATATTCATTCATTTCTCTTTCCCCAATCAGTTAGGGAACAAAACAAAAAGAATGAAGGCAAATTTTAATTAAGGAACCAGAATGGACCACTTAGGGATGCCATTCCATAATGGTTATGTAAAAGTCGTTCATGGCTTTGGCTATAAGGCATCAGGCAGCCATGGACGACACGACCGAAAGTCAGAGTCAGAATCAAAGTCAGAGTGATGTCATGCGTAGCTTAGGCTTTGGTTTGTATTTTGTAGAAAAGGTTAAGTCCTCGTCCGTCGTCGCACAAAGTTAAAAGTTTTCCAATAAAAAACGGAAGGAGAAATAGTAATTTGCTAACCATGAACAAAATGAGGAAATGAGAAAACTTAAAAACACCATTACGAGTAAGGTCTACGACTACGAGTATTCGATGTGCTCGGGTGAAGAGGACATTTTTATTAGTCTGTCCATGCGGGACTTTGACCTAAATTCCTTGTTCCATTCTTGGGATTTATGCGAGTATTTTAGAAGTTTTTTGGAGTTTAGGCTGTTCATTTTTCGATTGTGTCATGGTCGCTGATTTGAAAGTTTTTGAGTCGAAGGTAGGTATAACTTTTGAAAGTCAGACGAAATTGATGGATTTGCATTTCGTTTTTTTTTCAGACGGTTTTTTAGTAAGTAAATTTATCAGAGATTAAAGTTTAAATTCATTTTGTTAATGTGAGGTTAATACAAGAATTAAAATTGTATTCGATTGGAACTATTTGTAGTGCTGGGATTACGAAGGAGGAATTAATTAATAAAATTAGTTGCTCATTGAGTTCGGACTTAGTTTTACTAAAACATAGACACAGACTTAGATTTTGACTTGAGATAGAACTTCGGGAAGCTTAGATTCTCAATTTTCTTCACTTTTCACTTCATGCATTCGAACAAAAGATAATACCTTTATGCAAATACTAGTGGACCCCACAAATTTCGTCTCGTCAAAATTTTGAGCCTCAATATAAACTCCAAATTAATAAATAGTTCAGATTTTAATATGATTTATTTGAATTGAATAAATAAGTAGGTACATATGTACTAGATAGGGTTATGAATTTATAATGAACAATGTTTTTCAATCCGTTTTCCTGTTCAAAAAAAACGAAGACAGTTGACGAATATTGCAAAAGAAAGTGAAACGGAGAATTGAATGAGTTGGAATAGAATCATGTGAGATAGATGTGATATTATACAATGTGGGACTATCTGCAATCAGTGACAGAGAAAAAAAAAACACCTGTCAAATTACGCACTGTTGAACTCAATGTTTAACGCCATCTACCAGGTTGTGACATTGTTTTTACAACGCCATCTATTTTTAACTTTGTTGATTTCTACACCCAAAATGCATGCAAAATATCTTTTATTACAATGAGTAAAGAATAATAAATTTTTAATTTAACAATTTTATCTTAATGCTGTAACGAAGCGTTACACTTCCGACGCCGCACCGACCCACTTTACCAAATCCGCACAAGCAACATCACGCCGAAGCCAGCAGCTTAGATTAGAATTGCTGTTGCGGAAACATATGGTAAATTGTCATTTGTATTCTTTTAATTCACATCCACTGCCGACCCAAAATAGCATATGGGGAAGTGGAATGTTGGTAGGAATTTGTCTTCTACCTTCTCCTGTTGTGTACCAATCTTGTGTACAAGAGGTATGAAAACCCGAGAACAGCTGGTACTCAAGTACAAGGCAATCCGGAACAATTTTTGGGTCCTATAAATCCTTTTCCCTCCGTTCACATTTAAGGGTGATGGTGTTCCAACGGTAAGAAGCTTTTGTTTCATAAACCATGAACCATGCTGGAAATAAACATAATATATGTACATAGCTCCATCTGTTGTATTCGATCAAAAAATAATAATATTTTCAGACAACAAACAGAACTCATAGTAGTGACACTGAGACCCACTGCTCTCCGTGAACACATTTTTCTGTAATAAAAACTCAGCCACTTACTCCTAGGTCCTAGCAATTCAAATTCAACCGTTGCGACATCTTGTAAACTTTGTTCCTCTTGAATATTGAACAAATTTTGTATCAGAACAATATTTTGCACTTATCATAATTATTGTCTAATGCCATCGTCAATATTACTGCACATATTTTTCATTATGTTGGGCATAAGATAAGCTAGTCTAAAGCACGCATAAGTTTTTCAAAGTAACAAATCAGTATACATGTACCTATGTACCTACAGAAGTACAAAAAGCAAATTTGTTAAATTTATCCACTTACTATTATACGTTTATTAATAGAGTTCCTTTGTATGCTTACAAATATCATATTAAATTTAATACCTACTCAAATTTCATTCATACCTATGTAAAGTTTGTTGGCGAGGCTAGTCAACTTCCTTTCAATTGCTAATTAGCCTCCATCGTCATCCAGTCAAGCGTTAAGCTAACATAAGCAACAATTTACTCAGCCGCAGCCACCAGTCATTCCCATTCATAAAGTCCGACAATCCCAGGACTTCCTCAACGATAACAGTATACATCCGTCCCGTCCACCAGGCCATAGCATAGGGATGAACAACTTCAGCACAGCGAGAAGTCGTCAACTTAAAATCTCTACAGCCCAGCCTTCAATGTTAGTTTATAATTTGTCGTTGTTTACTTGACCGCCCCATAATTGGATGCTAAGTACTAGCAACAGGGGGCAGCACCGTCGTCGTCGTCAGCCATCACATCTCGCTTCCCATTCTCATGATGTCAAATCTGGATTCATGTGTAAATATATTTAAAATATGTTGCTACTTGCGACCGTGTGAATGCTTGATCATCATTTCTATGTGTTCGTTGGGGGTGGTGGTGGTGGGTGTGTTTTGCTTTATTTTTATTTTTACCCCAAGATTTTTCCAACATTTTCAAAAACGAAGGATCACAAGCTGGCCTGTCATTTTATTTCGCATAAAATAAGGCGAGTCTGGTCGGATTTGGATTGGACGAAGAAGGAGGAACGAGCGAGCACGGACAAACAGTTCTAAAGGGCTAGTAAAATAATAATAAATGCCAGGACACTAATGAAATGCAAACAAACCAAAAAGCTTAGACAGATGAGGAAACCCTAAAAAAAAGGATTAATTCCGGCTCCTGGTGGAGGATACATATGCATGTACATACTCGTAGTATAGGATATGGCAATGAATAAAGGGAGAGGGAAAATTTGCGTGTTGCCCGCCTTGTTGGACATTTATGTGTTGTAGATATTTTTGTACAGATGCATCATGTTGTTATTCAAAATCTCTTTTGGATAGAGATAGAGGAGACACAGACTAGATGTCCTCCTCATGTCCTGCAAATTAATATCTCAACAGAAAATAAGCAAACACAAAAAAGGAAGCCTTCACGTGGCAGTAAATGGGATTCGCTAACGATGTTGTTCTGGATGGAAATCTGGGCGCTTATAGAATGTTGTCCTGATGTCCAACACTTCTACTTTTGCCTTGCATGTCCTTTATATGTATGTGTGTATTTGTAGGTAGGTACCTTCATACATACGTATATATCCGCCCACAACCGTCAATTCGACGTTTAATGTTTGTCATTTAGCAGGGTTGTTGATCATATCATAATTGGATGGCTTGTTAGTCTCTTGATAATGTCCTTTAATTAATTGGATTCGTTGCCCTTTTCATAAGTGGGTATACAAGAGTTTATGTTATTTTTTTTTCTTCTCCTTTCGAATCAAGTACACCTTCATCATAAAATATTAATTTCTAAAAAAAAAAAAAAAATTGACAGAGAAGGTGAGGAGGTGGGCATTATGGGTAGAGGTACCTAATGATATATTTTTATATTTTCTTATTTTTTTGAAATTAATAAAACAGATGTTGAGTTTGAAAATGAGTTTGACTTTTAATTAAGGTTCATTATTTTATGTTTATTTAAAATTTTATAGAGAGAAATATGACGTGTAAGAATAACTTAGTAATAAGAAAATAGACTTTTTAACGAGGAGGAGGATGACAGAAATCCCTACGCAGGATGGTCTGAGTATCATCAAGATAAAATTACCGTGTATAGGCTACTTGACTTAAGAAGACAAATCCGTGTTTTAATGATGAATGCGTTAAATGGATTAAGGTTAAGCACAGAAAATGCACATTTAAGACTACTTCAATGTAAAATAAGAGCATTGAGTAAAGTCTGCTAAACGAGGAAGATGTCGAAAACAATTCTACGTGATAAGTAGAAGTCTTTATTATGACTTGGAAGTTTTATGAGAAATCATACTTATCTTATGAAGATAACGTAATAAGACTAACTGACTAAATCAATATATTTCGGATAGAACATATTACAGTACTTCTGAAAAATGAATCACGAGTCTTTGAAAGTCTTCATAGTCGCATTTTCTAGAAGATTTCTAAATTATATTGCACCAAAATTCCACACAGAGTAACTGACTCTTTTTAAAATGTAGATTAAGTAAGGGTAGGTTAAGTTGGCTGCTTGCAGGGAAAAATTCTGCACACTTAGACCAATAGTTGGTCTATTGTGATACCATATCCACATGGATCTAGAAGGTCTTCTTTATCATTTGAAGCGTTTGAGGCAATAGATGTCGAAAGCACTTAGGATTCACTAGGATCATTGCAGAGCCCTGCCAGGTGGAGTGTTCGTCCTTGTCACAGGACAGGACAAAAAAGGTGAGGAACTGACTTCTCTTCTTCTTCTTGTTTAATACAGCTTCTGCGAAAATCTTTTTCCGAAGTTCCGAGTCGAAAGCATGTCTGTATTTTAAGTAAGCAGTGTCCAGTAAGGATACCCATAACAGAACAAATGTGCTTTGATCATTTAGCATCAAGTATTGGCCAAATAAATTTTCTTAAAACATACCGATGTTAGTTTTATCATCTTTAACACTCTAGGTCTTAGAAAAACGAAACCCAGTTGGTATTAGGTTCAACGATTTTTAGTAAGGAATTAGACAAAATTTCTTATAGACTGTTCTTGTTGAGATCTTCTTACATAGAAATTACGTCTTCAACGTTTGCTTCCGATCCGCTTTCTTCTATCATTTTTATGTTCCAAATGACATTTCTCAAGGCAGCAAAACTTAGGTCCTGTTATTTTCATTGCAACCAACCTTGAAGATATTGAAATGGGTGCATGATTCTTTCACTATTTAACTAGATTTCTATACCTTCACTGACGGTTGTCCAAAGAACTGTTAAAAACTAAAGACGAGTCAATTAATTTGATCAAGATTTGTGCTTCTTGGTCTATAAAGATGATACATATATTCCTTTTATGAGAGTAGTACTTAAAGTTAACTTAGCATTTGGAAGGATGGTCAAAGGAAGCTCCTAAACCTTATGTGGACTCTATCTTAGATTGAGATCTTCTCAAATATGCCGCTAAACTTTCAGGACACACTTTGACACTATACTATAGATACATATCGTTTATCCATTATTCCTTTCCAAATTTGTATTATTCATCTTCTTAATTATTTTTGAGTAAGTGGAGGATTACAATTTTTTTCTATCCACCCGCCCTCTTGCGGTTTAATTAAACCCATTACTCTCACCATGCAGGAAATTTACTTAAAGAAATAAAACACTTTCTGTTTAAAATTCTGTTACCCAAATTTACCCTGTAACAAAATTCATCTTGAGCTTTAAATTATTGAATTAAGCTAAAAAAAAGAGATGGGGTACCACAACGAACTGTCTTCAGACCAACTCTCTTCTGTTGGTGTTTAGTACGTATGTAAATATATGATGAAGTCCTTATTCCATTCAAGGATTCAAACGTCAATTAAATCAAAAAGACGTACTTATGTAAATAATGTATGTAGTATATTATATCCCTTTAAAGTTCCATCAAAAAGAATTATTTCCTTAAGTAAAGTTAAAATTCCTTTTTTGACAAAAAAAGAAAAAAAAAACTAACAACTCTCAGGAACATAACACAATTGACACGTGATAAGTATTTCCTTATTTAAGTTTCGACTTTAAAGTTTCAATCACCGATATGGGACTTTTGTAAGAGTATAGTTCCACTATACAGAGTGTAGACAACTGCTTTGCAAACACAGTTTATCCATTAGATGTACAATACATAAACAGCAAAAGTTAGTCTTCCCTAGGGACAGTTAAACTTTCTCCCAGGCAAATTTTCCTCTTTTTTTTTTCTGAATAAAAACGGTAAGTTCTGAAACAAAAAAAAGTCTATGTATACTTATAGATAGGTAGAAGGGTATAGCCTTTTTATGTTGTCTTATTTTTAAACTATTTGTTTGATCCTTTTATATTGGGTATGAGAGTCTTTTTTTTTGTTATGAAATGATGATGTATTGCCTAAAAATTAATAATTCTTTGAAACCGTCTTTTGGTCATATACTATACACCCAAAGTCGTCTGATTGAAGACGTGTCATTATTAACTCTTACTTTTGTCAAACATTAAAAACAAACGTAGGCAAAAAGGTACTTTCTTTTACTGCTATGTTGTTAAATTTCTGGTGTAAGCTTAGTTAAACCGTTTATTTCAACTTCGCAAATAGGGGTATTATGTATGTCAGCAAAAACGGCGAATATTCTCTTCCAAGGATTCAATTGTCTCGAGCTCATTTGCGTAGACTACAGACTTCACATAAACCTACAAAAAATAGTCCAGAGCAACAGTGTTAAATCGCACGATCTTGGAGGCCACGCCCCATAGGCCCATGACGCGAGATAATGCGCTCTGCAAAAGTTTCTTTCACTAAATTGTTTGTTCGTTAGCTGTATAGTATGTGAACACGATCTTGTTGGAACCAAAGGTCGTCCACATAAACATCCTCAAATTCAGTCACGAAAAAGTAGTTACGAGTATACAAATAAATAGTAGTTTTTAAGTTTATCAAAAATTCTGTTTATTTATAACATCTCTGTGCCAAATTTCATCCAAATCCGTTCAGCCGTTCTCCATACATACACCCAAACTTTCACATTTCTAATACAGTAGGATTTTGTCTGCTAACTTTAGACAAGCAACAGTTTATAACATTTTATTTTTTTCTCAAAATTTTTTATTAGTCTAGAGACTAAGAATTTTTTGGTTCCATCAAAATGAGGGAAGATTGAGAAAGAGCTGGAGGAAGCTAAAACACATCACTGGAAACCGCACACGATGGCGCGTAGGAGTAGTTGAGGCCCTATGTCCCGCTAGGGAACATCAAAGAACTTCGTAGGTCTGAAGACCTAAGTAAGTTAGTAAGTATAGGGACTTTAAACCATGAGCAAGCAGATTCATCTATTAAAAGCTAAAAACATTCAACTTTCTTGTATTGCAAAAAGTTTATATGATTAGATTTAATAATTTTAACGAAAATCTCCTTAACAATTAATTCAAGTAACATTGAGTGTAGGTAAATGAACCCAAAGCCTATTCATCAAAATTCAGATTAGCAAGAAAAATTTTAAATGCCCCAAAGGACTATAATGTACGTATAGTGTATGTGTGTATATGCAAACACAATCATAATCCTTTTGACAAAATTTTTTTGTGATGGCACAACCTAATCATGCAGATGATAAATTATGTATGTAGGAACTTTGAGCCAAGCTATCCTTATGTATACCTATACATATTTATATTCGTATATAAAACGAACCTAAAGAACCAAAAACCAAAAGAATAACCGCAAAAGAGTTATAAATTCATGATGTTCCCGTTCCTATACGAGTATATCCTTAGGGGATTTTTCAGGATTTTCTCCTTAATTTTTTTCCTGAATTAATAAAAAAAAGTATACAAAGGTTGAAAGAAGAAATACCAACAAAAAATTTTGCCCAAAAGCGGAATCAAAAAAAAAAAAGAAGGAAAAAACTGTTTCCTTTTTATAGGTTCACCTACGTCAAGCAAAAAAGACGACTTAATAAATCATCAGAGACTACTTGTGTGAGTGTGGTGCAATTAGCACGAGTGGCATCCTTTATTCCTCTATACTCCTCGTACTCGTATATCCTCCACAGGATAAAGTGGTTTTGGCTAAATGTCAGACGATGTGTAGTAGTCATTAGTAATGTGTACTTTGGTCACTCTCATGATGATTTTGTTTGGAAAAGGCGGATTTGTAAGGACCCTCTTGATGTCTTGACAAATGGTGAGATGTCCTTTATTCAAGCCTGGCCAGACCATATCGGTATTTAAGTATAGGTGTATTCTAGCACGTTCGCCTGAAACAAATTGGTATTATACTCTGGTTGGTGATTTTTTTAAATTGGTCGAAATTGCTTTGAACGTTCTAAAAATATAATAACTGACATTTTATGCAAACATAGGGTTTTCACTCTATTTCCAGAATCTGGAGGTTTCTTTAATCGTTGAGGGTGATCTGAATGTTTTTTTTTTTAATTTCTTAAAGAAATGTTTTGACATGACGGAATAAAAACACTACATTAATTTATATGAAAAACATTTCACAATTGTGTCTCTGTCTGTGTTTGTATTTTTGTTCACCTCGATACCATGTCATTTTTGCAAACGGAAAACACCTGAAGTAAGCAGATTTGACGTAACATGAAATAAAAATACATATTTTAATCTATAAAAACTTTAATTAACGTGAACAAACAAAATTTGAATACATTTTTAGTTTTTAAATCGATAAAATTTAAAAAAAAAGTGCGTCTACGCCCAAGTGCACCACACTGTTTTTACGTTGTTTTTAGAGATAATAAAACAACAGAATATGTAGTTGCAGAATAATTTTGTGATTTGTTTTTATATGATATATGTACATATGTACATTATGTACATTTAAAAAAAATGGATGCATAAGAGTTATTTTAATAACAAATAATGGCAATTATAATTATGATAGAAAAAAAATGCTATATGCTATATGGCTCGACATTCGTGAGAGAAAAACAAAGAATGTTGTGGCATCGACTGCGAGAAGAGCAGTTGGTTGAACAATCAAAGTAGCAGAGCATGGATTTGAAGTAGTGAGATCCTTGACAGGAGCAGCCGATAACAACATAAAAGAAGAAATACGCGAGTGACTGCTCAAAGCACTAGTAGTCTGTCAAAACTATTTAAATCCAGAAATCTTACCATAACCTCTAAACTGCTTCTGCACAGGACTATTGCCAGTAGGTACTCACATATTGATCCGAGAAATGGGTGCTTACTAAAAGGCACTCCTCTTAGGCGCGTTCAAGAGGAAAGTGTTAGGGAGAATAATTGTAGTTGATTTTTTACAAATAATTTAGTCGTTTCATAAAAAAATAAAAAAGTACAAACAACTAAAATTGCTAAAGCTTATTTATTTTTACCAGAATAAGCATATATGTATAAAGTGTACATTTTATTTAAAAAAAATTAAAAACGGATAATCATTACATAGTATAACACAAAATCGCTACCCGCTGTCTGTCTGTCATTATGTATGCTCTGATCCTTAAGACTACGCAATGGATTTTCATGCGGTTTTTTTTTTTTTTGAATGGAAGACTCAAGAAGAAGGTTCATATCGATAATGTTTTTTTCAATTTAAAAATTAGTTCTTAAAATTTCATTCTAGATCGCGTTTCACTAAATACTTAATTAATTTACTTCTAAAGGCTGCAACACATTATACGATGGTCAAGATTTACAATCTATGTACACTTATGTATATAGTATCCTTCAAGTTGGTATAATAATCTTCTTTTTTTTAAATAAAAATAAATTTCTGTTTGCTTGTCTCGCTAAAACTTGAGAACGGCCTAGCCGATTTGGCTGATATTGGTTTTCAAATGTTTGTCCAGGCAATGTTTAAAAAGTGAGAAAATATGGAAAAATTGCGAGGAATATAGAAAAAAAAACAACTTCATTTTTCTATAAAAAAATTTTAGATTTGCAGTTTTTATATTTTAGAAAAATTTATTATTCCACAAGAAACTTAAAAAATTCCAAGTGTTCACTTAAGGGAAGTTATCATCGTAGGCTATAACCAAGTCTCTTTTTTTTAACATTTGTATTTTCACGTGACTATTCTGTCAAAATTGACACATTTTTATTCCAACAGTGTTGAAGCAGAGTTGAGTAAAATAAAAATGGTTCTGCACTGTTTCCATATAAATTCTCAATTCTATGGATACTCCGATTTCAAACAAATCCAAAAGGAAGTAAAAACGCTATATTTTTTAAATTATTTCCAAAATACATACAATCATACATACATACATTACATATATGTATGTCGACGAGCTACGTTTGTTACTCGTAACGTAAACCTTTACTGAACAGTGTATTTTTTTGGCTCATTAGGCTGAATGGGTTGAAAAAATTCGTGACGGTTAACAATGGGACAACGCGTTTAAGCAGTTGGAATAATTTCAAAAATATTGTCTCAGATTAAAATAAAGAGGCTGATTCAGTAAAATGGAGTTCTTAGGTATAATTGTGGTTCCAAGTTTGTGTCTCAGGATATGACTCGTTTCTACAGTGTTACATTTTAACAGAAATGCTTACCATTTTTTTTTTACAAAACTACGTCACTTTATTTCCAAATTGCGATCTATATAGCCCACTGTGCAGAGACGACGACCTCGGCCACAGCCACGACGACGACGACGAGTTATTACACCATGAACTTAAGCTAATGGACAAAACATGCAGAGTGTGTCGGGATTTTGGTTGATTTAAATTTGGCATATATGGTGGCTTCACCATCGCCATCATCATCGTCGTCATTGGCGTCATCCCTTTGCAAGGGGCTGACAAAAAAAATTAAAATAAAAGTGCTTCGCACATCCTGTGCACTCTGTCTGCCACTACCGCACCCGGCCTGTCCTGTAATTTGTTTAATGTGATTCTGCTGTTCTGTGGCGTGGCGTGCTTTTTGAGGTTTTCCGTTCGCATCGCTGACTACAGATACCAAATACCATTGCAGGCCCAGGACCAAAGCCAAAGCACGAGATGTTAAGCAAATTTATATAAAAAAAAATGAGAGCCGTCCCAATTGCCTCTAATGGCACTGGTCATTCTGATACTCTTGTACGAGTACGCCAGCTGTCCGCCCTGACGCCCGCTACACCGCCGCCGCTGCTGCCGCCACCACCGTAGGTCGATGGTACCTACTCGTATAACAAAGCCTATGTTAGCTTGGTTTATGAGGCTGTGGAGGATTTAGCAATAAACTTTTACTCCTTTTCTAGGATTGCTGATGGCTAAGTAATAAAGTCCAGAGATTAGTAAGTGAAACCAAATTGAAGCCATCGGCTTTCTCATTGGTATATAAATATCTATATGTACATATGTGTGTTTGTCTGCAATGTACGCGCCAGACTAATGGCTAAAGCTTTTAGGATGTTGATACTGCGGTAGTGTGGTCTTCCGGTCATTTTGGAATAAACTATCAGACCGGAATACTATGTTAATGCAATTTACATTCGTCATCGACACATATTGGTGAGAGTGAAGTAAGAGTAAAGGAACAATAAGGATAAAGGATTTCTAACGTTTTGTTTATTTTACAGACCGTTATGTTCTAACGATAACGAGATCAAGAGTTAAATTTAAAAAAAATCGTTAAAAAAAAACATATTTATGGAGAAATATTGAGCAATTAGTCTTCGAAAGCTTAGAGACTATTGGAGACAATCATAGCAAACATTTCTTTTAATTGGTTCAAAAAAAAAAATATTTTACAACTTCCATTTAAAATTTATTTTCTTTGTTCCTCAATTTCGTCTATTACAAATAAAAATATTTTTTTTTATAAAATTTGTAGATTCAAAAACTTGACAGAAGAGTAAATATTGAAAACGATAAACGGAGAAGCTGAAATAAAAAAAGTCAAATTATTTTTAGAGTTTTACAATAGAAAGGATGTTTGCCGGGATCTTTCTATATTGCCGGATCACGCAAAATAAAAAAGAATTGACATTATCAATTGACAGCTGTCAGATGAGAACTGTCAAGTGAATAGCACCGTTTGCTTTTCGACAAACACCCTTTTTGTATATTCAAAAATCTTTTCTTACTCCCATAAAGGTTGGCAATGATATCGGTATCATATTTCCAGCAGTTATAGAATTGGGTTTTTGTGTGTGTTGCATAAAAATTATGACAGCTTTGCGAAACTTAACATCCTGGTCCATCCAATTGCAAGAGTACACTGCTGTTGTCAGATTTGTACTGGCTTCCATTAATTCGCTTACCAAATAACAACACGGTAGTACTTCAATCAGAATTGAGGTGAGGTAACAAAATGAGGTGACTTTGAATGAAAGGTCATCGAATATACAAAAACAAAGTGCCGTTATGCATAAAACAAAAACAGTCACGATAAATTGTATGAAAATCGTGGCCGACACAACTGGACTCATGCAACAAAAGTAACTGAAAAAAAAGACAAGGATTTAGATAAAAAAAGGCGACCGATGGAAAGCTAAATAAAATGAGATCTCACAAATTTTTGCCGCATCAAATGCGTGATTGAAATGTCAAAAACTTTGGCATATAATATATTTCCCTCATTATCTTTTCCTTTTTTTTTTAATTTCAAATATCAGATTCACTATAGAAATGAAAAAATCGAATCGATCCGAAATGAGCTCAAATCAAGTTGAACAGATTTATATGACTTCAAATCGAGTTGAAGTTGAATTTTAAGACACATTGGTTTGGTTTGACAAGGAAATTGTTTTCGGTTCAGTTTAAACTTGTCATCTACTTGGGTTAATCCTAAAATGAACTGTTTGTAAATGTCAAATAAAAAACAAAGACCGAATAACTGAATTGGAAATGTCCGAAAACATGTGATTTAAGATGTTTTTGGGAAATTAAAAAAAAAAACTACTTTGAGATGTCACTTTCCCAAACAGTTCTATGATGCCAATACTTACTCAAGAGTATTCCTATGATCATTGACACAACGAATCAGTTCCCTGTAGTTCTCTTTCGATGTTCTTATTCCATCATCATGACCAATACTCGAGATTCTCTTTGCCAAGCACTTAATATGTCCCAAGATCACATAAATATAAAACACCGAATAAATGTCCGTTGTCAAATTCATCATGCACTGGACACAAGAATCAAACAGCTGATAGCCAAAAGCTACCACATACAAGGTCCTCGAAGATTTCCAATCGAATGGCAACCAACCTTCCAGCATCAGTCTCCCAGCAAGTGCTGCTGAAATTCCATAAGTTCCGAGTGTTGACCAAAATAGAACTTGATAAACAACAAATATTCGATGACAATTTCGAACGACTTGCTCCATATACCTCCGGTCAGTGGGTTCCTCTTCAACTCGATTGTCCAGTTCCTTGAGATATTCATGGGATTTCAGTAAATTCTTACTGTAAATCATCAAAACCACCATTTGTATAGAACAAGCTGTCAGTTCAAAACTTGTTGACATATTCCTCATTAGTTCGGCAAAGGATTCCACAAAGAATCCTTGTGCTATGAGTTGCAATGGAGCCAACAAAGTTACACCAATGTTAACAAATATCGAATAAAGTTTGTAGAGTTTTTTGTGTTTAGCAAACGGATGGATTCCGAAGAAACTCCAATACCGCCAGATACTGCCAAAAGCCTCGGTTGTGTCTAAATTCGTCACCATGATGAACGTTTCGAATTTATTATTATTTGTTTTGATAAATCGGATTGGGTATTTATATAGTCACTAATGAGGCAACATAATCAATAATTCACATCAAAAAGACCACCTTAGCGATTATTTAATATTTTAGAACATTATTAAACAAGTTACATTACGAATTTATGAGGAAAATTAAAACCTCATCATAATTAATTGAATAATAATCCGCATATTGAAGATTCAAAATAAAGTACGAAATACAATTTTTTATCGAGGGTGATTCATTGTAAGGTTTGATTCATAATTTATAATATACTAGCTTTTACCCGCGACTTCGTCCGCATTATTTTTTGTTTTCTCCTGGTTGTAAGTCCCCCTGCAACAATGTCCCACTATCGTGTTCCTGTGGGAATGAGATATTTTCCCGAAGTAAAACGTAGTCTGAATTTTGGAACCTTCCTACCCTATAAGTTAAGTAGTGTGATGGAATGTCCCTAAATTATGTAGGCACCTACCCTCTAAGTTAGAAAAGTGATCAAATACTAATTTGATGTCTTAGTAACACTCAGTTAAAAAAAAACATCAAAATCATGCGCTTCTTGACACGATCAAGCTAGATTTCCGTGGGAATGAGGTATTTTCCCGCCGTAAAAAGGATCCTATCCGTGCCTAGGATCCTATCTTTAAATTAACCAAGTCTTATAAAAATCCGTTCAGCCGTTTAGGCATGATAGAGCTAAACTCCCAGCAAAAACCATAAAAAAATCACTAACTCAATTCAGTTTTCTGCCTACTTTCTACCCCCTAAGTACGATGACGTGATCATTTTGATCTAATATCCGTTTTTAGGTAACCATCTATTACCTTACTAAATTTCATCAAAATCCGTTCAGCCGTTTATACGTGGAAGAGCAAAAGTCCCAACAAAAAACACTAAAAATCACTAACTCAATTTAGTTATCTCCCTACTGCCTACCACCTTAGAACGATGGCGTGATTATTTATAGCCTATGACCATTTCTAGGTTATCATCTATCACCATACCAAATTTCAACAAAATCCGTTCAGCCGTTTAGGCGTGAAAACAGACAGACAGACAGAGCTACTTTCGCATTTATAATAATATGGATGGATATGGATGGATATGGATAATAGTATGGATAGTATGGATTAGTATGGATTGTAAAATAAAACACATACATTTGAAAGTGGACTTACAATTTGTACTATCGGTTAAAAAAAACAATTTATGGCATTAATTTTTTAAAATCATGTAAATGTTGGCCACGACTTCGTCGGACTGTCCAACTTTTTTGCAGCTCATTTAGCGACTCGAATATAGCGACTGGTATCTCGCGTATCACACGAGTAAAGTTGGTTTTCAAAGTGTCAATCATAAGTGATTTGTTCCTTAAGACCTGGGACTTTACATATCCCCAGAGAAAGTGTCTTATGCGCACCTGAAATTCCTCGATGAGCACGAAAAACATTTCTTACAGAACTCTGATTTTGGTGATACAACTGAGGTGTGAGTCTTTCCATGATAACTTACCGAACGGTACTAAACAAAAATGACAAAACAGATTGATGGAAGTTACGTGTGATCTGTCAAGAAAGCCAATTGAAAATCAACACTCACGATGAATCACCCGATATAGAACAACTTTAACTGAATGGAAAATTTTACGGGTCAAGAATTCGAAGGATCTTTCGTTTAACAGATGCGAGAAGAGCTTGAAGATACTTTTCTTTTGATACAAGTACAAAAATATTGATGCGATCGGAAACAACATTGAAAAAAAATTAATTGTTTGGTTGCTATCTTGTCTATGTTAATATGAAATTCTCGAGAAATATTTTAGGGCAGAAATATTTTTAAACATTTTACTTATTTAATTTTAGTAAAACTGATATTACAAGAATATCATCCTTTTTCTAGCTAAACGATTTGACATTGTAAAATGAAACTGATATTATCATTTTACGCAGTTAATCATAATCATTAATGTCTTCAGACTTCCTTTCTAAAGCTATTCATAACTTGTATTGTCTGATTCCTTGTCTAGAAGCCTTAACCAGAACTTCTCTGAACAAACTCATATGAAACCTATTTTTAAAAGCTAAAGAAGCTGTTTTGAATGATTTACTGACTTGCTGACTTACCTACACCTGTTTAAAAAATGTAACCTTTTAAAAGTTGAATCACTAGTTTAATTAATCGTCCTCACTGAAGCTTTATTTCACCATTATTCGTCCTCTATTTGCTTGTAATTAATAAACCATCAACTTTTGGTGAATAAATTTGTTTAAAGATTTTAATAAAGTATTCTGAAATTTTCCCCAAAATATACGAGAACCGAGTTTAAAACTTCAAGGTCCTTGTTCTATATTGGAAGAACCTTTACGAAAAGAGAAGAAATTAAAATGTAAAATAATACAACTATGCTCTATTTGTCTTAAGCCAATATTTTATTACGATTTCCATATTGTATTGTGCATATTAACAGAAATGATATGATATAATGATGAGTAAGTAATGAATAAGATAAATAAAAATATTTATAAAAGTTATCGAGTTCAATGAAATTAATAACCATCACCATCACCATCGCCATCATCGTCCCACTCTTCCCAGTTCCCATCCAGACAACTATATAGTATATATAGGTACTTGCATCAGATGCATCTGCTGCAGCCGAGGCCTTAAATACAATTATTATAAAACGGCAACAAAGTGAAGTTAAAAAAAATATTAAAATTATACACACATCCAACTTATCTACCATTTAAGTATCACACAGAAAAAAAAAAACGAAGAGGATATTTTCCGATTTTTAATTTTCCCTCATGATTATGGAAAATGTCTAAAGGCGCAGGCCGGAGATGGGTTAACACCCTTAAAATCAGTTGTACGTCGTCGTCGTCGTCGTCGCTCGTCATCATCACCAACCCCCTCTCTGGCAACCTTTAAGCTCGCTCATACATTCCCGTACACGGAGATACGAGTATAGCGAACATTTTATCAGCATTCTCATCATCATCGCATCGGGAACAGCATCAGCAACAACATTCCAATGTACCGAACAGAGCGTGGCAATTCACCCTCACCTACTTCCCCCTTCACAGTGAGAACAACAGAAAACCGTAAGGAAAAAACTCAAGGGGTTGCAGGATTCTCCGTGCCCCGTGGCCCGTCTTTGCAGTTGCAGGGCAACACTGCAATGCAAGTGGCGCATCCTGCTTCAAATCGTTAAGCGGGAATGAATGCAACAACAACAGGACAGGACGCAAAAAAAGGAACGCTTCTTCTCTGCCTACCACAACTATAACGCCCACAAAAGTATCTGGAATCTGGATGGCTTATGATTTATTAAAATCCTGAAAAGCCTGGCATGTTGTTAGAGGAATGCTCTCTGCAAAAATATAGATTAAAAAATCCTCGTTCCCATACATACATACTTACATACTCGTAGAAATGTGTGTGCGATTATTCCTATGAAGTCCTTGGGGGCTTTGCGCCATCCTTCGTCCTTTGTCACCCCTTTTCCACCCATCAAGGGCTTTGTGAAAATACATAGGCGCGCAAGTGTGTATCTGTATAGCAGGAGATATTTGCTCTTTTTACCGCTCGCTCCCGCTATAAATGCGATGCCATCAGTTTCAGTGTCGGTCGGTTGGCTTTGGGGGCCTCCATCAGTTTGTGCAGAAGAGAAACATTCAGATTCAGAGTCATTGAGCCTTCACTCGATGAGAATACATAACATATACGCGATGAGGGTGTGGAGGTGGAGGGGAGGAACAGTGCAGAATGAAAGAAGAATAAGGATTCTTTTATTTTGTCCCGTTATTTGGTTCGTTTAGAATTTGCGAATCCTTATCATAACTTCATGAGAGATTCCTCCTTACCTATACTGATACTGGTAGAAGATTTACATGCCCAGGCATAATGGTAGGTGATGGTGGCTTTTGTGTAGGCATATTTGAATGGATTTTCAGTAAGGTTGACGCAAGGTTTAGCTAGCATCTCGGCCAAGAAGCATCACGAACAGTGCCGGATTTGATGGAATTGAATTGGTGTTCTTATAGTCATTGGCCCTTTTAATCATTTACTCAATTAGTAAAAGAGATATAAGGAAGTCAGAATATCACAGACATTTTGGAAATCTAATCAACAGGGGGATTGGAAGAATTTTTCCTTAACATGGGGGAGGTTCAATTAAATTTATAACATTGAAGCAATGAGCCGAAAGTGTATTGCAAATAAAATCCAAAATCAAAAAAAAAGAAGAACAGGCTTCCAAAAATGGAGGCCCTCCAAACTACAAAGGGGAAAGTTAGTTGTCCTCCTTCACTATACTGCCTTCAGATTAGGCAGAACTTTTATTCTTCCACTTTTAATTAGGTTCAATGAAGCACATTTTCGTTTAAGGCTCAAAAACTTTGCTTTGTACATATTTCACTGGAGTCATCAAAAAACTCATATCAAACTGACGAATTTATCTGACATATCAGTTACAACACCCCAAAAAATACCCGTGGCATGATGGTTATTGCGTATAGGACTGTCATGCAAAAGGTTTGGGTTCAATCTTTGCCCTGAACGTTTTTACAGGTATTGTCTCTTGCAAGGAATTGACAAATCCTCCAAGATAAGTCTTGTCATGAAAAGTGCTCTTGTTGAAAATGTAGCTGTTCGGATTCGGAATAGAAACTGTAGGTCGCAAATTCTCCGACAATTTTTAATGGAACAGATACAAAAGTACAATTTACAATTTTGTTAGAATGTTGTTGACAATTGTGACAGGCAATTGAGTCTCGTGGTGAATTGACAATTTTGGTAAAAAATCATTATATCACCTGTCAATACGTTATGCAATGAAAACTTATCACATGAGTTCAACAAATAAGTAGAATTGTTATTTGTCAATAATTATGAAATAAGGGCCCGATTGTACATTTATCATTAACTACGGCCCTGTTGTTTCGTCTTTTAAGCAAGCTTGAATTTTTTTCTTATGAAAAAGCTACAACAACCATACAAACAAAGGTTTGAAAGTTTTGATTAAAAAATGTGTTTGCCATTTTTTGATATATCATTATGTGATTATTGTTGTTGTTGTTGTTGTTGTTGTTGTTGGTTGTGAATTACACTGCTCAGCTGAGATTTCCTTTGTAATTCTTATTCCTTAATGTGGTTTCATAAAATATATATAATTTTTCTCATTCCATAAAAAAAATATTATAATTCATACCGAATGTGAATAAAATGGATTAAAATGCAAAAAAAAAGGGAAATTATTTCCCATTTCTTATAATGACTTTATTCGGAGATTGAAGTCTTTTGCTGCTGTAAATATTTAATGCAAATAAATATATGAATTTCCATTGTTAAATAAATGCAAAGAAAGGAGAAATATACAATTTTAATTAGATCCTTTTTAGTTAAGAATTGTTAAAGTCGACATTTACCTGCGTAATTTAGAATATAATATATCATTAACACCAAAGAAATATTTTCGTTTGCTAAATATTTTTTTTTAATTTAATTTCGTTGAGATAAAAATAAAAAAGCATTTTCAACAGTGTTTAAAAAAATACATTTAATTCGTTTTCATACTATAATATTATGTTTTTGAAAAGATCTCTTAAATCATTTCATTTCTTTTAAGAGAGTGAAAACCGAAAAAGAGAATCGTATTATCTGCAAAGAAACAAATCAAAAACATTATCTTTTAACCTATTTTTTATAATCTCTTGCATGATAAACACATAAGTAGAATTAAACTTACACTAACACATGTCTCCAATGTCACCGGTACCAAATTACCAGCCATAATAATTGTCCTTATTTGAGTCCTTTGCATAAAAATAATAATTGTCTTTTGAAATTTTGACGTTTGATCCATCCAATTTGAAGAGTACAAAGCTGTTGTCAAATTATCACTGCTTGTCATTAAATTATTAACAAAATAACAACATGGCATGACTTGGATAAAAATTACACAAACATAAGCCAATGTCAAAAGTAGCTTAGCCAAATTACTACCAAAGAAGAGATAATCAAATATGGTTAGGCATAAAGCAAAAGCTGTCACCATCAATTGTATGAAAATTGCTCCCGAAATCACTGGACGGATTGTTTCAAAGAACCTATACAGAAAGGCAGAAAGAAGTGAAACAAATTATTTTAATATTAAATTTATTGTGTTTAGCAGTTTGATCTAACAAAAATATTTTAAATTTTGAAAGCTTAAAAATATGATCGATTTTATATTCTAAATTTCCAAAAATAGCCAACTTGTATAATAAAATCTTTATCTAAATCATTTATTTTGTATACTGTGAAAAAATAATTTTTAAAATTATAACAATTTAACATTTAATTTTCAAAAACGGACAAATCTATAGCAAATTTAATTTCTTTTAAACTGAATTTTGAAGTATGAAATGCATGCAAAAATAATTGATTTATTGAGAACATTCGATTTTCCTAAAAAATTGGTATTGTGCTTTTTGTGTCTTGAAAATTAATCATTTAAAAAAAATAAATACTAAATAAAATATAACTGAAAACAGCATATGATTTACACAAATGTAACTCTCTTTTTTTTTTTTTTAATATATAAAATATATCGAATGAAGGTTTTTTATCATAGTTTTCCTTCAAATGTAATATCTTTTTCAATTAAAATATATTTATTGGTGCTTATTATGACATTCGCATGAATAGTCTATTCGTTAGAATGATTCTATTCGTTCGAATGAACTTTCTTAATTTTGAGATTCGATCGAATAACATTCATTTGCGAAAGATAGCATAAAATGAAATTGAAAAGAGATTCATTTTCAGTATCAGCTGTTTCACATTTCCTATGTTTATATTTGAATAAGTATGACCGTTTTACATTTTTTTGTTTCTAAACATTTTATAGATGTGGGATAAAGAATCAAGAAACAAAATAAATAATACATTTTTTTATTATAAAGTAAAGTTTAACCATAAATAAATACATATTCATTACATTTTTTGTGTCAACTCGGCTGATTTGAAACTATTCTTAAAAAAAATAAGTTGTTCATGACGCGTTCTAATTTCTTATTTTTTTTCGTATACACTTGGTCACACTAAAATATCAAAAACAAAAGAGAAGTGTTTGTGAAATGTCAAAACCAAAGAGTGAAATATTTGTTTACTTGTAATTGTTTTGTTTATTGTTTAATAATTTAAATTTGTTTGATAAAAACATAAAATAATTAAATAACAATGAAAATATGGCATTTGTGTCGTTCAGAGTAGAAGGATAGTGGATGCTTCAAACCCATTGCTACCTCCGAGTTTTTCTTCCATTATTTTAATTAATTTTCCCTTTTGTTCGCGGTTTATGCAGTTGGAATGCGACCTTTAAACATAAAACAACATCAAAATTAATAAAAGTAATTTATTTTCTATGAAATAATTAAAAACTTACATGTTTTGTTTCTTACTCGACAGAAAAATTCAAACGAAACAAAAATGACATTTAATTCTATTCTTTCGAATGTCAAAATTGCGCAAATGAATGAACTTTCTATGGATTGGGTGAACTTTCGATTTGTTCGATTAACATTCTAATCGCCGAGTCTCAAAATTAAGTTTCAACGAATTCGAATCACTTTCGAACGAAAGAGAATGTCATAATAAGCACCATTAACTTTCATAACATTTTTCAGTTGTAAGATATATTTCAAATATCAAATCTCTGAGCAAGCTGCGTACTACGTAAATTTTTGTAAAGCATTATCTATGAAAAATAAAGTATCTACCTAGAATGTAACTCTTGTGCTCTTTGAAATTTTGTAGACTTGTCATTCATCTATAGGTATGTCTATAACTTCCTTACCAATTTTTATAAAAATAAGGACACTATTATTAAGTTTTTACAATTTTATATCTATTTCGACTAAAGTGAAATATCAATTAATCATTTTTATATACAAGTATGTACGTCAGTATCACAAATTACAAATTCTGAAATTTGATATACAACACCAAATTAATAGTTCTATCAAAATTCGTAATTCTTATATGTTTTTAAATTGCTCAGATCAACTTTGACTCAAAAAAATAACGTTAAAATCCATCATCAATAAAAATTCGGTAGTTTTCCGTTAAAAATTATGAATGGAAATGTTACTGACAAAAAACTTTAAAAAAAATATTTTTTTTTGAACAAAACTTAAAAAAAGAGACTGGGTGCGACCCACACTGAGAACTTCCCATTTTGTATTTATTGTACAAAAATGTCAATTTGGTATAGGTCAATATTTTATCATTTTTTAGTTATTGACAAATGCATTATGTTAAAAATAAAATACATTTTAAGTCAACATCATTGCTTGTTGTGATGATATTTAAGTCGAAAAACAATTTTTGACACTTTTCGGTAAATTTCAGTTTTGGTTTTTTATTTAAAAAAAAACTGTCAATTCGATATTCGTCAAAAAAGTACCATATGTTCAAAATTCTACTATGCAAAAAATAATATAAATTTGAAGTTAAAATGATTGACCACTCTGGACATTATTCAAGACAATAAACTACTTTTGACATTTTTTGGTTAAGTTTTTTATTTTTTGTAAAACAACTGTCAATTCGATATTTGTCAAAATTGTAGCATACCTATATTAATAATTGTATTTCGTATAAACTTATGTATATATATATATCTCATTCTGGAGATGTACAAGTCAAAACACACTTTTTACCAACTTTTCTAGGTTTTTTGTACTTTTTTATTTTTTGTAAAAAAACTGTCAATTGAATTTTTTCGAGATAATTTTCACTTTTTTTTTAAACCGCTATGGTGAAAAAAACCGCTCGACAATTTTTTATAAAAGTCCTTTCTGCATCTTTCGAAGTTATAACCTATTAAATAAAATTTAATTCCAGTTGATATCTTTATTCATTCTTGAGATATCGTTAACGAAAAAGGGTATCTCGAACGTACGAACGTACGTACAATCACACATCTCTCTACAAATGACGAATTTAGATTCTAGGAACCATAAAACGTCCAGATTTGTCAAAAATTTCAATTTGACAAATTGGAACGATTACAATAACTCCCTATGGGAAGTTAAAAATCAAAAGCTTAAGTTTTTTAGTAAAATTGTGTGTTTTATATTGATTTTAGAAAATGAAACACAAATATCTGTTACCGTGTTACATATGCACATACAAGTTTCATTAAAAAATCCAAATATCAGAATTCAAATATTATATTATTACTAGCTGACGACGACGCTATTTTGACATATAAATTACTTCTATGATACAAAAATACTCGTATAATCTTATTTTTTATAAGTGTTGGCGGATGTGGTATGAAATTTCATCAATACGGTTATAAGCCGTATTTCTTTCGGTTTGGTTTTTAAGTTGTTTTTTAACAAATGTTAATTGCTTCTTCATTGCAATAGTGCCTCAGGTATTATTATTAAAATACTTATTTCTTTCTATACCAAAGCTGGTGTTCGTAAATACTTTTTTGTGTATGTATAAGTTTATTTATGTAAGCATGTAAGCGTTTTTATTAATTCTAATGGTTTTTGCTATAAATTGGCAAACTATTTAAAAGTAATTATCACGTAAAAGTTCTTGAAATTAAACTCACTTTCAAGTTGTATGTACTTGTTTGCTATTTTTTTTATAATATTTTGTTTTTCTTAACTACTCCTTGAAACTGTGAATGTATTTTTAAAATTTTCTTATATATAAGGAACTGAAAGAAATCTCAATGTTATTCTAAGTTTAGCCGACTAAATAATATTTAAGATTCATTTTTTTCTGTGCAAACTCAAAATATGGATATTTAATTAATTAGATTAAATTTCTAAGTGTACATTTCCGAGACATAAAATTCAATTGAAAAATAGAGTTAATGGATAAGAAACCTGAAATTCAGAAAATAAAAAATAAAAATAATAAAAAGTTCGGGACAACCAAAATTGATTTAAGAATCAAACTTCTCTAGGAAAAATTACAAGACTCAGGCAATTTCAAGACTCTTCAAACGAGGCCAAGACTAGAATGACATTTCGTGATTGGACTGAGGTTGGTCTGACAAAAGTCTTATCGGCTCTCGTCTCGGGGCTTATTGATTCAATTTGACAGTTTACATTTATTTGATTTTTTTTTCTCGATTCCAAACTTACTCCCTTAAAGTCCTTGAATACTTAAACAAAACAAAATACAAAACAAAAAAAAAAATTCGTGAACAAAATGTGAAAATTTTCCCTTATCCTAGGTGAGGATTCGTTATTGTCGGCAAAGTTTTCTATTTTGCTGCTATCTACGTAAAGTACCTTACATACAAACATAATATACATATGTACATATGAATGAATTTACCTGAAGGTGGCATACCATCCATATGCCCATCCCACAATATCCTTGCTAGCCAAAAGCAAACAAGGACTCGATTTAAAATTACATACAAATAGCAAAGGTAGGGTGTTAAGAGTGTGTGTGAGAAAGGGGCGAAACTCGAGCTAAAGTGGCTAAAGTTTATGTGGTTGTTACTGTATATAAATTAACCATAACCATGTTAATTGTACGTTATACGCTTACTTAATTTTTGCCTAAAATGTTGTTAGTCCATGTGGACGCAAAGTTTAAACTTCGCAAAATATTAGGAAATATAAATATGCATTTATTTAAGTAAATTAAAGGTTAATATTGAAAACTAAAGTTTGTAATTTATTTATTTTTATGGATTAGCATTTGATTAGCACAAAATTAAATTGAATGAAAATGTATTTATTTAAAATTTTAAAAGTCACATTTTGGCCTTGTTGGAAATATTATAAAAAAATTCAAAATTTTTTATTTGAATCCAATCTTTTCTGCAATTAAAAAAGTAATAAGTGCAAAAACTTACTTATATATATTCCCATGATCATGAATACATGCAATCAGTTCCTTGTAATTGTCTTCCTGGCTCACAGTTCTGTCATATCCAATTCGGGCAATCCGCATGGCCAGGGTTTCCAAGTGCCCCCACATCACATACACATAACAAATTGTAAAATTATCAATCGCCAGACTTATGACCATCTGAACTACCGAAGTTGCCGCTTGATAGCTAAAAGCCAAGACGTAATTTCTCTTCGACGACTTCCAATCCCAGGGAATGTACGCTTCGAACATTATTTTCTCATTGACAGCTCCATTAATAATGTAAAATAGGAAACTTGTCATAAAAGTGATGTTGTATACAAAGTATAATCGGTGACAGTTCTTGACAATTTTCTGCATTAATTTGAGTTCTTCGTCATGGCATTGGATACGAACGTCCAATGGCTCTAGATAGTGATGAGCACTCATGACTTGTTTGAACCAGGGCATGAAGTACAGGTGCTTCAGGACGTTGCACACCCATTCCAAACTCAACGAAAGATTACTCACTAAATCCGCGTAGGTCGCGACAAGGAACACTTGGGCAATTTGCTGAGCCGAGGGAAATATCATCCCGGTTATGCATATGAAGATTTTATAAACGGTATTTAGGGTTTTGTACTTGGACTTGGGTACTAGACCAACAAACCGCCAATTCCACCAGAAATAACGAAAGGCTTCGATTGATTGGAAAGGTTTCATTGAAGTAGCTTCTACGTACGAGTATAAGAACTTAGACAACAATGAGGGAACATAAAAAAGTAACTGGATTTTATAAGTTCTTTTTTTTGGGGTTAACTAAAAATAAAGTTTCAGATTTAAATTAAATATTAAAATCATTTCTCTTTATTGTCTAACACCTATTTGTAGTAAAACTTATTTAACACCTTCTTAGTAAATACTTTGCAACTTTTAAGTTTCACTTTTTTTTTATTAAAGTTCAGACATGTAATTATAAGTCTTAGACATGTATTGTATAGGTACACCTTCTATTAAGTTTTAAGCAAAAGTTTTTAAATATCACATTCAAATTATGTACATGTTCAATTGTTTATCCAAACATACGAGTAAAATCTATTTGTTTGTATTTTTGAATAGAAATTTTGACAAATCTTGAGTCTCAAGGTCCCTTTAATCTAAGTCTATCTCATCAAATATTTAATTGGCCATCGACTTGAGCAAAATTTGGTGTTTTGATGTTTACTCCAGTTACAGTTTTTTAACATGTAATAGGAAATGACGTAAACATCAATAATTATTGATTGCTAGCTTTTCGACAATTGACTTATTACAAAAAACCGTGAAGTTAATAATTACATATAACACTCTTAATATAATATTTTGTTTTGAAATAATGTTTAAGGTAATCTATATAATAATGTATATATAAGAAAGTCGTGTTAGTTACACTATTTATAACTCAAGAATGGCTGAACCGATTTGGCTGAAATTTGGCACAGAGACAGTTTAAAGTCTGGAATAGTCTAAAGGCTACTTTTTATACCGATAAAATGTATTTTGTGTGAATTAAACAGTGGCCACATTTTACACAGTAATTGAATCAATCTGCGGTTATTATTTTAGGACGTGAACTTTAGTTGTTTTTTCGCTCGATCCATTTTTTTATAAGCTTGCGAAGTACACTAGGACATCTAGAAACTATGAAAAAATTGCAAGGAAAATCGAATAAGTAACAACAATAGTTTTCCAAATCTTGAGCATCTGTATTAAATTGGGGCGAGACAAAATTTGCCGGGCCTTCTAATTCTTAAAAAAATAAAGTTTTCATGAATACTTTTATAATTAACAAAAAAATTAAATTCAATTTAATTTTTTATTTACTATTTATTTTATTTTTAAAATAATTATAAAATATTATATTTAAAATGATAAAAAATTGAATTGATTTTTAAGGCGAAATATTAAATTTTTGTGCGGATTAAGTTAATAAATGTCATTAACAGTGCGACCCACACTGATAAGTGATAACTTCCCATTGTACTTTGAAAACTTGGCATTTATTGAAGTTTTTGTGTTACAATAAATCGCTTATCAAAGGAAAGGTATCAAGTGTTCCTTTGCAGACTTCAAACAAAGCATACTTTTGTCATTTCTTGTCAATTTGTTAATTTTGTGCAAAAACTGTGTAATCGATTTATTCTTGATATTAATGGATCTACTTTTGATGTTTATTTATAAAAATTTTACAAACAAAAAAAAATATCAGACTTAAGAAAGTTTTTGAGATATTGTAGTGGAAAAACAATATCTACCAATATTTTGTAGAACTTTTTTTTAACTTTATAATTTTTCATAATTTTTCATAAGATTTGACATTTGTCAACATTTTATCGGTTAGGTATTTACAAATGCATGTTGAAAATAATAATATACATTTGAAGTCTATGTCGCTCCTTTTTTTAAAGATATTTGAGTCAAAGAAATTTTTTTTCAAATTTTTGGTATTTTTTTTATCGTACTCTTGCCCGATCTTTTAATTTCTAGACCCAGCAAATTTGACAATAATTCTCTTAAACCTCAAAAATGGCCATTGCATTTTGTTGGTGTCTGATAATGTGAATAAAAATTACATACATGCATGTATGTATGTATGTACGTATACATATGTATATTTATATAATAGGTATGTATGTATGTAAAGGTAGTTTAAAAATCAATCCTTATCAGCAATCGTATTTTGTTAAATCATTTCAATGTTTGCAAAAAGTAATTTTTGACCACTGTAGAGCGTAACAGTGAGCAGAAATTGCTGAAGTCGATTACTAACGACATTCTTTGTCATACTTGAAAATTTCATTGAAATCGGTTTAGTGGTCCAGGAATTATTGAATTATTTCCATTTCTCCATACAAAGGGCGCAACAGATCATTATCAATATGCATAATTCTGTCACAAATCTTAACTGGGTTACCATCACTTTGTTATACCTATAATTTTAAGAATTGAAAAATCTTGATCAATTACATATAATTATGTATATCATTGTAAATGATACACAATTTCACTTAAATAATTCTTTTTGAACGAATATATAAGAACATTATTTCGAAACAATGCGTACAAAAATTTTATATAATTCATTTATACTATCAATAAGCAAAAATAAATCAACAATTTTTTAATATAATTTTCAGAACAACAAACAAACACTACCCACTCGGCAATACTTAACATTTCTTGTTGTTCTCGAAAGCTTTAAAACAGAAAGCTCTTTGATAAAATCCTTTGATGAAAGCTCTTTGGAACTGCATTCAATAAGCAATGGTAACTCTATTGGAATATATTTTTCAAACAGCGAGAAGAGAAACTAGCAAGCGATGATTTCCAGTTGCAGTATGCATGTGTTCAAGTTGAGTAATCAGCATGCGAACCGAAAGGTCCTGCTTTGGAGAGTAAGACATTTTTTAAGTCAACGCTACCGTGCTTTATTTCTTATGAGGCAATATTTCTTAATGCTTTTCCCATAATGCCTGCTCTGCACATTTTATATATGTACATAGTATAGTATAAAAATACAATAAGTCTTTAAAAACAAACTAATAAACTAAGATTTATGGGACCATTTTAGATCTGTCAAGTGGTTTTCAGCGTAGCACAAAGTTGTTCGGTATAAAATAGAATAATTTCTAAGTTTTCTATAATAAACCAATCCAATCCAATTTAGTATAAACATTTCCCGTATAAAGTAGTAGTTGAACTATCAAGTATGCGCTTAACTATTTCCTGGACAAAAATCCTCATCAAAACTAATCCTTCCGTTTTCCACCATTTGAACATTGCTGCATACCATTATTCGAAGGATTCTACTGCAATCGTTGAAATCTCGTTAGCACAACATTCAAAGAAATTTCCTTATAACAAAAAGCTTAAGGAATGTTAACCTCTATTCTTGGTTCCTCTTCTCTTATAGTTGTTCATTGGACATTTCATTTCCATGTCATGGAGGAGTATATAGGTTCCATCCACATAGCATCCTAAACTCACCCACAATAATGTCGAAGAAGAAGAATGCAAGAAGCAAGAACAAAAAGAAACCATCAGTTCGGAAGCCCTCGCTTAATCCAGTTTAACAAATTATCCTTTTCTCATCCGTTGAATCGCGTCGCTCGTTCGTCGTCGTCGGTCGTCCTTAAATGATAAATTCTCCAAGAACCAAGACCAGCACCAAGAGAGTGTTATTTCGCCTTATTAAACGAGATGGCTTTAAAAACTCCCATTTGTGGTCCTTTGATATATTACCGCTTGACTTTAGAGAGGATATCCTTCTTTAAGTTTCCAATTAATTCGAGTGAAAACTGAAGTCTTCGACTAAATCCCTTTTTCGAAGAAGGAAAAGAAAAAGAAGCAGAAGAAGAAGAAGAAGGAGACGGAGACTAGCCATAGGAGTATGAGGAGGAGGAGGAGGGGGAGTGGGAGTGGGAGTGGGAGTAGGGTTGGAAGAGTTGGAAGGACACCGTGTATAATTGGACGAGTAAAGTGGATTTTTATAGATTTCTGTATCTATTTAGGTTTGAGCGTCCTCGGTCGGTTGATGGGACACCATAGAACATGAAGTCCTTATCCTGCTTCTCCTTCTCCTCCTCCTCCTCCTTCTTCTTCTACTCCTTCTCCTATTCCTTCTCCTCCTCCTTCCGCCTCCTCCTGCTCCTAATAGGAGCAAAGCCCATCCCCTCGTCATTGATGTGGAAAATCGAAGGATGAGTTCGGGTGACTGTGGCTCTGCTGTCCGGATGTGCCCATTTATTAATGTTGGATAATTCATGAGAGCCATTAGTTGCAATAATGACCACGTCCCTGGCTGTTGGTCGAAGTGGTAGTCTGGCGGTGCTGTCGGTGGAAGGCTGACAAAATATCTTGTTGTACTTTGTGTCCATTTGCGGCCTATTCAAATGCCAAAACCAAGTAAAAATTAGAGTTAGGGCCGCTGTTTAATTCTACATCTCGTACACACACGAAGGTGGCGCATACATGCATGTATGGATAAGTATTTGTGTATAATATGGGCAAATACTCTGCGGTCAACATACTCATTTTGGATGGACTGTATTACCGGTGGTGGTGGGAGGCAGCTGATGTTTGGCCGGGCGGTCATTAGGGGCCTTTTGTTGCAACGAAATTCACATGTAAATTAGTTACACTTAAAATGATTTATTATTTAATGAACGACATTGGGCACTAGGGGCCCAGTAGGTACGGTATGGTCACGGCCGAGATAGCACGGCAGGGCTCTGTGGATGGCATGGTATGGCTCGTCATGGCGGGCACGGAATAGTTAGGTTTGTATCTCTAATGGCGGTCTGCTGATGTTTTGGCCAAAAGTGTAAATTTGTTAAATTTGTTCACCGATCAATGCGGCCTGCTGACGGGAGAGAGGGAGGGATACTCGAACGAAAGTGCCCCCACCCCTCCTCCAAAAAAATAACAAATAAATTTACCAAGAGTGGACACACAATGCTTTTGATTGTGAAGTCTATGGCTATTTTTTTCCGTCGTTTATTTATTTGTAAATAACAAACAAAATTACAATAAAAAAAAAATTAAATAAATGAAAAATAGAGCTGTTAGTTATTAAGACACACATTAGCTTTTCAGGATAAATGAATGCAAATGGAACTCTCAAATGACCAATTTGTCATTTTATTCAAATCCCATTATGTTATTGCAGGAATGTATATTCTATATGGTAGCTGCCTAAAATTTAAGGATTCAAATAAAATTATGTGTTTTTGTATACATTATTTTTTTTTTGTAAACTTCATTATCATTTGTTTAACTTTGAACGTAAGTATAATATTTGCGTTGTTAATTATGGAGCTATTAGTCAATTTTTATTATTAAAAATTTGCTGGCCTGATAGAATAATGATAATAAATTTATATTAATATCAAAATAGTTGCGGTTTTTTTGTAGTAGTGAAATTTCAGCCTTCGAGGTGGTCGGGTCGCCGAGATATGCGTCGTCAAAAAACGAAAAGTTTGACCCATCTAGGACGCGTATTTTAGGAGATATTCGCATTTGAAGTTTGGGTTCGATTTTGCTTGATAAATTTTTGTAAAATGGTAAAGGTGGGCACACCTTTGGAAAGAGGAGGTTTCCACGATCACATTAGTGGAATTTCAGCCTTCGGGGTGGTCGGGTCGCCGAGATATGCGTCGTCAAAAAACGAAAAGTTTGACCCATCTAGGACGCGTATTTAAGGAGATATTCGCATTTGAAGTTTGGGTTCGATTTTGCTTGATAAATTTTTGTAAAATGGTAAAGGTGGGCACACCTTTGGAAAGAGGAGGTTTCCACGATCACATTAGTGGAATTTCAGCCTTCGGGGTGGTCGGGTCGCCGAGATATGCGTCGTCAAAAAACGAAAAGTTTGACCCATCTAGGACGCGTATTTAAGGAGATATTCGCATTTGAAGTTTGGGTTCGATTTTGCTTGATAAATTTTTGTAAAATGGTAAAGGTGGGCACACCTTTGGAAAGAGGAGGTTTCCACGATCACATTAGTGGAATTTCAGCCTTCGAGGTGGTCGGGTCGCCGAGATATGCGTCGTCAAAAAACGAAAAGTTTGACCCATCTAGGACGCGTATTTTAGGAGATATTCGCATTTGAAGTTTGGGTTCGATTTTGCTTGATAAATTTTTGTAAAATGGTTAAGGTGGGCATACCGTTGGAAAGAGGAGGTTTCCACGATCACATTAGTGAAATTTCAGCCTTCGGGGTGGTCGGGTCGCCGAGATATGCGTCGTCAAAAAACGAAAAGTTTGACCCATCTAGGACGCGTATTTAAGGAGATATTCGCATTTGAAGTTTGGGTTCGATTTTGCTTGATAAATTTTTGTAAAATGGTAAAGGTGGGCATACCGTTGGAAAGAGGAGGTTTCCACGATCACATTAGTGAAATTTCAGCCTTCGAGGTGGTCGGGTCGCCGAGATATGCGTGGTCAAAAAACGAAAAGTTTGACCCATCTAGGACGCGTATTTTAGGAGATATTCGCATTTGAAGTTTGGGTTCGATTTTGCTTGATAAATTTTTGTAAAATGGTAAAGGTGGGCATACGATCACATTAGTGAAATTTCAGCCTTCGGGGTGGTCGGGTCGCCGAGATATGCGTCGTCAAAAAACGAAAAGTTTGACCCATCTAGGACGCGTATTTAAGGAGATATTCGCATTTGAAGTTTGGGTTCGATTTTGCTTGATAAATTTTTGTAAAATGGTAAAGGTGGGCACACCTTTGGAAAGAGGAGGTTTCCACGATCACATTAGTGGAATTTCAGCCTTCGGGGTGGTCGGGTCGCCGAGATATGCGTCGTCAAAAAACGAAAAGTTTGACCCATCTAGGACGCGTATTTAAGGAGATATTCGCATTTGAAGTTTGGGTTCGATTTTGCTTGATAAATTTTTGTAAAATGGTAAAGGTGGGCACACCTTTGGAAAGAGGAGGTTTCCACGATCACATTAGTGGAATTTCAGCCTTCGAGGTGGTCGGGTCGCCGAGATATGCGTCGTCAAAAAACGAAAAGTTTGACCCATCTAGGACGCGTATTTTAGGAGATATTCGCATTTGAAGTTTGGGTTCGATTTTGCTTGATAAATTTTTGTAAAATGGTTAAGGTGGGCATACCGTTGGAAAGAGGAGGTTTCCACGATCACATTAGTGAAATTTCAGCCTTCGGGGTGGTCGGGTCGCCGAGATATGCGTCGTCAAAAAACGAAAAGTTTGACCCATCTAGGACGCGTATTTAAGGAGATATTCGCATTTGAAGTTTGGGTTCGATTTTGCTTGATAAATTTTTGTAAAATGGTAAAGGTGGGCATACGTTGGAAAGAGGAGGTTTCCACGATCACATTAGTGAAATTTCAGCCTTCGAGGTGGTCGGGTCGCCGAGATATGCGTCGTCAAAAAACGAAAAGTTTGACCCATCTAGGACGCGTATTTTAGGAGATATTCGCATTTGAAGTTTGGGTTCGATTTTGCTTGATAAATTTTTGTAAAATGGTAAAGGTGGGCATACCGTTGGAAAGAGGAGGTTTCCACGATCACATTAGTGAAATTTCAGCCTTCGAAGTGGTCGGGTCGCCGAGATATGCGTGGTCAAAAAACGAAAAGTTTGACCCATCTAGGACGCGTATTTTAGGAGATATTCGCATTTGAAGTTTGGGTTCGATTTTGCTTGATAAATTTGTGTAAAATGGTTAAGGTGGGCATACCGTTGGAAAGAGGAGGTTTCCACGATCACATTAGTGAAATTTCAGCCTTCGAGGTGTTCGGGTCGCCGAGATATGCGTCGTCAAAAAACGAAAAGTTTGACCCATCTAGGACGCGTATTTTAGGAGATATTCGCATTTGAAGTTTGGGTTCGATTTTGCTTGATAAATTTTTGTAAAATGGTTAAGGTGGGCATACCGTTGGAAAGAGGAGGTTTCCACGATCACATTAGTGAAATTTCAGCCTTCGAGGTGGTCGGGTCGCCGAGATATGCGTCGTCAAAAAACGAAAAGTTTGACCCATCTAGGCCGCGCATTTTAGGAGATATTCGCATTTGAAGTTTGGGTTCGAATTTGCTTGATAAATTTTTGTAAAATGTTAAAGGTGGGCATACCGTTGGAAAGAGGAGGTTTCCACGATCACATTAGTGAAATTTCAGCCTTCGAGGTGGTCGGGTCGCCGAGATATGCGTGGTCAAAAAACGAAAAGTTTGACCCATCTAGGACGCGTATTTTAGGAGATATTCGCATTTGAAGTTTGGGTTCGATTTTGCTTGATAAATTTTTGTAAAATGGTTAAGGTGGGCATATCTTTGGAAAGAGGAGGGTTCCACGATCACATTAGTGAAATTTCAGCCTTCGAGGTGGTCGGGTCGCCGAGATATGCGTCGTCAAAAAACGAAAAGTTTGACCCATCTAGGACGCGTATTTAAGGAGATATTCGCATTTGAAGTTTGGGTTCGATTTTGCTTGATAAATTTTTGTAAAATGGTAAAAGTGGGTATACCGTTGGAAAGAGGAGGTTTCCGCGATCACAGTGAAATTTCAGCCTTCGAGGTGGTCGGGTCGCCGAGATATGCGTCGTCAAAAAACGAAAAGTTTGACCCATCTAGGACGCGTATTTAAGGAGATATTCACATTTGAAGTTAGGGTTCGATTTTCCTTGATAAATTTGTGTAAAATGGTAAAGGTGGGCATACCGTTGGAAAGAGGAGGTTTCCACGATCACATTAGTGAAATTTCAGCCTTCGAGGTGGTCGGGTCGCCGAGATATGCGTCGTCAAAAAACGAAAAGTTTGACCCATCTAGGACGCGTATTTTAGGAGATATTCGCATTTGAAGTTTGGGTTCGATTTTGCTTGATAAATTTTTGTAAAATGGTAAAGGTGGGCATACGATCACATTAGTGAAATTTCAGCCTTCGAGGTGGTCGGGTCGCCGAGATATGCGTCGTCAAAAAACGAAAAGTTTGACCCATCTAGGACGCGTATTTAAGGAGATATTCACATTTGAAGTTAGGGTTCGATTTTCCTTGATAAATTTGTGTAAAATGGTAAAGGTGGGCATATCTTTGGAAAGAGGAGGTTTCCACGATCACATTAGTGAAATTTCAGCCTTCGAGGTGGTCGGGTCGCCGAGATATGCGTCGTCAAAAAACGAAAAGTTTGACCCATCTAGGACGCGTATTTAAGGAGATATTCGCATTTGAAGTTAGGGTTCGATTTTTCTTGATAAATTTGTGTAAAATGGTAAAGGTGGGCATTCCGTTGGAAAGAGGAGGTTTCCACGATCACATTAGTGAAATTTCAGCCATCGAGGTGGTCGGGTCGCCGAGATATGCCTCGTCAAAAAACGAAAAGTTTGACCCATCTAGGACGCGTATTTTAGGAGATATTCGCATTTGAAGTTTGGGTTCGATTTTGCTTGATAATTTTTTGTAAAATGGTAAAGGTGGGCACACCGTTGGAAAGAGGAGGTTTCCACGATCACATTAGTGAAATTTCAGCCTTCGAGGTGGTCGGGTCGCCGAGATATGCGTGGTCAAAAAACGAAAAGTTTGACCCATCTAGGACGCGTATTTTAGGAGATATTCGCATTTGAAGTTTGGGTTCGATTTTGCTTGATACATTTTTGTAAAATGGTAAAGGTGGGCATACCGTTGGAAAGAGGAGGTTTCCACGATCACATTAGTGAAATTTCAGCCTTCGAGGTGGTCGGGTCGCCGAGATATGCGTCGTCAAAAAACGAAAAGTTTGACCCATCTAGGACGCGTATTTAAGGAGATATTCGCATTTGAAGTTAGGGTTCGATTTTGCTTGATAAATTTTTGTAAAATGGTTAAGGTGGGCATATCTTTGGAAAGAGGATTGTTCCACGATCACATTAGTGAAATTTCAGCCTTCGAGGTGGTCGGGTCGCCGAGATAAGCGTCGTCAAAAAACGAAAAGTTTGACCCATCTAGGACGCGTATTTAAGGAGATATTCGCATTTGAAGTTAGGGTTCGATTTTGCTTGATAAATTTTTGTAAAATGGTTAAGGTGGGCATATCTTTGGAAAGAGGAGGTTTCCACTATCACATTAGTGAAATTTCAGCCTTGGAGGTGGTCGGGTCGCCGAGATATGCGTCGTCAAAAAACGAAAAGTTTGACCCATCTAGGACGCGTATTTTAGGAGATATTCGCATTTGAAGTTTGGGTTCGATTTTGCTTGATAAATTTTTGTAAAATGGTTAAGGTGGGCATATCTTTGGAAAGAGGAGGTTTCCACTATCACATTAGTGAAATTTCAGCCTTGGAGGTGGTCGGGTCGCCGAGATATGCGTCGTCAAAAAACGAAAAGTTTGACCCATCTAGGACGCGTATTTAAGGAGATATTCACATTTGAAGTTAGGGTTCGATTTTCCTTGATAAATTTGTGTAAAATGGTAAAGGTGGGCATACCGTTGGAAAGAGGAGGTTTCCACGATCACATTAGTGAAATTTCAGCCTTCGAGGTGGTCGGGTCGCCGAGATATGCGTCGTCAAAAAACGAAAAGTTTGACCCATCTAGGACGCGTATTTAAGGAGATATTCGCATTTGAAGTCAGGGTTCGATTTTGCTTGATAAATTTTTGTAAAATGGTAAAGGTGGGCATACGATCACATTAGTGAAATTTCAGCCATCGAGGTGGTCGGGTCGCCGAGATATGCCTCGTCAAAAAACGAAAAGTTTGACCCATCTAGGACGCGTATTTTAGGAGATATTCGCATTTGAAGTTTGGGTTCGATTTTGCTTGATAAATTTTTGTAAAATGGTTAAGGTGGGCATATCTTTGGAAAGAGGATTGTTCCACGATCACATTAGTGAAATTTCAGCCTTCGAGGTGGTCGGGTCGCCGAGATAAGCGTCGTCAAAAAACGAAAAGTTTGACCCATCTAGGACGCGTATTTAAGGAGATATTCGCATTTGAAGTTAGGGTTCGATTTTGCTTGATAAATTTTTGTAAAATGGTTAAGGTGGGCATATCGTTTTAAAGAGGAGGTTTCCACGATCACATTAGTGAAATTTCAGCCTTCGAGGTGGTCGGGTAGCCGAGATATGCGTGGTCAAAAAACGAAAAGTTTGACCCATCTAGGACGCGTATTTAAGGAGATGTTCGCATTTGAAGTTATTGTTCGATTTTCCTTGATAAATTTGTGTAAAATGGTAAAGGTGGGCATACCGTTGGAAAGAGGAGGTTTCCACGATCACATTAGTGAAATTTCAGCCTTCGAGGTGGTCGGGTAGCCGAGATATGCGTGGTCAAAAAACGAAAAGTTTGACCCATCTAGGACGCGTATTTAAGGAGATGTTCGCATTTGAAGTTATTGTTCGATTTTAATTGATAAATTTGTGTAAAATGGTAAAGGTGGGCATACCGTTGGAAAGAGGAGGTTTCCACGATCACATTAGTGAAATTTCAGCCTTCGAGGTGGTCGGGTCGCCGAGATATGCGTCGTCAAAAAACGAAAAGTTTGACCCATCTAGGACGCGTATTTAAGGAGATACTCGCATTTGAAGTTAGGGTTCGATTTTCCTTGATAAATTTGTGTAAAATGGTAAAGGTGGGCATTCCGTTGGAAAGAGGAGGTTTCCACGATCACATTAGTGAAATTTCAGCCTTCGAGGTGGTCGGGTCGCCGAGATATGCGTCGTCAAAAAACGAAAAGTTTGACCCATCTAGGACGCGTATTTAAGGAGATATTCGAATTTGAAGTTAGGGTTCGATTTTTCTTGATAAATTTGTGTAAAATGGTAAAGGTGGGCATTCCGTTGGAAAGAGGAGGTTTCCACGATCACATTAGTGAAATTTCAGCCTTCGAGGTGGTCGGGTCGCCGAGATATGCGTGGTCAAAAAACGAAAAGTTTGACCCATCTAGGACGCGTATTTTAGGAGATATTCGCATTTGAAGTTTGGGTTCGATTTTGCTTGATAAATTTTTGTAAAATGGTTAAGGTGGGCATATCTTTGGAAAGAGGAGGTTTCCACGATCACATTAGTGAAATTTCAGCCTTCGAGGTGGTCGGGTCGCCGAGATATGCGTCGTCAAAAAACGAAAAGTTTGACCCATCTAGGACGCGTATTTAAGGAGATATTCGCATTTGAAGTTAGGGTTCGATTTTCCTTGATAAATTTGTGTAAAATGGTAAAGGTGGGCATTCCGTTGGAAAGAGGAGGTTTCCACGATCACATTAGTGAAATTTCAGCCTTCGAGGTGGTCGGGTCGCCGAGATATGCGTGGTCAAAAAACGAAAAGTTTGACCCATCTAGGACGCGTATTTTAGGAGATATTCGCATTTGAAGTTTGGGTTCGATTTTGCTTGATAATTTTTGTAAAATGGTAAAGGTGGGCACACCGTTGGAAAGAGGAGGTTTCCACGATCACATTAGTGAAATTTCAGCCTTCGAGGTGGTCGGGTCGCCGAGATATGCGTCGTCAAAAACGAAAAGTTTGACCCATCTAGGACGCGTATTTAAGGAGATGTTCGCATTTGAAGTTATTGTTCGATTTTCCTTGATAAATTTGTGTAAAATGGTAAAGGTGGGCATACCGTTGGAAAGAGGAGGTTTCCACGATCACATTAGTGAAATTTCAGCCTTCGAGGTGGTCGGGTCGCCGAGATATGCGTCGTCAAAAAACGAAAAGTTTGACCCATCTAGGACGCGTATTTAAGGAGATATTCGCATTTGAAGTTAGGGTTCGATTTTCCTTGATAAATTTGTGTAAAATGGTAAAGGTGGGCATTTCGTTGGAAAGAGGAGGTTTCCACGATCACATTAGTGAAATTTCAGCCTTCGAGGTGGTCGGGTCGCCGAGATATGCGTCGTCAAAAAACGAAAAGTTTGACCCATCTAGGACGCGTATTTAAGGAGATATTCGCATTTGAAGTTAGGGTTCGATTTTCCTTGATAAATTTGTGTAAAATGGTAAAGGTGGGCATTCCGTTGGAAAGAGGAGGTTTCCACGATCACATTAGTGAAATTTCAGCCTTCGAGGTGGTCGGGTCGCCGAGATATGCGTCGTCAAAAAACGAAAAGTTTGACCCATCTAGGACGCGTATTTTAGGAGATATTCGCATTTGAAGTTTGGGTTCGATTTTGCTTGATAATTTTTTGTAAAATGGTAAAGGTGGGCACACCGTTGGAAAGAGGAGGTTTCCACGATCACATTAGTGAAATTTCAGCCTTCGAGGTGGTCTGGTCGCCGAGATAAGCGTCGTCAAAAAACGAAAAGTTTGACCCATCTAGGACGCGTATTTAAGGAGATATTCGCATTTGAAGTTAGGGTTCGATTTTGCTTGATAAATTTTTGTAAAATGGTTAAGGTGGGCATATCGTTGGAAAGAGGAGGTTTCCACGATGACATTAGTGAAATTTCAGCCTTCGAGGTGGTCGGGTAGCCGAGATATGCGTGGTCAAAAACGAAAAGTTTGACCCATCTAGGACGCGTATTTGAGGAGATATTCGCATTTGAAGTTAGGGTTCGATTTTGCTTGATAAATTTTTGTAAAATGGTTAAGGTGGGCATATCGTTGGAAAGAGGAGGTTTCCACGATCACATTAGTGAAATTTCAGCCTTCGAGGTGGTCGGGTAGCCGAGATATGCGTGGTCAAAAAACGAAAAGTTTGACCCATCTAGGACGCGTATTTGAGGAGATATTCGCATTTGAAGTTAGGGTTCGATTTTCCTTGATAAATTTGTGTAAAATGGTAAAGGTGGGCATACCGTTGGAAAGAGGAGGTTTCCACGATCACATTAGTGAAATTTCAGCCTTCGAGGTGGTCGGGTCGCCGAGATAAGCGTCGTCAAAAAACGAAAAGTTTGACCCATCTAGGACGCGTATTTAAGGAGATATTCGCATTTGAAGTTAGGGTTCGATTTTGCTTGATAAATTTTTGTAAAATGGTTAAGGTGGGCATATCGTTGGAAAGAGGAGGTTTCCACGATCACATTAGTGAAATTTCAGCCTTCGAGGTGGTCGGGTCGCCGAGATATGCGTCGTCAAAAAACGAAAAGTTTGACCCATCTAGGACGCGTATTTAAGGAGATATTCGCATTTGAAGTTAGGGTTCGATTTTCCTTGATAAATTTGTGTAAAATGGTAAAGGTGGGCATACCGTTGGAAAGAGGAGGTTTCCACGATCACATTAGTGAAATTTCAGCCTTCGAGGTGGTCGGGTAGCCGAGATATGCGTGGTCAAAAAACGAAAAGTTTGACCCATCTAGGACGCGTATTTAAGGAGATATTCGCATTTGAAGTTAGGGTTCGATTTTCCTTGATAAATTTGTGTAAAATGGTAAAGGTGGACATACCGTTGGAAAGAGGAGGTTTCCACGATCACATTAGTGAAATTTCAGCCTTGGAGGTGGTCGGGTCGCCGAGATATGCGTCGTCAAAAAACGAAAAGTTTGACCCATCTAGGACGCGTATTTTAGGAGATATTCGCATTTGAAGTTTGGGTTCGATTTTGCTTGATAAATTTTTGTAAAATGGTTAAGGTGGGCATATCTTTGGAAAGAGGAGGTTTCCACGATCACATTAGTGAAATTTCAGCCTTCGAGGTGGTCGGGTCGCCGAGATATGCGTCGTCAAAAAACGAAAAGTTTGACCCATCTAGGACGCGTATTTAAGGAGATATTCGCATTTGAAGTTAGGGTTCGATTTTCCTTGATAAATTTGTGTAAAATGGTAAAGGTGGGCATTCCGTTGGAAAGAGGAGGTTTCCACGATCACATTAGTGAAATTTCAGCCTTCGAGGTGGTCGGGTCGCCGAGATATGCGTCGTCAAAAAACGAAAAGTTTGACCCATCTAGGACGCGTATTTTAGGAGATATTCGCATTTGAAGTTTGGGTTCGATTTTGCTTGATAATTTTTTGTAAAATGGTAAAGGTGGGCACACCGTTGGAAAGAGGAGGTTTCCACGATCACATTAGTGAAATTTCAGCCTTCGAGGTGGTCTGGTCGCCGAGATAAGCGTCGTCAAAAAACGAAAAGTTTGACCCATCTAGGACGCGCATTTAAGGAGATATTCGCATTTGAAGTTAGGGTTCGATTTTGCTTGATAAATTTTTGTAAAATGGTTAAGGTGGGCATATCGTTGGAAAGAGGAGGTTTCCACGATCACATTAGTGAAATTTCAGCCTTCGAGGTGGTCGGGTCGCCGAGATATGCGTGGTCAAAAAACGAAAAGTTTGACCCATCTAGGACGCGTATTTAAGGAGATATTCGCATTTGAAGTTTGGGTTCGATTTTGCTTGATACATTTTTGTAAAATGGTAAAGGTGGGCACACCGTTGGAAAGAGGAGGTTTCCACGATCACATTAGTGAAATTTCAGCCTTCGAGGTGGTCGGGTCGCCGAGATATGCGTGGTCAAAAAACGAAAAGTTGGACCCATCTAGGACGCGTATTTAAGGAGATATTCGCATTTGAAATCAGGGTTCGATTTTCCTTGATAAATTTTTGTAAAATGGTAAAGGTGGGCATACCGTTGGAAAGAGGAGGTTTCCACGATCACATTAGTGAAATTTCAGCCTTCGAGGTGGTCGGGTCGCCGAGATATGCGTGGTCAAAAAACGAAAAGTTTGACCCATCTAGGACGCGTATTTAAGGAGATATTCGCATTTGAAGTTTGGGTTCGATTTTGCTTGATAATTTTTTGTAAAATGGTAAAGGTGGGCACACCGTTGGAAAGAGGAGGTTTCCACGATCACATTAGTGAAATTTCAGCCTTCGAGGTGGTCGGGTCGCCGAGATATGCGTCGTCAAAAAACGAAAAGTTTGACCCATCTAGGACGCGTATTTAAGGAGATGTTCGCATTTGAAGTTATTGTTCGATTTTCCTTGATAAATTTGTGTAAAATGGTAAAGGTGGGCATACCGTTGGAAAGAGGAGGTTTCCACGATCACATTAGTGAAATTTCAGCCTTCGAGGTGGTCGGGTCGCCGAGATATGCGTCGTCAAAAAACGAAAAGTTTGACCCATCTAGGACGCGTATTTAAGGAGATATTCGCATTTGAAGTTAGGGTTCGATTTTCCTTGATAAATTTGTGTAAAATGGTAAAGGTGGGCATTTCGTTGGAAAGAGGAGGTTTCCACGATCACATTAGTGAAATTTCAGCCTTCGAGGTGGTCGGGTCGCCGAGATATGCGTCGTCAAAAAACGAAAAGTTTGACCCATCTAGGACGCGTATTTAAGGAGATATTCGCATTTGAAGTTAGGGTTCGATTTTCCTTGATAAATTTGTGTAAAATGGTAAAGGTGGGCATTCCGTTGGAAAGAGGAGGTTTCCACGATCACATTAGTGAAATTTCAGCCTTCGAGGTGGTCGGGTCGCCGAGATATGCGTCGTCAAAAAACGAAAAGTTTGACCCATCTAGGACGCGTATTTTAGGAGATATTCGCATTTGAAGTTTGGGTTCGATTTTGCTTGATAATTTTTTGTAAAATGGTAAAGGTGGGCACACCGTTGGAAAGAGGAGGTTTCCACGATCACATTAGTGAAATTTCAGCCTTCGAGGTGGTCTGGTCGCCGAGATAAGCGTCGTCAAAAAACGAAAAGTTTGACCCATCTAGGACGCGTATTTAAGGAGATATTCGCATTTGAAGTTAGGGTTCGATTTTGCTTGATAAATTTTTGTAAAATGGTTAAGGTGGGCATATCGTTGGAAAGAGGAGGTTTCCACGATGACATTAGTGAAATTTCAGCCTTCGAGGTGGTCGGGTAGCCGAGATATGCGTGGTCAAAAAACGAAAAGTTTGACCCATCTAGGACGCGTATTTGAGGAGATATTCGCATTTGAAGTTAGGGTTCGATTTTGCTTGATAAATTTTTGTAAAATGGTTAAGGTGGGCATATCGTTGGAAAAGGGAGGTTTCCACGATCACATTAGTGAAATTTCAGCCTTCGAGGTGGTCGGGTAGCCGAGATATGCGTGGTCAAAAAACGAAAAGTTTGACCCATCTAGGACGCGTATTTGAGGAGATATTCGCATTTGAAGTTAGGGTTCGATTTTCCTTGATAAATTTGTGTAAAATGGTAAAGGTGGGCATACCGTTGGAAAGAGGAGGTTTCCACGATCACATTAGTGAAATTTCAGCCTTCGAGGTGGTCGGGTCGCCGAGATAAGCGTCGTCAAAAAACGAAAAGTTTGACCCATCTAGGACGCGTATTTAAGGAGATATTCGCATTTGAAGTTAGGGTTCGATTTTGCTTGATAAATTTTTGTAAAATGGTTAAGGTGGGCATATCGTTGGAAAGAGGAGGTTTCCACGATCACATTAGTGAAATTTCAGCCTTCGAGGTGGTCGGGTCGCCGAGATATGCGTCGTCAAAAAACGAAAAGTTTGACCCATCTAGGACGCGTATTTAAGGAGATATTCGCATTTGAAGTTAGGGTTCGATTTTCCTTGATAAATTTGTGTAAAATGGTAAAGGTGGGCATACCGTTGGAAAGAGGAGGTTTCCACGATCACATTAGTGAAATTTCAGCCTTCGAGGTGGTCGGGTAGCCGAGATATGCGTGGTCAAAAAACGAAAAGTTTGACCCATCTAGGACGCGTATTTAAGGAGATATTCGCATTTGAAGTTAGGGTTCGATTTTCCTTGATAAATTTGTGTAAAATGGTAAAGGTGGACATACCGTTGGAAAGAGGAGGTTTCCACGATCACATTAGTGAAATTTCAGCCTTGGAGGTGGTCGGGTCGCCGAGATATGCGTCGTCAAAAAACGAAAAGTTTGACCCATCTAGGACGCGTATTTTAGGAGATATTCGCATTTGAAGTTTGGGTTCGATTTTGCTTGATAAATTTTTGTAAAATGGTTAAGGTGGGCATATCTTTGGAAAGAGGAGGTTTCCACGATCACATTAGTGAAATTTCAGCCTTCGAGGTGGTCGGGTCGCCGAGATATGCGTCGTCAAAAAACAAAAAGTTTGACCCATCTAGGACGCGTATTTAAGGAGATATTCGCATTTGAAGTTAGGGTTCGATTTTCCTTGATAAATTTGTGTAAAATGGTAAAGGTGGGCATTCCGTTGGAAAGAGGAGGTTTCCACGATCACATTAGTGAAATTTCAGCCTTCGAGGTGGTCGGGTCGCCGAGATATGCGTCGTCAAAAAACGAAAAGTTTGACCCATCTAGGACGCGTATTTTAGGAGATATTCGCATTTGAAGTTTGGGTTCGATTTTGCTTGATAATTTTTTGTAAAATGGTAAAGGTGGGCACACCGTTGGAAAGAGGAGGTTTCCACGATCACATTAGTGAAATTTCAGCCTTCGAGGTGGTCTGGTCGCCGAGATAAGCGTCGTCAAAAAACGAAAAGTTTGACCCATCTAGGACGCGCATTTAAGGAGATATTCGCATTTGAAGTTAGGGTTCGATTTTGCTTGATAAATTTTTGTAAAATGGTTAAGGTGGGCATATCGTTGGAAAGAGGAGGTTTCCACGATCACATTAGTGAAATTTCAGCCTTCGAGGTGGTCGGGTCGCCGAGATATGCGTGGTCAAAAAACGAAAAGTTTGACCCATCTAGGACGCGTATTTAAGGAGATATTCGCATTTGAAGTTTGGGTTCGATTTTGCTTCATAATTTTTTGTAAAATGGTAAAGGTGGGCACACCGTTGGAAAGAGGAGGTTTCCACGATCACATTAGTGAAATTTCAGCCTTCGAGGTGGTCGGGTCGCCGAGATATGCGTGGTCAAAAAACGAAAAGTTGGACCCATCTAGGACGCGTATTTAAGGAGATATTCGCATTTGAAGTCAGGGTTCGATTTTCCTTGATAAATTTTTGTAAAATGGTAAAGGTGGGCATACCGTTGGAAAGAGGAGGTTTCCACGATCACATTAGTGAAATTTCAGCCTTCGAGGTGGTCGGGTCGCCGAGATATGCGTGGTCAAAAAACGAAAAGTTTGACCCATCTAGGACGCGTATTTAAGGAGATATTCGCATTTGAAGTTAGGGTTCGATTTTCCTTGATAAATTTGTGTAAAATGGTAAAGGTGGGCATTCCGTTGGAAAGAGGAGGTTTCCACGATCACATTAGTGAAATTTCAGCCTTCGAGGTGGTCGGGTCGCCGAGATATGCGTCGTCAAAAAACGAAAAGTTTGACCCATCTAGGACGCGTATTTTAGGAGATATTCGCATTTGAAGTTTGGGTTCGATTTTGCTTGATAATTTTTTGTAAAATGGTAAAGGTGGGCACACCGTTGGAAAGAGGAGGTTTCCACGATCACATTAGTGAAATTTCAGCCTTCGAGGTGGTCTGGTCGCCGAGATAAGCGTCGTCAAAAAACGAAAAGTTTGACCCATCTAGGACGCGTATTTAAGGAGATATTCGCATTTGAAGTTAGGGTTCGATTTTGCTTGATAAATTTTTGTAAAATGGTTAAGGTGGGCATATCGTTGGAAAGAGGAGGTTTCCACGATGACATTAGTGAAATTTCAGCCTTCGAGGTGGTCGGGTAGCCGAGATATGCGTGGTCAAAAAACGAAAAGTTTGACCCATCTAGGACGCGTATTTGAGGAGATATTCGCATTTGAAGTTAGGGTTCGATTTTGCTTGATAAATTTTTGTAAAATGGTTAAGGTGGGCATATCGTTGGAAAAGGGAGGTTTCCACGATCACATTAGTGAAATTTCAGCCTTCGAGGTGGTCGGGTAGCCGAGATATGCGTGGTCAAAAAACGAAAAGTTTGACCCATCTAGGACGCGTATTTGAGGAGATATTCGCATTTGAAGTTAGGGTTCGATTTTCCTTGATAAATTTGTGTAAAATGGTAAAGGTGGGCATACCGTTGGAAAGAGGAGGTTTCCACGATCACATTAGTGAAATTTCAGCCTTCGAGGTGGTCGGGTCGCCGAGATAAGCGTCGTCAAAAAACGAAAAGTTTGACCCATCTAGGACGCGTATTTAAGGAGATATTCGCATTTGAAGTTAGGGTTCGATTTTGCTTGATAAATTTTTGTAAAATGGTTAAGGTGGGCATATCGTTGGAAAGAGGAGGTTTCCACGATCACATTAGTGAAATTTCAGCCTTCGAGGTGGTCGGGTCGCCGAGATATGCGTCGTCAAAAAACGAAAAGTTTGACCCATCTAGGACGCGTATTTAAGGAGATATTCGCATTTGAAGTTAGGGTTCGATTTTCCTTGATAAATTTGTGTAAAATGGTAAAGGTGGGCATACCGTTGGAAAGAGGAGGTTTCCACGATCACATTAGTGAAATTTCAGCCTTCGAGGTGGTCGGGTAGCCGAGATATGCGTGGTCAAAAAACGAAAAGTTTGACCCATCTAGGACGCGTATTTAAGGAGATATTCGCATTTGAAGTTAGGGTTCGATTTTCCTTGATAAATTTGTGTAAAATGGTAAAGGTGGACATACCGTTGGAAAGAGGAGGTTTCCACGATCACATTAGTGAAATTTCAGCCTTGGAGGTGGTCGGGTCGCCGAGATATGCGTCGTCAAAAAACGAAAAGTTTGACCCATCTAGGACGCGTATTTTAGGAGATATTCGCATTTGAAGTTTGGGTTCGATTTTGCTTGATAAATTTTTGTAAAATGGTTAAGGTGGGCATATCTTTGGAAAGAGGAGGTTTCCACGATCACATTAGTGAAATTTCAGCCTTCGAGGTGGTCGGGTCGCCGAGATATGCGTCGTCAAAAAACAAAAAGTTTGACCCATCTAGGACGCGTATTTAAGGAGATATTCGCATTTGAAGTTAGGGTTCGATTTTCCTTGATAAATTTGTGTAAAATGGTAAAGGTGGGCATTCCGTTGGAAAGAGGAGGTTTCCACGATCACATTAGTGAAATTTCAGCCTTCGAGGTGGTCGGGTCGCCGAGATAAGCGTCGTCAAAAAACGAAAAGTTTGACCCATCTAGGACGCGTATTTTAGGAGATATTCGCATTTGAAGTTTGGGTTCGATTTTGCTTGATAATTTTTTGTAAAATGGTAAAGGTGGGCACACCGTTGGAAAGAGGAGGTTTCCACGATCACATTAGTGAAATTTCAGCCTTCGAGGTGGTCTGGTCGCCGAGATAAGCGTCGTCAAAAAACGAAAAGTTTGACCCATCTAGGACGCGCATTTAAGGAGATATTCGCATTTGAAGTTAGGGTTCGATTTTGCTTGATAAATTTTTGTAAAATGGTTAAGGTGGGCATATCGTTGGAAAGAGGAGGTTTCCACGATCACATTAGTGAAATTTCAGCCTTCGAGGTGGTCGGGTCGCCGAGATATGCGTGGTCAAAAAACGAAAAGTTTGACCCATCTAGGACGCGTATTTAAGGAGATATTCGCATTTGAAGTTTGGGTTCGATTTTGCTTCATAATTTTTTGTAAAATGGTAAAGGTGGGCACACCGTTGGAAAGAGGAGGTTTCCACGATCACATTAGTGAAATTTCAGCCTTCGAGGTGGTCGGGTCGCCGAGATATGCGTGGTCAAAAAACGAAAAGTTGGACCCATCTAGGACGCGTATTTAAGGAGATATTCGCATTTGAAGTCAGGGTTCGATTTTAATTGATAAATTTTTGTAAAATGGTAAAGGTGGGCATACCGTTGGAAAGAGGAGGTTTCCACGATCACATTAGTGAAATTTCAGCCTTCGAGGTGGTCGGGTCGCCGAGATATGCGTGGTCAAAAAACGAAAAGTTTGACCCATCTAGGACGCGTATTTAAGGAGATATTCGCATTTGAAGTTAGGGTTCGATTTTCCTTGATAAATTTGTGTAAAATGGTAAAGGTGGGCATACCGTTGGAAAGAGGAGGTTTCCACTATCACATTAGTGAAATTTCAGCCTTCGAGGTGGTCGGGTCGCCGAGATATGCGTCGTCAAAAAACGAAAAGTTTGACCCATCTAGGATGCGTATTTTAGGAGATATTCGCATTTGAAGTTTGGGTTCGATTTTGCTTGATAATTTTTTGTAAAATGGTAAAGGTGGGCACACCGTTGGAAAGAGGAGGTTTCCACGATCACATTAGTGAAATTTCAGCCTTCGAGGTGGTCGGGTCGCCGAGATAAGCGTCGTCAAAAAACGAAAAGTTTGACCCATCTAGGACGCGTATTTAAGGAGATATTCGCATTTGAAGTTAGGGTTCGATTTTGCTTGATAAATTTGTGTAAAATGGTAAAGGTGGGCATACCGTTGGAAAGAGGAGGTTTCCACGATCACATTAGTGAAATTTCAGCCTTCGAGGTGGTCGGGTAGCCGAGATATGCGTCGTCAAAAAACGAAAAGGTTGACCCATCTAGGATGCGTATTTTAGGAGATATTCGCATTTGAAGTTTGGGTTCGATTTTGCTTGATAATTTTTTGTAAAATGGTAAAGGTGGGCACACCGTTGGAAAGAGGAGGTTTCCACGATCACATTAGTGAAATTTCAGCCTTCGAGGTGGTCGGGTCGCCGAGATAAGCGTCGTCAAAAAACGAAAAGTTTGACCCATCTAGGACGCGTATTTAAGGAGATATTCGCATTTGAAGTTAGGGTTCGATTTTGCTTGATAAATTTGTGTAAAATGGTAAAGGTGGGCATACCGTTGGAAAGAGGAGGTTTCCACGATCACATTAGTGAAATTTCAGCCTTCGAGGTGGTCGGGTAGCCGAGATATGCGTCGTCAAAAAACGAAAAGTTTGACCCATCTAGGACGCGTATTTTAGGAGATATTCGCATTTGAAGTTTGGGTTCGATTTTGCTTGATAAATTTTTTTAAAATGGTTAAGGTGGGCATATCTTTGGAAAGAGGAGGGTTCCACGATCACATTAGTGAAATTTCAGCCTTTGAGGTGGTCGGGTCGCCGAGATATGCGTCGTCAAAAAACGAAAAGTTTGACCCATCTAGGACGCGTATTTTAGGAGATATTCGCATTTGAAGTTAGGGTTCGATTTTCCTTGATAAATTTGTGTAAAATGGTAAAGGTGGGCATTCCGTTGGAAAGAGGAGGTTTCCACGATCACATTAGTGAAATTTCAGCCTTCGAGGTGGTCGGGTCGCCGAGATATGCGTCGTCAAAAAACGAAAAGTTTGACCCATCTAGGACGCGTATTTATGGAGATATTCGCATTTGAAGTTTGGGTTCGATTTTGCTTGATAATTTTTTGTAAAATGGTAAAGGTGGGCACACCGTTGGAAAGAGGAGGTTTCCACGATCACATTAGTGAAATTTCAGCCTTCGAGGTGGTCGGGTCGCCGAGATATGCGTGGTCAAAAAACGAAAAGTTTGACCCATCTAGGACGCGTATTTAAGGAGATATTCGCATTTGAAGTTAGGGTTCGATTTTCCTTGATAAATTTGTGTAAAATGGTAAAGGTGGGCATACCGTTGGAAAGAGGAGGTTTCCACGATCACATTAGTGAAATTTCAGCCTTCGAGGTGGTCGGGTAGCCGAGATATGCGTCGTCAAAAAACGAAAAGTTTGACCCATCTAGGACGCGTATTTAAGGAGATATTCGCATTTGAAGTTAGGGTTCGATTTTCCTTGATAAATTTGTGTAAAATGGTAAAGGTGGGCATACCGTTGGAAAGAGGAGGTTTCCACGATCACATTAGTGAAATTTCAGCCTTCGAGGTGGTCGGGTCGCCGAGATATGCGTGGTCAAAAAACGAAAAGTTTGACCCATCTAGGACGCGTATTTAAGGAGATATTCGCATTTGAAGTTAGGGTTCGATTTTCCTTGATAAATTTGTGTAAAATGGTAAAGGTGGGCATACCGTTGGAAAGAGGAGGTTTCCACGATCACATTAGTGAAATTTCAGCCTTCGAGGTGGTCGGGTCGCCGAGATATGCGTCGTCAAAAAACGAAAAGTTTGACCCATCTAGGACGCGTATTTTAGGAGATATTCGCATTTGAAGTTTGGGTTCGATTTTGCTTCATAATTTTTTGTAAAATGGTAAAGGTGGTCACACCGTTGGAAAGAGGAGGTTTCCACGATCACATTAGTGAAATTTCAGCCTTCGAGGTGGTCGGGTCGCCGAGATATGCGTCGTCAAAAAACGAAAAGTTTGACCCATCTAGGACGCGTATTTAAGGAAATATTCGCATTTGAAGTTAGGGTTCGATTTTCCTTGATAAATTTGTGTAAAATGGTAAAGGTGGGCATTCCGTTGGAAAGAGGAGGTTTCCACGATCACATTAGTGAAATTTCAGCCTTCGAGGTGGTCGGGTCGCCGAGATATGCGTCGTCAAAAAACGAAAAGTTTGACCCATCTAGGACGCGTATTTTAGGAGATATTCGCATTTGAAGTTTGGGTTCGATTTTGCTTCATAATTTTTTGTAAAATGGTAAAGGTGGGCACACCGTTGGAAAGAGGAGGTTTCCACGATCACATTAGTGAAATTTCAGCCTTCGAGGTGGTCGGGTCGCCGAGATATGCGTTGTCAAAAAACGAAAAGTTTGACCCATCTAGGACGCGTATTTAAGGAGATATTCGCATTTGAAGTTAGGGTTCGATTTTCTTTGATAAATTTGTGTAAAATGGTAAAGGTAGGCATACCGTTGGAAAGAGGAGGTTTCCACGATCACATTAGTGAAATTTCAGCCTTCGAGGTGGTCGGGTCGCCGAGATATGCGTCGTCAAAAACGAAAAGTTGGACCCATCTAGGACGCGTATTTAAGGAGATATTCGCATTTGAAGTCAGGGTTCGATTTTCCTTGATAAATTTGTGTAAAATGGTAAAGGTGGGCATACCGTTGGAAAGAGGAGGTTTCCACGATCACATTAGTGAAATTTCAGCCTTCGAGGTGGTCGGGTCGCCGAGATATGCGTGGCCAAAAAACGAAAAGTTTGACCCATCTAGGACGCGTATTTAAGGAGATATTCGCATTTGAAGTTAGGGTTCGATTTTCCTTGATAAATTTGTGTAAAATGGTAAAGGTGGGCATACCGTTGGAAAGAGGAGGTTTCCACGATCACATTAGTGAAATTTCAGCCTTCGAGGTGGTCGGGTCGCCGAGATATGCGTCGTCAAAAAACGAAAAGTTTGACCCATCTAGGATGCGTATTTTAGGAGATATTCGCATTTGAAGTTTGGGTTCGATTTTGCTTGATAATTTTTTGTAAAATGGTAAAGGTGGGCACACCGTTGGAAAGAGGAGGTTTCCACGATCACATTAGTGAAATTTCAGCCTTCGAGGTGGTCGGGTCGCCGAGATATGCGTCGTCAAAAAACGAAAAGTTTGACCCATCTAGGACGCGTATTTATGGAGATATTCGCATTTGAAGTTTGGGTTCGATTTTGCTTGATAATTTTTTGTAAAATGGTAAAGGTGGGCACACCGTTGGAAAGAGGAGGTTTCCACGATCACATTAGTGAAATTTCAGCCTTCGAGGTGGTCGGGTAGCCGAGATATGCGTCGTCAAAAAACGAAAAGTTTGACCCATCTAGGACGCGTATTTTAGGAGATATTCGCATTTGAAGTTTGGGTTCGATTTTGCTTGATAAATTTTTGTAAAATGGTTAAGGTGGGCATATCTTTGGAAAGAGGAGGGTTCCACGATCACATTAGTGAAATTTCAGCCTTGGAGGTGGTCGGGTCGCCGAGATATGCGTCGTCAAAAAACGAAAAGTTTGACCCATCTAGGACGCGTATTTGAGGAGATATTCGCATTTGAAGTTAGGGTTCGATTTTCCTTGATAAATTTGTGTAAAATGGTAAAGGTGGGCATACCGTTGGAAAGAGGAGGGTTCCACGATCACATTAGTGAAATATCAGCCTTGGAGGTGGTCGGGTCGCCGAGATATGCGTCGTCAAAAAACGAAAAGTTTGACCCATCTAGGACGCGTATTTGAGGAGATATTCGCATTTGAAGTTAGGGTTCGATTTTCCTTGATAAATTTGTGTAAAATGGTAAAGGTGGGCATACCGTTGGAAAGAGGAGGTTTCCACGATCACATTAGTGAAATTTCAGCCTTCGAGGTGGTCGGGTAGCCGAGATATGCGTCGTCAAAAAACGAAAAGTTTGACCCATCTAGGACGCGTATTTATGGAGATATTCGCATTTGAAGTTTGGGTTCGATTTTGCTTGATAATTTTTTGTAAAATGGTAAAGGTGGGCACACCGTTGGAAAGAGGAGGTTTCCACGATCACATTAGTGAAATTTCAGCCTTCGAGGTGGTCGGGTCGCCGAGATATGCGTGGTCAAAAAACGAAAAGTTTGACCCATCTAGGACGCGTATTTAAGGAGATATTCGCATTTGAAGTTAGGGTTCGATTTTCCTTGATAAATTTGTGTAAAATGGTAAAGGTGGGCATACCGTTGGAAAGAGGAGGTTTCCACGATCACATTAGTGAAATTTCAGCCTTCGAGGTGGTCGGGTAGCCGAGATATGCGTCGTCAAAAAACGAAAAGTTTGACCCATCTAGGACGCGTATTTAAGGAGATATTCGCATTTGAAGTTAGGGTTCGATTTTCCTTGATAAATTTGTGTAAAATGGTAAAGGTGGGCATACCGTTGGAAAGAGGAGGTTTCCACGATCACATTAGTGAAATTTCAGCCTTCGAGGTGGTCGGGTCGCCGAGATATGCGTGGTCAAAAAACGAAAAGTTTGACCCATCTAGGACGCGTATTTAAGGAGATATTCGCATTTGAAGTTAGGGTTCGATTTTCCTTGATAAATTTGTGTAAAATGGTAAAGGTGGGCATACCGTTGGAAAGAGGAGGTTTCCACGATCACATTAGTGAAATTTCAGCCTTCGAGGTGGTCGGGTCGCCGAGATATGCGTCGTCAAAAAACGAAAAGTTTGACCCATCTAGGACGCGTATTTTAGGAGATATTCGCATTTGAAGTTTGGGTTCGATTTTGCTTCATAATTTTTTGTAAAATGGTAAAGGTGGTCACACCGTTGGAAAGAGGAGGTTTCCACGATCACATTAGTGAAATTTCAGCCTTCGAGGTGGTCGGGTCGCCGAGATATGCGTCGTCAAAAAACGAAAAGTTTGACCCATCTAGGACGCGTATTTAAGGAAATATTCGCATTTGAAGTTAGGGTTCGATTTTCCTTGATAAATTTGTGTAAAATGGTAAAGGTGGGCATTCCGTTGGAAAGAGGAGGTTTCCACGATCACATTAGTGAAATTTCAGCCTTCGAGGTGGTCGGGTCGCCGAGATATGCGTCGTCAAAAAACGAAAAGTTTGACCCATCTAGGACGCGTATTTTAGGAGATATTCGCATTTGAAGTTTGGGTTCAATTTTGCTTCATAATTTTTTGTAAAATGGTAAAGGTGGGCACACCGTTGGAAAGAGGAGGTTTCCACGATCACATTAGTGAAATTTCAGCCTTCGAGGTGGTCGGGTCGCCGAGATATGCGTTGTCAAAAAACGAAAAGTTTGACCCATCTAGGACGCGTATTTAAGGAGATATTCGCATTTGAAGTTAGGGTTCGATTTTCTTTGATAAATTTGTGTAAAATGGTAAAGGTAGGCATACCGTTGGAAAGAGGAGGTTTCCACGATCACATTAGTGAAATTTCAGCCTTCGAGGTGGTCGGGTCGCCGAGATATGCGTCGTCAAAAACGAAAAGTTGGACCCATCTAGGACGCGTATTTAAGGAGATATTCGCATTTGAAGTCAGGGTTCGATTTTCCTTGATAAATTTGTGTAAAATGGTAAAGGTGGGCATACCGTTGGAAAGAGGAGGTTTCCACGATCACATTAGTGAAATTTCAGCCTTCGAGGTGGTCGGGTCGCCGAGATATGCGTGGCCAAAAAACGAAAAGTTTGACCCATCTAGGACGCGTATTTAAGGAGATATTCGCATTTGAAGTTAGGGTTCGATTTTCCTTGATAAATTTGTGTAAAATGGTAAAGGTGGGCATACCGTTGGAAAGAGGAGGTTTCCACGATCACATTAGTGAAATTTCAGCCTTCGAGGTGGTCGGGTCGCCGAGATATGCGTCGTCAAAAAACGAAAAGTTTGACCCATCTAGGATGCGTATTTTAGGAGATATTCGCATTTGAAGTTTGGGTTCGATTTTGCTTGATAATTTTTTGTAAAATGGTAAAGGTGGGCACACCGTTGGAAAGAGGAGGTTTCCACGATCACATTAGTGAAATTTCAGCCTTCGAGGTGGTCGGGTCGCCGAGATATGCGTCGTCAAAAAACGAAAAGTTTGACCCATCTAGGACGCGTATTTATGGAGATATTCGCATTTGAAGTTTGGGTTCGATTTTGCTTGATAATTTTTTGTAAAATGGTAAAGGTGGGCACACCGTTGGAAAGAGGAGGTTTCCACGATCACATTAGTGAAATTTCAGCCTTCGAGGTGGTCGGGTAGCCGAGATATGCGTCGTCAAAAAACGAAAAGTTTGACCCATCTAGGACGCGTATTTTAGGAGATATTCGCATTTGAAGTTTGGGTTCGATTTTGCTTGATAAATTTTTGTAAAATGGTTAAGGTGGGCATATCTTTGGAAAGAGGAGGGTTCCACGATCACATTAGTGAAATTTCAGCCTTGGAGGTGGTCGGGTCGCCGAGATATGCGTCGTCAAAAAACGAAAAGTTTGACCCATCTAGGACGCGTATTTGAGGAGATATTCGCATTTGAAGTTAGGGTTCGATTTTCCTTGATAAATTTGTGTAAAATGGTAAAGGTGGGCATACCGTTGGAAAGAGGAGGGTTCCACGATCACATTAGTGAAATATCAGCCTTGGAGGTGGTCGGGTCGCCGAGATATGCGTCGTCAAAAAACGAAAAGTTTGACCCATCTAGGACGCGTATTTGAGGAGATATTCGCATTTGAAGTTAGGGTTCGATTTTCCTTGATAAATTTGTGTAAAATGGTAAAGGTGGGCATACCGTTGGAAAGAGGAGGTTTCCACGATCACATTAGTGAAATTTCAGCCTTCGAGGTGGTCGGGTCGCCGAGATATGCGTCGTCAAAAAACGAAAAGTTTGACCCATCTAGGACGCGTATTTTAGGAGATATTCGCATTTGAAGTTTGGGTTCGATTTTGCTTGATAAATTTTTGTAAAATGGTTAAGGTGGGCATATCTTTGGAAAGAGGAGGGTTCCACGATCACATTAGTGAAATTTCAGCCTTGGAGGTGGTCGGGTCGCCGAGATATGCGTCGTCAAAAAACGAAAAGTTTGACCCATCTAGGACGCGTATTTGAGGAGATATTCGCATTTGAAGTTAGGGTTCGATTTTCCTTGATAAATTTGTGTAAAATGGTAAAGGTGGGCATACCGTTGGAAAGAGGAGGGTTCCACGATCACATTAGTGAAATATCAGCCTTGGAGTTGGTCGGGTCGCCGAGATATGCGTCGTCAAAAAACGAAAAGTTTGACCCATCTAGGACGCGTATTTGAGGAGATATTCGCATTTGAAGTTAGGGTTCGATTTTCCTTGATAAATTTGTGTAAAATGGTAAAGGTGGGCATACCGTTGGAAAGAGGAGGTTTCCACGATCACATTAGTGAAATTTCAGCCTTCGAGGTGGTCGGGTCGCCGAGATATGCGTCGTCAAAAAACGAAAAGTTTGACCCATCTAGGACGCGTATTTATGGAGATATTCGCATTTGAAGTTTGGGTTCGATTTTGCTTGATAATTTTTTGTAAAATGGTAAAGGTGGGCACACCGTTGGAAAGAGGAGGTTTCCACGATCACATTAGTGAAATTTCAGCCTTCGAGGTGGTCGGGTCGCCGAGATATGCGTGGTCAAAAAACGAAAAGTTTGACCCATCTAGGACGCGTATTTTAGGAGATACTCGCATTTGAAGTTAGGGTTCGATTTTCCTTGATAAATTTGTGTAAAATGGTAAAGGTGGGCATACCGTTGGAAAGAGGAGGTTTCCACGATCACATTAGTGAAATTTCAGCCTTCGAGGTGGTCGGGTCGCCGAGATATGCGTCGTCAAAAAACGAAAAGTTTGACCCATCTAGGACGCGTATTTAAGGAGATATTCGCATTTGAAGTTAGGGTTCGATTTTCCTTGATAAATTTGTGTAAAATGGTAAAGGTGGGCATACCGTTGGAAAGAGGAGGTTTCCACGATCACATTAGTGAAATTTCAGCCTTCGAGGTGGTCGGGTAGCCGAGATATGCGTCGTCAAAAAACGAAAAGTTTGACCCATCTAGGACGCGTATTTAAGGAGATATTCGCATTTGAAGTTAGGGTTCGATTTTCCTTGATAAATTTGTGTAAAATGGTAAAGGTGGGCATACCGTTGGAAAGAGGAGGTTTCCACGATCACATTAGTGAAATTTCAGCCTTCGAGGTGGTCGGGTCGCCGAGATATGCGCCGTCAAAAAACGAAAAGTTTGACCCATCTAGGACGCGTATTTAAGGAGATATTCGCATTTGAAGTTAGGGTTCGATTTTCCTTGATAAATTTGTGTAAAATGGTAAAGGTGGGCATACCGTTGGAAAGAGGAGGTTTCCACGATCACATTAGTGAAATTTCAGCCTTCGAGGTGGTCGGGTCGCCGAGATATGCGTGGTCAAAAATCGAAAAGTTTGACCCATCTAGGACGCGTATTTAAGGAGATATTCGCATTTGAAGTTAGGGTTCGATTTTCCTTGATAAATTTGTGTAAAATGGTAAAGGTGGGCATACCGTTGGAAAGAGGAGGTTTCCACGATCACATTAGTGAAATTTCAGCCTTCGAGGTGGTCGGGTCGCCGAGATATGCGTGGTCAAAAAACGAAAAGTTTGACCCATCTAGGACGCGTATTTATGGAGATATTCGCATTTGAAGTTTGGGTTCGATTTTGCTTGATAATTTTTTGTAAAATGGTAAAGGTGGGCACACCGTTGGAAAGAGGAGGTTTCCACGATCACATTAGTGAAATTTCAGCCTTCGAGGTGGTCGGGTCGCCGAGATAAGCGTCGTCAAAAAACGAAAAGTTTGACCCATCTAGGACGCGTATTTTAGGAGATATTCGCATTTGAAGTTAGGGTTCGATTTTCCTTGATAAATTTGTGTAAAATGGTAAAGGTGGGCATACCGTTGGAAAGAGGAGGTTTCCACGATCACATTAGTGAAATTTCAGCCTTCGAGGTGGTCGGGTCGCCGAGATATGCGTCGTCAAAAAACGAAAAGTTTGACCCATCTAGGACGCGTATTTAAGGAGATATTCGCATTTGAAGTTAGGGTTCGATTTTCCTTGATAAATTTGTGTAAAATGGTAAAGGTGGGCATACCGTTGGAAAGAGGAGGTTTCCACGATCACATTAGTGAAATTTCAGCCTTCGAGGTGGTCGGGTCGCCGAGATATGCGTCGTCAAAAAACGAAAAGTTTGACCCATCTAGGACGCGTATTTAAGGAGATATTCGCATTTGAAGTTAGGGTTCGATTTTCCTTGATAAATTTGTGTAAAATGGTAAAGGTGGGCATACCGTTGGAAGGAGGAGGTTTCCACGATCACATTAGTGAAATTTCAGCCTTCGAGGTGGTCGGGTAGCCGAGATATGCGTGGTCAAAAAACGAAAAGTTTGACCCATCTAGGACGCGTATTTTAGGAGATATTCGAATTTGAAGTTTGGGTTCGATTTTGCTTGATAAATTTTTGTAAAATGGTTAAGGTGGGCATATCTTTGGAAAGAGGAGGGTTCCACGATCACATTAGTGAAATTTCAGCCTTGGAGGTGGTCGGGTCGCCGAGATATGCGTCGTCAAAAAACGAAAAGTTTGACCCATCTAGGACGCGTATTTTAGGAGATATTCGCATTTGAAGTTTGGGTTCGATTTTGCTTGATAAATTTTTGTAAAATGGTTAAGGTGGGCATATCTTTGGAAAGAGGAGGGTTCCACGATCACATTAGTGAAATTTCAGCCTTGGAGGTGGTCGGGTCGCCGAGATATGCGTCGTCAAAAAACGAAAAGTTTGACCCATCTAGGACGCGTATTTATGGAGATATTCGCATTTGAAGTTTGGGTTCGATTTTGCTTGATAATTTTTTGTAAAATGGTAAAGGTGGGCACACCGTTGGAAAGAGGAGGTTTCCACGATCACATTAGTGAAATTTCAGCCTTCGAGGTGGTCGGGTCGCCGAGATATGCGTCGTCAAAAAACGAAAAGTTTGACCCATCTAGGACGCGTATTTAAGGAGATATTCGCATTTGAAGTTAGGGTTCGATTTTCCTTGATAAATTTGTGTAAAATGGTAAAGGTGGGCATACCGTTGGAAGGAGGAGGTTTCCACGATCACATTAGTGAAATTTCAGCCTTCGAGGTGGTCGGGTCGCCGAGATATGCGTCGTCAAAAAACGAAAAGTTTGACCCATCTAGGACGCGTATTTATGGAGATATTCGCATTTGAAGTTTGGGTTCGATTTTGCTTGATAATTTTTTGTAAAATGGTAAAGGTGGGCACACCGTTGGAAAGAGGAGGTTTCCACGATCACATTAGTGAAATTTCAGCCTTCGAGGTGGTCGGGTCGCCGAGATATGCGTGGTCAAAAAACGAAAAGTTTGACCCATCTAGGACGCGTATTTATGGAGATATTCGCATTTGAAGTTTGGGTTCGATTTTGCTTGATAATTTTTTGTAAAATGGTAAAGGTGGGCATACCGTTGGAAGGAGGAGGTTTCCACGATCACATTAGTGAAATTTCAGCCTTCGAGGTGGTCGGGTCGCCGAGATATGCGTCGTCAAAAAACGAAAAGTTTGACCCATCTAGGACGCGTATTTATGGAGATATTCGCATTTGAAGTTTGGGTTCGATTTTGCTTGATAATTTTTTGTAAAATGGTAAAGGTGGGCACACCGTTGGAAAGAGGAGGTTTCCACGATCACATTAGTGAAATTTCAGCCTTCGAGGTGGTCGGGTCGCCGAGATATGCGTGGTCAAAAAACGAAAAGTTTGACCCATCTAGGACGCGTATTTATGGAGATATTCGCATTTGAAGTTTGGGTTCGATTTTGCTTGATAATTTTTTGTAAAATGGTAAAGGTGGGCACACCGTTGGAAAGAGGAGGTTTCCACGATCACATTAGTGAAATTTCAGCCTTCGAGGTGGTCTGGTCGCCGAGATAAGCGTCGTCAAAAAACGAAAAGTTTGACCCATCTAGGACGCGTATTTTAGGAGATATTCGCATTTGAAGTTAGGGTTCGATTTTGCTTGATAAATTTGTGTAAAATGGTAAAGGTGGGCATACCGTTGGAAAGAGGAGGTTTCCACGATCACATTAGTGAAATTTCAGCCTTCGAGGTGGTCGGGTAGCCGAGATATGCGTGGTCAAAAAACGAAAAGTTTGACCCATCTAGGACGCGTATTTTAGGAGATATTCGCATTTGAAGTTTGGGTTCGATTTTGCTTGATAAATTTTTGTAAAATGGTTAAGGTGGGCATATCTTTGGAAAGAGGAGGGTTCCACGATCACATTAGTGAAATTTCAGCCTTGGAGGTGGTCGGGTCGCCGAGATATGCGTCGTCAAAAAACGAAAAGTTTGACCCATCTAGGACGCGTATTTTAGGAGATATTCGCATTTGAAGTTTGGGTTCGATTTTGCTTGATAAATTTTTGTAAAATGGTTAAGGTGGGCATATCTTTGGAAAGAGGAGGGTTCCACGATCACATTAGTGAAATTTCAGCCTTGGAGGTGGTCGGGTCGCCGAGATATGCGTCGTCAAAAAACGAAAAGTTTGACCCATCTAGGACGCGTATTTATGGAGATATTCGCATTTGAAGTTTGGGTTCGATTTTGCTTGATAATTTTTTGTAAAATGGTAAAGGTGGGCACACCGTTGGAAAGAGGAGGTTTCCACGATCACATTAGTGAAATTTCAGCCTTCGAGGTGGTCTGGTCGCCGAGATAAGCGTCGTCAAAAAACGAAAAGTTTGACCCATCTAGGACGCGTATTTTAGGAGATATTCGCATTTGAAGTTAGGGTTCGATTTTCCTTGATAAATTTGTGTAAAATGGTAAAGGTGGGCATACCGTTGGAAAGAGGAGGTTTCCACGATCACATTAGTGAAATTTCAGCCTTCGAGGTGGTCGGGTCGCCGAGATATGCGTCGTCAAAAAACGAAAAGTTTGACCCATCTAGGACGCGTATTTAAGGAGATATTCGCATTTGAAGTTAGGGTTCGATTTTCCTTGATAAATTTGTGTAAAATGGTAAAGGTGGGCATGCCGTTGGAAAGAGGAGGTTTCCACGATCACATTAGTGAAATTTCAGCCTTCGAGGTGGTCGGGTCGCCGAGATATGCGTCGTCAAAAAACGAAAAGTTTGACCCATCTAGGACGCGTATTTAAGGAGATATTCGCATTTGAAGTTAGGGTTCGAATTTCCTTGATAAATTTGTGTAAAATGGTAAAGGTGGGCATACCGTTGGAAGGAGGAGGTTTCCACGATCACATTAGTGAAATTTCAGCCTTCGAGGTGGTCGGGTAGCCGAGATATGCGTCGTCAAAAAACGAAAAGTTTGACCCATCTAGGACGCGTATTTAAGGAGATATTCGCATTTGAAGTTAGGGTTCGATTTTCCTTGATAAATTTGTGTAAAATGGTAAAGGTGGGCATACCGTTGGAAAGAGGAGGTTTCCACGATCACATTAGTGAAATTTCAGCCTTCGAGGTGGTCGGGTCGCCGAGATATGCGTCGTCAAAAAACGAAAAGTTTGACCCATCTAGGACGCGTATTTAAGGAGATATTCGCATTTGAAGTTTGGGTTCGATTTTCCTTGATACATTTTTGTAAAATGTTAAAGGTGGGCACATCTTTGGAAAGAGGAGGTTTCCACGATCACATTAGTGAAATTTCAGCCATCGAGGTGGTCGGGTCGCCGAGATATGCGTCGTCAAAAAACGAAAAGTTTGACCCATCTAGGACGCGTATTTTAGGAGATATTCGCATTTGAAGTTTGGGTTCGAATTTGGTTGATAAATTTGTGTAAAATGTTAAAGGTGGGCATATCTTTGGAAAGAGGAGGGTTCCACGATCACATTAGTGAAATTTCAGCCTTCGAGGTGGTCGGGTCGCCGAGATATGAGTCGTCAAAAAACGAAAAGTTTGACCCATCTAGGACGCGTATTTTAGGAGATATTCGCATTTGAAGTTTGGGTTCGATTTTGCTTGATAAATTTTTGTAAAATGGTAAAGGTGGGCATACCGTTGGAAAGAGGAGGTTTCCACGATCACATTAGTGAAATTTCAGCCATCGAGGTGGTCGGGTCGCCGAGATATGCGTCGTCAAAAAACGAAAAGTTTGACCCATCTAGGACGCGTATTTTAGGAGATATTCGCATTTGAAGTTTGGGTTCGAATTTGCTTGATAAATTTGTGTAAAATGTTAAAGGTGGGCATATCTTTGGAAAGAGGAGGGTTCCACGATCACATTAGTGAAATTTCAGCCTTCTAGGTGGTCGGGTCGCCGAGATATGAGTCGTCAAAAAACGAAAAGTTTGACCCATCTAGGACGCGTATTTTAGGAGATATTCGCATTTGAAGTTTGGGTTCGATTTTGCTTGATAAATTTTTGTAAAATGATAAAGGTGGGCATACCGTTGGAAAGAGGAGGTTTCCACGATCACATTAGTGAAATTTCAGCCTTCGAGGTGGTCGGGTCGCCGAGATATGCGTCGTCAAAAAACGAAAAATTTGACCCATCTAGGACGCATATTTAAGGAGATATTCGCATTTGAAGTTTGGGTTCGATTTTCCTTGATACATTTTTGTAAAATGTTAAAGGTGGGCACATCTTTGGAAAGAGGAGGTTTCCACGATCACATTAGTGAAATTTCAGCCATCGAGGTGGTCGGGTCGCCGAGATATGCGTCGTCAAAAAACGAAAAGTTTGACCCATCTAGGACGCGTATTTTAGGAGATATTCGCATTTGAAGTTTGGGTTCGATTTTGGTTGATAAATTTTTGTAAAATGTTAAAGGTGGGCATATCTTTGGAAAGAGGAGGTTTCCACGATCACATTAGTGAAATTTCAGCCTTCGAGGTGGTCGGGTCGCCGAGATATGCGTCGTCAAAAAACGAAAAGTTTGACCCATCTAGGACGCGTATTTTAGGAGATATTCGCATTTGAAGTTTGGGTTCGATTTTCCTTGATAAATTTGTGTAAAATGGTAAAGGTGGGCACACCGTTGGAAAGAGGAGGTTTCCACGATCACATTAGTGAAATTTCAGCCTTCGAGGTGGTCGGGTCGCCGAGATATGCGTCGTCAAAAAACGAAAAGTTTGACCCATCTAGGACGCGTATTTAAGGAGATATTCGCATTTGAAGTTAGGGTTCGATTTTCCTTGATAAATTTGTGTAAAATGGTAAAGGTGGGCATACCGTTGGAAAGAGGAGGTTTCCACGATCACATTAGTGAAATTTCAGCCTTCGAGGTGGTCGGATCGCCGAGATATGCGTCGTCAAAAAACGAAAAGTTTGACCCATCTAGGACGCGTATTTAAGGAGATATTCGCATTTGAAGTTTGGGTTCGATTTTCCTTGATAAATTTGTGTAAAATGGTAAAGGTGGGCACACCGTTGGAAAGAGGAGGTTTCCACGATCACATTAGTGAAATTTCAGCCTTCGAGGTGGTCGGGTCGCCGAGATATGCGTGGTCAAAAAACGAAAAGTTTGACCCATCTAGGACGCGTATTTAAGGAGATATTCGCATTTGAAGTTAGGGTTCGATTTTCCTTGATAAATTTGTGTAAAATGGTAAAGGTGGGCATACCGTTGGAAAGAGGAGGTTTCCACGATCACATTAGTGAAATTTCAGACTTCGAGGTGGTCGGATCGCCGAGATATGCGTCGTCAAAAAACGAAAAGTTTGACCCATCTAGGACGCGTATTTTAGGAGATATTCGCATTTGAAGTTTGGGTTCGATTTTCCTTGATAAATTTGTGTAAAATGGTAAAGGTGGGCACACCGTTGGAAAGAGGAGGTTTCCACGATCACATTAGTGAAATTTCAGCCTTCGAGGTGGTCGGGTCGCCGAGATATGCGTCGTCAAAAAACGAAAAGTTTGACCCATCTAGGACGCGTATTTAAGGAAATATTCGCATTTGAAGTTAGGGTTCGATTTTCCTTGATAAATTTGTGTAAAATGGTAAAGGTGGGCATACCGTTGGAAAGAGGAGGTTTCCACGATCACATTAGTGAAATTTCAGCCTTCGAGGTGGTCGGGTCGCCGAGATATGCGTCGTCAAAAAACGAAAAGTTTGACCCATCTAGGACGCGTATTTTAGGAGATATTCGCATTTGAAGTTTGGGTTCGATTTTCCTTGATAAATTTGTGTAAAATGGTAAAGGTGGGCACACCGTTGGAAAGAGGAGGTTTCCACGATCACATTAGTGAAATTTCAGCCTTCGAGGTGGTCGGGTCGCCGAGATATGCGTCGTCAAAAAACGAAAAGTTTGACCCATCTAGGACGCGCATTTAAGGAGATATTCGCATTTGAAGTTAGGGTTCGATTTTGCTTGATAAATTTTTGTAAAATGGTTAAGGTGGGCATATCGTTGGAAAGAGGAGGTTTCCACGATCACATTAGTGAAATTTCAGCCTTCGAGGTGGTCGGGTCGCCGAGATATGCGTGGTCAAAAAACGAAAAGTTTGACCCATCTAGGACGCGTATTTAAGGAGATATTCGCATTTGAAGTTTGGGTTCGATTTTGCTTCATAATTTTTTGTAAAATGGTAAAGGTGGGCACACCGTTGGAAAGAGGAGGTTTCCACGATCACATTAGTGAAATTTCAGCCTTCGAGGTGGTCGGGTCGCCGAGATATGCGTGGTCAAAAAACGAAAAGTTGGACCCATCTAGGACGCGTATTTAAGGAGATATTCGCATTTGAAGTCAGGGTTCGATTTTCCTTGATAAATTTGTGTAAAATGGTAAAGGTGGGCATACCGTTGGAAAGAGGAGGTTTCCACGATCACATTAGTGAAATTTCAGCCTTCGAGGTGGTCGGGTCGCCGAGATATGCGTCGTCAAAAAACGAAAAGTTTGACCCATCTAGGACGCGTATTTAAGGAGATATTCGCATTTGAAGTTAGGGTTCGATTTTCCTTGATAAATTTGTGTAAAATGGTAAAGGTGGGCATACCGTTGGAAAGAGGAGGTTTCCACGATCACATTAGTGAAATTTCAGCCTTCGAGGTGGTCGGGTAGCCGAGATATGCGTGGTCAAAAAACGAAAAGTTTGACCCATCTAGGACGCGTATTTTAGGAGATATTCGCATTTGAAGTTTGGGTTCGATTTTGCTTGATAAATTTTTGTAAAATGGTTAAGGTGGGCATATCTTTGGAAAGAGGAGGGTTCCACGATCACATTAGTGAAATTTCAGCCTTGGAGGTGGTCGGGTCGCCGAGATATGCGTCGTCAAAAAACGAAAAGTTTGACCCATCTAGGACGCGTATTTTAGGAGATATTCGCATTTGAAGTTTGGGTTCGATTTTGCTTGATAAATTTTTGTAAAATGGTTAAGGTGGGCATATCTTTGGAAAGAGGAGGGTTCCACGATCACATTAGTGAAATTTCAGCCTTCGAGGTGGTCGGGTCGCCGAGATATGCGTCGTCAAAAAACGAAAAGTTTGACCCATCTAGGACGCGTATTTTAGGAGATATTCGCATTTGAAGTTTGGGTTCGATTTTCCTTGATAAATTTGTGTAAAATGGTAAAGGTGGGCACACCGTTGGAAAGAGGAGGTTTCCACGATCACATTAGTGAAATTTCAGCCTTCGAGGTGGTCGGGTCGCCGAGATATGCGTCGTCAAAAAACGAAAAGTTTGACCCATCTAGGACGCGTATTTATGGAGATATTCGCATTTGAAGTTTGGGTTCGATTTTGCTTGATAATTTTTTGTAAAATGGTAAAGGTGGGCACACCGTTGGAAAGAGGAGGTTTCCACGATCACATTAGTGAAATTTCAGCCTTCGAGGTGGTCGGGTCGCCGAGATATGCGTGGTCAAAAAACGAAAAGTTTGACCCATCTAGGACGCGTATTTATGGAGATATTCGCATTTGAAGTTTGGGTTCGATTTTGCTTGATAATTTTTTGTAAAATGGTAAAGGTGGGCACACCGTTGGAAAGAGGAGGTTTCCACGATCACATTAGTGAAATTTCAGCCTTCGAGGTGGTCGGGTAGCCGAGATATGCGTGGTCAAAAAACGAAAAGTTTGACCCATCTAGGACGCGTATTTTAGGAGATATTCGCATTTGAAGTTTGGGTTCGATTTTGCTTGATAAATTTTTGTAAAATGGTTAAGGTGGGCATATCTTTGGAAAGAGGAGGGTTCCACGATCACATTAGTGAAATTTCAGCCTTGGAGGTGGTCGGGTCGCCGAGATATGCGTCGTCAAAAAACGAAAAGTTTGACCCATCTAGGACGCGTATTTTAGGAGATATTCGCATTTGAAGTTTGGGTTCGATTTTGCTTGATAAATTTTTGTAAAATGGTTAAGGTGGGCATATCTTTGGAAAGAGGAGGGTTCCACGATCACATTAGTGAAATTTCAGCCTTCGAGGTGGTCGGGTCGCCGAGATATGCGTCGTCAAAAAACGAAAAGTTTGACCCATCTAGGACGCGTATTTAAGGAGATATTCGCATTTGAAGTTAGGGTTCGATTTTCCTTGATAAATTTGTGTAAAATGGTAAAGGTGGGCATACCGTTGGAAGGAGGAGGTTTCCACGATCACATTAGTGAAATTTCAGCCTTCGAGGTGGTCGGGTCGCCGAGATATGCGTCGTCAAAAAACGAAAAGTTTGACCCATCTAGGACGCGTATTTATGGAGATATTCGCATTTGAAGTTTGGGTTCGATTTTGCTTGATAATTTTTTGTAAAATGGTAAAGGTGGGCACACCGTTGGAAAGAGGAGGTTTCCACGATCACATTAGTGAAATTTCAGCCTTCGAGGTGGTCGGGTCGCCGAGATATGCGTGGTCAAAAAACGAAAAGTTTGACCCATCTAGGACGCGTATTTATGGAGATATTCGCATTTGAAGTTTGGGTTCGATTTTGCTTGATAATTTTTTGTAAAATGGTAAAGGTGGGCACACCGTTGGAAAGAGGAGGTTTCCACGATCACATTAGTGAAATTTCAGCCTTCGAGGTGGTCGGGTCGCCGAGATATGCGTCGTCAAAAAACGAAAAGTTTGACCCATCTAGGACGCGTATTTAAGGAGATATTCGCATTTGAAGTTAGGGTTCGATTTTCCTTGATAAATTTGTGTAAAATGGTAAAGGTGGGCATACCGTTGGAAGGAGGAGGTTTCCACGATCACATTAGTGAAATTTCAGCCTTCGAGGTGGTCAGGTCGCCGAGATATGCGTCGTCAAAAAACGAAAAGTTTGACCCATCTAGGACGCGTATTTATGGAGATATTCGCATTTGAAGTTTGGGTTCGATTTTGCTTGATAATTTTTTGTAAAATGGTAAAGGTGGGCACACCGTTGGAAAGAGGAGGTTTCCACGATCACATTAGTGAAATTTCAGCCTTCGAGGTGGTCGGGTCGCCGAGATATGCGTGGTCAAAAAACGAAAAGTTTGACCCATCTAGGACGCGTATTTATGGAGATATTCGCATTTGAAGTTTGGGTTCGATTTTGCTTGATAAATTTTTGTAAAATGGTTAAGGTGGGCATATCTTTGGAAAGAGGAGGGTTCCACGATCACATTAGTGAAATTTCAGCCTTGGAGGTGGTCGGGTCGCCGAGATATGCGTCGTCAAAAAACGAAAAGTTTGACCCATCTAGGACGCGTATTTTAGGAGATATTCGCATTTGAAGTTTGGGTTCGATTTTGCTTGATAAATTTTTGTAAAATGGTTAAGGTGGGCATATCTTTGGAAAGAGGAGGGTTCCACGATCACATTAGTGAAATTTCAGCCTTGGAGGTGGTCGGGTCGCCGAGATATGCGTCGTCAAAAAACGAAAAGTTTGACCCATCTAGGACGCGTATTTATGGAGATATTCGCATTTGAAGTTTGGGTTCGATTTTGCTTGATAATTTTTTGTAAAATGGTAAAGGTGGGCACACCGTTGGAAAGAGGAGGTTTCCACGATCACATTAGTGAAATTTCAGCCTTCGAGGTGGTCGGGTCGCCGAGATATGCGTCGTCAAAAAACGAAAAGTTTGACCCATCTAGGACGCGTATTTAAGGAGATATTCGCATTTGAAGTTAGGGTTCGATTTTCCTTGATAAATTTGTGTAAAATGGTAAAGGTGGGCATGCCGTTGGAAAGAGGAGGTTTCCACGATCACATTAGTGAAATTTCAGCCTTCGAGGTGGTCGGGTCGCCGAGATATGCGTCGTCAAAAAACGAAAAGTTTGACCCATCTAGGACGCGTATTTAAGGAGATATTCGCATTTGAAGTTAGGGTTCGAATTTCCTTGATAAATTTGTGTAAAATGGTAAAGGTGGGCATACCGTTGGAAGGAGGAGGTTTCCACGATCACATTAGTGAAATTTCAGCCTTCGAGGTGGTCGGGTAGCCGAGATATGCGTCGTCAAAAAACGAAAAGTTTGACCCATCTAGGACGCGTATTTAAGGAGATATTCGCATTTGAAGTTAGGGTTCGATTTTCCTTGATAAATTTGTGTAAAATGGTAAAGGTGGGCATACCGTTGGAAAGAGGAGGTTTCCACGATCACATTAGTGAAATTTCAGCCTTCGAGGTGGTCGGGTCGCCGAGATATGCGTCGTCAAAAAACGAAAAGTTTGACCCATCTAGGACGCGTATTTAAGGAGATATTCGCATTTGAAGTTTGGGTTCGATTTTCCTTGATACATTTTTGTAAAATGTTAAAGGTGGGCACATCTTTGGAAAGAGGAGGTTTCCACGATCACATTAGTGAAATTTCAGCCATCGAGGTGGTCGGGTCGCCGAGATATGCGTCGTCAAAAAACGAAAAGTTTGACCCATCTAGGACGCGTATTTTAGGAGATATTCGCATTTGAAGTTTGGGTTCGAATTTGCTTGATAAATTTGTGTAAAATGTTAAAGGTGGGCATATCTTTGGAAAGAGGAGGGTTCCACGATCACATTAGTGAAATTTCAGCCTTCGAGGTGGTCGGGTCGCCGAGATATGAGTCGTCAAAAAACGAAAAGTTTGACCCATCTAGGACGCGTATTTTAGGAGATATTCGCATTTGAAGTTTGGGTTCGATTTTGCTTGATAAATTTTTGTAAAATGGTAAAGGTGGGCATACCGTTGGAAAGAGGAGGTTTCCACGATCACATTAGTGAAATTTCAGCCATCGAAATGGTCGGGTCGCCGAGATATGCGTCGTCAAAAAACGAAAAGTTTGACCCATCTAGGACGCGTATTTTAGGAGATATTCGCATTTGAAGTTTGGGTTCGAATTTGCTTGATAAATTTGTGTAAAATGTTAAAGGTGGGCATATCTTTGGAAAGAGGAGGGTTCCACGATCACATTAGTGAAATTTCAGCCTTCGAGGTGGTCGGGTCGCCGAGATATGAGTCGTCAAAAAACGAAAAGTTTAACCCATCTAGGACGCGTATTTTAGGAGATATTCGCATTTGAAGTTTGGGTTCGATTTTGCTTGATAAATTTTTGTAAAATGGTAAAGGTGGGCATACCGTTGGAAAGAGGAGGTTTCCACGATCACATTAGTGAAATTTCAGCCTTCGAGGTGGTCGGGTCGCCGAGATATGCGTCGTCAAAAAACGAAAAATTTGACCCATCTAGGACGCATATTTAAGGAGATATTCGCATTTGAAGTTTGGGTTCGATTTTCCTTGATACATTTTTGTAAAATGTTAAAGGTGGGCACATCTTTGGAAAGAGGAGGTTTCCACGATCACATTAGTGAAATTTCAGCCATCGAGGTGGTCGGGTCGCCGAGATATGCGTCGTCAAAAAACGAAAAGTTTGACCCATCTAGGACGCGTATTTTAGGAGATATTCGCATTTGAAGTTTGGGTTCGATTTTGCTTGATAAATTTTTGTAAAATGTTAAAGGTGGGCATATCTTTGGAAAGAGGAGGTTTCCACGATCACATTAGTGAAATTTCAGCCTTCGAGGTGGTCGGGTCGCCGAGATATGCGTCGTCAAAAAACGAAAAGTTTGACCCATCTAGGACGCGTATTTTAGGAGATATTCGCATTTGAAGTTTGGGTTCGATTTTCCTTGATAAATTTGTGTAAAATGGTAAAGGTGGGCACACCGTTGGAAAGAGGAGGTTTCCACGATCACATTAGTGAAATTTCAGCCTTCGAGGTGGTCGGGTCGCCGAGATATGCGTCGTCAAAAAACGAAAAGTTTGACCCATCTAGGACGCGTATTTAAGGAGATATTCGCATTTGAAGTTAGGGTTCGATTTTCCTTGATAAATTTGTGTAAAATGGTAAAGGTGGGCATACCGTTGGAAAGAGGAGGTTTCCACGATCACATTAGTGAAATTTCAGCCTTCGAGGTGGTCGGATCGCCGAGATATGCGTCGTCAAAAAACGAAAAGTTTGACCCATCTAGGACGCGTATTTAAGGAGATATTCGCATTTGAAGTTTGGGTTCGATTTTCCTTGATAAATTTGTGTAAAATGGTAAAGGTGGGCACACCGTTGGAAAGAGGAGGTTTCCACGATCACATTAGTGAAATTTCAGCCTTCGAGGTGGTCGGGTCGCCGAGATATGCGTGGTCAAAAAACGAAAAGTTTGACCCATCTAGGACGCGTATTTAAGGAGATATTCGCATTTGAAGTTAGGGTTCGATTTTCCTTGATAAATTTGTGTAAAATGGTAAAGGTGGGCATACCGTTGGAAAGAGGAGGTTTCCACGATCACATTAGTGAAATTTCAGCCTTCGAGGTGGTCGGATCGCCGAGATATGCGTCGTCAAAAAACGAAAAGTTTGACCCATCTAGGACGCGTATTTTAGGAGATATTCGCATTTGAAGTTTGGGTTCGATTTTCCTTGATAAATTTGTGTAAAATGGTAAAGGTGGGCACACCGTTGGAAAGAGGAGGTTTCCACGATCACATTAGTGAAATTTCAGCCTTCGAGGTGGTCGGGTCGCCGAGATATGCGTCGTCAAAAAACGAAAAGTTTGACCCATCTAGGACGCGTATTTAAGGAGATATTCGCATTTGAAGTTAGGGTTCGATTTTCCTTGATAAATTTGTGTAAAATGGTAAAGGTGGGCATACCGTTGGAAAGAGGAGGTTTCCACGATCACATTAGTGAAATTTCAGCCTTCGAGGTGGTCGGGTCGCCGAGATATGCGTCGTCAAAAAACGAAAAGTTTGACCCATCTAGGACGCGTATTTTAGGAGATATTCGCATTTGAAGTTTGGGTTCGATTTTGCTTGATAATTTTTTGTAAAATGGTAAAGGTGGGCACACCGTTGGAAAGAGGAGGTTTCCACGATCACATTAGTGAAATTTCAGCCTTCGAGGTGGTCTGGTCGCCGAGATAAGCGTCGTCAAAAAACGAAAAGTTTGACCCATCTAGGACGCGCATTTAAGGAGATATTCGCATTTGAAGTTAGGGTTCGATTTTGCTTGATAAATTTTTGTAAAATGGTTAAGGTGGGCATATCGTTGGAAAGAGGAGGTTTCCACGATCACATTAGTGAAATTTCAGCCTTCGAGGTGGTCGGGTCGCCGAGATATGCGTGGTCAAAAAACGAAAAGTTTGACCCATCTAGGACGCGTATTTAAGGAGATATTCGCATTTGAAGTTTGGGTTCGATTTTGCTTCATAATTTTTTGTAAAATGGTAAAGGTGGGCACACCGTTGGAAAGAGGAGGTTTCCACGATCACATTAGTGAAATTTCAGCCTTCGAGGTGGTCGGGTCGCCGAGATATGCGTGGTCAAAAAACGAAAAGTTGGACCCATCTAGGACGCGTATTTAAGGAGATATTCGCATTTGAAGTCAGGGTTCGATTTTCCTTGATAAATTTGTGTAAAATGGTAAAGGTGGGCATACCGTTGGAAAGAGGAGGTTTCCACGATCACATTAGTGAAATTTCAGCCTTCGAGGTGGTCGGGTCGCCGAGATATGCGTGGTCAAAAAACGAAAAGTTTGACCCATCTAGGACGCGTATTTAAGGAGATATTCGCATTTGAAGTTAGGGTTCGATTTTCCTTGATAAATTTGTGTAAAATGGTAAAGGTGGGCATACCGTTGGAAAGAGGAGGTTTCCACGATCACATTAGTGAAATTTCAGCCTTCGAGGTGGTCGGGTCGCCGAGATATGCGTCGTCAAAAAACGAAAAGTTTGACCCATCTAGGATGCGTATTTTAGGAGATATTCGCATTTGAAGTTTGGGTTCGATTTTGCTTGATAATTTTTTGTAAAATGGTAAAGGTGGGCACACCGTTGGAAAGAGGAGGTTTCCACGATCACATTAGTGAAATTTCAGCCTTCGAGGTGGTCGGGTCGCCGAGATAAGCGTCGTCAAAAAACGAAAAGTTTGACCCATCTAGGACGCGTATTTAAGGAGATATTCGCATTTGAAGTTAGGGTTCGATTTTGCTTGATAAATTTGTGTAAAATGGTAAAGGTGGGCACACCGTTGGAAAGAGGAGGTTTCCACGATCACATTAGTGAAATTTCAGCCTTCGAGGTGGTCGGGTCGCCGAGATATGCGTCGTCAAAAAACGAAAAGTTTGACCCATCTAGGACGCGTATTTAAGGAGATATTCGCATTTGAAGTCAGGGTTCGATTTTCCTTGATAAATTTTTGTAAAATGGTTAAGGTGGGCATATCTTTGGAAAGAGGAGGGTTCCACGATCACATTAGTGAAATTTCAGCCTTCGAGGTGGTCGGGTCGCCGAGATATGCGTCGTCAAAAAACGAAAAGTTTGACCCATCTAGGACGCGTATTTAAGGAGATATTCGCATTTGAAGTTAGGGTTCGATTTTCCTTGATAAATTTGTGTAAAATGGTAAAGGTGGGCATGCCGTTGGAAAGAGGAGGTTTCCACGATCACATTAGTGAAATTTCAGCCTTCGAGGTGGTCGGGTCGCCGAGATATGCGTCGTCAAAAAACGAAAAGTTTGACCCATCTAGGACGCGTATTTTAGGAGATATTCGCATTTGAAGTTTGGGTTCGATTTTGCTTGATAATTTTTTGTAAAATGGTAAAGGTGGGCACACCGTTGGAAAGAGGAGGTTTCCACGATCACATTAGTGAAATTTCAGCCTTCGAGGTGGTCTGGTCGCCGAGATAAGCGTCGTCAAAAAACGAAAAGTTTGACCCATCTAGGACGCGCATTTAAGGAGATATTCGCATTTGAAGTTAGGGTTCGATTTTGCTTGATAAATTTTTGTAAAATGGTTAAGGTGGGCATATCGTTGGAAAGAGGAGGTTTCCACGATCACATTAGTGAAATTTCAGCCTTCGAGGTGGTCGGGTCGCCGAGATATGCGTGGTCAAAAAACGAAAAGTTTGACCCATCTAGGACGCGTATTTAAGGAGATATTCGCATTTGAAGGTTGGGTTCGATTTTGCTTCATAATTTTTTGTAAAATGGTAAAGGTGGGCACACCGTTGGAAAGAGGAGGTTTCCACGATCACATTAGTGAAATTTCAGCCTTCGAGGTGGTCGGGTCGCCGAGATATGCGTGGTCAAAAAACGAAAAGTTGGACCCATCTAGGACGCGTATTTAAGGAGATATTCGCATTTGAAGTCAGGGTTCAATTTTCCTTGATAAATTTTTGTAAAATGGTAAAGGTGGGCATACCGTTGGAAAGAGGAGGTTTCCACGATCACATTAGTGAAATTTCAGCCTTCGAGGTGGTCGGGTCGCCGAGATATGCGTGGTCAAAAAACGAAAAGTTTGACCCATCTAGGACGCGTATTTAAGGAGATATTCGCATTTGAAGTTAGGGTTCGATTTTCCTTGATAAATTTGTGTAAAATGGTAAAGGTGGGCATACCGTTGGAAAGAGGAGGTTTCCACGATCACATTAGTGAAATTTCAGCCTTCGAGGTGGTCGGGTCGCCGAGATATGCGTCGTCAAAAAACGAAAAGTTTGACCCATCTAGGATGCGTATTTTAGGAGATATTCGCATTTGAAGTTTGGGTTCGATTTTGCTTGATAAATTTGTGTAAAATGGTAAAGGTGGGCATACCGTTGGAAAGAGGAGGTTTCCACGATCACATTAGTGAAATTTCAGCCTTCGAGGTGGTCGGGTAGCCGAGATATGCGTCGTCAAAAAACGAAAAGTTTGACCCATCTAGGACGCGTATTTTAGGAGATATTCGCATTTGAAGTTTGGGTTCGATTTTGCTTGATAAATTTTTGTAAAATGGTTAAGGTGGGCATATCTTTGGAAAGAGGAGGGTTCCACGATCACATTAGTGAAATTTCAGCCTTTGAGGTGGTCGGGTCGCCGAGATATGCGTCGTCAAAAAACGAAAAGTTTGACCCATCTAGGACGCGTATTTAAGGAGATATTCGCATTTGAAGTTAGGGTTCCATTTTCCTTGATAAATTTGTGTAAAATGGTAAAGGTGGGCATTCCGTTGGAAAGAGGAGGTTTCCACGATCACATTAGTGAAATTTCAGCCTTCGAGGTGGTCGGGTCGCCGAGATATGCGTCGTCAAAAAACGAAAAGTTTGACCCATCTAGGACGCGTATTTATGGAGATATTCGCATTTGAAGTTTGGGTTCGATTTTGCTTGATAATTTTTTGTAAAATGGTAAAGGTGGGCACACCGTTGGAAAGAGGAGGGTTCCACGATCACATTAGTGAAATTTCAGCCTTTGAGGTGGTCGGGTCGCCGAGATATGCGTCGTCAAAAAACGAAAAGTTTGACCCATCTAGGACGCGTATTTAAGGAGATATTCGCATTTGAAGTTAGGGTTCCATTTTCCTTGATAAATTTGTGTAAAATGGTAAAGGTGGGCATTCCGTTGGAAAGAGGAGGTTTCCACGATCACATTAGTGAAATTTCAGCCTTCGAGGTGGTCTGGTCGCCGAGATATGCGTGGTCAAAAAACGAAAAGTTTGACCCATCTAGGACGCGTATTTTAGGAGATATTCGCATTTGAAGTTTGGGTTCGATTTTGCTTGATAAATTTTTGTAAAATGGTTAAGGTGGGCATATCTTTGGAAAGAGGAGGGTTCCACGATCACATTAGTGAAATTTCAGCCTTGGAGGTGGTCGGGTCGCCGAGATATGCGTCGTCAAAAAACGAAAAGTTTGACCCATCTAGGACGCGTATTTGAGGAGATATTCGCATTTGAAGTTAGGGTTCGATTTTGCTTGATAAATTTGTGTAAAATGGTAAAGGTGGGCATACCGTTGGAAAGAGGAGGTTTCCACGATCACATTAGTGAAATTTCAGCCTTCGAGGTGGTCGGGTCGCCGAGATATGCGTCGTCAAAAAACGAAAAGTTTGACCCATCTAGGACGCGTATTTATGGAGATATTCGCATTTGAAGTTTGGGTTCGATTTTGCTTGATAATTTTTTGTAAAATGGTAAAGGTGGGCACACCGTTGGAAAGAGGAGGTTTCCACGATCACATTAGTGAAATTTCAGCCTTCGAGGTGGTCGGGTCGCCGAGATATGCGTGGTCAAAAAACGAAGAGTTTGACCCATCTAGGACGCGTATTTAAGGAGATATTCGCATTTGAAGTTAGGGTTCGATTTTCCTTGATAAATTTGTGTAAAATGGTAAAGGTGGGCATACCGTTGGAAAGAGGAGGTTTCCACGATCACATTAGTGAAATTTCAGCCTTCGAGGTGGTCGGGTAGCCGAGATATGCGTCGTCAAAAAACGAAAAGTTTGACCCATCTAGGACGCGTATTTAAGGAGATATTCGCATTTGAAGTTAGGGTTCGATTTTGCTTGATAAATTTGTGTAAAATGGTAAAGGTGGGCATACCGTTGGAAAGAGGAGGTTTCCACGATCACATTAGTGAAATTTCAGCCTTCGAGGTGGTCGGGTCGCCGAGATATGCGTGGTCAAAAAACGAAAAGTTTGACCCATCTAGGACGCGTATTTAAGGAGATATTCGCATTTGAAGTTAGGGTTCGATTTTCCTTGATAAATTTGTGTAAAATGGTAAAGGTGGGCATACCGTTGGAAAGAGGAGGTTTCCACGATCACATTAGTGAAATTTCAGCCTTCGAGGTGGTCGGGTCGCCGAGATATGCGTCGTCAAAAAACGAAAAGTTTGACCCATCTAGGACGCGTATTTAAGGAAATATTCGCATTTGAAGTTAGGGTTCGATTTTCCTTGATAAATTTGTGTAAAATGGTAAAGGTGGGCATTCCGTTGGAAAGAGGAGGTTTTCACGATCACATTAGTGAAATTTCAGCCTTCGAGGTGGTCGGGTCGCCGAGATATGCGTCGTCAAAAAACGAAAAGTTTGACCCATCTAGGACGCGTATTTTAGGAGATATTCGCATTTGAAGTTTGGGTTCGATTTTGCTTCATAATTTTTTGTAAAATGGTAAAGGTGGGCACACCGTTGGAAAGAGGAGGTTTCCACGATCACATTAGTGAAATTTCAGCCTTCGAGGTGGTCGGGTCGCCGAGATATGCGTCGTCAAAAAACGAAAAGTTTGACCCATCTAGGACGCGTATTTAAGGAGATATTCGCATTTGAAGTTAGGGTTCGATTTTCTTTGATAAATTTGTGTAAAATGGTAAAGGTAGGCATACCGTTGGAAAGAGGAGGTTTCCACGATCACATTAGTGAAATTTCAGCCTTCGAGGTGGTCGGGTCGCCGAGATATGCGTCGTCAAAAACGAAAAGTTGGACCCATCTAGGACGCGTATTTAAGGAAATATTCGCATTTGAAGTCAGGGTTCGATTTTCCTTGATAAATTTGTGTAAAATGGTAAAGGTGGGCATACCGTTGGAAAGAGGAGGTTTCCACGATCACATTAGTGAAATTTCAGCCTTCGAGGTGGTCGGGTCGCCGAGATATGCGTGGCCAAAAAACGAAAAGTTTGACCCATCTAGGACGCGTATTTAAGGAGATATTCGCATTTGAAGTTAGGGTTCGATTTTCCTTGATAAATTTGTGTAAAATGGTAAAGGTGGGCATACCGTTGGAAAGAGGAGGTTTCCACGATCACATTAGTGAAATTTCAGCCTTCGAGGTGGTCGGGTCGCCGAGATATGCGTGGTCAAAAAACGAAAAGTTTGACCCATCTAGGATGCGTATTTTAGGAGATATTCGCATTTGAAGTTTGGGTTCGATTTTGCTTGATAATTTTTTGTAAAATGGTAAAGGTGGGCACACCGTTGGAAAGAGGAGGTTTCCACGATCACATTAGTGAAATTTCAGCCTTCGAGGTGGTCGGGTCGCCGAGATATGCGTCGTCAAAAAACGAAAAGTTTGACCCATCTAGGACGCGTATTTATGGAGATATTCGCATTTGAAGTTTGGGTTCGATTTTGCTTGATAATTTTTTGTAAAATGGTAAAGGTGGGCACACCGTTGGAAAGAGGAGGTTTCCACGATCACATTAGTGAAATTTCAGCCTTCGAGGTGGTCTGGTCGCCGAGATAAGCGTCGTCAAAAAACGAAAAGTTTGACCCATCTAGGACGCGTATTTTAGGAGATATTCGCATTTGAAGTTAGGGTTCGATTTTGCTTGATAAATTTGTGTAAAATGGTAAAGGTGGGCATACCGTTGGAAAGAGGAGGTTTCCACGATCACATTAGTGAAATTTCAGCCTTCGAGGTGGTCGGGTAGCCGAGATATGCGTGGTCAAAAAACGAAAAGTTTGACCCATCTAGGACGCGTATTTTAGGAGATATTCGCATTTGAAGTTTGGGTTCGATTTTGCTTGATAAATTTTTGTAAAATGGTTAAGGTGGGCATATCTTTGGAAAGAGGAGGGTTCCACGATCACATTAGTGAAATTTCAGCCTTGGAGGTGGTCGGGTCGCCGAGATATGCGTCGTCAAAAAACGAAAAGTTTGACCCATCTAGGACGCGTATTTTAGGAGATATTCGCATTTGAAGTTTGGGTTCGATTTTGCTTGATAAATTTTTGTAAAATGGTTAAGGTGGGCATATCTTTGGAAAGAGGAGGGTTCCACGATCACATTAGTGAAATTTCAGCCTTGGAGGTGGTCGGGTCGCCGAGATATGCGTCGTCAAAAAACGAAAAGTTTGACCCATCTAGGACGAGTATTTGAGGAGATATTCGCATTTGAAGTTAGGGTTCGATTTTCCTTGATAAATTTGTGTAAAATGGTAAAGGTGGGCATACCGTTGGAAAGAGGAGGGTTCCACGATCACATTAGTGAAATATCAGCCTTGGAGGTGGTCGGGTCGCCGAGATATGCGTCGTCAAAAAACGAAAAGTTTGACCCATCTAGGACGCGTATTTGAGGAGATATTCGCATTTGAAGTTAGGGTTCGATTTTCCTTGATAAATTTGTGTAAAATGGTAAAGGTGGGCATACCGTTGGAAAGAGGAGGTTTCCACGATCACATTAGTGAAATTTCAGCCTTCGAGGTGGTCGGGTCGCCGAGATATGCGTCGTCAAAAAACGAAAAGTTTGACCCATCTAGGACGCGTATTTATGGAGATATTCGCATTTGAAGTTTGGGTTCGATTTTGCTTGATAATTTTTTGTAAAATGGTAAAGGTGGGCACACCGTTGGAAAGAGGAGGTTTCCACGATCACATTAGTGAAATTTCAGCCTTCGAGGTGGTCGGGTCGCCGAGATATGCGTGGTCAAAAAACGAAAAGTTTGACCCATCTAGGACGCGTATTTTAGGAGATATTCGCATTTGAAGTTAGGGTTCGATTTTCCTTGATAAATTTGTGTAAAATGGTAAAGGTGGGCATACCGTTGGAAAGAGGAGGTTTCCACGATCACATTAGTGAAATTTCAGCCTTCGAGGTGGTCGGGTCGCCGAGATATGCGTCGTCAAAAAACGAAAAGTTTGACCCATCTAGGACGCGTATTTAAGGAGATATTCGCATTTGAAGTTAGGGTTCGATTTTCCTTGATAAATTTGTGTAAAATGGTAAAGGTGGGCATACCGTTGGAAAGAGGAGGTTTCCACGATCACATTAGTGAAATTTCAGCCTTCGAGGTGGTCGGGTCGCCGAGATATGCGTCGTCAAAAAACGAAAAGTTTGACCCATCTATGACGCGTATTTAAGGAGATATTCGCATTTGAAGTTAGGGTTCGATTTTCCTTGATAAATTTGTGTAAAATGGTAAAGGTGGGCATACCGTTGGAAAGAGGAGGTTTCCACGATCACATTAGTGAAATTTCAGCCTTCGAGGTGGTCGGGTCGCCGAGATATGCGCCGTCAAAAAACGAAAAGTTTGACCCATCTAGGACGCGTATTTAAGGAGATATTCGCATTTGAAGTTAGGGTTCGATTTTCCTTGATAAATTTGTGTAAAATGGTAAAGGTGGGCATACCGTTGGAAAGAGGAGGTTTCCACGATCACATTAGTGAAATTTCAGCCTTCGAGGTGGTCGGGTCGCCGAGATATGCGTGGTCAAAAAACGAAAAGTTTGACCCATCTAGGACGCGTATTTAAGGAGATATTCGCATTTGAAGTCAGGGTTCGATTTTCCTTGATAAATTTGTGTAAAATGGTAAAGGTGGGCATACCGTTGGAAAGAGGAGGTTTCCACGATCACATTAGTGAAATTTCAGCCTTCGAGGTGGTCGGGTAGCCGAGATATGCGTCGTCAAAAATCGAAAAGTTTGACCCATCTAGGACGCGTATTTAAGGAGATATTCGCATTTGAAGTTAGGGTTCGATTTTCCTTGATAAATTTGTGTAAAATGGTAAAGGTGGGCATACCGTTGGAAAGAGGAGGTTTCCACGATCACATTAGTGAAATTTCAGCCTTCGAGGTGGTCGGGTCGCCGAGATATGCGTGGTCAAAAAACGAAAAGTTTGACCCATCTAGGACGCGTATTTATGGAGATATTCGCATTTGAAGTTTGGGTTCGATTTTGCTTGATAATTTTTTGTAAAATGGTAAAGGTGGGCACACCGTTGGAAAGAGGAGGTTTCCACGATCACATTAGTGAAATTTCAGCCTTCGAGGTGGTCTGGTCGCCGAGATAAGCGTCGTCAAAAAACGAAAAGTTTGACCCATCTAGGACGCGTATTTTAGGAGATATTCGCATTTGAAGTTAGGGTTCGATTTTCCTTGATAAATTTGTGTAAAATGGTAAAGGTGGGCATACCGTTGGAAAGAGGAGGTTTCCACGATCACATTAGTGAAATTTCAGCCTTCGAGGTGGTCGGGTCGCCGAGATATGCGTCGTCAAAAAACGAAAAGTTTGACCCATCTAGGACGCGTATTTAAGGAGATATTCGCATTTGAAGTTAGGGTTCGATTTTCCTTGATAAATTTGTGTAAAATGGTAAAGGTGGGCATACCGTTGGAAAGAGGAGGTTTCCACGATCACATTAGTGAAATTTCAGCCTTCGAGGTGGTCGGGTCGCCGAGATATGCGTCGTCAAAAAACGAAAAGTTTGACCCATCTAGGACGCGTATTTAAGGAGATATTCGCATTTGAAGTTAGGGTTCGATTTTCCTTGATAAATTTGTGTAAAATGGTAAAGGTGGGCATACCGTTGGAAGGAGGAGGTTTCCACGATCACATTAGTGAAATTTCAGCCTTCGAGGTGGTCGGGTAGCCGAGATATGCGTGGTCAAAAAACGAAAAGTTTGACCCATCTAGGACGCGTATTTTAGGAGATATTCGCATTTGAAGTTTGGGTTCGATTTTGCTTGATAAATTTTTGTAAAATGGTTAAGGTGGGCATATCTTTGGAAAGAGGAGGGTTCCACGATCACATTAGTGAAATTTCAGCCTTGGAGGTGGTCGGGTCGCCGAGATATGCGTCGTCAAAAAACGAAAAGTTTGACCCATCTAGGACGCGTATTTTAGGAGATATTCGCATTTGAAGTTTGGGTTCGATTTTGCTTGATAAATTTTTGTAAAATGGTTAAGGTGGGCATATTTTTGGAAAGAGGAGGGTTCCACGATCACATTAGTGAAATTTCAGCCTTGGAGGTGGTCGGGTCGCCGAGATATGCGTCGTCAAAAAACGAAAAGTTTGACCCATCTAGGACGCGTATTTATGGAGATATTCGCATTTGAAGTTTGGGTTCGATTTTGCTTGATAATTTTTTGTAAAATGGTAAAGGTGGGCACACCGTTGGAAAGAGGAGGTTTCCACGATCACATTAGTGAAATTTCAGCCTTCGAGGTGGTCTGGTCGCCGAGATAAGCGTCGTCAAAAAACGAAAAGTTTGACCCATCTAGGACGCGTATTTTAGGAGATATTCGCATTTGAAGTTAGGGTTCGATTTTCCTTGATAAATTTGTGTAAAATGGTAAAGGTGGGCATACCGTTGGAAAGAGTAGGTTTCCACGATCACATTAGTGAAATTTCAGCCTTCGAGGTGGTCGGGTCGCCGAGATATGCGTCGTCAAAAAACGAAAAGTTTGACCCATCTAGGACGCGTATTTAAGGAGATATTCGCATTTGAAGTTAGGGTTCGATTTTCCTTGATAAATTTGTGTAAAATGGTAAAGGTGGGCATACCGTTGGAAAGAGGAGGTTTCCACGATCACATTAGTGAAATTTCAGCCTTCGAGGTGGTCGGGTCGCCGAGATATGCGTCGTCAAAAAACGAAAAGTTTGACCCATCTAGGACGCGTATTTAAGGAGATATTCGCATTTGAAGTTAGGGTTCGATTTTCCTTGATAAATTTGTGTAAAATGGTAAAGGTGGGCATACCGTTGGAAGGAGGAGGTTTCCACGATCACATTAGTGAAATTTCAGCCTTCGAGGTGGTCGGGTCGCCGAGATATGCGTCGTCAAAAAACGAAAAGTTTGACCCATCTAGGACGCGTATTTATGGAGATATTCGCATTTGAAGTTTGGGTTCGATTTTGCTTGATAAATTTTTGTAAAATGGTAAAGGTGGGCACACCGTTGGAAAGAGGAGGTTTCCACGATCACATTAGTGAAATTTCAGCCTTCGAGGTGGTCGGGTCGCCGAGATATGCGTGGTCAAAAAACGAAAAGTTTGACCCATCTAGGACGCGTATTTATGGAGATATTCGCATTTGAAGTTTGGGTTCGATTTTGCTTGATAATTTTTTGTAAAATGGTAAAGGTGGGCACACCGTTGGAAAGAGGAGGTTTCCACGATCACATTAGTGAAATTTCAGCCTTCGAGGTGGTCTGGTCGCCGAGATAAGCGTCGTCAAAAAACGAAAAGTTTGACCCATCTAGGACGCGTATTTTAGGAGATATTCGCATTTGAAGTTAGGGTTCGATTTTGCTTGATAAATTTGTGTAAAATGGTAAAGGTGGGCATACCGTTGGAAAGAGGAGGTTTCCACGATCACATTAGTGAAATTTCAGCCTTCGAGGTGGTCGGGTAGCCGAGATATGCGTGGTCAAAAAACGAAAAGTTTGACCCATCTAGGACGCGTATTTTAGGAGATATTCGCATTTGAAGTTTGGGTTCGATTTTGCTTGATAAATTTTTGTAAAATGGTTAAGGTGGGCATATCTTTGGAAAGAGGAGGGTTCCACGATCACATTAGTGAAATTTCAGCCTTGGAGGTGGTCGGGTCGCCGAGATATGCGTCGTCAAAAAACGAAAAGTTTGACCCATCTAGGACGCGTATTTTAGGAGATATTCGCATTTGAAGTTTGGGTTCGATTTTGCTTGATAAATTTTTGTAAAATGGTTAAGGTGGGCATATCTTTGGAAAGAGGAGGGTTCCACGATCACATTAGTGAAATTTCAGCCTTGGAGGTGGTCGGGTCGCCGAGATATGCGTCGTCAAAAAACGAAAAGTTTGACCCATCTAGGACGCGTATTTATGGAGATATTCGCATTTGAAGTTTGGGTTCGATTTTGCTTGATAATTTTTTGTAAAATGGTAAAGGTGGGCACACCGTTGGAAAGAGGAGGTTTCCACGATCACATTAGTGAAATTTCAGCCTTCGAGGTGGTCTGGTCGCCGAGATAAGCGTCGTCAAAAAACGAAAAGTTTGACCCATCTAGGACGCGTATTTTAGGAGATATTCGCATTTGAAGTTAGGGTTCGATTTTCCTTGATAAATTTGTGTAAAATGGTAAAGGTGGGCATACCGTTGGAAAGAGGAGGTGTCCACGATCACATTAGTGAAATTTCAGCCTTCGAGGTGGTCGGGTCGCCGAGATATGCGTCGTCAAAAAACGAAAAGTTTGACCCATCTAGGACGCGTATTTAAGGAGATATTCGCATTTGAAGTTAGGGTTCGATTTTCCTTGATAAATTTGTGTAAAATGGTAAAGGTGGGCATGCCGTTGGAAAGAGGAGGTTTCCACGATCACATTAGTGAAATTTCAGCCTTCGAGGTGGTCGGGTCGCCGAGATATGCGTCGTCAAAAAACGAAAAATTTGACCCATCTAGGACGCATATTTAAGGAGATATTCGCATTTGAAGTTTGGGTTCGATTTTCCTTGATACATTTTTGTAAAATGTTAAAGGTGGGCACATCTTTGGAAAGAGGAGGTTTCCACGATCACATTAGTGAAATTTCAGCCATCGAGGTGGTCGGGTCGCCGAGATATGCGTCGTCAAAAAAGTTTGACCCATCTAGGACGCGTATTTTAGGAGATATTCGCATTTGAAGTTTGGGTTCGAATTTGCTTGATAAATTTGTGTAAAATGTTAAAGGTGGGCATATCTTTGGAAAGAGGAGGGTTCCACGATCACATTAGTGAAATTTCAGCCTTCGAGGTGGTCGGGTCGCCGAGATATGAGTCGTTAAAAAACGAAAAGTTTGACCCATCTAGGACGCGTATTTTAGGAGATATTCGCATTTGAAGTTTGGGTTCGATTTTGCTTGATAAATTTTTGTAAAATGGTAAAGGTGGGCATACCGTTGGAAAGAGGAGGTTTCCACGATCACATTAGTGAAATTTCAGCCATCGAGGTGGTCGGGTCGCCGAGATATGCGTCGTCAAAAAACGAAAAGTTTGACCCATCTAGGACGCGTATTTTAGGAGATATTCGCATTTGAAGTTTGGGTTCGATTTTCCTTGATAAATTTGTGTAAAATGTTAAAGGTGGGCATATCTTTGGAAAGAGGAGGGTTCCACGATCACATTAGTGAAATTTCAGCCATCGAGGTGGTCGGGTCGCCGAGATATGCGTCGTCAAAAAACGAAAAGTTTGACCCATCTAGGACGCGTATTTTAGGAGATATTCGCATTTGAAGTTTGGGTTCGAATTTGCTTGATAAATTTGTGTAAAATGTTAAAGGTGGGCATATCTTTGGAAAGAGGAGGGTTCCACGATCACATTAGTGAAATTTCAGCCTTCGAGGTGGTCGGGTCGCCGAGATATGAGTCGTCAAAAAACGAAAAGTTTAACCCATCTAGGACGCGTATTTTAGGAGATATTCGCATTTGAAGTTTGGGTTCGATTTTGCTTGATAAATTTTTGTAAAATGGTAAAGGTGGGCATACCGTTGGAAAGAGGAGGTTTCCACGATCACATTAGTGAAATTTCAGCCTTCGAGGTGGTCGGGTCGCCGAGATATGCGTCGTCAAAAAACGAAAAATTTGACCCATCTAGGACGCATATTTAAGGAGATATTCGCATTTGAAGTTTGGGTTCGATTTTCCTTGATACATTTTTGTAAAATGTTAAAGGTGGGCACATCTTTGGAAAGAGGAGGTTTCCACGATCACATTAGTGAAATTTCAGCCATCGAGGTGGTCGGGTCGCCGAGATATTCGTCGTCAAAAAACGAAAAGTTTGACCCATCTAGGACGCGTATTTTAGGAGATATTCGCATTTGAAGTTTGGGTTCGATTTTGCTTGATAAATTTTTGTAAAATGTTAAAGGTGGGCATATCTTTGGAAAGAGGAGGTTTCCACGATCACATTAGTGAAATTTCAGCCTTGGAGGTGGTCGGGTCGCCGAGATATGCGTCGTCAAAAAACGAAAAGTTTGACCCATCTAGGACGCGTATTTTAGGAGATATTCGCATTTGAAGTTTGGGTTCGATTTTCCTTGATAAATTTGTGTAAAATGGTAAAGGTGGGCACACCGTTGGAAAGAGGAGGTTTCCACGATCACATTAGTGAAATTTCAGCCTTCGAGGTGGTCGGGTCGCCGAGATATGCGTCGTCAAAAAACGAAAAGTTTGACCCATCTAGGACGCGTATTTAAGGAGATATTCGCATTTGAAGTTAGGGTTCGATTTTCCTTGATAAATTTGTGTAAAATGGTAAAGGTGGGCATACCGTTGGAAAGAGGAGGTTTCCACGATCACATTAGTGAAATTTCAGCCTTCGAGGTGGTCGGGTCGCCGAGATATGCGTCGTCAAAAAACGAAAAGTTTGACCCATCTAGGACGCGTATTTAAGGAGATATTCGCATTTGAAGTCAGGGTTCGATTTTCCTTGATAAATTTTTGTAAAATGGTTAAGGTGGGCATATCTTTGGAAAGAGGAGGGTTCCACGATCACATTAGTGAAATTTCAGCCTTCGAGGTGGTCGGGTCGCCGAGATATGCGTCGTCAAAAAACGAAAAGTTTGACCCATCTAGGACGCGTATTTAAGGAGATATTCGCATTTGAAGTCAGGGTTCGATTTTCCTTGATAAATTTTTGTAAAATGGTAAAGGTGGGCATACCGTTGGAAAGAGGAGGTTTCCACGATCACATTAGTGAAATTTCAGCCTTCGAGGTGGTCGGGTAGCCGAGATATGCGTGGTCAAAAAACGAAAAGTTTGACCCATCTAGGACGCGTATTTAAGGAGATATTCGCATTTGAAGTTAGGGTTCGATTTTCCTTGATAAATTTGTGTAAAATGGTAAAGGTGGGCATACCGTTGGAAAGAGGAGGTTTCCACGATCACATTAGTGAAATTTCAGCCTTCGAGGTGGTCGGGTCGCCGAGATATGCGTCGTCAAAAAACGAAAAGTTTGACCCATCTAGGACGCGTATTTAAGGAGATATTCGCATTTGAAGTCAGGGTTCGATTTTCCTTGATAAATTTTTGTAAAATGGTAAAGGTGGGCATACCGTTGGAAAGAGGAGGTTTCCACGATCACATTAGTGAAATTTCAGCCTTCGAGGTGGTCGGGTAGCCGAGATATGCGTGGTCAAAAAACGAAAAGTTTGACCCATCTAGGACGCGTATTTAAGGAGATATTCGCATTTGAAGTCAGGGTTCGATTTTCCTTGATAAATTTTTGTAAAATGGTAAAGGTGGGCATACCGTTGGAAAGAGGAGGTTTCCACGATCACATTAGTGAAATTTCAGCCTTCGAGGTGGTCGGGTAGCCGAAATATGCGTGGTCAAAAAACGAAAAGTTTGACCCATCTAGGACGCGTATTTAAGGAGATATTCGCATTTGAAGTTAGGGTTCGATTTTCCTTGATAAATTTGTGTAAAATGGTAAAGGTGGGCATACCGTTGGAAAGAGGAGGTTTCCACGATCACATTAGTGAAATTTCAGCCTTCGAGGTGGTCGGGTCGCCGAGATATGCGTGGTCAAAAAACGAAAAGTTTGACCCATCTAGGACGCGTATTTAAGGAGATATGCGCATTTGAAGTTAGGGTTCGATTTTCCTTGATAAATTTGTGTAAAATGTTAAAGGTGGGCATACCGTTGGAAAGAGGAGGTTTCCACGATCACATTAGTGAAATTTCAGCCTTCGAGGTGGTCGGGTCGCCGAGATATGCGTCGTCAAAAAACGAAAAGTTTGACCCATCTAGGACGCGTATTTAAGGAGATATTCGCATTTGAAGTTTGGGTTCGATTTTGCTTGATAAATTTTTGTAAAATGGTTAAGGTGGGCATATCTTTGGAAAGAGGAGGGTTCCACGATCACATTAGTGAAATTTCAGCCTTCGAGGTGGTCGGGTCGCCGAGATATGCGTCGTCAAAAAACGAAAAGTTTGACCCATCTAGGACGCGTATTTAAGGAGATATTCGCATTTGAAGTCAGGGTTCGATTTTCCTTGATAAATTTTTGTAAAATGGTAAAGGTGGGCATACCGTTGGAAAGAGGAGGTTTCCACGATCACATTAGTGAAATTTCAGCCTTCGAGGTGGTCGGGTAGCCGAGATATGCGTGGTCAAAAAACGAAAAGTTTGACCCATCTAGGACGCGTATTTAAGGAGATATTCGCATTTGAAGTTAGGGTTCGATTTTCCTTGATAAATTTGTGTAAAATGGTAAAGGTGGGCATACCGTTGGAAAGAGGAGGTTTCGACGATGACATTAGTGAAATTTCAGCCTTCGAGGTGGTCGGGTCGCCGAGATATGCGTGGTCAAAAAACGAAAAGTTTGACCCATCTAGGACGCGTATTTAAGGAGATATTCGCATTTGAAGTCAGGGTTCGATTTTCCTTGATAAATTTTTGTAAAATGGTAAAGGTGGGCATACCGTTGGAAAGAGGAGGTTTCCACGATCACATTAGTGAAATTTCAGCCTTCGAGGTGGTCGGGTCGCCGAGATATGCGTCGTCAAAAAACGAAAAGTTTGACCCATCTAGGACGCGTATTTAAGGAGATATTCGCATTTGAAGTCAGGGTTCGATTTTCCTTGATAAATTTTTGTAAAATGGTAAAGGTGGGCATACCGTTGGAAAGAGGAGGTTTCCACGATCACATTAGTGAAATTTCAGCCTTCGAGGTGGTCGGGTAGCCGAGATATGCGTGGTCAAAAAACGAAAAGTTTGACCCATCTAGGACGCGTATTTAAGGAGATATTCGCATTTGAAGTTAGGGTTCGATTTTCCTTGATAAATTTGTGTAAAATGGTAAAGGTGGGCATACCGTTGGAAAGAGGAGGTTTCCACGATCACATTAGTGAAATTTCAGCCTTCGAGGTGGTCGGGTCGCCGAGATATGCGTGGTCAAAAAACGAAAAGTTTGACCCATCTAGGACGCGTATTTAAGGAGATATTCGCATTTGAAGTTAGGGTTCGATTTTAATTGATAAATTTGTGTAAAATGTTTAAGGTGGGCATACCGTTGGAAAGAGGAGGTTTCCACGATCACATTAGTGAAATTTCAGCCTTCGAGGTGGTCGGGTCGCCGAGATATGCGTGGTCAAAAAACGAAAAGTTTGACGCGTATTTAAGGAGATATTCGCATTTGAAGTTAGGGTTCGATTTTCCTTGATAAATTTGTGTAAAATGTTAAAGGTGGGCATACCGTTGGAAAGAGGAGGTTTCCACGATCACATTAGTGAAATTTCAGCCTTCGAGGTGGTCGGGTCGCCGAGATATGCGTGGTCAAAAAACGAAAAGTTTGACCCATATAGGACGCGTATTTAAGGAGATATTCGCATTTGAGGTTAGGGTTCGATTTTCCTTGATAAATTTGTGTAAAATGGTAAAGGTGGGCATACCGTTGGAAGGAGGAGGTTTCCACGATCACATTAGTGAAATTTCAGCCTTCGAGGTGGTCGGGTAGCCGAGATATGCGTGGTCAAAAAACGAAAAGTTTGACCCATCTAGGACGCGTATTTAAGGAGATATTCGCATTTGAAGTTAGGGTTCGATTTTCCTTGATAAATTTGTGTAAAATGGTAAAGGTGGGCATACCGTTGGAAAGAGGAGGTTTCCACGATCACATTAGTGAAATTTCAGCCTTCGAGGTGGTCGGGTCGCCGAGATATGCGTCGTCAAAAAACGAAAAGTTTGACCCATCTAGGACGCGTATTTAAGGAGATATTCGCATTTGAAGTTAGGGTTCGATTTTCCTTGATAAATTTGTGTAAAATGTTAAAGGTGGGCATACCGTTGGAAAGAGGAGGTTTCCACGATCACATTAGTGAAATTTCAGCCTTCGAGGTGGTCGGGTCGCCGAGATATGCGTGGTCAAAAAACGAAAAGTTTGACCCATCTAGGACGCGTATTTAAGGAGATATTCGCATTTGAAGTTAGGGTTCGATTTTGGGCATACCGTTGGAAAGAGGAGGTTTCCACGATCACATTAGTGAAATTTCAGCCTTCGAGGTGGTCGGGTCGCCGAGATATGCGTCGTCAAAAAACGAAAAGTTTGACCCATCTAGGACGCGTATTTAAGGAGATATTCGCATTTGAAGTCAGGGTTAAATGGTAAAGGTGGGCATACCGTTGGAAAGAGGAGGTTTCCACGATCACATTAGTGAAATTTCAGCCTTCGAGGTGGTCGGGTAGCCGAGATATGCGTGGTCAAAAAACGAAAAGTTTGACCCATCTAGGACGCGTATTTAAGGAGATATTCGCATTTGAAGTTAGGGTTCGATTTTCCTTGATAAATTTGTGTAAAATGGTAAAGGTGGGCATACCGTTGGAAAGAGGAGGTTTCCACGATCACATTAGTGAATTTCAGCCTTCGAGGTGGTCGGGTCGCCGAGATATGCGTCGTCAAAAAACGAAAAGTTTGACCCATCTAGGACGCGTATTTAAGGAGATATTCGCATTTGAAGTTAGGGTTCGATTTTCCTTGATAAATTTGTGTAAAATGTTAAAGGTGGGCATACCGTTGGAAAGAGGAGGTTTCCACGATCACATTAGTGAAATTTCAGCCTTCGAGGTGGTCGGGTCGCCGAGATATGCGTGGTCAAAAAACGAAAAGTTTGACCCATCTAGGACGCGTATTTAAGGAGATATTCGCATTTGAAGTTAGGGTTCGATTTTCCTTGATAAATTTGTGTAAAATGGTAAAGGTGGGCATACCGTTGGAAGGAGGAGGTTTCCACGATCACATTAGTGAAATTTCAGCCTTCGAGGTGGTCGGGTCGCCGAGATATGCGTGGTCAAAAAACGAAAAGTTTGACCCATCTAGGACGCGTATTTAAGGAGATATTCGCATTTGAAGTTAGGGTTCGATTTTGCTTGATAAATTTGTGTAAAATGGTAAAGGTGGGCATACCGTTGGAAAGAGGAGGTTTCCACGATCACATTAGTGAAATTTCAGCCTTCGAGGTGGTCGGGTCGCCGAGATATGCGTGGTCAAAAAACGAAAAGTTTGACCCATCTAGGACGCGTATTTAAGGAGATATTCGCATTTGAAGTTAGGGTTCGATTTTCCTTGATAAATTTGTGTAAAATGTTTAAGGTGGGCATACCGTTGGAAAGAGGAGGTTTCCATGATCACATTAGTGAAATTTCAGCCTTCGAGGTGGTCGGGTCGCCAAGATATGCGTCGTCAAAAAACGAAAAGTTTGACCCATCTAGGACGCGTATTTAAGGAGATATTCGCATTTGAAGTTAGGGTTCGATTTTCCTTGATAAATTTGTGTAAAATGGTAAAGGTGGGCATACCGTTGGAAGGAGGAGGTTTCCACGATCACATTAGTGAAATTTCAGCCTTCGAGGTGGTCGGGTCGCCGAGATATGCGTGGTCAAAAAACGAAAAGTTTGACCCATCTAGGACGCGTATTTAAGGAGATATTCGCATTTGAAGTTAGGGTTCGATTTTCCTTGATAAATTTGTGTAAAATGTTTAAGGTGGGCATACCGTTGGAAAGAGGAGGTTTCCATGATCACATTAGTGAAATTTCAGCCTTCGAGGTGGTCGGGTCGCCGAGATATGCGTCGTCAAAAAACGAAAAGTTTGACCCATCTAGGACGCGTATTTAAGGAGATATTCGCATTTGAAGTTAGGGTTCGACTTTCCTTGATAAATTTGTGTAAAATGGTAAAGGTGGGCATACCGTTGGAAGGAGGAGGTTTCCACGATCACATTAGTGAAATTTCAGCCTTCGAGGTGGTCGGGTAGCCGAGATATGCGTCGTCAAAAAACGAAAAGTTTGACCCATCTAGGACGCGTATTTAAGGAGATATTCGCATTTGAAGTTAGGGTTCGATTTTTCTTGATAAATTTTTGTAAAATGGTAAAGGTGGGCACACCGTTGGAAAGAGGAAGTTTCCACGATCACATTAGTGAAATTTCAGCCTTCGAGGTGGTCGGGTCGCCGAGATATGCGTGGTCAAAAAACGAAAAGTTTGACCCATCTAGGACGCGTATTTAAGGAGATATTCGCATTTGAAGTCAGGGTTCGATTTTCCTTGATAAATTTGTGTAAAATGGTAAAGGTGGGCATACCGTTGGAAAGAGGAGGTTTCCACGATCACATTAGTGAAATTTCAGCCATCGAGGTGGTCGGGTCGCCGAGATATGCGTGGCCAAAAACCGAAAAGTTTGACCCATCTAGGACGCGTATTTAAGGAGATATTCGCATTTCAAGTTAGGGTTCGATTTTCCTTGATAAATTTGTGTAAAATGGTAAAGGTGGGCATACCGTTGGAAAGAGGAGGTTTCCACGATCACATTAGTGAAATTTCAGCCTTCGAGGTGGTCGGGTCGCCGAGATATGCGTCGTCAAAAAACGAAAAGTTTGACCCATCTAGGACGCGTATTTAAGGAGATATTCGCATTTGAAGTTAGGGTTCGATTTTCTTTGGTAAATTTGTGTAAAATGGTAAAGGTGGGCATACCGTTGGAAAAAGGAGGTTTCCACGATCACATTAGTGAAATTTCAGCCTTCGAGGTGGTCGGGTCGCCGAGATATGCGTCGTCAAAAAACGAAAAGTTTGACCCATCCTAGGACGCGTATTTAAGGAGATATTCGCTTTTGAAGTTAGGGTTCGATTTTCCTTGATAAATTTGTGTAAAATGGTAAAGGTGGGCATACCGTTGGAAAGAGGAGGTTTCCACGATCACATTAGTGAAATTTCAGCCTTCGAGGTGGTCGGGTCGCCGAGATATGCGTCGTCAAAAAACGAAAAGTTTGACCCATCTAGGACGCGTATTTAAGGAGATATTCGCATTTGAAGTTTGGGTTCGATTTTGCTTGATAATTTTTTGTAAAATGGTAAAGGTGGGCATACCGTTGGAAAGAGGAGGTTTCCACGATCACATTAGTGAAATTTCAGCCTTCGAGGTGGTCGGGTCGCCGAGATATGCGCCGTCAAAAAACGAAAAGTTTGACCCATCTAGGACGCGTGTTTAAGGAGATATTCGCATTTGAAGTCAGGGTTCGATTTTCCTTGATAAATTTGTGTAAAATGGTTAAGGTGGGCATACCGTTGGAAAGAGGAGGTTTCCACGATCACATTAGTGAAATTTCAGCCTTCGAGGTGGTCGGGTCGCCGAGATATGCGTGGTCAAAAAACGAAAAGTTTGACCCATCTAGGACGCGTATTTAAGGAGATATTCGCATTTGAAGTTAGGGTTCGATTTTCCTTGATAAATTTGTGTAAAATGGTAAAGGTGGGCATACCGTTGGAAGGAGGAGGTTTCCACGATCACATTAGTGAAATTTCAGCCTTCGAGGTGGTCGGGTCGCCGAGATATGCGTGGTCAAAAAACGAAAAGTTTGACCCATCTAGGACGCGTATTTAAGGAGATATTCGCATTTGAAGTTAGGGTTCGATTTTCCTTTATAAATTTGTGTAAATGTTAAAGGTGGGCATACCGTTGGAAGGAGGAGGTTTCCACGATCACATTAGTGAAATTTCAGCCTTCGAGGTGGTCGGGTCGCCGAGATATGCGTGGTCAAAAAACGAAAAGTTTGACCCATCTAGGACGCGTATTAAGGAGATATTCGCATTTGAAGTTAGGGTTCGATTTTGCTTGATAAATTTGTGTAAAATGGTAAAGGTGGGCATACCGTTGGAAGGAGGAGGTTTCCCACGATCACATTAGTGAAATTTCAGCCTTCGAGGTGGTCGGGTCGCCGAGATATGCGTGGTCAAAAAACGAAAAGTTTGACCCATCTAGGACGCGTATTTAAGGAGATATTCGCATTTGAAGTTAGGGTTCGATTTTCCTTGATAAATTTGTGTAAAATGTTAAAGGTGGGCATACGTTGGAAGGAGGAGGTTTCCACGATCACATTAGTGAAATTTCAGCCTTCGAGGTGGTCGGGTCGCCGAGATATGCGTGGTCAAAAAACGAAAAGTTTGACCCATCTAGGACGCGTATTTAAGGAGATATTCGCATTTGAAGTCAGGGTTCGATTTCCTTGATAAATTTGTGTAAAATGGTTAAGGTGGGCATACCGTTGGAAAGAGGAGGTTTCCACGATCACATTAGTGAAATTTCAGCCTTCGAGGTGGTCGGGTAGCCGAGATATGCGTCGTCAAAAAACGAAAAGTTTGACCCATCTAGGACGCGTATTTAAGGAGATATTCGCATTTGAAGTTAGGGTTCGATTTTCCTTGATAAATTTGTGTAAAATGTTAAAGGTGGGCATACCGTTGGAAAGAGGAGGTTTCCACGATCACATTAGTGAAATTTCAGCCTTCGAGGTGGTCGGGTCGCCGAGATATGCGTGGTCAAAAAACGAAAAGTTTGACCCATCTAGGACGCGTATTTAAGGAGATATTCGCATTTGAAGTTAGGGTTCGATTTTCCTTGATAAATTTGTGTAAAATGTTAAAGGTGGGCATACCGTTGGAAAGAGGAGGTTTCCACGATCACATTAGTGAAATTTCAGCCTTCGAGGTGGTCGGGTCGCCGAGATATGCGTGGTCAAAAAACGAAAAGTTTGACCCATCTAGGACGCGTATTTAAGGAGATATTCGCATTTGAAGTTAGGGTTCGATTTTCCTTGATAAATTTGTGTAAAATGTTAAAGGTTGTCATACCGTTGGAAAGAGGAGGTTTCCACGATCACATTAGTGAAATTTCAGCCTTCGAGGTGGTCGGGTCGCCGAGATATGCGTGGTCAAAAAACGAAAAGTTTGACCCATCTAGGACGCGTATTTAAGGAGATATTCGCATTTGAAGTCAGGGTTCGATTTTCCTTGATAAATTTGTGTAAAATGTTAAAGGTGGGCATACCGTTGGAAGGAGGAGGTTTCCACGATCACATTAGTGAAATTTCAGCCTTCGAGGTGGTCGGGTCGCCGAGATATGCGTGGTCAAAAAACGAAAAGTTTGACCCATCTAGGACGCGTATTTAAGGAGATATTCGCATTTGAAGTCAGGGTTCGATTTTCCTTGATAAAATTTGTGTAAAATGGTTAAGGTGGGCATACCGTTGGAAAGAGGAGGTTTCCACGATCACATTAGTGAAATTTCAGCCTTCGAGGTGGTCGGGTCGCCGAGATATGCGTGGTCAAAAAACGAAAAGTTTGACCCATCTAGGACGCGTATTTAAGGAGATATTCGCATTTGAAGTTAGGGTTCGATTTTCCTTGATAAATTTGTGTAAAATGGTAAAGGTGGGCATACCGTTGGAAGGAGGAGGTTTCCACGATCACATTAGTGAAATTTCAGCCTTCGAGGTGGTCGGGTCGCCGAGATATGCGTGGTCAAAAAACGAAAAGTTTGACCCATCTAGGACGCGTATTTAAGGAGATATTCGCATTTGAAGTTAGGGTTCGATTTTCCTTTATAAATTTGTGTAAAATGTTAAAGGTGGGCATACCGTTGGAAAGAGGAGGTTTCCACGATCACATTAGTGAAATTTCAGCCTTCGAGGTGGTCGGGTCGCCGAGATATGCGTCGTCAAAAAACGAAAAGTTTGACCCATCTAGGACGCGTATTTAAGGAGATATTCGCATTTGAAGTTAGGTTTCGATTTTCCTTTATAAATTTGTGTAAAATGTTAAAGGTGGGCATACCGTTGGAAAGAGGAGGTTTCCACGATCACATTAGTGAAATTTCAGCCTTCGAGGTGGTCGGGTCGCCGAGATATGCGTGGTCAAAAAACGAAAAGTTTGACCCATCTAGGACGCGTATTTAAGGAGATATTCGCATTTGAAGTTAGGGTTCGATTTTCCTTGATAAATTTGTGTAAAATGTTAAAGGTGGGCATACCGTTGGAAAGAGGAGGTTTCCACGATCACATTAGTGAAATTTCAGCCTTCGAGGTGGTCGGGTCGCCGAGATATGCGTGGTCAAAAAACGAAAAGTTTGACCCATCTAGGACGCGTATTTAAGGAGATATTCGCATTTGAAGTTAGGTTCGATTTTCCTTGATAAATTTGTGTAAAATGTTAAAGGTGGGCATACCGTTGGAAAGAGGAGGTTTCCACGATCACATTAGTGAAATTTCAGCCTTCGAGGTGGTCGGGTCGCCGAGATATGCGTGGTCAAAAAACGAAAAGTTTGACCCATCTAGGACGCGTATTTAAGGAGATATTCGCATTTGAAGTTAGGGTTCGATTTTCCTTTATAAATTTGTGTAAAATGTTAAAGGTGGGCATACCGTTGGAAGGAGGAGGTTTCCACGATCACATTAGTGAAATTTCAGCCTTCGAGGTGGTCGGGTCGCCGAGATATGCGTGGTCAAAAAACGAAAAGTTTGACCCATCTAGGACGCGTATTTAAGGAGATATTCGCATTTGAAGTTAGGGTTCGATTTTCCTTGATAAATTTGTGTAAAATGGTAAAGGTGGGCATACCGTTGGAAGGAGGAGGTTTCCACGATCACATTAGTGAAATTTCAGCCTTCGAGGTGGTCGGGTCGCCGAGATATGCGTCGTCAAAAAACGAAAAGTTTGACCCATCTAGGACGCGTATTTAAGGAGATATTCGCATTTGAAGTTAGGGTTCGATTTTCCTTGATAAATTTGTGTAAAATGTTAAAGGTGGGCATACCGTTGGAAGGAGGAGGTTTCCACGATCACATTAGTGAAATTTCAGCCTTCGAGGTGGTCGGGTCGCCGAGATATGCGTGGTCAAAAAACGAAAAGTTTGACCCATCTAGGACGCGTATTTAAGGAGATATTCGCATTTGAAGTCAGGGTTCGATTTTCCTTGATAAATTTGTGTAAAATGGTTAAGGTGGGCATACCGTTGGAAAGAGGAGGTTTCCACGATCACATTAGTGAAATTTCAGCCTTCGAGGTGGTCGGGTAGCCGAGATATGCGTGGTCAAAAAACGAAAAGTTTGACCCATCTAGGACGCGTATTTAAGGAGATATTCGCATTTGAAGTTAGGGTTCGATTTTCCTTGATAAATTTGTGTAAAATGTTAAAGGTGGGCATACCGTTGGAAAGAGGAGGTTTCCACGATCACATTAGTGAAATTTCAGCCTTCGAGGTGGTCGGGTCGCCGAGATATGCGTGGTCAAAAAACGAAAAGTTTGACCCATCTAGGACGCGTATTTAAGGAGATATTCGCATTTGAAGTTAGGGTTCGATTTTCCTTTATAAATTTGTGTAAAATGTTAAAGGTGGGCATACCGTTGGAAAGAGGAGGTTTCCACGATCACATTAGTGAAATTTCAGCCTTCGAGGTGGTCGGGTCGCCGAGATATGCGTGGTCAAAAAACGAAAAGTTTGACCCATCTAGGACGCGTATTTAAGGAGATATTCGCATTTGAAGTTAGGGTTCGATTTTCCTTGATAAATTTGTGTAAAATGTTAAAGGTGGGCATACCGTTGGAAAGAGGAGGTTTCCACGATCACATTAGTGAAATTTCAGCCTTCGAGGTGGTCGGGTCGCCGAGATATGCGTGGTCAAAAAACGAAAAGTTTGACCCATCTAGGACGCGTATTTAAGGAGATATTCGCATTTGAAGTTAGGGTTCGATTTTCCTTGATAAATTTGTGTAAAATGTTAAAGGTGGGCATACCGTTGGAAGGAGGAGGTTTCCACGATCACATTAGTGAAATTTCAGCCTTCGAGGTGGTCGGGTCGCCGAGATATGCGTGGTCAAAAAACGAAAAGTTTGACCCATCTAGGACGCGTATTTAAGGAGATATTCGCATTTGAAGTCAGGGTTCGATTTTCCTTGATAAATTTGTGTAAAATGGTTAAGGTGGGCATACCGTTGGAAAGAGGAGGTTTCCACGATCACATTAGTGAAATTTCAGCCTTCGAGGTGGTCGGGTCGCCGAGATATGCGTGGTCAAAAAACGAAAAGTTTGACCCATCTAGGACGCGTATTTAAGGAGATATTCGCATTTGAAGTTAGGGTTCGATTTTCCTTGATAAATTTGTGTAAAATGGTAAAGGTGGGCATACCGTTGGAAGGAGGAGGTTTCCACGATCACATTAGTGAAATTTCAGCCTTCGAGGTGGTCGGGTAGCCGAGATATGCGTCGTCAAAAAACGAAAAGTTTGACCCATCTAGGACGCGTATTTAAGGAGATATTCGCATTTGAAGTCAGGGTTCGATTTTCCTTGATAAATTTGTGTAAAATGGTTAAGGTGGGCATACCGTTGGAAAGAGGAGGTTTCCACGATCACATTAGTGAAATTTCAGCCTTCGAGGTGGTCGGGTAGCCGAGATATGCGTCGTCAAAAAACGAAAAGTTTGACCCATCTAGGACGCGTATTTAAGGAGATATTCGCATTTGAAGTTAGGGTTCGATTTTCCTTGATAAATTTGTGTAAAATGTTAAAGGTGGGCATACCGTTGGAAAGAGGAGGTTTCCACGATCACATTAGTGAAATTTCAGCCTTCGAGGTGGTCGGGTCGCCGAGATATGCGTGGTCAAAAAACGAAAAGTTTGACCCATCTAGGACGCGTATTTAAGGAAATATTCGCATTTGAAGTTAGGGTTCGATTTTCCTTGATAAATTTGTGTAAAATGTTAAAGGTGGGCATACCGTTGGAAAAGAGGAGGTTTCCACGATCACATTAGTGAAATTTCAGCCTTCGAGGTGGTCGGGTCGCCGAGATATGCGTGGTCAAAAAACGAAAAGTTTGACCCATCTAGGACGCGTATTTAAGGAGATATTCGCATTTGAAGTCAGGGTTCGATTTTCCTTGATAAATTTGTGTAAAATGGTTAAGGTGGGCATACCGTTGGAAAGAGGAGGTTTCCACGATCACATTAGTGAAATTTCAGCCTTCGAGGTGGTCGGGTAGCCGAGATATGCGTCGTCAAAAAACGAAAAGTTTGACCCATCTAGGACGCGTATTTAAGGAGATATTCGCATTTGAAGTCAGGGTTCGATTTTCCTTGATAAATTTGTGTAAAATGGTTAAGGTGGGCATACCGTTGGAAAGAGGAGGTTTCCACGATCACATTAGTGAAATTTCAGCCTTCGAGGTGGTCGGGTAGCCGAGATATGCGTCGTCAAAAAACGAAAAGTTTGACCCATCTAGGACGCGTATTTAAGGAGATATTCGCATTTGAAGTTAGGGTTCGATTTTCCTTGATAAATTTGTGTAAAATGGTAAAGGTGGGCATACCGTTGGAAAGAGGAGGTTTCCACGATCACATTAGTGAAATTTCAGCCTTCGAGGTGGTCGGGTCGCCGAGATATGCGTGGTCAAAAAACGAAAAGTTTGACCCATCTAGGACGCGTATTTAAGGAGATATTCGCATTTGAAGTTAGGGTTCGATTTTCCTTGATAAATTTGTGTAAAATGTTAAAGGTGGGCATACCGTTGGAAAGAGGAGGTTTCACGATCACATTAGTGAAATTTCAGCCTTCGAGGTGGTCGGGTCGCCGAGATATGCGTGGTCAAAAAACGAAAAGTTTGACCCATCTAGGACGCGTATTTAAGGAGATATTCGCATTTGAAGTTAGGGTTCGATTTTCCTTGATAAATTTGTGTAAAATGTTAAAGGTGGGCATACCGTTGGAAGGAGGAGGTTTCCACGATCACATTAGTGAAATTTCAGCCTTCGAGGTGGTCGGGTCGCCGAGATATGCGTGGTCAAAAAACGAAAAGTTTGACCCATCTAGGACGCGTATTTAAGGAGATATTCGCATTTGAAGTCAGGGTTCGATTTTCCTTGATAAATTTGTGTAAAATGGTAAAGGTGGGCATACCGTTGGAAAGAGGAGGTTTCCACGATCACATTAGTGAAATTTCAGCCTTCGAGGTGGTCGGGTAGCCGAGATATGCGTCGTCAAAAAACGAAAAGTTTGACCCATCTAGGACGCGTATTTAAGGAGATATTCGCATTTGAAGTTAGGGTTCGATTTTCCTTGATAAATTTGTGTAAAATGTTAAAGGTGGGCATACCGTTGAAAGAGGAGGTTTCCACGATCACATTAGTGAAATTTCAGCCTTCGAGGTGGTCGGGTAGCCGAGATATGCGTGGTCAAAAAACGAAAAGTTTGACCCATCTAGGACGCGTATTTAAGGAGATATTCGCATTTGAAGTCAGGGTTCGATTTTCCTTGATAAATTTGTGTAAAATGGTTAAGGTGGGCATACCGTTGGAAAGAGGAGGTTTCCACGATCACATTAGTGAAATTTCAGCCTTCGAGGTGGTCGGGTAGCCGAGATATGCGTCGTCAAAAAACGAAAAGTTTGACCCATCTAGGACGCGTATTTAAGGAGATATTCGCATTTGAAGTTAGGGTTCGATTTTCCTTGATAAATTTTGTGTAAAATGGTTAAGGTGGGCATACCGTTGGAAAGAGGAGGTTTCCACGATCACATTAGTGAAATTTCAGCCTTCGAGGTGGTCGGGTAGCCGAGATATGCGTGGTCAAAAAACGAAAAGTTTGACCCATCTAGGACGCGTATTTAAGGAGATATTCGCATTTGAAGTCAGGGTTCGATTTTCCTTGATAAATTTGTGTAAAATGTTAAAGGTGGGCATACCGTTGGAAAGAGGAGGTTTCCACGATCACATTAGTGAAATTTCAGCCTTCGAGGTGGTCGGGTCGCCGAGATATGCGTGGTCAAAAAACAAAAAGTTTGACCCATCTAGGACGCGTATTTAAGGAGATATTCGCATTTGAAGTTAGGGTTCGATTTTCCTTGATAAATTTGTGTAAAATGTTAAAGGTGGGCATACCGTTGGAAAGAGGAGGTTTCCACGATCACATTAGTGAAATTTCAGCCTTCGAGGTGGTCGGGTCGCCGAGATATGCGTGGTCAAAAAACGAAAAGTTTGACCCATCTAGGACGCGTATTTAAGGAGATATTCGCATTTGAAGTCAGGGTTCGATTTTCCTTGATAAATTTGTGTAAAATGGTTAAGGTGGGCATACCGTTGGAAAGAGGAGGTTTCCACGATCACATTAGTGAAATTTCAGCCTTCGAGGTGGTCGGGTAGCCGAGATATGCGTGGTCAAAAAACGAAAAGTTTGACCCATCTAGGACGCGTATTTAAGGAGATATTCGCATTTGAAGTCAGGGTTCGATTTTCCTTGATAAATTTGTGTAAAATGGTTAAGGTGGGCATACCGTTGGAAAGAGGAGGTTTCCACGATCACATTAGTGAAATTTCAGCCTTCGAGGTGGTCGGGTAGCCGAGATATGCGTCGTCAAAAAACGAAAAGTTTGACCCATCTAGGACGCGTATTTAAGGAGATATTCGCATTTGAAGTCAGGGTTCGATTTTCCTTGATAAATTTGTGTAAAATGGTTAAGGTGGGCATACCGTTGGAAAGAGGAGGTTTCCACGATCACATTAGTGAAATTTCAGCCTTCGAGGTGGTCGGGTAGCCGAGATATGCGTGGTCAAAAAACGAAAAGTTTGACCCATCTAGGACGCGTATTTAAGGAGATATTCGCATTTGAAGTCAGGGTTCGATTTTCCTTGATAAATTTGTGTAAAATGGTTAAGGTGGGCATACCGTTGGAAAGAGGAGGTTTCCACGATCACATTAGTGAAATTTCAGCCTTCGAGGTGGTCGGGTCGCCGAGATATGCGTGGTCAAAAAACAAAAAGTTTGACCCATCTAGGACGCGTATTTAAGGAGATATTCGCATTTGAAGTCAGGGTTCGATTTTCCTTGATAAATTTGTGTAAAATGTTAAAGGTGGGCATACCGTTGGAAAGAGGAGGTTTCCACGATCACATTAGTGAAATTTCAGCCTTCGAGGTGGTCGGGTCGCCGAGATATGCGTGGTCAAAAAACGAAAAGTTTGACCCATCTAGGACGCGTATTTAAGGAGATATTCGCATTTGAAGTCAGGGTTCGATTTTCCTTGATAAATTTGTGTAAAATGGTTAAGGTGGGCATACCGTTGGAAAGAGGAGGTTTCCACGATCACATTAGTGAAATTTCAGCCTTCGAGGTGGTCGGGTAGCCGAGATATGCGTGGTCAAAAAACGAAAAGTTTGACCCATCTAGGACGCGTATTTAAGGAGATATTCGCATTTGAAGTCAGGGTTCGATTTTCCTTGATAAATTTGTGTAAAATGTTAAAGGTGGGCATACCGTTGGAAAGAGGAGGTTTCCACGATCACATTAGTGAAATTTCAGCCTTCGAGGTGGTCGGGTCGCCGAGATATGCGTGGTCAAAAAACGAAAAGTTTGACCCATCTAGACGCGTATTTAAGGAGATATTCGCATTTGAAGTTATGGTTCGATTTTCCTTGATAAATTTGTGTAAAATGTTAAAGGTGGGCATACCGTTGGAAAGAGGAGGTTTCCACGATCACATTAGTGAAATTTCAGCCTTCGAGGTGGTCGGGTCGCCGAGATATGCGTGGTCAAAAAACGAAAAGTTTGACCCATCTAGGACGCGTATTTAAGGAGATATTCGCATTTGAAGTTATGGTTCGATTTTCCTTGATAAATTTGTGTAAAATGGTTAAGGTGGGCATACCGTTGGAAAGAGGAGGTTTCCACGATCACATTAGTGAAATTTCAGCCTTCGAGGTGGTCGGGTAGCCGAGATATGCGTCGTCAAAAAACGAAAAGTTTGACCCATCTAGGACGCGTATTTAAGGAGATATTCGCATTTGAAGTTAGGGTTCGATTTTCCTTGATAAATTTGTGTAAAATGTTAAAGGTGGGCATACCGTTGGAAAGAGGAGGTTTCCACGATCACATTAGTGAAATTTCAGCCTTCGAGGTGGTCGGGTCGCCGAGATATGCGTGGTCAAAAAACGAAAAGTTTGACCCATCTAGGACGCGTATTTAAGGAGATATTCGCATTTGAAGTCAGGGTTCGATTTTCCTTGATAAATTTGTGTAAAATGGTAAAGGTGGGCATACCGTTGGAAAGAGGAGGTTTCCACGATCACATTAGTGAAATTTCAGCCTTCGAGGTGGTCGGGTAGCCGAGATATGCGTCGTCAAAAAACGAAAAGTTTGACCCATCTAGGACGCGTATTTAAGGAGATATTCGCATTTGAAGTCAGGGTTCGATTTTCCTTGATAAATTTGTGTAAAATGTTAAAGGTGGGCATACCGTTGGAAAGAGGAGGTTTCCACGATCACATTAGTGAAATTTCAGCCTTCGAGGTGGTCGGGTCGCCGAGATATGCGTGGTCAAAAAACGAAAAGTTTGACCCATCTAGGACGCGTATTTAAGGAGATATTCGCATTTGAAGTCAGGGTTCGATTTTCCTTGATAAATTTGTGTAAAATGGTTAAGGTGGGCATACCGTTGGAAAGAGGAGGTTTCCACGATCACATTAGTGAAATTTCAGCCTTCGAGGTGGTCGGGTCGCCGAGATATGCGTGGTCAAAAAACGAAAAGTTTGACCCATCTAGGACGCGTATTTAAGGAGATATTCGCATTTGAAGTTAGGGTTCGATTTTCCTTGATAAATTTGTGTAAAATGTTAAAGGTGGGCATACCGTTGGAAAGAGGAGGTTTCCACGATCACATTAGTGAAATTTCAGCCTTCGAGGTGGTCGGGTCGCCGAGATATGCGTGGTCAAAAAACAAAAAGTTTGACCCATCTAGGACGCGTATTTAAGGAGATATTCGCATTTGAAGTTAGGGTTCGATTTTCCTTGATAAATTTGTGTAAAATGTTAAAGGTGGGCATACCGTTGGAAAGAGGAGGTTTCCACGATCACATTAGTGAAATTTCAGCCTTCGAGGTGGTCGGGTAGCCGAGATATGCGTCGTCAAAAAACGAAAAGTTTGACCCATCTAGGACGCGTATTTAAGGAGATATTCGCATTTGAAGTTAGGGTTCGATTTTCCTTGATAAATTTGTGTAAAATGTTAAAGGTGGGCATACCGTTGGAAGGAGGAGGTTTCCACGATCACATTAGTGAAATTTCAGCCTTCGAGGTGGTCGGGTCGCCGAGATATGCGTGGTCAAAAAACGAAAAGTTTGACCCATCTAGGACGCGTATTTAAGGAGATATTCGCATTTGAAGTTAGGGTTCGATTTTCCTTGATAAATTTGTGTAAAATGTTAAAGGTGGGCATACCGTTGGAAGGAGGAGGTTTCCACGATCACATTAGTGAAATTTCAGCCTTCGAGGTGGTCGGGTAGCCGAGATATGCGTCGTCAAAAAACGAAAAGTTTGACCCATCTAGGACGCGTATTTAAGGAGATATTCGCATTTGAAGTCAGGGTTCGATTTTCCTTGATAAATTTGTGTAAAATGTTAAAGGTGGGCATACCGTTGGAAAGAGGAGGTTTCCACGATCACATTAGTGAAATTTCAGCCTTCGAGGTGGTCGGGTCGCCGAGATATGCGTGGTCAAAAAACGAAAAGTTTGACCCATCTAGGACGCGTATTTAAGGAGATATTCGCATTTGAAGTTAGGGTTCGATTTTCCTTGATAAATTTGTGTAAAATGTTAAAGGTGGGCATACCGTTGGAAAGAGGAGGTTTCCACGATCACATTAGTGAAATTTCAGCCTTCGAGGTGGTCGGGTCGCCGAGATATGCGTGGTCAAAAAACGAAAAGTTTGACCCATCTAGGACGCGTATTTAAGGAGATATTCGCATTTGAAGTCAGGGTTCGATTTTCCTTGATAAATTTGTGTAAAATGGTTAAGGTGGGCATACCGTTGGAAAGACTAGGTTTCCACGATCACATTAGTGAAATTTCAGCCTTCGAGGTGGTCGGGTCGCCGAGATATGCGTGGTCAAAAAACGAAAAGTTTGACCCATCTAGGACGCGTATTTAAGGAGATATTCGCATTTGAAGTCAGGGTCGATTTTCCTTGATAAATTTGTGTAAAATGTTAAAGGTGGGCATACCGTTGGAAAGAGGAGGTTTCCACGATCACATTAGTGAAATTTCAGCCTTCGAGGTGGTCGGGTAGCCGAGATATGCGTGGTCAAAAAACGAAAAGTTTGACCATCTAGGACGCGTATTTAAGGAGATATTCGCATTTGAAGTCAGGGTTCGATTTTCCTTGATAAATTTGTGTAAAATGGTTAAGGTGGGCATACCGTTGGAAAGAGGAGGTTTCCACGATCACATTAGTGAAATTTCAGCCTTCGAGGTGGTCGGGTCGCCGAGATATGCGTGGTCAAAAAACGAAAAGTTTGACCCATCTAGGACGCGTATTTAAGGAGATATTCGCATTTGAAGTCAGGGTTCGATTTTCCTTGATAAATTTGTGTAAAATGTTAAAGGTGGGCATACCGTTGGAAAGAGGAGGTTTCCACGATCACATTAGTGAAATTTCAGCCTTCGAGGTGGTCGGGTAGCCGAGATATGCGTGGTCAAAAAACGAAAGTTTGACCCATCTAGGACGCGTATTTAAGGAGATATTCGCATTTGAAGTCAGGGTTCGATTTTCCTTGATAAATTTGTGTAAGATGTTAAAGGTGGGCATACCGTTGGAAAGAGGAGGTTTCCACGATCACATTAGTGAAATTTCAGCCTTCGAGGTGGTCGGGTCGCCGAGATATGCGTGGTCAAAAAACAAAAAGTTTGACCCATCTAGGACGCGTATTTAAGGAGATATTCGCATTTGAAGTTAGGGTTCGATTTTCCTTGATAAATTTGTGTAAAATGTTAAAGGTGGGCATACCGTTGGAAAGAGGAGGTTTCCACGATCACATTAGTGAAATTTCAGCCTTCGAGGTGGTCGGGTCGCCGAGATATGCGTGGTCAAAAACGAAAAGTTTGACCCATCTAGGACGCGTATTTAAGGAGATATTCGCATTTGAAGTCAGGGTTCGATTTCCTTGATAAATTTGTGTAAAATGGTTAAGGTGGGCATACCGTTGGAAAGAGGAGGTTTCCACGATCACATTAGTGAAATTTCAGCCTTCGAGGTGGTCGGGTAGCCGAGATATGCGTCGTCAAAAAACGAAAAGTTTGACCCATCTAGGACGCGTATTTAAGGAGATATTCGCATTTGAAGTTAGGGTTCGATTTTCCTTGATAAATTTGTGTAAAATGGTTAAGGTGGGCATACCGTTGGAAAGAGGAGGTTTCCACGATCACATTAGTGAAATTTCAGCCTTCGAGGGGGTCGGGTAGCCGAGATATGCGTGGTCAAAAAACGAAAAGTTTGACCCATCTAGGACGCGTATTTAAGGAGATATTCGCATTTGAAGTTAGGGTTCGATTTTCCTTGATAAATTTGTGTAAAATGGTTAAGGTGGGCATACCGTTGGAAAGAGGAGGTTTCCACGATCACATTAGTGAAATTTCAGCCTTCGAGGTGGTCGGGTCGCCGAGATATGCGTGGTCAAAAAACGAAAAGTTTGACCCATCTAGGACGCGTATTTAAGGAGATATTCGCATTTGAAGTTAGGGTTCGATTTTCCTTGATAAATTTGTGTAAAATGTTAAAGGTGGGCATACCGTTGGAAGGAGGAGGTTTCCACGATCACATTAGTGAAATTTCAGCCTTCGAGGTGGTCGGGTCGCCGAGATATGCGTGGTCAAAAAACGAAAAGTTTGACCCATCTAGGACGCGTATTTAAGGAGATATTCGCATTTGAAGTCAGGGTTCGATTTTCCTTGATAAATTTGTGTAAAATGGTTAAGGTGGGCATACCGTTGGAAAGAGGCGGTTTCCACGATCACATTAGTGAAATTTCAGCCTTCGAGGTGGTCGGGTCGCCGAGATATGCGTGGTCAAAAAACGAAAAGTTTGACCCATCTAGGACGCGTATTTAAGGAGATATTCGCATTTGAAGTTAGGGTTCGATTTTCCTTGATAAATTTGTGTAAAATGTTAAAGGTGGGCATACCGTTGGAAAGAGGAGGTTTCCACGATCACATTAGTGAAATTTCAGCCTTCGAGGTGGTCGGGTCGCCGAGATATGCGTGGTCAAAAAACGAAAAGTTTGACCCATCTAGGACGCGTATTTAAGGAGATATTCGCATTTGAAGTTAGGGTTCGATTTTCCTTGATAAATTTGTGTAAAATGTTAAAGGTGGGCATACCGTTGGAAGGAGGAGGTTTCCACGATCACATTAGTGAAATTTCAGCCTTCGAGGTGGTCGGGTCGCCGAGATATGCGTGGTCAAAAAACGAAAAGTTTGACCCATCTAGGACGCGTATTTAAGGAGATATTCGCATTTGAAGTCAGGGTTCGATTTTCCTTGATAAATTTGTGTAAAATGGTTAAGGTGGGCATACCGTTGGAAAGAGGAGGTTTCCACGATCACATTAGTGAAATTTCAGCCTTCGAGGTGGTCGGGTAGCCGAGATATGCGTCGTCAAAAAACGAAAAGTTTGACCCATCTAGGACGCGTATTTAAGGAAATATTCGCATTTGAAGTTAGGGTTCGATTTTCCTTGATAAATTTGTGTAAAATGTTAAAGGTGGGCATACCGTTGGAAAGAGGAGGTTTCCACGATCACATTAGTGAAATTTCAGCCTTCGAGGTGGTCGGGTAGCCGAGATATGCGTGGTCAAAAAACGAAAAGTTTGACCCATCTAGGACGCGTATTTAAGGAGATATTCGCATTTGAAGTCAGGGTTCGATTTTCCTTGATAAATTTGTGTAAAATGGTTAAGGTGGGCATACCGTTGGAAAGAGGAGGTTTCCACGATCACATTAGTGAAATTTCAGCCTTCGAGGTGGTCGGGTAGCCGAGATATGCGTCGTCAAAAAACGAAAAGTTTGACCCATCTAGGACGCGTATTTAAGGAGATATTCGCATTTGAAGTTAGGGTTCGATTTTCCTTGATAAATTTGTGTAAAATGGTTAAGGTGGGCATACCGTTGGAAAGAGGAGGTTTCCACGATCACATTAGTGAAATTTCAGCCTTCGAGGTGGTCGGGTAGCCGAGATATGCGTGGTCAAAAAACGAAAAGTTTGACCCATCTAGGACGCGTATTTAAGGAGATATTCGCATTTGAAGTCAGGGTTCGATTTTCCTTGATAAATTTGTGTAAAATGTTAAAGGTGGGCATACCGTTGGAAAGAGGAGGTTTCCACGATCACATTAGTGAAATTTCAGCCTTCGAGGTGGTCGGGTCGCCGAGATATGCGTGGTCAAAAAACAAAAGTTTGACCCATCTAGGACGCGTATTTAAGGAGATATTCGCATTTGAAGTTAGGGTTCGATTTTCCTTGATAAATTTGTGTAAAATGTTAAAGGTGGGCATACCGTTGGAAAGAGGAGGTTTCCACGATCACATTAGTGAAATTTCAGCCTTCGAGGTGGTCGGGTCGCCGAGATATGCGTGGTCAAAAAACGAAAAGTTTGACCCATCTAGGACGCGTATTTAAGGAGATATTCGCATTTGAAGTCAGGGTTCGATTTTCCTTGATAAATTTGTGTAAAATGGTTAAGGTGGGCATACCGTTGGAAAGAGGAGGTTTCCACGATCACATTAGTGAAATTTCAGCCTTCGAGGTGGTCGGGTCGCCGAGATATGCGTGGTCAAAAAACGAAAAGTTTGACCCATCTAGGACGCGTATTTAAGGAGATATTCGCATTTGAAGTCAGGGTTCGATTTTCCTTGATAAATTTGTGTAAAATGGTTAAGGTGGGCATACCGTTGGAAAGAGGAGGTTTCCACGATCACATTAGTGAAATTTCAGCCTTCGAGGTGGTCGGGTCGCCGAGATATGCGTCGTCAAAAAACAAAAAGTTTGACCCATCTAGGACGCGTATTTAAGGAGATATTCGCATTTGAAGTTAGGGTTCGATTTTCCTTGATAAATTTGTGTAAAATGGTTAAGGTGGGCATACCGTTGGAAAGAGGAGGTTTCCACGATCACATTAGTGAAATTTCAGCCTTCGAGGTGGTCGGGTAGCCGAGATATGCGTCGTCAAAAAACGAAAAGTTTGACCCATCTAGGACGCGTATTTAAGGAGATATTCGCATTTGAAGTCAGGGTTCGATTTTCCTTGATAAATTTGTGTAAAATGGTTAAGGTGGGCATACCGTTGGAAAGAGGAGGTTTCCACGATCACATTAGTGAAATTTCAGCCTTCGAGGTGGTCGGGTCGCCGAGATATGCGTGGTCAAAAAACGAAAAGTTTGACCCATCTAGGACGCGTATTTAAGGAGATATTCGCATTTGAAGTCAGGGTTCGATTTTCCTTGATAAATTTGTGTAAAATGGTTAAGGTGGGCATACCGTTGGAAAGAGGAGGTTTATACGATCACATTAGTGAAATTTCAGCCTTCGAGGTGGTCGGGTAGCCGAGATATGCGTGGTCAAAAAACGAAAAGTTTGACCCATCTAGGACGCGTATTTAAGGAGATATTCGCATTTGAAGTTAGGGTTCGATTTTCCTTGATAAATTTGTGTAAAATGTTAAAGGTGGGCATACCGTTGGAAAGAGGAGGTTTCCACGATCACATTAGTGAAATTTCAGCCTTCGAGGTGGTCGGGTAGCCGAGATATGCGTCGTCAAAAAACGAAAAGTTTGACCCATCTAGGACGCGTATTTAAGGAGATATTCGCATTTGAAGTCAGGGTTCGATTTTCCTTGATAAATTTGTGTAAAATGTTAAAGGTGGGCATACCGTTGGAAAGAGGAGGTTTCCACGATCACATTAGTGAAATTTCAGCCTTCGAGGTGGTCGGGTCGCCGAGATATGCGTCGTCAAAAAACGAAAAGTTTGACCCATCTAGGACGCGTATTTAAGGAGATATTCGCATTTGAAGTCAGGGTTCGATTTTCCTTGATAAATTTGTGTAAAATGGTTAAGGTGGGCATACCGTTGGAAAGAGGAGGTTTCCACGATCACATTAGTGAAATTTCAGCCTTCGAGGTGGTCGGGTCGCCGAGATATGCGTCGTCAAAAAACGAAAAGTTTGACCCATCTAGGACGCGTATTTAAGGAGATATTCGCATTTGAAGTCAGGGTTCGATTTTCCTTGATAAATTTGTGTAAAATGGTTAAGGTGGGCATACCGTTGGAAAGAGGAGGTTTCCACGATCACATTAGTGAAATTTCAGCCTTCGAGGTGGTCGGGTAGCCGAGATATGCGTGGTCAAAAAACGAAAAGTTTGACCCATCTAGGACGCGTATTTAAGGAGATATTCGCATTTGAAGTTAGGGTTCGATTTTCCTTGATAAATTTGTGTAAAATGGTTAAGGTGGGCATACCGTTGGAAAGAGGAGGTTTCCACGATCACATTAGTGAAATTTCAGCCTTCGAGGTGGTCGGGTAGCCGAGATATGCGTGGTCAAAAAACGAAAAGTTTGACCCATCTAGGACGCGTATTTAAGGAGATATTCGCATTTGAAGTCAGGGTTCGATTTTCCTTGATAAATTTGTGTAAAATGGTTAAGGTGGGCATACCGTTGGAAAGAGGAGGTTTCCACGATCACATTAGTGAAATTTCAGCCTTCGAGGTGGTCGGGTAGCCGAGATATGCGTCGTCAAAAAACGAAAAGTTTGACCCATCTAGGACGCGTATTTAAGGAGATATTCGCATTTGAAGTTAGGGTTCGATTTTCCTTTATAAATTTGTGTAAAATGTTAAAGGTGGGCATACCGTTGGAAAGAGGAGGTTTCCACGATCACATTAGTGAAATTTCAGCCTTCGAGGTGGTCGGGTCGCCGAGATATGCGTGGTCAAAAAACGAAAAGTTTGACCCATCTAGGACGCGTATTTAAGGAGATATTCGCATTTGAAGTTAGGGTTCGATTTTCCTTGATAAATTTGTGTAAAATGTTAAAGGTGGGCATACCGTTGGAAAGAGGAGGTTTCCACGATCACATTAGTGAAATTTCAGCCTTCGAGGTGGTCGGGTCGCCGAGATATGCGTGGTCAAAAAACGAAAAGTTTGACCCATCTAGGACGCGTATTTAAGGAGATATTCGCATTTGAAGTCAGGGTTCGATTTTCCTTGATAAATTTGTGTAAAATGGTTAAGGTGGGCATACCGTTGGAAAGAGGAGGTTTCCACGATCACATTAGTGAAATTTCAGCCTTCGAGGTGGTCGGGTCGCCGAGATATGCGTGGTCAAAAAACGAAAAGTTTGACCCATCTAGGACGCGTATTTAAGGAGATATTCGCATTTGAAGTCAGGGTTCGATTTTCCTTGATAAATTTGTGTAAAATGGTTAAGGTGGGCATACCGTTGGAAAGAGGAGGTTTCCACGATCACATTAGTGAAATTTCAGCCTTCGAGGTGGTCGGGTAGCCGAGATATGCGTCGTCAAAAAACGAAAAGTTTGACCCATCTAGGACGCGTATTTAAGGAGATATTCGCATTTGAAGTCAGGGTTCGATTTTCCTTGATAAATTTGTGTAAAATGGTTAAGGTGGGCATACCGTTGGAAGGAGGAGGTTTCCACGATCACATTAGTGAAATTTCAGCCTTCGAGGTGGTCGGGTAGCCGAGATATGCGTGGTCAAAAAACGAAAAGTTTGACCCATCTAGGACGAGTATTTAAGGAGATATTCGCATTTGAAGTCAGGGTTCGATTTTCCTTGATAAATTTGTGTAAAATGGTTAAGGTGGGCATACCGTTGGAAAGAGGAGGTTTCCACGATCACATTAGTGAAATTTCAGCCTTCGAGGTGGTCGGGTAGCCGAGATATGCGTGGTCAAAAAACGAAAAGTTTGACCCATCTAGGACGCGTATTTAAGGAGATATTCGCATTTGAAGTCAGGGTTCGATTTTCCTTGATAAATTTGTGTAAAATGGTAAAGGTGGGCATACCGTTGGAAAGAGGAGGTTTCCACGATCACATTAGTGAAATTTCAGCCTTCGAGGTGGTCGGGTCGCCGAGATATGCGTGGTCAAAAAACGAAAAGTTTGACCCATCTAGGACGCGTATTTAAGGAGATATTCGCATTTGAAGTTAGGGTTCGATTTTCCTTGATAAATTTGTGTAAAATGTTAAAGGTGGGCATACCGTTGGAAGGAGGAGGTTTCCACGATCACATTAGTGAAATTTCAGCCTTCGAGGTGGTCGGGTAGCCGAGATATGCGTGGTCAAAAAACGAAAAGTTTGACCCATCTAGGACGCGTATTTAAGGAGATATTCGCATTTGAAGTTAGGGTTCGATTTTCCTTGATAAATTTGTGTAAAATGTTAAAGGTGGGCATACCGTTGGAAAGAGGAGGTTTCCACGATCACATTAGTGAAATTTCAGCCTTCGAGGTGGTCGGGTCGCCGAGATATGCGTGGTCAAAAAACGAAAAGTTTGACCCATCTAGGACGCGTATTTAAGGAGATATTCGCATTTGAAGTTAGGGTTCGATTTTCCTTGATAAATTTGTGTAAAATGTTAAAGGTGGGCATACCGTTGGAAGGAGGAGGTTTCCACGATCACATTAGTGAAATTTCAGCCTTCGAGGTGGTCGGGTCGCCGAGATATGCGTGGTCAAAAAACGAAAAGTTTGACCCATCTAGGACGCGTATTTAAGGAGATATTCGCATTTGAAGTCAGGGTTCGATTTTCCTTGATAAATTTGTGTAAAATGGTTAAGGTGGGCATACCGTTGGAAAGAGGAGGTTTCCACGATCACATTAGTGAAATTTCAGCCTTCGAGGTGGTCGGGTAGCCGAGATATGCGTGGTCAAAAAACGAAAAGTTTGACCCATCTAGGACGCGTATTTAAGGAGATATTCGCATTTGAAGTTAGGGTTCGATTTTCCTTGATAAATTTGTGTAAAATGTTAAAGGTGGGCATACCGTTGGAAAGAGGAGGTTTCCACGATCACATTAGTGAAATTTCAGCCTTCGAGGTGGTCGGGTCGCCGAGATATGCGTGGTCAAAAAACGAAAAGTTTGACCCATCTAGGACGCGTATTTAAGGAGATATTCGCATTTGAAGTCAGGGTTCGATTTTCCTTGATAAATTTGTGTAAAATGGTTAAGGTGGGCATACCGTTGGAAGGAGGAGGTTTCCACGATCACATTAGTGAAATTTCAGCCTTCGAGGTGGTCGGGTAGCCGAGATATGCGTCGTCAAAAAACGAAAAGTTTGACCCATCTAGGACGCGTATTTAAGGAGATATTCGCATTTGAAGTTAGGGTTCGATTTTTCTTGATAAATTTGTGTAAAATGTTAAAGGTGGGCATACCGTTGGAAAGAGGAGGTTTCCACGATCACATTAGTGAAATTTCAGCCTTCGAGGTGGTCGGGTCGCCGAGATATGCGTGGTCAAAAAACGAAAAGTTTGACCCATCTAGGACGCGTATTTAAGGAGATATTCGCATTTGAAGTCAGGGTTCGATTTTCCTTGATAAATTTGTGTAAAATGGTTAAGGTGGGCATACCGTTGGAAAGAGGAGGTTTCCACGATCACATTAGTGAAATTTCAGCCTTCGAGGTGGTCGGGTAGCCGAGATATGCGTGGTCAAAAAACGAAAAGTTTGACCCATCTAGGACGCGTATTTAAGGAGATATTCGCATTTGAAGTCAGGGTTCGATTTTCCTTGATAAATTTGTGTAAAATGGTTAAGGTGGGCATACCGTTGGAAGGAGGAGGTTTCCACGATCACATTAGTGAAATTTCAGCCTTCGAGGTGGTCGGGTCGCCGAGATATGCGTGGTCAAAAAACGAAAAGTTTGACCCATCTAGGACGCGTATTTAAGGAGATATTCGCATTTGAAGTCAGGGTTCGATTTTCCTTGATAAATTTGTGTAAAATGGTTAAGGTGGGCATACCGTTGGAAAGAGGAGGTTTCCACGATCACATTAGTGAAATTTCAGCCTTCGAGGTGGTCGGGTCGCCGAGATATGCGTGGTCAAAAAACGAAAAGTTTGACCCATCTAGGACGCGTATTTAAGGAGATATTCGCATTTGAAGTCAGGGTTCGATTTTCCTTGATAAATTTGTGTAAAATGGTTAAGGTGGGCATACCGTTGGAAAGAGGAGGTTTCCACGATCACATTAGTGAAATTTCAGCCTTCGAGGTGGTCGGGTAGCCGAGATATGCGTGGTCAAAAAACGAAAAGTTTGACCCATCTAGGACGCGTATTTAAGGAGATATTCGCATTTGAAGTTAGGGTTCGATTTTCCTTGATAAATTTGTGTAAAATGTTAAAGGTGGGCATACCGTTGGAAAGAGGAGGTTTCCACGATCACATTAGTGAAATTTCAGCCTTCGAGGTGGTCGGGTAGCCGAGATATGCGTCGTCAAAAAACGAAAAGTTTGACCCATCTAGGACGCGTATTTAAGGAGATATTCGCATTTGAAGTCAGGGTTCGATTTTCCTTGATAAATTTGTGTAAAATGTTAAAGGTGGGCATACCGTTGGAAAGAGGAGGTTTCCACGATCACATTAGTGAAATTTCAGCCTTCGAGGTGGTCGGGTCGCCGAGATATGCGTCGTCAAAAAACGAAAAGTTTGACCCATCTAGGACGCGTATTTAAGGAGATATTCGCATTTGAAGTTAGGGTTCGATTTTCCTTGATAAATTTGTGTAAAATGTTAAAGGTGGGCATACCGTTGGAAAGAGGAGGTTTCCACGATCACATTAGTGAAATTTCAGCCTTCGAGGTGGTCGGGTCGCCGAGATATGCGTCGTCAAAAAACGAAAAGTTTGACCCATCTAGGACGCGTATTTAAGGAGATATTCGCATTTGAAGTCAGGGTTCGATTTTCCTTGATAAATTTGTGTAAAATGGTTAAGGTGGGCATACCGTTGGAAAGAGGAGGTTTCCACGATCACATTAGTGAAATTTCAGCCTTCGAGGTGGTCGGGTCGCCGAGATATGCGTCGTCAAAAAACGAAAAGTTTGACCCATCTAGGACGCGTATTTAAGGAGATATTCGCATTTGAAGTCAGGGTTCGATTTTCCTTGATAAATTTGTGTAAAATGGTTAAGGTGGGCATACCGTTGGAAAGAGGAGGTTTCCACGATCACATTAGTGAAATTTCAGCCTTCGAGGTGGTCGGGTAGCCGAGATATGCGTGGTCAAAAAACGAAAAGTTTGACCCATCTAGGACGCGTATTTAAGGAGATATTCGCATTTGAAGTTAGGGTTCGATTTTCCTTGATAAATTTGTGTAAAATGGTTAAGGTGGGCATACCGTTGGAAAGAGGAGGTTTCCACGATCACATTAGTGAAATTTCAGCCTTCGAGGTGGTCGGGTAGCCGAGATATGCGTGGTCAAAAAACGAAAAGTTTGACCCATCTAGGACGCGTATTTAAGGAGATATTCGCATTTGAAGTCAGGGTTCGATTTTCCTTGATAAATTTGTGTAAAATGGTTAAGGTGGGCATACCGTTGGAAAGAGGAGGTTTCCACGATCACATTAGTGAAATTTCAGCCTTCGAGGTGGTCGGGTAGCCGAGATATGCGTCGTCAAAAAACGAAAAGTTTGACCCATCTAGGACGCGTATTTAAGGAGATATTCGCATTTGAAGTTAGGGTTCGATTTTCCTTGATAAATTTGTGTAAAATGTTAAAGGTGGGCATACCGTTGGAAAGAGGAGGTTTCCACGATCACATTAGTGAAATTTCAGCCTTCGAGGTGGTCGGGTCGCCGAGATATGCGTGGTCAAAAAACGAAAAGTTTGACCCATCTAGGACGCGTATTTAAGGAGATATTCGCATTTGAAGTTAGGGTTCGATTTTCCTTGATAAATTTGTGTAAAATGTTTAAGGTGGGCATACCGTTGGAAAGAGGAGGTTTCCACGATCACATTAGTGAAATTTCAGCCTTCGAGGTGGTCGGGTCGCCGAGATATGCGTGGTCAAAAAACGAAAAGTTTGACCCATCTAGGACGCGTATTTAAGGAGATATTCGCATTTGAAGTCAGGGTTCGATTTTCCTTGATAAATTTGTGTAAAATGGTTAAGGTGGGCATACCGTTGGAAAGAGGAGGTTTCCACGATCACATTAGTGAAATTTCAGCCTTCGAGGTGGTCGGGTCGCCGAGATATGCGTGGTCAAAAAACGAAAAGTTTGACCCATCTAGGACGCGTATTTAAGGAGATATTCGCATTTGAAGTCAGGGTTCGATTTTCCTTGATAAATTTGTGTAAAATGGTAAAGGTGGGCATACCGTTGGAAAGAGGAGGTTTCCACGATCACATTAGTGAAATTTCAGCCTTCGAGGTGGTCGGGTAGCCGAGATATGCGTCGTCAAAAAACGAAAAGTTTGACCCATCTAGGACGCGTATTTAAGGAGATATTCGCATTTGAAGTCAGGGTTCGATTTTCCTTGATAAATTTGTGTAAAATGGTTAAGGTGGGCATACCGTTGGAAGGAGGAGGTTTCCACGATCACATTAGTGAAATTTCAGCCTTCGAGGTGGTCGGGTAGCCGAGATATGCGTGGTCAAAAAACGAAAAGTTTGACCCATCTAGGACGAGTATTTAAGGAGATATTCGCATTTGAAGTCAGGGTTCGATTTTCCTTGATAAATTTGTGTAAAATGGTTAAGGTGGGCATACCGTTGGAAAGAGGAGGTTTCCACGATCACATTAGTGAAATTTCAGCCTTCGAGGTGGTCGGGTAGCCGAGATATGCGTGGTCAAAAAACGAAAAGTTTGACCCATCTAGGACGCGTATTTAAGGAGATATTCGCATTTGAAGTCAGGGTTCGATTTTCCTTGATAAATTTGTGTAAAATGGTTAAGGTGGGCATACCGTTGGAAAGAGGAGGTTTCCACGATCACATTAGTGAAATTTCAGCCTTCGAGGTGGTCGGGTCGCCGAGATATGCGTGGTCAAAAAACGAAAAGTTTGACCCATCTAGGACGCGTATTTAAGGAGATATTCGCATTTGAAGTTAGGGTTCGATTTTCCTTTATAAATTTGTGTAAAATGTTAAAGGTGGGCATACCGTTGGAAGGAGGAGGTTTCCACGATCACATTAGTGAAATTTCAGCCTTCGAGGTGGTCGGGTAGCCGAGATATGCGTGGTCAAAAAACGAAAAGTTTGACCCATCTAGGACGCGTATTTAAGGAGATATTCGCATTTGAAGTCAGGGTTCGATTTTCCTTGATAAATTTGTGTAAAATGTTAAAGGTGGGCATACCGTTGGAAAGAGGAGGTTTCCACGATCACATTAGTGAAATTTCAGCCTTCGAGGTGGTCGGGTCGCCGAGATATGCGTGGTCAAAAAACGAAAAGTTTGACCCATCTAGGACGCGTATTTAAGGAGATATTCGCATTTGAAGTTAGGGTTCGATTTTCCTTGATAAATTTGTGTAAAATGGTAAAGGTGGGCATACCGTTGGAAGGAGGAGGTTTCCACGATCACATTAGTGAAATTTCAGCCTTCGAGGTGGTCGGGTCGCCGAGATATGCGTGGTCAAAAAACGAAAAGTTTGACCCATCTAGGACGCGTATTTAAGGAGATATTCGCATTTGAAGTCAGGGTTCGATTTTCCTTGATAAATTTGTGTAAAATGGTTAAGGTGGGCATACCGTTGGAAAGAGGAGGTTTCCACGATCACATTAGTGAAATTTCAGCCTTCGAGGTGGTCGGGTAGCCGAGATATGCGTGGTCAAAAAACGAAAAGTTTGACCCATCTAGGACGCGTATTTAAGGAGATATTCGCATTTGAAGTTAGGGTTCGATTTTCCTTGATAAATTTGTGTAAAATGTTAAAGGTGGGCATACCGTTGGAAAGAGGAGGTTTCCACGATCACATTAGTGAAATTTCAGCCTTCGAGGTGGTCGGGTCGCCGAGATATGCGTGGTCAAAAAACGAAAAGTTTGACCCATCTAGGACGCGTATTTAAGGAGATATTCGCATTTGAAGTCAGGGTTCGATTTTCCTTGATAAATTTGTGTAAAATGGTTAAGGTGGGCATACCGTTGGAAAGAGGAGGTTTCCACGATCACATTAGTGAAATTTCAGCCTTCGAGGTGGTCGGGTAGCCGAGATATGCGTCGTCAAAAAACGAAAAGTTTGACCCATCTAGGACGCGTATTTAAGGAGATATTCGCATTTGAAGTTAGGGTTCGATTTTTCTTGATAAATTTGTGTAAAATGTTAAAGGTGGGCATACCGTTGGAAAGAGGAGGTTTCCACGATCACATTAGTGAAATTTCAGCCTTCGAGGTGGTCGGGTCGCCGAGATATGCGTGGTCAAAAAACGAAAAGTTTGACCCATCTAGGACGCGTATTTAAGGAGATATTCGCATTTGAAGTCAGGGTTCGATTTTCCTTGATAAATTTGTGTAAAATGGTTAAGGTGGGCATACCGTTGGAAAGAGGAGGTTTCCACGATCACATTAGTGAAATTTCAGCCTTCGAGGTGGTCGGGTAGCCGAGATATGCGTGGTCAAAAAACGAAAAGTTTGACCCATCTAGGACGCGTATTTAAGGAGATATTCGCATTTGAAGTCAGGGTTCGATTTTCCTTGATAAATTTGTGTAAAATGGTTAAGGTGGGCATACCGTTGGAAGGAGGAGGTTTCCACGATCACATTAGTGAAATTTCAGCCTTCGAGGTGGTCGGGTCGCCGAGATATGCGTGGTCAAAAAACGAAAAGTTTGACCCATCTAGGACGCGTATTTAAGGAGATATTCGCATTTGAAGTCAGGGTTCGATTTTCCTTGATAAATTTGTGTAAAATGGTTAAGGTGGGCATACCGTTGGAAAGAGGAGGTTTCCACGATCACATTAGTGAAATTTCAGCCTTCGAGGTGGTCGGGTCGCCGAGATATGCGTGGTCAAAAAACGAAAAGTTTGACCCATCTAGGACGCGTATTTAAGGAGATATTCGCATTTGAAGTCAGGGTTCGATTTTCCTTGATAAATTTGTGTAAAATGGTTAAGGTGGGCATACCGTTGGAAAGAGGAGGTTTCCACGATCACATTAGTGAAATTTCAGCCTTCGAGGTGGTCGGGTAGCCGAGATATGCGTGGTCAAAAAACGAAAAGTTTGACCCATCTAGGACGCGTATTTAAGGAGATATTCGCATTTGAAGTCTGTAACGGAAGTTGGACCTATCGCACTAAAAGCGGTCGTCTGCCATTCCCAAAGATGCCTAGGAACACAGGAATTCCTACAGGAATCAATGGGTAGTGTGATAGGGTGTTCAGCTCGCAATGCGCGGGTAGGCATGCTTGCATAATGCACGAAAAACTAACTCGCCGGTGGGGTGGGATCTTGCGCAAGCCGCTGAACTACCGTACATGTTTTACATGCCTAGATAAAGAAATTCAGTTTCACAAAAATCAACACACACGAAAATTGAATCCGAAAATTATTTACTCTTAAATCTGGAGAAACAATAGTGTTACGTTTCTCTGAGTGTGGCCCTCCCACTATCTATGTTCTTACGAACAAAAGATAAACCTATCGGCTTTGCTCCACTCGGTTCTTGCAAAAGCCCCTATCATGAAGGAAAATGAGTCCTTATCGACTCACCCCATCTAAAACTCTACCCATCTTAATTCACTTTACTCCCCACACTTACACAACGAGTCTTTTAAACTCTCACCATCTCTTCACACTCAAATTTACCACAAGAAAATACACCACATATTCATTTTTTTTTGAAAAAAAAATATAATATAAATTTTAATTCATAAATAATAAAATAAAAAGTTATTTTTGTATAAATTGTATCGTATGAAATTTGATTTTATAATTATTGATTCAATTCAAAATTAAACTTAATCAAAGAAATAATTTTATATCAAACATTAAAGAATTAACTACTCTTATATCAAAATTTAAATCGTAAACAACGATCGGTCGGTACGAGATTATGATATATATTTTTTTTTTGTTATTAACTTTTTTTTTTGTTTGTAATCTTCTCTTTAGAGAGATGTATTCTTGTTCTCTTTACCACAGTGCAGTTTTTTTTTTTTTGTTATTATTATTCTCTTAAGAAAAATTTTATTGAAAATAGATACACACCTTACACTAGTTAATTACAGATCGTTTAAGCGCGTTCAGTTAAGTAAAAAAATAGAAAAAAAACAAAAAAAAATGACTCACCATTTGTTAAATATCGTAATTCTTGTTGTTGGATTTTCTCGTAGCAAAACACTTACGCAGCAGTGGTGGGATCGCAAATTGTTGTGCACAGCAGTTTGGATGGCCGATGCTCTAGCTAAGTATTGTTTAAAGGTATTTAAAAAAATTAATAGCAATAAACGATCTTTACATAACACAATTGAAATGTTTACTTAGCTTTTTTTTTTTTTTATATAGGTTTTTTTTTTTTTTTTGCACGCACTGGTAAGAGTAAGTAGGAGTAGTCAAATTCAGATCGTAGGTATAAAAAAAAAAAATTGTTGAATGATTACAGGATGAATATGTGTAGATGATGAGGCTGAATTTGGTGGCTGAAGATTTGGATAATCTTTTTTGGTTTTGGTTTAACCATATAGGTATTTGAAATCACTTTCGTTTTGGGCTTGATGGAGTTGTATGGAAAATGATGTTTTTCTGGGTGGTGGTGGCTTAACCATGCATCGATGCAACCTCGCTGCTACGCTCCAAGACGTTTAGCAGGTTTGCGATTCTGATCGCGTTCGACACGTGTGGCTCGAGATGAGTGCGCAAGTAGCAGTACAGTCTCGTCAAAAGGTGAAAATCGAATAATTTTCGATTGGCCGGTGGGAACAATTTTTTGATTAATTGATTATACCTACTGATTTTGTTGAATCAGTAATTATTGCGTATAATCAATTGATGTTGGGAAAAGTTCAGGATTTCACTAACGAAAGAATTTTATTAGCTTGAATATGCGATTTATTGGCTAAATCAAAATCAGTAAAAAAAAATTACCTTGGTTCACAATTCGGTGTATACGCAAAATACAAGGTTCTTTTTTTTTTATCACTTTTATAGGTTTTTTCTTTTTAATTTTAAAAGCACTGGACTTTACAAAATAAATTGTTTAACTTTTCTAAATTTCTTTAAAAAATTTTATTAGAGTTCTAACACCGGCAACAGATCAGAATAGAAAGAAAGATCTTTTCTGTCGAGTGGATGTCGAAAGTCCCCATGGCGTTTCATTCCACGGTATTCCGCGTGGGAGGAAGTTAGCCAAGTTTCGTCAAATTCTTTTTGACATTTGTTACGAATGATTTTAAATGGATACGTAAGCCTAGTTCGTCAGGGTTGTGTTCAAAAACTATGTACATTTTTTTTATATTTTAGCAAATAAAAACTCTGTATTTCTTTTGTATGAAGTGATAGATAGGGATTAGAAAGGTTCCCAACAAATCAGCTCAATAGCTTTGCCGCAAGAAAAAGGCTATTGAATGAAAAAGGACCTGAAATTTTATATGGTTTGCAAAAAAAATCTCAGTGAAATTTAATTTTATTATCTTCTTATATCCTTTGCATGGAAAATTCCTAGTAACTTCCCTTGCAGATTTTCCAATTCATAGAGGCTGTTACCCAATACACTTTTAATTTTTGCTTGGACAAATTTAGGACAAAGTTTTGCGTTAAGCTTCTTTGCAGACTCACTGAGGACAAAATTTCTTTTCAAGACATTATCTCCTACTTTAAAAGTGACGTTTTTGCTTCGTGTGTTATACGTGTGTTCATATTGACTATGAGCTTTAGCTAAAGAATCTTGTATGTGTTTATGTATAATGTTCATTTTGGAAGCTTTCGGAATGATATCATATTCTGGATTATTTAAACCATTGAGTTTTCTTAACAAAGCATAGTCGGAACCGTGTTCGATTTTGGAATGCCCGAATAAAGCTTCATGTGGCGACATGCCGATCGCCGAGTGAACTGCAGAACGAAGAGCAGAGGTGATAGATGTTAAGTGTTTATCCCAGTTCGTGTGATTTGGTCCTATGTAAGATCGAATTGCTGAAAGGATGGACCTGTTAACCCTTTCGCTTGCGTTTGCCTGTGGCGAGTACGCAGCAGTTTTAACGTGCCTAACTCCATAGCTAGAAAGAAACTTTGCAAACTCTTTTGCTGTAAACTGTTTCCCATTGTCAGATAACACTGACTCTGGTACTCCAAATGTCGAAAATATTTTATCTTCAAGAAACTTTATTGCCGCTTCGCTAGTTGCTTTTCTTAGAGGCGTAAGAGATACAAATTTAGTTAATTGATCCAGACATACGATGATGTAAATGTTTCCAGATTTTGATCTAGGGTAAGGACCTAGGAAATCTATAAAAAGATGCTGGAAAGGCCTTTCAACGACAAAAGCCTTGCCCATTGGTGGCCTGAGAATTGAATTCGGAGCTTTTGATGACTTACAAACCATACAGTTTGAAATAAACGTTTTCACCTGAGCCGCCATATTAGGCCAGTAAAAACGCTCACGCAAACGGTAAAGCGTCTTAGCGATCCCACCATGTGAAACTTTTGGCGGATCATGTGCCATTAGAATTAATTGGTTGGTTAGGGTAGATGGAATCCAGAGCTTCCAGACAAGGTCATCAGCTCTAGGATCCCCTGTGCAAAATTTGACCTTTTTGTACACAAAATTTTCTGAAACACAAAGGTCAGGTAGTTGTGCTTTATTCTCCTCAATTGTTTTGATCAAATTGACATATTCTTCCGACTTAAAGGCTGGATCTGTCAAATCTATTTTTAGAACTTCTCTAGGGTCTATGTCAGATGTAATTTCCGATACGATTTCATCTGTTGAATACACTCTGGATAGAGCATCTGGAACGACATTCTGACTACCCTTTCGGTGTTCTATTTCAAAAGAGTAACGTTGAAGCCGAAGACTCCAACGAGCTAACCGTCCACTCAAGTCTTTCTGGTTCATGAGCCACTTTAAGCTTGCATGGTCAGTTACTATTTTAAATTCTTGGCCTTCCACATAAGACCGAAACTTCTCTACGCCCATGACGGCGGCTAAGCATTCCAGCTCCGTCACGCTATAGTTGCGTTGAGCAGCATTGAGCTTATGTGAAAAATAATAAATAGGTCTCTCGATACCTTCTTCATCTCTCTGGCATAGAACCGCGCCAACACCTGTTGTGGATGCGTCGCATAAGATAACGAAGGGGTTTTTGAAGTTTGGATTGATCAAAATAGGAGCAGTAGTTAAGGCTGTTTTTAACTCCTCGAATGCCGCGATTGCCTCTGGCCCAAATACAAAGGATTTTCCTTTTTTCAATGTATCAGTAAGTGGTGTGGCAATAGCAGAATAATTTTTAACAAAACGCCTATACCACCCTGATAACCCTAAAAACCTTCGCACTTGCCGAGGTGTTTTTGGAATAGGAAATTCTTTGATGGCTGAAACTTTGTCAGGATCCGTTTTAAGGCATCCTTCTCCTACAATAAAACCTAAATACTTTAATTGCTTGAAACAGAATTTTGATTTTGCTAAATTGATCGTTAGTCCTGCTGAACTAAGAAGAGAAGCTAGTTCACGAAGAATTCTCATGTGTTCTTCAAATGTGCCTGAAATTATCAAGAGATCGTCCAAATAAATAAACACATTCTGCCTTAACCTGTGAGGAACAACCTTGTCCATCAGTCTGCACAAACGTTGGGCAGCACCACAAAGACCAAAAGGCATCACTGTATACTGATACAGAGGTCTACCAGGCACAGCAAAAGCAGTCTTTTCCCGGGACGATTTCTCCAAGGGAATTTGCCAAAAGGCGTCTTTCATATCCACACTCGAAATGTAGTGTGTATCTGGAAGACGACTTAGCAATCCATCCATATGAGCAAATGGATAGGCGTCGTTCTTGGAGACTTGGTTAACTTTTCGTGAATCAAGGCAGAGGCGATTTTTTCCTGGCTTTCGCACTAAAACAACCGGAGAGCACCATGCACTATTGCTTTCTTCAATGACTCCAAGACCGAGCATCCTATCCAGTTCCTCATACATAAGGTTTTGGACCGCTGGAGAAACCGGGTAGTGTCTTTGTTTGATTGGCTTGGTATCTCCCGTGTCAATGACGTGCTCTTCCAAACTTGTTCGCCCTAACCCAAGTTTGGCAGAAGATGGAAACAAGTTTATGACATTTTCTAACTCTGTTGATTGATCCCTTGACAATTTGTGGACATTTGGATCGTCAGAGTTGGAAACATATCTAGTTGAGAGTTCGGAAATCAATTGAGGAGCTATCTCAAATAATCTCCAAAAATTAACCCCTAAATACAAAGGTTGGTCTAATGAAGGAACCAAAAATAAAGTTATCTCTTTTGAAATTCCTTTATAGGTAATCTCAGTCTTTAGTTCTCCCACAATTGGTTGAGACTGGCCACTTGCGGTTCTTATTTTTGAAGAGAACGGTTTATAAGTGATATTGTATGTTTTTAAAAGTTCAAGACAACCATTGCCTAAACAACTGACACTGGCACCACTGTCAAGAAGTCCGAGTATCTGCTTGTTAAAGACCGTCACGTTAGCATATGGTCTGGGATCATCTACATTAGAGAGACTTGAAATTTTAATAAGTTTTTGAGCTTCTTTCTTTTTACGAAAACGTTCTCGAAGCTTTGCTATATGTTTTGGAAGCTTACAATTGAATATTCGACATGGAACATCATAATAATTTAGCAACCTTTCGTGAAGAGATTTTGGTGGGGTTTTAACTAAGGTTTGTTCTGGAGTTTTGACAGGATTCTTTAAAATATTGAAAATTGGATATTTTGTATTTTGTCTTTCAGTCAAGTTTGAGGTATCTTTCAATTTAGGAATGTCAAGTTTATTTGGAATGTCAGGTATTTTTGTCATATCAGGAATTTTATGAAAGTCAGGTGTATTTGAAATAGCCGGTAGATTTTCTTTGACTATCGTTGGTAACGAATTTGAAAAATGACCGCAGGGTTTTACTCTACAGGACAAAACTCCCCGCTCTTCGAATTGCCCTGGATCTTGTTTCCCAAACATTTGACGCAATTGGGTGTGGTCGTATTTTCTTGTCCGCATTTGTAACAAAAAAGATTTCTTTGTGGGTTGGGACAGTTAACAAATGAATGACCTTTAACCTTGCAGTTCCAACAAATGTAGGAAGATGGATCACGCTTAGGAAAAGACGTTTTCAGTGCACTTACTTCATACTCGTCTGCTTCATCTTGAGCGAATTCGAGTTCATTGACTTGTCGTTTGAAATTTGACTGAGCAATCTGTTTATTGCGAATACTATCACTCTGCAAGACATACCTTTCAATTGTTCTGCATACGTAAAGCATTTCAGGTAAGCTATTAGTATGGTAGGTGATCATTAGCTCACCAATACGACGTTTTACATTTTGTTTAATCAAATCGATTAATTCCCTTGATGTTTTTGGGACTTTAAGACGAGTGTTCATTAAAAGAATACAATTATAAAAATCGTCAAAACTTTCATTATGACCTTGACGTCTGTCGAACATTTTTCTCGAGAGCTCTGAATCTGTTTCTAAGCTTCGATATTGTTCGATTAATGCTAACCGAAGACTTTGCCAGTTTGAAGATGGATGAGATTTTATATGCATCCAATACCAATCTTCGACTCGACCTGAGACAAACAGGTGAAAATTGAGAATTATGTCTTCCCATGTCGCTCCATAACTTTCTTTCAACCTGTTAAGTCGAAAGACGAAGTCGTCGACTGTCATGTTTTGGTTATTAAATTTTAACCCCCATTTGTGGAATTCAAACCTTTTGAAAGTGGAATGGTTTGAAGAATGTCGAGGTTCACTTGAAATATCTTGATTAAGGTTTATTGCGTTCAATTGAGATATAAAATTCTGAGTATTCTCACTGATATGATTGGGCTGTTCCGGTACGTTGTCAACGACGTTTGGAACATTTTGAACGTTTGCAACTAAGGGTTGCGAAGGAAGTCTGTTAACAGTGCTCTGACATCTTGGGCGTCTGACTTCATAATCATCCGAACTAACTTGAGGAGTGCGCGCTGAAAGAAGGTTACGAATAGTTTCGGTAACTTTATCTACGGTGATTTGTCGTTCTCTTTCTATTTCCTGTCGCAAAGTTAATAACTCGGATGTTCTAGCTACACCTATGGATGCAGTAACTATTTCCTGAATATGTTCAGTTAAAGTCCTGTTCGTGGTAAATTGTGGATTTATATTTGAACAACTTGGTTCTCTAATGGTGTTCGAAATGTTTGGAGGATTATTGGCAGTAACAACCTCATTCTCCATATTTTGAACATTGTTTTCGTGATCACCAGGATCTTCGTTGATGTTGATAGGATTATTTTGACTTTCAGTGTCGTGAAGAGAATCCTGTTCTCTGTCATGATTTGGAACAGAATTATTAATATTTATATTAATTGGTGGAATGCCCCGTCTTTTTGAACCGCGAGCACTTTGACCAGTTTTTGCTCTGCCAGTCATATTTAATATTGTAATAAAACAGTCTCAATAAAAGTCAAAAAGATACTTCAAAAAAAAATGTTGTTCGATTGTGAATCGAGAATCGAAATAAATAATAAAAAAAAATAATATGATTTGTTTCGTAATAAGAAAATATAAAATTTAAAAAAAAAATTTTAAAAAAATAATTTGTATTATTTATACAATAAACTAAAATTCATGGATGTGTGTGTGGGTATATCAGCAAATGAATGATGGGTATAAGATTAAAGAGAAATAAAGTTCGTAGTTCAATAATTTCGTTCTTACTTTTTTTTCATATAAAAGTAAACAAATGTTAAGTTTTTAACGCAGCAAAGAGAGAGGGCTATCAGCAACCTAATATCTTGGTCGCATAAAAACTTAGACTTGTTTTTGAATGATTTTAAATTATAGTGACTCAAATATATAAACTCCGACGCTTTTAAGAAATTTGTGATTTATTAATCACCTTTTTCTTGGTCGCCTGCCAAGTTTGTTGAGTTCGCTGAAATTTTAAATATGTTATGAATGATGTTGTTTTTCTTTTTAAAAACTGAATTTTAAAAAGTAAGTGCAAGTCGGACAAGATAATAAAATGTTTTCTAAAAAAAAAAAAACAATTTTTTTTCAACCTTTTTGCTTAAAGCTTTTTTGAAATAGATCTTCGACGCAACTGACAAAGATATAATCTACAGGATTGAATCTTCCGGTCGCCTGACAAGATCTTCAAAAAAAAAATTATGTTAAATAGGTTATCAGGTGTTATTAAAATATCGATATTGTTTGGAAACTGAAATTTAAGTGATTTTAGATGGGACAAGATGAAATATTATTTATTATTTCCTATTTTTTTTTTTTTTTTTTTTTTGTTAAAAGATTCGTAAGAAAGATCTCCGACGCAGCTGACAAGGATATAATCTCTAAGAATTGAATCCTCCGGTCGTCTGACGAGATTTTCAAAATAACTATATATATTAACGAGAAAAATTATACATTCTTGGTAAGCATGTGAATTTATACCTCCTTGTCAATGCAGCAGCAAGGAAGTTACTTATCAAGGAGATGTCCTTCGGACATCAACAATTTGGTACTAAAAAAAATGCTTTATTAAGTTGCTATTGAGGTGTTATTTCTTGCCCCACGTTGGGCGCCACCTGTGTAACGGAAGTTGGACCTATCGCACTAAAAGCGGTCGTCTGCCATTCCCAAAGAAGCCTAGGAACACAGGAATTCCTACAGGAATCAATGGGTAGTGTGATAGGGTGTTCAGCTCGCAATGCGCGGGTAGGCATGCTTGCATAATGCACGAAAAACTAACTCGCCGGTGGGGTGGGATCTTGCGCAAGCCGCTGAACTACCGTACATGTTTTACATGCCTAGATAAAGAAATTCAGTTTCACAAAAATCAACACACACGAAAATTGAATCCGAAAATTATTTACTCTTAAATCTGGAGAAACAATAGTGTTACGTTTCTCTGAGTGTGGCCCTCCCACTATCTATGTTCTTACGAACAAAAGATAAACCTATCGGCTTTGCTCCACTCGGTTCTTGCAAAAGCCCCTATCATGAAGGAAAATGAGTCCTTATCGACTCACCCCATCTAAAACTCTACCCATCTTAATTCACTTTACTCCCCACACTTACACAACGAGTCTTTTAAACTCTCACCATCTCTTCACACTCAAATTTACCACAAGAAAATACACCACATATTCATTTTTTTTTGAAAAAAAAATATAATATAAATTTTAATTCATAAATAATAAAATAAAAAGTTATTTTTGTATAAATTGTATCGTATGAAATTTGATTTTATAATTATTGATTCAATTCAAAATTAAACTTAATCAAAGAAATAATTTTATATCAAACATTAAAGAATTAACTACTCTTATATCAAAATTTAAATCGTAAACAACGATCGGTCGGTACGAGATTATGATATATATTTTTTTTTTGTTATTAACTTTTTTTTTTTGTTTGTAATCTTCTCTTTAGAGAGATGTATTCTTGTTCTCTTTACCACAGTGCAGTTTTTTTTTTTTTGTTATTATTATTCTCTTAAGAAAAATTTTATTGAAAATAGATACACACCTTACACTAGTTAATTACAGATCGTTTAAGCGCGTTCAGTTAAGTAAAAAAATAGAAAAAAAACAAAAAAAAATGACTCACCATTTGTTAAATATCGTAATTCTTGTTGTTGGATTTTCTCGTAGCAAAACACTTACGCAGCAGTGGTGGGATCGCAAATTGTTGTGCACAGCAGTTTGGATGGCCGATGCTCTAGCTAAGTATTGTTTAAAGGTATTTAAAAAAATTAATAGCAATAAACGATCTTTACATAACACAATTGAAATGTTTACTTAGCTTTTTTTTTTTTTTATATAGGTTTTTTTTTTTTTTTTGCACGCACTGGTAAGAGTAAGTAGGAGTAGTCAAATTCAGATCGTAGGTATAAAAAAAAAAAATTGTTGAATGATTACAGGATGAATATGTGTAGATGATGAGGCTGAATTTGGTGGCTGAAGATTTGGATAATCTTTTTTGGTTTTGGTTTAACCATATAGGTATTTGAAATCACTTTCGTTTTGGGCTTGATGGAGTTGTATGGAAAATGATGTTTTTCTGGGTGGTGGTGGCTTAACCATGCATCGATGCAACCTCGCTGCTACGCTCCAAGACGTTTAGCAGGTTTGCGATTCTGATCGCGTTCGACACGTGTGGCTCGAGATGAGTGCGCAAGTAGCAGTACAGTCTCGTCAAAAGGTGAAAATCGAATAATTTTCGATTGGCCGGTGGGAACAATTTTTTGATTAATTGATTATACCTACTGATTTTGTTGAATCAGTAATTATTGCGTATAATCAATTGATGTTGGGAAAAGTTCAGGATTTCACTAACGAAAGAATTTTATTAGCTTGAATATGCGATTTATTGGCTAAATCAAAATCAGTAAAAAAAAAATTACCTTGGTTCACAATTCGGTGTATACGCAAAATACAAGGTTCTTTTTTTTTTATCACTTTTATAGGTTTTTTCTTTTTAATTTTAAAAGCACTGGACTTTACAAAATAAATTGTTTAACTTTTCTAAATTTCTTTAAAAAATTTTATTAGAGTTCTAACACCGGCAACAGATCAGAATAGAAAGAAAGATCTTTTCTGTCGAGTGGATGTCGAAAGTCCCCATGGCGTTTCATTCCACGGTATTCCGCGTGGGAGGAAGTTAGCCAAGTTTCGTCAAATTCTTTTTGACATTTGTTACGAATGATTTTAAATGGATACGTAAGCCTAGTTCGTCAGGGTTGTGTTCAAAAACTATGTACATTTTTTTTATATTTTAGCAAATAAAAACTCTGTATTTCTTTTGTATGAAGTGATAGATAGGGATTAGAAAGGTTCCCAACAAGTCAGGGTTCGATTTTCCTTGATAAATTTGTGTAAAATGGTTAAGGTGGGCATACCGTTGGAAAGAGGAGGTTTCCACGATCACATTAGTGAAATTTCAGCCTTCGAGGTGGTCGGGTAGCCGAGATATGCGTCGTCAAAAAACGAAAAGTTTGACCCATCTAGGACGCGTATTTAAGGAGATATTCGCATTTGAAGTTAGGGTTCGATTTTCCTTGATAAATTTGTGTAAAATGTTAAAGGTGGGCATACCGTTGGAAAGAGGAGGTTTCCACGATCACATTAGTGAAATTTCAGCCTTCGAGGTGGTCGGGTCGCCGAGATATGCGTGGTCAAAAAACGAAAAGTTTGACCCATCTAGGACGCGTATTTAAGGAGATATTCGCATTTGAAGTTAGGGTTCGATTTTCCTTGATAAATTTGTGTAAAATGTTAAAGGTGGGCATACCGTTGGAAGGAGGAGGTTTCCACGATCACATTAGTGAAATTTCAGCCTTCGAGGTGGTCGGGTCGCCGAGATATGCGTGGTCAAAAAACGAAAAGTTTGACCCATCTAGGACGCGTATTTAAGGAGATATTCGCATTTGAAGTCAGGGTTCGATTTTCCTTGATAAATTTGTGTAAAATGGTTAAGGTGGGCATACCGTTGGAAAGAGGAGGTTTCCACGATCACATTAGTGAAATTTCAGCCTTCGAGGTGGTCGGGTCGCCGAGATATGCGTCGTCAAAAAACGAAAAGTTTGACCCATCTAGGACGCGTATTTAAGGAGATATTCGCATTTGAAGTCAGGGTTCGATTTTCCTTGATAAATTTGTGTAAAATGGTTAAGGTGGGCATACCGTTGGAAAGAGGAGGTTTCCACGATCACATTAGTGAAATTTCAGCCTTCGAGGTGGTCGGGTAGCCGAGATATGCGTCGTCAAAAAACGAAAAGTTTGACCCATCTAGGACGCGTATTTAAGGAGATATTCGCATTTGAAGTCAGGGTTCGATTTTCCTTGATAAATTTGTGTAAAATGGTTAAGGTGGGCATACCGTTGGAAGGAGGAGGTTTCCACGATCACATTAGTGAAATTTCAGCCTTCGAGGTGGTCGGGTAGCCGAGATATGCGTCGTCAAAAAACGAAAAGTTTGACCCATCTAGGACGCGTATTTAAGGAGATATTCGCATTTGAAGTCAGGGTTCGATTTTCCTTGATAAATTTGTGTAAAATGTTAAAGGTGGGCATACCGTTGGAAAGAGGAGGTTTCCACGATCACATTAGTGAAATTTCAGCCTTCGAGGTGGTCGGGTCGCCGAGATATGCGTGGTCAAAAAACGAAAAGTTTGACCCATCTAGGACGCGTATTTAAGGAGATATTCGCATTTGAAGTTAGGGTTCGATTTTCCTTGATAAATTTGTGTAAAATGTTAAAGGTGGGCATACCGTTGGAAAGAGGAGGTTTCCACGATCACATTAGTGAAATTTCAGCCTTCGAGGTGGTCGGGTCGCCGAGATATGCGTGGTCAAAAAACGAAAAGTTTGACCCATCTAGGACGCGTATTTAAGGAGATATTCGCATTTGAAGTTAGGGTTCGATTTTCCTTGATAAATTTGTGTAAAATGGTTAAGGTGGGCATACCGTTGGAAAGAGGAGGTTTCCACGATCACATTAGTGAAATTTCAGCCTTCGAGGTGGTCGGGTCGCCGAGATATGCGTGGTCAAAAAACGAAAAGTTTGACCCATCTAGGACGCGTATTTAAGGAGATATTCGCATTTGAAGTCAGGGTTCGATTTTCCTTGATAAATTTGTGTAAAATGGTTAAGGTGGGCATACCGTTGGAAAGAGGAGGTTTCCACGATCACATTAGTGAAATTTCAGCCTTCGAGGTGGTCGGGTCGCCGAGATATGCGTCGTCAAAAAACAAAAAGTTTGACCCATCTAGGACGCGTATTTAAGGAGATATTCGCATTTGAAGTTAGGGTTCGATTTTCCTTGATAAATTTGTGTAAAATGGTTAAGGTGGGCATACCGTTGGAAAGAGGAGGTTTCCACGATCACATTAGTGAAATTTCAGCCTTCGAGGTGGTCGGGTAGCCGAGATATGCGTGGTCAAAAAACGAAAAGTTTGACCCATCTAGGACGCGTATTTAAGGAGATATTCGCATTTGAAGTTAGGGTTCGATTTTCCTTGATAAATTTGTGTAAAATGGTTAAGGTGGTCATACCGTTGGAAAGAGGAGGTTTCCACGATCACATTAGTGAAATTTCAGCCTTCGAGGTGGTCGGGTCGCCGAGATATGCGTCGTCAAAAAACAAAAAGTTTGACCCATCTAGGACGCGTATTTAAGGAGATATTCGCATTTGAAGTTAGGGTTCGATTTTCCTTGATAAATTTGTGTAAAATGGTTAAGGTGGGCATACCGTTGGAAAGAGGAGGTTTCCACGATCACATTAGTGAAATTTCAGCCTTCGAGGTGGTCGGGTCGCCGAGATATGCGTCGTCAAAAAACAAAAAGTTTGACCCATCTAGGACGCGTATTTAAGGAGATATTCGCATTTGAAGTTAGGGTTCGATTTTCCTTGATAAATTTGTGTAAAATGGTAAAGGTGGGCATACCGTTGGAAGGAGGAGGTTTCCACGATCACATTAGTGAAATTTCAGCCTTCGAGGTGGTCGGGTCGCCGAGATATGCGTGGTCAAAAAACGAAAAGTTTGACCCATCTAGGACGCGTATTTAAGGAGATATTCGCATTTGAAGTTAGGGTTCGATTTTCCTTGATAAATTTGTGTAAAATGTTAAAGGTGGGCATACCGTTGGAAGGAGGAGGTTTCCACGATCACATTAGTGAAATTTCAGCCTTCGAGGTGGTCGGGTCGCCGAGATATGCGTGGTCAAAAAACGAAAAGTTTGACCCATCTAGGACGCGTATTTAAGGAGATATTCGCATTTGAAGTTAGGGTTCGATTTTCCTTGATAAATTTGTGTAAAATGTTAAAGGTGGGCATACCGTTGGAAAGAGGAGGTTTCCACGATCACATTAGTGAAATTTCAGCCTTCGAGGTGGTCGGGTCGCCGAGATATGCGTGGTCAAAAAACAAAAAGTTTGACCCATCTAGGACGCGTATTTAAGGAGATATTCGCATTTGAAGTTAGGGTTCGATTTTCCTTGATAAATTTGTGTAAAATGTTAAAGGTGGGCATACCGTTGGAAAGAGGAGGTTGCACGATCACATTAGTGAAATTTCAGCCTTCGAGGTGGTCGGGTAGCCGAGATATGCGTCGTCAAAAAACGAAAAGTTTGACCCATCTAGGACGCGTATTTAAGGAGATATTCGCATTTGAAGTTAGGGTTCGATTTTCCTTGATAAATTTGTGTAAAATGTTAAAGGTGGGCATACCGTTGGAAAGAGGAGGTTTCCACGATCACATTAGTGAAATTTCAGCCTTCGAGGTGGTCGGGTAGCCGAGATATGCGTCGTCAAAAAACGAAAAGTTTGACCCATCTAGGACGCGTATTTAAGGAGATATTCGCATTTGAAGTCAGGGTTCGATTTTCCTTGATAAATTTGTGTAAAATGTTAAAGGTGGGCATACCGTTGGAAAGAGGAGGTTTCCACGATCACATTAGTGAAATTTCAGCCTTCGAGGTGGTCGGGTCGCCGAGATATGCGTGGTCAAAAAACGAAAAGTTTGACCCATCTAGGACGCGTATTTAAGGAGATATTCGCATTTGAAGTTAGGGTTCGATTTTCCTTGATAAATTTGTGTAAAATGTTAAAGGTGGGCATACCGTTGGAAAGAGGAGGTTTCCACGATCACATTAGTGAAATTTCAGCCTTCGAGGTGGTCGGGTCGCCGAGATATGCGTGGTCAAAAAACGAAAAGTTTGACCCATCTAGGACGCGTATTTAAGGAGATATTCGCATTTGAAGTTAGGGTTCGATTTTCCTTGATAAATTTGTGTAAAATGGTTAAGGTGGGCATACCGTTGGAAAGAGGAGGTTTCCACGATCACATTAGTGAAATTTCAGCCTTCGAGGTGGTCGGGTAGCCGAGATATGCGTGGTCAAAAAACGAAAAGTTTGACCCATCTAGGACGCGTATTTAAGGAGATATTCGCATTTGAAGTCAGGGTTCGATTTTCCTTGATAAATTTGTGTAAAATGGTTAAGGTGGGCATACCGTTGGAAAGAGGAGGTTTCCACGATCACATTAGTGAAATTTCAGCCTTCGAGGTGGTCGGGTCGCCGAGATATGCGTCGTCAAAAAACAAAAAGTTTGACCCATCTAGGACGCGTATTTAAGGAGATATTCGCATTTGAAGTTAGGGTTCGATTTTCCTTGATAAATTTGTGTAAAATGTTAAAGGTGGGCATACCGTTGGAAAGAGGAGGTTTCCACGATCACATTAGTGAAATTTCAGCCTTCGAGGTGGTCGGGTCGCCGAGATATGCGTCGTCAAAAAACGAAAAGTTTGACCCATCTAGGACGCGTATTTAAGGAGATATTCGCATTTGAAGTTAGGGTTCGATTTTCCTTTATAAATTTGTGTAAAATGTTAAAGGTGGGCATACCGTTGGAAAGAGGAGGTTTCCACGATCACATTAGTGAAATTTCAGCCTTCGAGGTGGTCGGGTCGCCGAGATATGCGTCGTCAAAAAACAAAAAGTTTGACCCATCTAGGACGCGTATTTAAGGAGATATTCGCATTTGAAGTTAGGGTTCGATTTTCCTTGATAAATTTGTGTAAAATGGTTAAGGTGGGCATACCGTTGGAAAGAGGAGGTTTCCACGATCACATTAGTGAAATTTCAGCCTTCGAGGTGGTCGGGTAGCCGAGATATGCGTGGTCAAAAAACGAAAAGTTTGACCCATCTAGGACGCGTATTTAAGGAGATATTCGCATTTGAAGTCAGGGTTCGATTTTCCTTGATAAATTTGTGTAAAATGGTTAAGGTGGGCATACCGTTGGAAAGAGGAGGTTTCCACGATCACATTAGTGAAATTTCAGCCTTCGAGGTGGTCGGGTCGCCGAGATATGCGTCGTCAAAAAACAAAAAGTTTGACCCATCTAGGACGCGTATTTAAGGAGATATTCGCATTTGAAGTTAGGGTTCGATTTTCCTTGATAAATTTGTGTAAAATGTTAAAGGTGGGCATACCGTTGGAAGGAGGAGGTTTCCACGATCACATTAGTGAAATTTCAGCCTTCGAGGTGGTCGGGTCGCCGAGATATGCGTGGTCAAAAAACGAAAAGTTTGACCCATCTAGGACGCGTATTTAAGGAGATATTCGCATTTGAAGTTAGGGTTCGATTTTCCTTGATAAATTTGTGTAAAATGTTAAAGGTGGGCATACCGTTGGAAGGAGGAGGTTTCCACGATCACATTAGTGAAATTTCATCCTTCGAGGTGGTCGGGTCGCCGAGATATGCGTGGTCAAAAAACGAAAAGTTTGACCCATCTAGGACGCGTATTTAAGGAGATATTCGCATTTGAAGTTAGGGTTCGATTTTCCTTGATAAATTTGTGTAAAATGTTAAAGGTGGGCATACCGTTGGAAAGAGGAGGTTTCCACGATCACATTAGTGAAATTTCAGCCTTCGAGGTGGTCGGGTCGCCGAGATATGCGTGGTCAAAAAACGAAAAGTTTGACCCATCTAGGACGCGTATTTAAGGAGATATTCGCATTTGAAGTTAGGGTTCGATTTTCCTTGATAAATTTGTGTAAAATGTTAAAGGTGGGCATACCGTTGGAAAGAGGAGGTTTCCACGATCACATTAGTGAAATTTCAGCCTTCGAGGTGGTCGGGTCGCCGAGATATGCGTGGTCAAAAAACGAAAAGTTTGACCCATCTAGGACGCGTATTTAAGGAGATATTCGCATTTGAAGTTAGGGTTCGATTTTCCTTGATAAATTTGTGTAAAATGTTAAAGGTGGGCATACCGTTGGAAAGAGGAGGTTTCCACGATCACATTAGTGAAATTTCAGCCTTCGAGGTGGTCGGGTCGCCGAGATATGCGTGGTCAAAAAACGAAAAGTTTGACCCATCTAGGACGCGTATTTAAGGAGATATTCGCATTTGAAGTTAGGGTTCGATTTTCCTTGATAAATTTGTGTAAAATGTTAAAGGTGGGCATACCGTTGGAAAGAGGAGGTTTCCACGATCACATTAGTGAAATTTCAGCCTTCGAGGTGGTCGGGTCGCCGAGATATGCGTGGTCAAAAAACGAAAAGTTTGACCCATCTAGGACGCGTATTTAAGGAGATATTCGCATTTGAAGTCAGGGTTCGATTTTCCTTGATAAATTTGTGTAAAATGGTTAAGGTGGGCATACCGTTGGAAAGAGGAGGTTTCCACGATCACATTAGTGAAATTTCAGCCTTCGAGGTGGTCGGGTCGCCGAGATATGCGTCGTCAAAAAACGAAAAGTTTGACCCATCTAGGACGCGTATTTAAGGAGATATTCGCATTTGAAGTTAGGGTTCGATTTTCCTTGATAAATTTGTGTAAAATGTTAAAGGTGGGCATACCGTTGGAAAGAGGAGGTTTCCACGATCACATTAGTGAAATTTCAGCCTTCGAGGTGGTCGGGTCGCCGAGATATGCGTGGTCAAAAAACGAAAAGTTTGACCCATCTAGGACGCGTATTTAAGGAGATATTCGCATTTGAAGTTAGGGTTCGATTTTCCTTTATAAATTTGTGTAAAATGTTAAAGGTGGGCATACCGTTGGAAAGAGGAGGTTTCCACGATCACATTAGTGAAATTTCAGCCTTCGAGGTGGTCGGGTCGCCGAGATATGCGTCGTCAAAAAACAAAAAGTTTGACCCATCTAGGACGCGTATTTAAGGAGATATTCGCATTTGAAGTTAGGGTTCGATTTTCCTTGATAAATTTGTGTAAAATGTTAAAGGTGGGCATACCGTTGGAAAGAGGAGGTTTCCACGATCACATTAGTGAAATTTCAGCCTTCGAGGTGGTCGGGTCGCCGAGATATGCGTGGTCAAAAAACGAAAAGTTTGACCCATCTAGGACGCGTATTTAAGGAGATATTCGCATTTGAAGTCAGGGTTCGATTTTCCTTGATAAATTTGTGTAAAATGTTAAAGGTGGGCATACCGTTGGAAAGAGGAGGTTTCCACGATCACATTAGTGAAATTTCAGCCTTCGAGGTGGTCGGGTCGCCGAGATATGCGTCGTCAAAAAACAAAAAGTTTGACCCATCTAGGACGCGTATTTAAGGAGATATTCGCATTTGAAGTCAGGGTTCGATTTTCCTTGATAAATTTGTGTAAAATGTTAAAGGTGGGCATACCGTTGGAAGGAGGAGGTTTCCACGATCACATTAGTGAAATTTCAGCCTTCGAGGTGGTCGGGTCGCCGAGATATGCGTGGTCAAAAAACGAAAAGTTTGACCCATCTAGGACGCGTATTTAAGGAGATATTCGCATTTGAAGTCAGGGTTCGATTTTCCTTGATAAATTTGTGTAAAATGTTAAAGGTGGGCATACCGTTGGAAGGAGGAGGTTTCCACGATCACATTAGTGAAATTTCAGCCTTCGAGGTGGTCGGGTCGCCGAGATATGCGTGGTCAAAAAACGAAAAGTTTGACCCATCTAGGACGCGTATTTAAGGAGATATTCGCATTTGAAGTTAGGGTTCGATTTTCCTTGATAAATTTGTGTAAAATGTTAAAGGTGGGCATACCGTTGGAAGGAGGAGGTTTCCACGATCACATTAGTGAAATTTCAGCCTTCGAGGTGGTCGGGTCGCCGAGATATGCGTGGTCAAAAAACGAAAAGTTTGACCCATCTAGGACGCGTATTTAAGGAGATATTCGCATTTGAAGTTAGGGTTCGATTTTCCTTGATAAATTTGTGTAAAATGTTAAAGGTGGGCATACCGTTGGAAAGAGGAGGTTTCCACGATCACATTAGTGAAATTTCAGCCTTCGAGGTGGTCGGGTCGCCGAGATATGCGTCGTCAAAAAACGAAAAGTTTGACCCATCTAGGACGCGTATTTAAGGAGATATTCGCATTTGAAGTCAGGGTTCGATTTTCCTTGATAAATTTGTGTAAAATGTTAAAGGTGGGCATACCGTTGGAAGGAGGAGGTTTCCACGATCACATTAGTGAAATTTCAGCCTTCGAGGTGGTCGGGTCGCCGAGATATGCGTGGTCAAAAAACGAAAAGTTTGACCCATCTAGGACGCGTATTTAAGGAGATATTCGCATTTGAAGTTAGGGTTCGATTTTCCTTGATAAATTTGTGTAAAATGTTAAAGGTGGGCATACCGTTGGAAAGAGGAGGTTTCCACGATCACATTAGTGAAATTTCAGCCTTCGAGGTGGTCGGGTCGCCGAGATATGCGTGGTCAAAAAACGAAAAGTTTGACCCATCTAGGACGCGTATTTAAGGAGATATTCGCATTTGAAGTCAGGGTTCGATTTTCCTTGATAAATTTGTGTAAAATGGTTAAGGTGGGCATACCGTTGGAAAGAGGAGGTTTCCACGATCACATTAGTGAAATTTCAGCCTTCGAGGTGGTCGGGTCGCCGAGATATGCGTGGTCAAAAAACGAAAAGTTTGACCCATCTAGGACGCGTATTTAAGGAGATATTCGCATTTGAAGTCAGGGTTCGATTTTCCTTGATAAATTTGTGTAAAATGGTAAAGGTGGGCATACCGTTGGAAAGAGGAGGTTTCCACGATCACATTAGTGAAATTTCAGCCTTCGAGGTGGTCGGGTCGCCGAGATATGCGTGGTCAAAAAACGAAAAGTTTGACCCATCTAGGACGCGTATTTAAGGAGATATTCGCATTTGAAGTTAGGGTTCGATTTTCCTTGATAAATTTGTGTAAAATGTTAAAGGTGGGCATACCGTTGGAAAGAGGAGGTTTCCACGATCACATTAGTGAAATTTCAGCCTTCGAGGTGGTCGGGTCGCCGAGATATGCGTGGTCAAAAAACGAAAAGTTTGACCCATCTAGGACGCGTATTTAAGGAGATATTCGCATTTGAAGTTAGGGTTCGATTTTCCTTGATAAATTTGTGTAAAATGTTAAAGGTGGGCATACCGTTGGAAAGAGGAGGTTTCCACGATCACATTAGTGAAATTTCAGCCTTCGAGGTGGTCGGGTCGCCGAGATATGCGTGGTCAAAAAACGAAAAGTTTGACCCATCTAGGACGCGTATTTAAGGAGATATTCGCATTTGAAGTCAGGGTTCGATTTTCCATGATAAATTTGTGTAAAATGGTTAAGGTGGGCATACCGTTGGAAAGAGGAGGTTTCCACGATCACATTAGTGAAATTTCAGCCTTCGAGGTGGTCGGGTCGCCGAGATATGCGTGGTCAAAAAACGAAAAGTTTGACCCATCTAGGACGCGTATTTAAGGAGATATTCGCATTTGAAGTCAGGGTTCGATTTTCCTTGATAAATTTGTGTAAAATGGTTAAGGTGGGCATACCGTTGGAAAGAGGAGGTTTCCACGATCACATTAGTGAAATTTCAGCCTTCGAGGTGGTCGGGTAGCCGAGATATGCGTCGTCAAAAAACGAAAAGTTTGACCCATCTAGGACGCGTATTTATGGAGATATTCGCATTTGAAGTTAGGGTTCGATTTTCCTTGATAAATTTGTGTAAAATGTTAAAGGTGGGCATACCGTTGGAAAGAGGAGGTTTCCACGATCACATTAGTGAAATTTCAGCCTTCGAGGTGGTCGGGTCGCCGAGATATGCGTGGTCAAAAAACGAAAAGTTTGACCCATCTAGGACGCGTATTTAAGGAGATATTCGCATTTGAAGTCAGGGTTCGATTTTCCATGATAAATTTGTGTAAAATGGTTAAGGTGGGCATACCGTTGGAAAGAGGAGGTTTCCACGATCACATTAGTGAAATTTCAGCCTTCGAGGTGGTCGGGTCGCCGAGATATGCGTGGTCAAAAAACAAAAAGTTTGACCCATCTAGGACGCGTATTTAAGGAGATATTCGCATTTGAAGTTAGGGTTCGATTTTCCTTGATAAATTTGTGTAAAATGTTAAAGGTGGGCATACCGTTGGAAAGAGGAGGTTTCCACGATCACATTAGTGAAATTTCAGCCTTCGAGGTGGTCGGGTCGCCGAGATATGCGTGGTCAAAAAACGAAAAGTTTGACCCATCTAGGACGCGTATTTAAGGAGATATTCGCATTTGAAGTTAGGGTTCGATTTTCCTTTATAAATTTGTGTAAAATGTTAAAGGTGGGCATACCGTTGGAAAGAGGAGGTTTCCACGATCACATTAGTGAAATTTCAGCCTTCGAGGTGGTCGGGTCGCCGAGATATGCGTGGTCAAAAAACGAAAAGTTTGACCCATCTAGGACGCGTATTTAAGGAGATATTCGCATTTGAAGTTAGGGTTCGATTTTCCTTGATAAATTTGTGTAAAATGTTAAAGGTGGGCATACCGTTGGAAGGAGGAGGTTTCCACGATCACATTAGTGAAATTTCAGCCTTCGAGGTGGTCGGGTAGCCGAGATATGCGTGGTCAAAAAACGAAAAGTTTGACCCATCTAGGACGCGTATTTAAGGAGATATTCGCATTTGAAGTTAGGGTTCGATTTTCCTTGATAAATTTGTGTAAAATGTTAAAGGTGGGCATACCGTTGGAAAGAGGAGGTTTCCACGATCACATTAGTGAAATTTCAGCCTTCGAGGTGGTCGGGTCGCCGAGATATGCGTGGTCAAAAAACGAAAAGTTTGACCCATCTAGGACGCGTATTTAAGGAGATATTCGCATTTGAAGTTAGGGTTCGATTTTCCTTTATAAATTTGTGTAAAATGTTAAAGGTGGGCATACCGTTGGAAGGAGGAGGTTTCCACGATCACATTAGTGAAATTTCAGCCTTCGAGGTGGTCGGGTCGCCGAGATATGCGTGGTCAAAAAACGAAAAGTTTGACCCATCTAGGACGCGTATTTAAGGAGATATTCGCATTTGAAGTCAGGGTTCGATTTTCCTTGATAAATTTGTGTAAAATGGTTAAGGTGGGCATACCGTTGGAAAGAGGAGGTTTCCACGATCACATTAGTGAAATTTCAGCCTTCGAGGTGGTCGGGTAGCCGAGATATGCGTGGTCAAAAAACGAAAAGTTTGACCCATCTAGGACGCGTATTTAAGGAGATATTCGCATTTGAAGTTAGGGTTCGATTTTCCTTGATAAATTTGTGTAAAATGTTAAAGGTGGGCATACCGTTGGAAAGAGGAGGTTTCCACGATCACATTAGTGAAATTTCAGCCTTCGAGGTGGTCGGGTCGCCGAGATATGCGTGGTCAAAAAACGAAAAGTTTGACCCATCTAGGACGCGTATTTAAGGAGATATTCGCATTTGAAGTTAGGGTTCGATTTTCCTTGATAAATTTGTGTAAAATGTTAAAGGTGGGCATACCGTTGGAAGGAGGAGGTTTCCACGATCACATTAGTGAAATTTCAGCCTTCGAGGTGGTCGGGTCGCCGAGATATGCGTGGTCAAAAAACGAAAAGTTTGACCCATCTAGGACGCGTATTTAAGGAGATATTCGCATTTGAAGTTAGGGTTCGATTTTCCTTGATAAATTTGTGTAAAATGTTAAAGGTGGGCATACCGTTGGAAAGAGGAGGTTTCCACGATCACATTAGTGAAATTTCAGCCTTCGAGGTGGTCGGGTCGCCGAGATATGCGTGGTCAAAAAACGAAAAGTTTGACCCATCTAGGACGCGTATTTAAGGAGATATTCGCATTTGAAGTCAGGGTTCGATTTTCCTTGATAAATTTGTGTAAAATGGTAAAGGTGGGCATACCGTTGGAAAGAGGAGGTTTCCACGATCACATTAGTGAAATTTCAGCCTTCGAGGTGGTCGGGTAGCCGAGATATGCGTGGTCAAAAAACGAAAAGTTTGACCCATCTAGGACGCGTATTTAAGGAGATATTCGCATTTGAAGTCAGGGTTCGATTTTCCTTGATAAATTTGTGTAAAATGGTTAAGGTGGGCATACCGTTGGAAAGAGGAGGTTTCCACGATCACATTAGTGAAATTTCAGCCTTCGAGGTGGTCGGGTCGCCGAGATATGCGTGGTCAAAAAACGAAAAGTTTGACCCATCTAGGACGCGTATTTAAGGAGATATTCGCATTTGAAGTTAGGGTTCGATTTTCCTTGATAAATTTGTGTAAAATGTTAAAGGTGGGCATACCGTTGGAAGGAGGAGGTTTCCACGATCACATTAGTGAAATTTCAGCCTTCGAGGTGGTCGGGTAGCCGAGATATGCGTGGTCAAAAAACGAAAAGTTTGACCCATCTAGGACGCGTATTTAAGGAGATATTCGCATTTGAAGTTAGGGTTCGATTTTCCTTGATAAATTTGTGTAAAATGTTAAAGGTGGGCATACCGTTGGAAAGAGGAGGTTTCCACGATCACATTAGTGAAATTTCAGCCTTCGAGGTGGTCGGGTCGCCGAGATATGCGTGGTCAAAAAACGAAAAGTTTGACCCATCTAGGACGCGTATTTAAGGAGATATTCGCATTTGAAGTTAGGGTTCGATTTTCCTTGATAAATTTGTGTAAAATGTTAAAGGTGGGCATACCGTTGGAAGGAGGAGGTTTCCACGATCACATTAGTGAAATTTCAGCCTTCGAGGTGGTCGGGTCGCCGAGATATGCGTGGTCAAAAAACGAAAAGTTTGACCCATCTAGGACGCGTATTTAAGGAGATATTCGCATTTGAAGTCAGGGTTCGATTTTCCTTGATAAATTTGTGTAAAATGGTAAAGGTGGGCATACCGTTGGAAAGAGGAGGTTTCCACGATCACATTAGTGAAATTTCAGCCTTCGAGGTGGTCGGGTAGCCGAGATATGCGTGGTCAAAAAACGAAAAGTTTGACCCATCTAGGACGCGTATTTAAGGAGATATTCGCATTTGAAGTTAGGGTTCGATTTTCCTTGATAAATTTGTGTAAAATGTTAAAGGTGGGCATACCGTTGGAAAGAGGAGGTTTCCACGATCACATTAGTGAAATTTCAGCCTTCGAGGTGGTCGGGTCGCCGAGATATGCGTGGTCAAAAAACGAAAAGTTTGACCCATCTAGGACGCGTATTTAAGGAGATATTCGCATTTGAAGTTAGGGTTCGATTTTCCTTGATAAATTTGTGTAAAATGTTAAAGGTGGGCATACCGTTGGAAGGAGGAGGTTTCCACGATCACATTAGTGAAATTTCAGCCTTCGAGGTGGTCGGGTCGCCGAGATATGCGTGGTCAAAAAACGAAAAGTTTGACCCATCTAGGACGCGTATTTAAGGAGATATTCGCATTTGAAGTCAGGGTTCGATTTTCCTTGATAAATTTGTGTAAAATGGTTAAGGTGGGCATACCGTTGGAAAGAGGAGGTTTCCACGATCACATTAGTGAAATTTCAGCCTTCGAGGTGGTCGGGTAGCCGAGATATGCGTCGTCAAAAAACGAAAAGTTTGACCCATCTAGGACGCGTATTTAAGGAGATATTCGCATTTGAAGTTAGGGTTCGATTTTCCTTGATAAATTTGTGTAAAATGGTAAAGGTGGGCATACCGTTGGAAAGAGGAGGTTTCCACGATCACATTAGTGAAATTTCAGCCTTCGAGGTGGTCGGGTCGCCGAGATATGCGTGGTCAAAAAACGAAAAGTTTGACCCATCTAGGACGCGTATTTAAGGAGATATTCGCATTTGAAGTCAGGGTTCGATTTTCCTTGATAAATTTGTGTAAAATGGTTAAGGTGGGCATACCGTTGGAAAGAGGAGGTTTCCACGATCACATTAGTGAAATTTCAGCCTTCGAGGTGGTCGGGTCGCCGAGATATGCGTGGTCAAAAAACGAAAAGTTTGACCCATCTAGGACGCGTATTTAAGGAGATATTCGCATTTGAAGTCAGGGTTCGATTTTCCTTGATAAATTTGTGTAAAATGGTTAAGGTGGGCATACCGTTGGAAAGAGGAGGTTTCCACGATCACATTAGTGAAATTTCAGCCTTCGAGGTGGTCGGGTAGCCGAGATATGCGTGGTCAAAAAACGAAAAGTTTGACCCATCTAGGACGCGTATTTAAGGAGATATTCGCATTTGAAGTTAGGGTTCGATTTTCCTTGATAAATTTGTGTAAAATGTTAAAGGTGGGCATACCGTTGGAAAGAGGAGGTTTCCACGATCACATTAGTGAAATTTCAGCCTTCGAGGTGGTCGGGTCGCCGAGATATGCGTGGTCAAAAAACGAAAAGTTTGACCCATCTAGGACGCGTATTTAAGGAGATATTCGCATTTGAAGTTAGGGTTCGATTTTCCTTGATAAATTTGTGTAAAATGTTAAAGGTGGGCATACCGTTGGAAGGAGGAGGTTTCCACGATCACATTAGTGAAATTTCAGCCTTCGAGGTGGTCGGGTCGCCGAGATATGCGTGGTCAAAAAACGAAAAGTTTGACCCATCTAGGACGCGTATTTAAGGAGATATTCGCATTTGAAGTCAGGGTTCGATTTTCCTTGATAAATTTGTGTAAAATGGTTAAGGTGGGCATACCGTTGGAAAGAGGAGGTTTCCACGATCACATTAGTGAAATTTCAGCCTTCGAGGTGGTCGGGTCGCCGAGATATGCGTGGTCAAAAAACGAAAAGTTTGACCCATCTAGGACGCGTATTTAAGGAGATATTCGCATTTGAAGTTAGGGTTCGATTTTCCTTGATAAATTTGTGTAAAATGTTAAAGGTGGGCATACCGTTGGAAAGAGGAGGTTTCCACGATCACATTAGTGAAATTTCAGCCTTCGAGGTGGTCGGGTCGCCGAGATATGCGTCGTCAAAAAACGAAAAGTTTGACCCATCTAGGACGCGTATTTAAGGAGATATTCGCATTTGAAGTCAGGGTTCGATTTTCCTTGATAAATTTGTGTAAAATGGTTAAGGTGGGCATACCGTTGGAAAGAGGAGGTTTCCACGAT